>JANHMN010000002.1:113839493-113891480 GCA_030674055.1 Rhabdomys pumilio
TGTGTCTGTGTCTGTGTCTGTGTCTGTGTCTGTGTCTGTGTCTGTGTGTCGGCATGCCATGAATATGGAAATCAGAGAACAATTTGCAGAAAATGGTTCTCTCATTTTACCAAGTGGGGCCTGTGGCTAAAATACAAATCATCAGTCTCATCAAGAGAGTTTACCTGCTGAGCCACCTCTTCTGCCCCAAAGATTTTTATTTTAATTGAACTATAACTATTATCTGTGATCTTATTTTAAAAGAGCTTGTCTGTTTACCTAATGTAAATACTTATTATTTTATTGTTATTATTTATTAATTGATTTTCATAGAATAAAGGCTTCAGATCTTGACTACAAAATTGACCCCCTAGTATTTAGCTTTCAACTAAAGAATAGTACCGTTCTAGCTCGTGGATTTATTGCTCTGGATAGACAGGGTACAAGACATACTGCTGAACTGTGTGTTATAACACATTGAAAAGGGAAGACATACAGAGGTCTCTCTGACCTTCTCTGCACACTTCTTTCCTGTGGCAGGTCATAAAACCTAGGGCAGATTTTCTGAACTTTCCTTATAGCCAATCCTATGACTGTTCTGTGAGAGATTTCTTTCAAATCTCCAGAAGAAATGGGCACATTTTTCTTGGTTCAATAATGTGAATAGACAAGCCTCAGAATGCCCCCTCCTAGTGTTCTGCCCACAGTTTTATATTTATCAAACAGTGTCCTTCATTAAATGGAGACAAAAATATATAGGTTTGTAGCATCTACTTCCATAGAGGCTTCTTGGGTTCAAGTGAGTTTATATTCTTTTGTTGTTGTTGATATGCTGGTTTCAATTGTGAACCAGGAAGAAGTAGCAAAATTTGACTTTTTTCTATCCTCCAGTAGATAGCACTAGTGCTATAAGATCTTAAAACACAAAGATTAAAACATGAGAATACATATTCAATATAGAGAATTATATAATCAATATATGAGAAATTAGCTGTCTATTTGATACCTAATTGGCAGTTTATCATACTTTCCACATGAAGATCATAAAAGCGAAGCATGACTTTTTTCTGTTCTTGTTTACAGTAAATATTCTTTTAAAGATAAATAAAAGCATCTGAAACAAACCACCTGCTAACAAATTCCAACAACTAAAGAATACAGTAGGTAGAAATCACCAGAAGCTGTGGCCCTGGAGACTCCTCCTGGTAAGCCTGTCTACCACCCAGGGGCTCTGCCTTTAACTTAGTTTACATTAATCAGAATCCAGAAGAGATTGCTAGATTAAGAGAGGCATGCCAAGAATGTGGAAGATGGAGGCAGATTAGTGCTGTGGATTAGGAAGAAAGCCCAAGAGGAAGAGGCAATGTCAGTGTTCGAACCACCTGGAGAGAGCATGTCCAGTGACTGCAAAAAGAAAGCGAAAACTCAAAATCCCCCAACACTTGCAAAAGAAAGAAAGAAAGGAAGGGAGGGAGGGAGGGAGGGAGGGAGGGAGGAAGGAAGGAAGAAGGGAAGGAGGGAGGGAAAGGAAGATGAAAGGGGAAAAGAAATAGAAAAATAATGAACAAATGTGAAGAAAGGAAAATTAGTATGTTTTTAAATATATTGAAAGGAAAATGACCTCTCTTAGAGCAATTAAAAGCAGATTCTTTAACAGCCCCTTGCTAGGTACTTGATTTTACTCTATTTATTAAATTTTTATTCCAGAATGGTTTTCACTCTTCTCAGCATGCTACAATTATAAACTCCCCTTTTTAAAAAATCAAACATATTAAAATTCTATGAACATAGAATAAAAACTCACACTGATTTTGTAGCCTAGTGTCTATATTAATGGTAAGGCTATAATGTATAATTCACAATATTTTCTGCTTCACAGCTTGGAAAATCCACAAAAAAAAAAGCCTGCCTTTCATTTTAATCTTATTCCTCTTTGAAATAATAATGCTAAGCCTTTTATAAGTTTTTTCCTTAGTAAATATCTAGCATTGATATTTTATTCTTGTGAATCAAGTGAAGAATCTGGTTCACAACCCTTCCTTTGTAACATAAGGTGAGGATTAACAGATGGGGACCCAGAAGTAAGTCCATTCTATCAAAGGTTTTTTGTAAAGTTTGATGGACTCATAGCGGAGCACATTAATTACATGTTATCCATGGCTACACTGGCAGTGCAAAAAGAGTTCATTGATTTTAATGGAAGCTTCTTGTTCCACAAAACTTTCAAATATTTCTCACTTAGAACTATTTTGTTAATCTTTGATAGAAAATTAACTGTTTTCTGTCAAATACTGTTAGAACCTCTATTATCAATACAAAGATTGTGACAACCCACCCCAACCCAAAACACTTTCTTTGTACCCAAGAGAAAGACAATCAGTGAGACTTGGATCACACTCAGTGAAGATGTGCCCTGTCTCCTGCACATTTGATTGGAGTTACTTTAGTAAACTCCTAACTTTTCAACTCCACCCACTACCCTTGGCTGGCTTTCTAAAATACACACCATGCAGACTTGAGGGGCTTACATTGGTCCCCACTGCTCTTTCATATAGTCTCAGTAAGACACTTCCCTTGGGACTCCTCTAACTGGGCCACCAATTTCTCCTTTCCATCTTTCTGTTCTTTTTTATGAAATAGTATACTAAATTTTATTGTAAAATAACATCAGTCTTCAAAACAATACATTTGGGCTTTGAAACGTTATCCTTTTATCCTGCTTTATGTAGTTATTTGTTGCCTGCCCTTAGGCTTCCCTAAATAGTGCTAATTTTCTTTGTCTTTTTGTTTACTGTATTTGGAGGTGGGATGGGGTCGGGGGTTGTTTGATTTTATCCAAGACACAGTCTCACTATGTAGCTCTGGCTGTCTTAGAACTCATTGTGTAGACCAGGGTGGGTTGGAATTCAAAGAAATTTTCCTGTCTCTACCTTTCTCCGTGAGTTTATTTATTTGTTATTTTACTGGAGACTGACCCAGGGTGTTGAGTATGCTCAACAGTCTATGAATCTATGTATTAGTTTTTATTTGCTATTGTACTCGGAATTGAGTCTAAGATCTTGTGTATCCTCAAAATTGTATGAACTTATTTGTTATTGTACTTGAGATTGATCCTAAAGTCTAATGTGTGTTAAACAGTCTGTTGTAGCAAGACAATTTCCATAAAGTAGCAAGAAAGAAAAGATGGTCTAAGTTCAAATAAAAATTATGACCAATCAAAGAGCAATGAATTGGGCTAAGGAAACTGGGCTAATTACATTTCTGAGCTACATGTGATAAGATGATAGGATCTATGCTTTTTTGTTTATTCACATAATATTTTCCTTAAAAATTTTATGGCATGCATCATTTTATTAGCCATAAGCATCAATGGATCCACTACTAACTCACAGGTGTTTATGATATATGATTAGATATGACAGCAATCTAAATACTTGGAAAGTGACCTAAATCTCCTTAAGCACATAAAGGCTGCAGGTGAGAAATCATCAGTAGTCCATGAGCACAGAAGATGGCGGAAGAACGTGTTACTCACACAGTCACTGAAGACCAAAGTACATTGTGAAAGAAACGGTGTTATTAGAGAGAAAATCACATTTCACGAATTCTGTCTTTAATTATCATCTATTTCTCCTTAGCAAAAATGATAACTTGAAAGCTATTTGATTACTTTTACCTAGATAATCCTAATAAATAGTGATTAATTGTTAATACATTGTTACAGCCTTGTCATTCATTTAAGATGAATTTTACAAAACTGAGAAATTATTTCAATAAATGTTTTGAGAGGGAAATATAATGATTATTATTTTATAGCATTTTAAGGAAAGGTACCCTGTTGAGCTGGTACTAATGCATATATTATATATGTCAGTACTGTTCCGACTGTTTTGTTTTGTTTCATTGGCTGGCAAAATTCAGATATAATTCTAAGCACAATGAGAAACATAAATTTTATTAAAACCATTCTTACATTAGCACAAGCTGAAATCCTTGCAGGAGAAAGGAGACGTTGTTTTTCTAAAAATCAACTAATTGATTTGTCAATATAGGTGTATAAGAATATTTTTATTAATATTGTCAAAAACTTTTCTACAAAAATATTTTCCTAACACAGTTGGAAGCATTTAATATTACAGAAACTTTTTTGAGAAACAGCCTGTTTGCCTTTTTGTAAAACACAGTGAATTAATGACATAAAAATGATAAACAAAACTGAACTCCCCAAACACCTGAGCATGATGGCTCACGTCTATAATCTCAGCATCTAAGAAGCCATTGAGAGCTCACGGCTGTATTCACTGCAGAATAAATTGCCCTCTCAAAAATCAAAGCAAACAAAAAACTCAGAAGATAAAAACACTAACTTTCCAAAAGAAAAAAAAAAAAAACTTATTTTAAGACTATACTGGTTAGGAAATATTCTGAGAACTTTCTAAGTATCATTTCTAAAAATCTGTTTAATGGCAGTTTTAGACTTTAAATATAAATTGACCCCAGTTGCAGAAGAGTAAATTTTGAAAGGACTAAAAAAAGTCAAATCAAGAAACAATTATTAGCATTTGATTCCAGAATAGAAGGCATGACCATCATAATGCCTGCTCTTTCCAAATATTTCAGTTCATTCAGATTCATGGCACCCACCCCCATCTGTTGGAACATTCGTGGCAAGTAGGGGATCACGGCATTACTATAGGGAAAATGCTTATTAATCTGTTTAATGCAATGGGTTTTCATCTATGAGGAAACTCCTCAATATATTCCCCATTAGTTTATTTCTGTATTTTCATATTTTTCTCTGAGGGCAATGCCATTGCACCCCTGCCAATGCAAGATCAAACTATCAGTATCTACTCTAAAAATAAATATTTTTCAGCAAATAATACTGTCTTTATCAAGAGATAATTAAGCCCTAGACAGCAGGTTTTATTCAGACAACAGAATTATATTTTTAAGAAAACGAGTCGGGTAATCAGGGGAGGCTGAACAAATGAAGCATAGTGCTGTGACAATCATAAGTCATTCTAAGAAAGGATTCTAGTCAGAGGATTAAAAAAGTCTTTCATTGTTCTATCTTCTTTCTACAATCCATGTATCTATCAATTATCTGTATTTCTATTTATAATTTACAAACACATCAAATAACATCATCTCTCTCTCTCTATTGATTTAGCTGACTTCCAGGCAGCCAAACTCAGTGAACCTGTTGGTGACTTAATTTATTTGTTTGTAACATATCTGAAGGAAACAAATCTGTAAGCTCATGTACTGTCTTATCTCTCAGTCTTGGGCTGGACATATTCTTAATTACATTGTGTGCCAGTTTCGTTTTTCTCTAAGACTCTATGCTTATCTTCCTCTCATTTTCTGGAATATTCTTTAGCAATCTCATCCAGCTTCTTTTAACCAACTCACTGAAAGCTCTAACTCCAGCCTCATTTCTTCTTGACTAGTTTCTTAATTTATTTTTCCAGTTAATCCACTAAACTATGTTTAATAAAACTGCAGACTCAACCTACATTGTAAAGTGGATCTCAAACAAATTTTTACATCTCTTGACTTACATTGCTAACTTATTGTTAGAAATTTATGCATCAAATTGACTAGGTATGGAAGGCCTAGATCGAAGAGTATTTTGGGGCATGTTTCTGTAAACACTAAGATTAAAATTAATATATTGAGTAAGCTTGTGAAAACATTAGCCTTTGAAACAGTATATTGAATTTAAAAAGTTCTGCTTCAACAATAAAGGAGACACAAAGAAATCCATAAGGACCCAAGAAGATTAAGGAAGTGGAGTAAGGACAAACTCATTTCTCTTTCGTGTTGGCTCAGTCCCCCTCCCCTGCTGCCCACCAGTATTGCTTTAGGATCTTGGACATGAGAACCTCTTGACTGGAATTAGAACTTGGGCCATTTTATCTCTATTGTTCTTAGTCTTTGAAGTTTTGAATCTTATCTCAGTCACACCCTTAGCCATCCTTGAGACATCTCAGTTTTTATAATCACATATATCAATACAAAGAAGCAAGTCAGCCTCCCCTCCTATGTATGTATGTGTGTATAAAATTTTATATTATATAAATATAATAATGTACAATATATATAATTCTTCAAGTACATACTTACATATAAGCACTATTCCAAATTTTATTAGCTCATGTGTAATACATTTTATTAAATGCTTAAATGTTTACTAAATCTGCTGGTGATCTACACAGGAGATCATCTACTCCTGAATGAAAAGATGCACAAAGAGTTTAAATAATATGCTAATAATGTTCAATAATATATGTCTAGCACATTAATTTAGACTTAAAATACTCATTATTGCTCCACCATGTTTTATATCTTTGTTATTGTTGTTTGTGGGGGAAAATGCCTTATATGTTCCATACAGGCCTTAAGCTCATTTTCCTCCTGTCTTAGCCTTTCAAGTGTGTGAGCCAGCATGCCAAACAAAGTGTTGGTTTATTTCTCCCCACTCTCACATAACAATGAAATATCACTGAGTAAAAAGAAACTCAAATAGGTTTTCAGAATGACTAAGTCTAGTACCTGAACTGGAAATTTGCAAAAGTAACGAGTGTTGGCTTGTAAAGAAATTGGTGTCAGTGATTGTACAAATTTCTTATTTCAAAATACTGGGAAGCTCAGAGTATTTGCAATCTTTATTTCTTTAATTTGGGGCATACAGTTTTCATTGTTTTAACAGATAGTGTGTTTTTTCACGTTTTAAAATTTAACACCCTACTGTGATCTTCATAAAATTATTCACCAGATATGAGGAATGTTCACTTATTATTGTGAGAGTGCTGGGCCTCTGTCACCAAGTAATTGTTAATTCCCTCCTTGACAGTAGCAAAACAGTGGCCATGTCCTGAGTCTTCTTCCTCAGATGGTGAAGTGTTGTTTCACTGAAGCAGATGACTAGGGCAGAGAATGATTACTGGATACTCTGGGGTCCGCATGAGTGAAGTCTGAGGTCAGTAAAACATTTTATGATCACTCAAAATGAACTAAATTTTATTTAAGAAATAGAAAATTAACATTCACTAGGTATAAATAAATACTCTATTTCCTTGTGTCCTGAGAGAATTAAACCAAGACAGTAAAGTATTCTACATTGTAAGTAATTAAGAGAAGTCACATGTAAACCCTTTTTGCTTAAGTAAACCTGCTAAAAACACTTTTCTCAAACTAACCAAACACTACTGCCCTCTCATTTATAAAAAATTGTCACAATATCATTTTTCCCATTAGGTGAATTTAATAAAATTTATACTGATGTGTGGAATCTGCTTATTGTCATAGATCCACTTTAAGGGGGGGAAATGAATACATAAATACAGACAAACCCATTTCTTAATGCCATTCATTTAATAGCTCTAAAGCTGAAAATAAAATCCTTATAAAACATCATATTTATGAAGTAAAAAGTACAGCTGTGTAATAAGTTTGTAGTTATTTAGATCATATTAATTTTATTATGTGGATACATTTTTTGCACACCGTGCTCTGATTCTTATGTTGAAGAAAACACTTAGAGATGACTTCTTCATTATACCAATGACATTGTATAATACAGAATGATTTTTTTGCTTATTCAGGTTTACTTAAATTTAGTTTATTATGAAATACTTTTTAGATGCAAATTGATTAGGCCAGTATAGTACAAAATACCCTTTAAGTGAAAAATGATTAGGCTCTGAAGTTCCTCTAATGTAGTAGTTCTGTGAGGACTATGTATGGTGTGAAGGCAGCCAAGCATGGCTGGAAAGCACAGAACAGGATGAGCAGAAACTGACACAGGAAAGAAAGAAAGATAACAAGAGAACTGAGGCTGAGAAATGGAAAGATACTGGAAGGAACTAGCCTCACTCAAACTGCAGTGGGAGGTCACAGAAAAGGTACACACAAGCACATCAGATAGAAAAAATACTGCTCAGGGAGAATGAAGGGCAAGTTCTGGAGACAAAGAGAAACCACAGGATTTTTCTCAACCACAGAGGCCACCGGTTTTAGCATCAGAATAAGACAATAGAACATGTCAGAATTCAGAATTAAGCTTAACATGTGAACCAAAGACCAGACAGGGAAAACCACCCATGAAGGAGAAAAGAAGATATGTTTCTGTAGGTGAGGTAGCATCATCCTATAATCATGTATAAAATATTTACAATAATAATAATAGAACCTTGGTACTAGACTGAAAATCCCACAGGTTATAGGCCAAATAATGGGGGAAGAAATGTAACAGGTTAAGCTGCTGCTTGCTGCTGTGACAGAAAACTGTGGCTTTCAAGAAAAAAAAATGTGAGTCTTAGGATAAAAAATATTTGAAAGGACTGAGCAAAAGAACCTGAAGAATCATTATTACTGAACCAACAGGTGGGCAACATTGAGAGAGAAACACACCACTCATGGCTCATTATTTACCATGAAGCTCCCTGTAACCTTCCAGTATGATAACTAGAGACTACACGTTGATTCTGGGTTCTTAATAGTTTCTTTCTTATTCGAATATTGGTTCAAAAAGTTCAATAGGTTTAAAAATGTTTTTTAAATAGTTACTTTATTTTAATCATGTATGTGAGTGCACACATGTGCACATTAGTATGTGTACCTGTGGAATCCAGATGAAGCATCAGATCCTCTGAATCTGGAGTTACAGGTGCTTGAAAACTGAACCTGGGTTGTCTGCAAGATTACTATATATTCTTACCTGCTAAGCTGTCTCCCCAGCCTCAAATTCAAGACCTTAGAGAGCTTCTCACACTTTCTTGTCATGTTATGTCAGTGATTCAAAATTTCAAGACAGTATAAAATTTAATTTCTAATATTTCATTATTCTGAAGGAAGAAAATTTAATAATCAGTGTGGAAATATCTTGAGCTCATTAGCCGAAACCCAGCACTACCTAAAACATGAAATAATTAACTTACACTACATTTTTATAGTCCATACTTTCATTGTTTATGTAGAAGTATTTCCACATGGTTAGCTAAGCACCTACCTTGTGGCTGTCTACTGGGATGGTAAATCTGAAGGTCAAATGGCTGTGCACTGGTCTTCTGAATCACACTGACATTCTGCCCTGTCCACTTGTTGGCTTTGGCCAGTGTGTTAGTCCTCCAGTCGGTCCAGTACACCTCACTCCCATACAAAGACACAGCAAAGGGATGCGAAAGGTACTCATGTCCTCGGATAATTTCTATCATGTTTGTTCCATCATAGAAGGCTGAATAAATAGCATCTGACCTAGAGAAAGGTTGGTACATTAATGGTTTATCAAAGCCACTTGAAAGAGTCCAGTGATATAGTTATGATATAGTTAGACAAATACTAATTAAGTATTTCTAAGGACTTATATACAATATTTTTCAAAGCAAGTAAAAACCAAACCACATATAAATACTGATCTCCGTATGCTATGCCTGTATATTAGGATACTTAATAATACAGTTTAAAAACTGGAGCAATTAAATGAAAACATATAAGAATAATTTTAACCTGGCATCTGTCCAAACTATTCTTCTTTCAAAGTGGTCCACAGTCAATCCATTAGGCCATGCCCCAGTTTTCATATCTTTATAGATGGTTTTTCTCCCAGCACCACTCATTGAGGCAGATTCAATGCGAGGGAAATTGGCATCCCAGTCTGTCCAGAAAAGAATTCTGAAGAAAGAGAAAATAATGCCATTGTTGTATTTTTTTATTTTCAGGGTTCATCTCATGCTTGCCACATAGGGAAAGTTTCTAAGAAAATTTTCAAGTGAAGTGGCTGTGTTATTTAACCCAGTAGCTTCAAGTCCATAGGAATAGAGAGACCATAGAACTTCATGCAGATGAAATTAAAACTTGTGGAAACTTTTGAAGAAAAAAGTTGTGATGAGCAGCAGTAGTTGGTGAGCATCCTTCCTTCAGAATGCTCTAGCATGGCTGAGAATGAGGCAGCCTCAGGCTAAGAAAAGGGCAAGAGCTAAAATATATAATCATAGAGGAATGAAAACCATGAAGTGGAATCGGGAAATCTAAGAGCAGTTGAGCAGGTGTAACAGCATCAGGGAACTCTTGGGGATTTTTTCTTAGGGTGAATCATGATCAAATCCTGAGGACATTGTGAACAAGTGTTCCTGAAAAGAATCTGTGTCTACAGAAGAATTGACAGACAGACCTGCAGTGAGCAGGAGAAAGTTATGCTCCAGGTCTAAAGGTAATTGCCATATCTTGGACTAGTTTGGTAACTCTCAAGAACAGCTGTCCCTTGCCAACTATCTTGCAGAACTAACACTCTGTAAATAATAGACAAAAGCCTTGGGGATATCTTAACAGACCCCCACCCAACTTCCTGTAATTCAAACTTAGAATGTCCTCACAAATCATCCGGCAACACACAGAAGAGCCTCCTCCATATTTTGTATCTCCTCCATATTTTGTATCATTGTATCTCGAATGAACCCACCATACATTTTAAACTTGCCATGAGATATGACTTTCTTTGATCTATAAACTGTACTAAACTGAACTGCTTAAACTTTGGGAAATGGAGTGGGGTCTATGGTCATTCCACATGGCTCCAGAATAAACTATTGCTCATTCACTTTAAGATGAGTGATTTATTTGTGAATGTTTCCCAGAAGTTCGTAATGTTCTTTTACAATCATTAACACCTTTTGGGTATAGTCACGCATATGGTGATGGGACAATTTCTACAAAATGATCAAATTGATTGTTGTTTGTCCATGGAAATATTTCATATTATGAAAAGGAGAAATATAAACAATATCACCCTGTGGGTTACATCTTTGATGATTGTTGAAGCTGAGTAGTATGTACTCTTAAGTTTATCACGCAACTAGTTTAAGTTTATGTGTTTGGTTATTTATCAAGATTAAATAAGTAAAAATTTAACATATACTATAGGACCTGTAAAAACCAGTCAACATTTATTTCTTAGCATTTTAAAAGAAAAAATGTTTTTAAATAATATTGTTTTGAACGAAAATACTAATCATGTAGAATAATGCTACAAGAAAAATAGATATTTTAAAAATATATTTTACTAAATAGAACATAGAACAAAATTTCATTATTCAGACTGGTTCACTCTTCAGTTAAGTAGCTGGAGAGGGTAAAATGTTGAAGGCTTGGACCTTATCAGTTTAATCTATAGTGATCTTTAATATAGACCTAGGTATGTGAATTTAAAAATGAGGTGGCTTAGTCTCATGCAATAACTTTATTCAGAGTATCAGACAATTTATATTATGATAGTTAAGAAGAGTCACCTGAATAAGGTGTCCAACCATAAGGACAAGTTACAGTGGCACACGAATAACAACAGCTGAAGGAATGTCCTGCCCTATACACTTGGGCGGAGAAAAAAACCTGTTGCAAGAAAATTTCTGTGTTTTGAAGAAACTGAGGTCACAAGAGTCTTGTCTACTTAAAGTTTTCTCACAAGCACTCGGAATTCACACAGGACTCCATTCTTGGACTATGTCCCAGCACTCAGCATTTTTTACCCTCCTTTGTGTTGAATCTAACATGCTAACAGATTAACAAAACTACTTTTGAAATGTTTTAACTTAACAAAAACTTAGTTTTCCATTACTCAGAGTGTTGTCAGGTAACATCTAAATCTTAAAACAGAGTTCTTCTTGTTTTGATTAACATGCCTAAATGATGTGGCCCCAAATATATTTGAAAACTGTCTTCTGGATTTCTTTGTGGTTACTATGAGATGTTTGTGAATAATCATACACATTTGGCTCCAAAATAAAAACCTTCTAGTCTCTTCAATGAAAAAGTTGTTTTTGTTAGTCTGTTTGTTTTTGCATATTTTCCATTGTTGTTTGTATGTTTCTTTGTTTGTGATTTTGAAAATATGTTTGGGTTCACTTAAAAAAGCACAAGCTCTCAAACATGCTTATAGTAGAGATCAAAGGTTAGAGTAGAACATTGTGACATTCTAACATCAGTGACCTATGCCTTTATTTTGTCATTAAAGAGAATAAAGAGTTGTGTGTGTGTGTTTGTGTGTGTGTGTGTTTGTGTGTGTGTGTGTATGTGTGTGTGTGTTTGTGTGTGTGTGTGTGTGTGTGTGTGTGTGTATTTATTCTGTAGTGAGTACTGTTATTAAATTTCCTTCAATTTTACTAGGAAACTTTAGTTCCTTTCTATAAAAGAATATGTTCTAAAAAACATTTACCTTTAAAGTGTTCTTAACCTTGCCACAACACTATTAACACAACTGACATTCACGGTTGATTTCATGGATCATTGTTTCATAAAATTCCCAGCACTCTTTTGTGAGTTTTACAAGGTGGTGTTATAATAACATCATTTTTTGTATTCCTTTTTAAATGGTAAAAATGTGTTAGTATTTCAATGATTGCATTAGTTTTTCAAGTACAGAAAAGATCTTACTTTATATAATACAGAGATGTTCAGCCACAATTGCTTTTTAAAGAGGAACTATGGTCTACATTTCTGTAGTTTCCTCATTCATGAATTAGTCTGTTTTCAGATTAAGCTGGGTAATAGAGCATGAACAACCTGTACTATTATAAGCTAATCTGTCAGGTCAAGTTAAAAAAGGTGAAAGAAAAAGATCTTTGCAAAATAGAGGTTATCTTTGTCTTTTAAAGCTAACAATGAATAGAGATTACAGTAATTTACAGTAGTCCTGGGGTAAATTTAGTATAATTGCCTCACTAATGCTCACAAGGACGGCTTCCACTTTGGTCAATGATGTTTTTGCAGTAGAGATCAGTTAGTCGGACATATAGAAAGTAAATGAAAACAATGGAGAAAGAAGCAGACTGTTCTGTAAGAACCCAGCACGAGGGTGGTAGGGTTCATGGACATTGGAAGACTCTACACAATCAACTGCTGGTCATCCACAGCAAAGTGTTACACAGGTTCACATCATCCTTCAGGGTACTTCAGCAATAAGTACAACTTAAAATGGGAAGAAAGAAAAGATTGACCTTTCCATAAGAGCCACGTGGCCATCTGTGAATTGCTTGTCACTTAAGAGATGGCACATTAGGATTGTGTGGCAAGATAGATATGTTTTATAATGTGCAGTGAAGGGCAGTGTTACTGAAAGCACTACTACTATTTATCATCTATAAAATATGTCACAAATACTTCTTGTGTGACATGAGATAAATATTTCGTAGGGCTGATGTTATGAGTCATTTGTTTGTTTTCTGTGACACACTGAGCAAAGTGCCTAATGACAAACCTTTGTTTTCATTTGTTATTGGAAACAAGTTTTTTAGCACTCCTTATGAAGTTTACTTCTCTGGGTGTTTGAGTCCCTTAAGGTGTATGTAAGCAAAGCCATCACACACACGTACATTTATTTGACCAGCATTGGGCACCTTTGTATGCTCTAAGATCTGTGATGGACTTTAGACTTTGAAGTAAATTTTCTTGCCATGAGAAAGATTTTAGTGTCATAAAAATATAAACTTATCTATTCAAGTCATATTTCTCAACAAATACAGGGAAACTGTTCACAAATAAAAAGTTTCAATGAAAGCTTAAATTATTTTAGAGCACATATCAGTAGGTTCAGATTTCCTCATAGTTCATGAAAGTCTTGAGAAATAAATAGTAATGTCTCTTTTATATAACTATAAAATAATAAATTAAATTTAAGTAATTTTACTTGACACTGTTAGTTTTCCTGGTTAGTTCGAATTTGCAGCATGCTTGCGTATGTGTGTATGTGTAAATATACTCCTTTGTATATGCTGTATGGTTGAATATATAATTGTGTTGTATATGCTTTTTGTATGAGTGTATATGTGTATGTATGTGTTGTGTAGTATATGATGTATTTATGCTCTTGTTTGTATTTTACATTGTGTGTGGAAATATGAGGGTGTGTATTGTTTTATATGCTGTATGTGTGCACACATATAAATGTGTTTGTGCTGTATATGCTGTGTGAGTTGGCATACATATATATATATATATATATATATATATATATATATGTGTGTGTGTGTGTGTGTGTGTGTGTGTATGTGTGTGTGTGTTTGTGTTGTATGTGCTGCATGTGTGATTATAGTTCTTATGTTTTCAGTTTAAGATACAAATATTCCAATACTTAAAAAGCCTCAGAAGGTTCCTCTAAAGTATACAATAATGCTGGCACTATTTAAACACTAATACTAAAATTAACATCTATGTAATAGATATGGCTATGCTTTAAGGTGGTCAAACAATTTACATAATAACTCTTCCGTGATACAACTTAAAACACATTAAGTAAAAATACTGTCAAATCTTGACAGGCAAACCTGTCAGTTAGCTTTCTAGGGAGTAGGGAGCCGTAGAGTCGTCTTTTCTGTAGTCATTTATGTCAGAAACAGTTTGAGACATGTTTCCTGCCGTTTCATTTTATTTTTTTTAATTACCTAACTAATGCTCTGATTCCATTAATTAACCTTCAATGTCATTGCTGAACTTAGTGGTAGAAAGCATTCTCTTGGAGGACTTATACAGGTCCTGTTGTACATGGATATCTTGGAGGACTTTTTTACAGGTACTGCTACATATGACTTAGCCCTCTATCAGCACTGGACTCTCACAAAGACCCTTCTGTCACTGAAATATTCTTTGGTATTTTCACTTAGTTTGTGTATATTGTATCTTTCTGTTTCCTTTTCTTCTTTTCTAGTTGCATATTATGCAAAAAAAGGGGGAGAGAAAAATAAGCTTACCCTCCTTCTTGTAAATTCAATGCTTAGGACATGAAATCTTTCTCAAATTGACTGACTTTACACATCGTCTCCAAAGCCTCCTTTCTCTGTTTGTGTTTCTCTCTCTCTTACAATCTGCACCTTGGGAAATGCTTTCATTTTTTTCCTCGTGATGGAACACATACGACAATGTACCTCAATTCAACAGATCACTTTTTGTCATGCAGAAAGTTTCTCATGACTTATTATTTCTACGTCTCTGGTAGAAGTCATGAGCATGAGCTTCCTACAAGTAGGAGGTCACAGTGGGAACCATGAGCTGGAAGGTTAGTGGGTGGGACAGGGCTAAAGTCACCCATCTTCTTGCACTCAAGGCACAGATTGTTGAAAATAAGAGCCTTCCTCATTTAACTTTCAGGTGAGCTGCTATCACAGTAGCTAGTGATGAAACTATGCAAGGCAGAGTGTAGACTAGAGAAAACATATCTGGGATAAAAAAATTTACCACCTCTCAGTTCATCAACCTCAGCTGTTTCTATTTGGAAAAGAGCCATAAATGAAGGATTTCAAGTAAAAGTCCCCAATATTTGAAGTCTCTATGATGGATTCAAAACATAGTTTTACCCCCATAGAAGACAATCCTTCCTGTTAAAATAGTTAATTTAGTATCTCTTCTCTAGGCAAGCTGTTCACCTTATAAATGTAATGTCTACACTAGGGAAAGGAAAAAGACATCCCAATCTACTGGTGTTTAAGTCCTTTGGATAAAACACAGTAGCAGCAAAATATGGATAGGAAACTCAACAAATCAGAGGTAGGAGGCAACTTTTCTCCTCTGCATCTCACTCAGATTCCCTTAGGCTCACACAGACTTATGATTCCTAAAATTTGAATTTAAGATATAGAGCTAAAATAACCCTTTAAAAATTTTGTAGACTTGACAAAGCCTTCTATCTACAAGCTCCTTACAAGAGAAATAAATAATTTACAGGAATTTAGTGGTATTCTCTCATGTTGCCTGGATATTTCTTCCTCTCATAGAATCCCTTACATTCAAAAGATAAAGCTGAAATCATGGAGGTCACATATTTGGTTTCTCCAGAGAATAAGTGACTGGGCAGGAATTAGAACTCATTATATCTAAGTCTGGTGTTTTTCTTCTGCTGCTTAAGAAAAATGAGCACACAGGAGACAAGGCAGGCAACAGCCTGAGTCACTCAACATTTAACATTGTTTTCCAGAATCAGGTCTTTTCTCTCTCAAAACTTCCCAATAGTCAGCATCTCACTGCTAGACTCCTTTAAGCCTATTTCAATTTTCTTTTCAATTGACTCTAAGAACACACAAAATAAATAAAGGGTGAGGTGGTTAACATCTGTGACTATTCAGAACAAAGACTGGCCCTGGGGTTTATAGCCATTAGAAAAAAATTACAGCATCTCTGGGGCAAAGCGAAGTGAAATTCATTAAATTACTGCTTTGGAAAGGAGCTGCAATTCTTTCCAATCATGCTCCCTGCCCATATTTGATAGGAAGATATATTCTGCTTCAGAAAATATCTGAGTAAGGAACTCTGTAACCTAACCTTTGCTAATATGCTCACACTTGCTGCTATAAATAGTACTATGCTTATACACAGGTACATAGACATAAATATGCTGATGTCTGAAACAAGTATTTTTACCTCCTCACTTAGAATTTCTGACAAGGAGAAACTGTAAAAAGTAAATTTCTTACCCATATCTTGGGTCCAGTGCTATGGCCCTGGGATGCTCCATGGCTCCTGCTATTAGTGTAGCCCTCAGAGAACCATCAAGTTTAGACACTTCAATTTGGTCCAGATTGCTGTCTATCCAATAGATGTTGCCTGCTATCCAGTCAACTGTCAGGCCTTCTGGGGTTGCCAAGCCGTGTTCCACAACCACTTCTATGGCACTGACACCTGTGAAAAAAAAGCCAGCATGTACACCCATTCAAAGAAAGTACAGATGCCAAGCCTGCTTGTGGTCACAGCATAAAATGCCTCAGTTTTGAAGGTCCTAATAGAAAATGAAGCTCATTAAAGAAAACTGATAGCAATATTTATATTAACTGTACTTTCTTAGGAAAACTTTTCACTCTCACAAACCCTTCCAGAATTTTTGTTAAACACTGAGTTGATAGAAGTACGACATTACAAAATAGTTACTTCTTGTTTAGGGTCTTCCTAGTAGAACAAAATGCTTATTAAAACAATAAATTATGGTTGGGCAGAATGGAACAACTTAATTAAGACACTGTCCTTCAAAGGGAGAAGTAACAAGAAAATGTTTATGTGGATTAGCATGCACTGTGTATAATACCTACCCCTATTTTCTGTCTATGGATAAACACCACAGTTAATCTCAGCATTTTCACATATAACCTTAAGCAAATTATGCCCTAAGTCTTCCGTGGGCCATGATGTAGCAGGTCCAAAAGATGCAGTTAATAGGGAAAGTTGATAGCATGAGCTACATTAAAATCAGTAGTTGGATACTGTCTGCCAAATTTCTTATTTGTGTGCTACTTAACAAACAAAAAATCAATCATTTTACATCCGTTTCCGATGGTAGACTTCATGACCCTGTCAGTAGTGTTCATTATAAATTTTAAGTAGTTAAAAAAAGCTTGTTCTCTAAAATTTCTATTTGCATTCACTATGTGAACAAAAGATACAGGAGATACTTTTCACAATTTGAGTAAAAAGTACAAAAGAATACTAATTTTGAAACTGCAACGGTGATTGCAACGGAAATTTGTAATTTGATAGCAGTTACAAATGCAAAGCCACAAAAAAGTATTAAAAGGGAAATACCATATAGCTTTAGCTGAAACCGTACATGTTGTTCACTAGACAAAAGAAATAAGTTTAATCATGGCAAAATACAGTTCATATATTTGAAAAAATATTTTTAATTATGTTGAAATGTTTTAACCAAATAAAAATTAGCTACTTTTACTTCAAAATCAAATTAGTAGTATGTAGAAAACAATCTTTTCTTGTCCTTATAGGAGATAAATTTTCTTCTACACAACTTTCTGGAAAATTCAACAAAAGACAATGTATGTGTAGTCTTGGCCTAGCCACTTCTCTTTTCTAACATATATTTATATATGTACTTAGCCTTCAATTTTTACACATTCAGAGATAACTTGCAATGAAAAATTAATCAAAATCTTTTCTGATGCTATATCTTGCTATTCAAAATTAACTTCATCATCTAGTGAAAGTATACCACACAAACCTCCACTCTCTGACAGTTTGCCCCTGTATATTCTGTCTTCCACAACATCTGTCCAGTAAAGTAAACTTTGATTGAAGTGAAAATCAAGTGCTATGGTATTTCTCAGTCCAGGAACAAGTAGGCTGTAGTCTCCTTTATGCAGATCAATCCTTCGGATTTCATGGCGTATAGAAAAGATGATGAATGCCTCAAAAGAATCTGCAATTAAACGTAATTTAGTAGAATTAAGAAAATAAATTCACTTTGTATAGGTTAAATAAGATGCTCTACACAAAAGTCAATCTATTAACTTTCTGATTGGATGTAAGGCCCACTCCATTAGAACTAAACAATATCAACCATTGTAAAAAGTGCTTTGTACTTATAGCCAGGTAAGCTGTACATCATAAAGGAAGGTACCTGGTTCTATTATTCTGTTGAACAGCCATAGTAAAATGATTTCTAATGATTTATTGCCATACCCATAGGTTAGAGAATCTTTCAACCCTTCTCACAGAAGCTTCACTTGCAGGAAATACCAATTAACACAGAGACCCTCACATAATTGGCCAATGAGTGGAGAATAAGAGATTGTGAAGTATGCAGCCACAAATGGAAAAGACTTACTACACTCTTCCCTACATATCTCGAGTATTATTGCAGAGGAGGGGTCACCAAGCTTATAAGAGTTAGATGTAGTTGATAAAATTAAGAGAACAATGTTTACCAGACCCAGACACAACAGAGCAGTTTGTACATATGAACCCACAGCAATTGTTTCAGCATGCGAATGACCTCAAAACACTTCAGGCAAGAAAATGCCAACATAGATGAGAAAAGGCAAGCATGCAGCTCAGCTATTAGCTGAGGTAAAGGATAATAAGTTACCTTTAAGGACATAGCAACTGGTAGGTTGACTGCATGACAGGACAAATCCCAATCCCAAGACTATTTGGACAATACAAACTAGACTTGTTGAGGAAGAAAAAAAAAAGGAAAGGAAAGAAAAGGAAAGGAGAAGAGAGGAGAGGCGAGGGGAGGGGAGGGAAGGGGAGGGGAGGGGAGGGGAGGGGGGAAGAAGAGAGGAGAGGGGAGAAGGGGGAGAAGAAGACAGGAGAGGGGAGGGGATAGGGACAGAGGAGAGGAGAGGAGGAAACGAGAGGAGAGGGGAGGGGAGGGGGAAAAAGAAGAATGAGGAAGGAAGGAAGGAAGGAAGGAAGGAAGGAAGGAAGGAAGGAAGGAAGGAGGAGAAATCTCAAAGTTAGTTAAAACAGGATGGGAGGTGGAGGGGAAAGTTAAGGGAGAAAATGGAAACGAATGTAGAAATATCTCCAAAGACTCAATAAAACACATATATTGATTTTGGAACTCTAACACCAAAGATGCAGTTTCTATTTATCTCAAACTTAAAAGAAACTTTAAAACTTTAGATTTCTATGCAGTTATACAAGGTATCAGTGTGCTTTTTCTTCTTGAATTGAATACAATTGAAGAAAGCATCTGATGAAAGAGAATAGGAAGAGTTCTTACATATATGACTGTGAAGTTTTCAGATTTTTGACATGTTACATGACAATCCAATAGTGCCTAAGTAATCCACAAGGAAACACAATGCTGATGGAAATCATGAAGAAAATCCAGAATTTGGCAATGGAATTTAATAAAAATATGGAAATATTGAAAAAAACTGAGGCTGAAATGAGAATGGAATTGAAAAGCCAATGACTCAATTAGAAAACTCAAGGGAAAGCCTCATAAGTAGAATGAATCAAATAGATGGTGGAATATCAGGACTAAAATACAAAGTAGAAAATCTACGCCAAATAAGTAAAGAAAATTAAAAATTACA
The DNA here is from genome assembly GCA_030674055.1 of Rhabdomys pumilio. Taxonomy (NCBI): domain Eukaryota; kingdom Metazoa; phylum Chordata; class Mammalia; order Rodentia; family Muridae; genus Rhabdomys; species Rhabdomys pumilio. The sequence goes on from JANHMN010000002.1 coordinate 113,859,290, forward strand.
AAAGGAGGTTAAGAAGATGAAAAGAATATACAGGAAATGTGCAACACCATGAAAATACCAAAATTTGAATTATAGGAATAGATGAGAAAATCCCTAGTAAATGCTGTAGATCAACTCTTCTACAATATCCTATAAACAAATTTTACCATATGAAGGAAAGGCTTACGCATAGATACAAGAATTGCATAGAACACTACACAGACAAGACCAGAAAAGGAACTCCTCACATCGTTTAAACTTCAGAGGAAGGATAGGGCCACCCACCCATTTCAAACTTTTAACCCAGAAATGTTCCTTTCCAAAAGAAAGACAGGGACAAAAAAAAAATGGAGCAGAAACTGAAGGAAGGGCTATTCAGGGATTGCCCCATCTGAGGATCCATCCTGTCTGTAGACACCAAACCTCCACTGTGTTGCTGTTGACAAGAGGGGCTTGCAGACAGGAACCTAGTGGTTCCTGTGGCTGTTCTTTGGGAGGTTCTGCCAGCAACTGATCAATGCAGATGTGAGTGCTTGGAGCTAACAATCAAACTGAGCTTGAGGGACTCCCTTGGGGGAGCTGGCTGAAGGTCTGGAGGGACAGAGAGGTATTGCAACTCCTTAAGAAAAACAATGTTGGCTGCCAGACCACCCAATCTTCCTAGGGACTAGACCACCAACCAAGGAGTGTATAAGATGGGATCCATGGCTCAGATATATTTGTAGCAGAGGATGGTCTTGTCAGACATCAATGGGAGAGGGAGACCCTTGGTCCTGTGGAGGTTTGATGCCCCAGCATATGGGGATGCTGAAGTAGTGGAGTGAGAGAGGGTGAGTGGGGGAGCACCCTCATAGAGACAAAGGGGAAGGGGGAGGGAGGAAGTGGAATGGGTGTTTTGTGGAGGAGTAACCAGGAAGTGGAATATTATTTGAGATGTAAACAAATGGAATGATTAATAAAAAAAGAAAAAAAAACACTAAATATGCAGTGCAAAGATAATATATTTAAAACTGCAAGATAAATAAGTCCTCTATAGTGGAAAACCCATCAGAATAACAACTTATTTCTTGAAGGAAACTTCGAAAGCCAGATGAGACAAGAACAAAATATTTCAAGTTCTAAATGAACATCACTGCCAACATAAAACACTGTACAAAATTAAAGAGAAAAAAAAAACAACTTTCAATAATACAGACAACCTAAAAAAGTATTCTCTTCAGAAAATTAAACTCAAAGAAAATATAAAAAGCCACACCTTGGGCTTCAGGAAATATAAGCATGAAAATGAGCTTTTAGAAAAAAAAAAAAAAAACAAAAGCAATCCTAAAATGAAAAGATCACAAACAGTAACAAAAATCAATAATAAAATACTGCAAACAATGTACACCTTTCAGAAATAACTTCAAATATTAAATGGACTCACATTTCCCCGACAAAACTGAATGAATAAATCAAGAGACTAAAGGAATAAATCAAGAAATAAAATCCATCTCCCTGTTGTCTGCAGGAATCACATCATAGCTTTAAAGATACGCAGCCTTCTGGTGAAAGCATCGGCAAAAACTTCAACCAATGATACTACAAAGCAAGCAGCCACTGGGATGCTAATATTTGACAAAAATAAATTTCAAACTAAAACTAATAAAAATAGATAAGAACGCTTTGCTCTAATAAAAGAATCGATTAAAAAGGGATATATTATTCTAACATATGCATAAAATGCTAGTGTACACAGTTTTATAAAAAATTACTATGGTATTAAAAACAAAAAGTAACAAGTACAGATAAGTAGTAGGTGATACTGATATTTCACTTTCTCTAACAGACAGTTGATCTGGACAAAAATAAACAGAGAAACATAAGAATCCATATATGATTGAATGTATATTCATATAACCATATATCATGTAAATTTAAAGGATATCTATAGGAAATTCTTTCCAAAAGCACATAAAAACATATATTCTATGAAAAAGCCAATGGAATCTGGCTTCTAAATACATAATAGAACACACTTAGCATACAATACAAGTCATCAAATCTAGAATGACTAAAATAACTGTGTATCCTATTGAGCCATAATGCAATAAAACTTAAAATTGACAGTAAAGAAATCCTTAGTAGTCAACTTATTCATAGAGATTTTAACAATTCATGCCTGAATAATTAATGGGTCAAAGAAAAAATTGAGAAAAAAATAATAAAAAGCATCACAACAAATTTCTAGCTCATATTAAATGCAGTCCTGTGAGGGACATTTATAACTCTCAACACATATGTTTCAAAAATCACAAATGACATAGTGACATAACTCAAAAATTTGGAAAAACAACAAATCAATTCAAACCCAGCTAACAGCCAGAAATAATGAATATCAGATTAGAAATTAGAAACAAAGAAAATATGAAGATTAATTAAAGTCTCATAGAGAATAACAAACATATCAAAAGCCATGTATGAGAAACTCACAGCTAATATTTTATATGGAGGAATCCTTGAAGCAATTTCATTAACATCAGAAATAAGACAGAAAGTCTCACACTTTCCACTCTTTTTCATTATTATGCCCAAAGCACTAGCTGGAGTGATAGAAGAGGAAATTAAAGGGATACAAACTAGAATAGAAGTCAAACTTATACCTATTTTCACATCATATAATATTGCACATTAGAGATACCAGAAATTCTATCAGAAAAAAATTAAAATAAAATCAATAGTTTTAGCAATGTGGCAGGATGAAGCATCAAATTGCCTAAATCAATAAATTCTCTATACAACAATAAGAAACACACAATCACACACACAAACACATACACATACACACACACAGACAGAGAGAGAGAGAGAGAGAGAGAGAGAGAGAGAAGCAGAACTCATGAATATACTGCTATTCATAATAAGCTCAAGAAAAATAAAATATATAGGAGTAAATTTTGTCAAAGGAGTAAAAGAACTTTGCAATAAAATTCCTAAATCTTTAAAGAAAGAGATTAAAAAAATAAAGAAAGAAAACGAGCAAATAATAAGATATCCCATCCTCATGGATTGACTAAATTAATATTGTGAAAATGATCATTATTTCAAAAACCATTCACAAATTCACTGAAATCTTAATTAAAACCCCAATGTTGTTCTTCATAGAAATTAAAAAATAACTACCCTAAAGTTAATATGGAACTAAGTGCTGGAAGCTAAACCCCAGGTATAGTTCTCTCTGGGAGGTAGCCAGGGGGAAGGAGCATTGGTTGGCAGGGGCAAGACTTTGTCTTGTGAGAGTAAGATTGCTTCTATAATGTTTACCTGTCTTGACTAAATTACTCTGAAGCCAGAAGCTGCAGACTTTTGAGTGAATTAACTCTCCTCGCTCAAACAGTGGGAGATTAAGTAAAAAGTTAATTGTTAGTGTTCCTTACTTTCTTACTAAGAAGCCTGGGCTCTCTGGCCAGGTGGAAGGGAAGTTTGTAGCAATAAACTTTTATTCAAGCAAGGGAAGATAGTCATACTTGCAGAATGAAGAATCCTTACATAGGCAAATGTGCATAGAAAGAGGAAGAACTCACTCATTCTGCATGAAAACTAGACTTCAATCCTTTTATTGCTAAATTAATTTTTTTTAAAAAAAATCCTGTTTTATTGTAAGAAATGCCTCTGCTCTCTGTGTTCCCTGCAGTGTCTTCTCTTTAGGTACTTCTCTCCTCCTGCCTACTTAAATCTGCTCTTTTCTTCTTCTCTCCTCATCCGCTCACCTCCTCATCTCTGTAAAGCTTCTATTTTGCTTCTACTCTTTCTCTCTATTCTTCTGTTCCCAGTTAATGTCATCATTCTTAGGTATTGTACTTTTTCAGGACACAGGATCATGTTGTATTTCAAACATCAAAAGCTCACAAGTTCAAACATAATTTCAAACCATAAATTGAATAAGGAGTTTACAACAGAGATGTTCATGTGTTTCTTTTAACATTGCTTATCTAACTAGACCTTCATTATCATTAGCTAGCTCCATAGGTTCATTGAGAGTCTATATTATAATTTTATATTTAAGTTAACATAAAAGTTTTGTATAGATAAATCAAGTCTATATTTTTTATTGGATATTTTATTTACATTTCAGATACCATCCCTTTCCCCATTTCCCCTCCCTAGAAAACCCCTATCCCATGCCCCCTTTTCCATTTTGCTTTTATACAATTTTTAATTAATTTTTTGTTAATCAAAGGCTTTATAAGTATGGTAATGCTCAATCAGAAATGTAACCCAATACCCAACCTAGCTATGTAAACTATCTTTGACTGGTGGAGACACGTGAATTTCTGCCTCCATGCCCCCTCTCTTTTTCTCTCTCTCTTTTTATCTCTCATTACCTAGCTTCTCATCTACTTCATCTTCTCCTCTCCTTACTCCATCTTTTCCTCTCTGTGCTCCTTCCCCCTTAACTCCTCCTACATATTACCCTTCCTGTTAAAATAAAACTTTTCTCTCAAAATACAATTAGAGCATAATTATTCCTATTTGTACCAGTGAGGTACAAGATAGTCTTAATGCCCAGTCCATCCTTTTGTTATCAAGTCTATATTTTATCTTCTGTCCCTGCACCTACAATAAATCATTCATTTCTTTTAAGACCTTTACTTAATGGTTTTATGGTCTAAAGGAATGTATCCCTAAATTGTAATTCTGTATGTTTGCTTTTTATCTCAGCACAATTTACTCATGACATGTGAAGACTGGCACAGTTCTAATTGCAGCTTTTATATTACAAAGGGCTCTAATAGCAGACCTAACTATAAGGAGATTAATAATTACTAGTATAAATTTAGTAATTCTTATAGAAGCATCATTAGAAATTAAGAAATCATCCATTTGCCTGTATAGCATCACTACAAGACAGTATTTTTTCATCGATCTATAGAAAATCTGCCCAATAGAGTGGGCTAATGCTAATGAATTATTATATTAATAATGACATGAAAAGAATATAATACCAGGAATCAAATCCTGAGATGTTATTTGTTGGTCCTTTCCTGCACAAGCTCATTCCTCAGAGTCCACAGTCCATGGAGAAACTATCTCAGAAAGATCACCTGATAGTTTTTAGCATCTTCTAGATGGCTTCTGACAACTAAAAAAGACTGCAGGTCTGAAAAACAATCCTGATCACAATGAACAATGCTAGAGGGATTACCATTCCTAACTTCAAAATACATTACAGGACTATAGTAATAAAAATAATATGATATGACACAAATGCAGACATATAGGTCAATAGAACACAGTCAAAGGCCCAAAATGGAAACATAACTACAGCTGATATTTAAAAAATTATTTCAAAAAAGCACCCAAGAAAAAGATAGCAACATTATCAAATTGTGGAGGACAAACTAGAGGTCCATCTGAAGAATAATGAAATAAGACTTGCTTTTAAAACCTGGCATAAAAACAAAATGAACAAAGACTTTAATGTGAAAGATGACACACTGGAACATTAGAAGACAACATAGACAATACACTACATAATGTAGGTTTCAAGAAGGAATTTCTGAATAGGTCTTTATTTCTTCAAAATTGAGGCCAGTATTGACAAAGGGAGCCTCAAAAATATAAACAGTTTTTACGTAGCTAAAGAAACAATCAGTAAAATGCAGAGAAAGTCAGTAGAATGAAAGATCAGTGTTACCAGCTTTACATCTGACAGAGGTACAATGAGAATATACAAAGCCCAACAAAACAAAATGAAAGCATACAAACAAAACAATACCAAAGAACCCATTAAAAACTGGGCTAAAGGTCTAAGGGGAGAATTCTCAAAGGAAGAAATAAAGATGGCTAAAAAATATCATTTAAAAAAAAATTCATCAATTGTTGAAAATGGGAAATACGGGGGAATTAGCAAATTTAACTAGCAAGTCAAAACAAGTTAGATATTTCATGTTATTCAAGTCAGAATAGATAAGATAAACACAAAATGAATAAATTGAAGAACTTTAATTAGCAAGAAAGAGGGAAATAAATACAGAAGAGGAAAGATGATAAATTGACAGTCAAGTTGCTTAAAAGACATCATAAGGGAAGCTTTATTAAATGTTTACCAAAAGTTACATATAATACCTATAAGTTTGTGTTTACATATATAGTATAAATGAAATTTTACCATGTATACTTGCAATGCTTTCCCTAAAATATATTATATGTAATATATTAATATATATCACTATATATATTACTATATATCAATATCTATCTATCTATCTATATCTATATCTATATCTATATCTATATCTATATCTATATCTATATCTATATCTATATCTATATCTATATCTATATCTATATCTATATCTATATATCTATATCTATATCTATATCTATCTATATCTATCACTAGGCATGGAAAATTTTCTTTTGTGTTGTTGGTCAGGACTTTCTAACATACTCCCAAACCATAATAGACTGCTCGATTTGCATCCCAGGAGTTGAAAGAAAGTCTCTATTGCTGAAAATACTATGTACTTTAGATATATAGACTTGGAGGAACTGATTGTATCTGACCTTGAAGCCTTCTCTTTTAGGACCAATTTTCATGGTGCCAGAATGTGCCATGGAAACTGCCAGTGGAGGGAAGCAAACACTAGTCCTATTAATCTAGGATGCCTATAAACAAATACAATGAACAGCATGGAATGTTATCCCTAAGCCTGTAATAGTGGCCCTTATATATATCATCAACAGCTTCTAACTGGACTTAATGGCTGCTCAATAACAAAGAAATTTGCCTGGTACTAGAAACCTAGACATCCACACAGAGCTAGTGAAGTTACAGACATTTGAACAGACTCTTCAACTGCCACTTTACTAAACCAGCATAATTTCTAACATTATAAATATTTATACTCATGGGTAGTTATATATTTTTTCCTTCATTAAGAAGATGTCTCTTTATGACAGAGGCAAACTATTCTACAAAAGAATGATAGAACAAAATGCAGAACACAAATGACTATATTGTACCCAGTCCCAATTGGCATGGCATATATACAATGCAACTTCTTCACCTAGGGTTCATGTTTTATTGAGGGGAAGGAGGAGCAGGAAGAATTGTAAGAACCTTAAGATTGTATCTCCTAAAAAAACAGAGAATCTATACTCATGAAGTTTTAGCAACATAGCTGCTTAAATAACACCCGAACAATGACACCAAAGGACGTGGTAATGTTGGGGGTCGGAACGTCATAAGGTTTCAGTGCTAGACAATAACTACAGACAACTAAGAAATACTGAGAAAAGGAGAAATGGTCTTTTCAGAGAAGAGCACATCCAACACTAAATGTCAACTCTGAAACCCTATATATGCAAGTAGCATTGTGTAGATTGAGAAGTTTGTGCACGCACGCACGCACGCACGCACGCACGCAAGCGCGCGAGCGCGCGCACACACACACACACACACACACATACACACACACACACACACACACACACACACACACACACGAGTTTGCAAGCCAGAATAAGTATAACTAAAGAAAAAGATACCATAAACCATGAATTTCAGAAAGAACACATGAAAATAGAAATAAACTAAAGAGGTTAGAGGGATGAAAAAGAAGTGCAGAAAGAATATATTTATATTTTAAATGCAAAAATAAAAAATGAAAAATAATATAGTGATGGAGAGATTGCAGAGACTGCTACTTAATCATAAAGACCAGAGTGTCACCCCCCAAAATAAAGGTAGCAGTTCACTAGAAAGTTTAACCCCAGCCTTAAGAAACCTGATGATCTTTTTCTGCATAAAAATCAGAGAATAAGTTATAATTCTACTTCCAGTCTAGTTCAAGCAAGCATGGAAAGAAAAAACTAGAAACATATAACAATAAAGATGAATTATTTTTCAAAATTTCTGGCTAAGTCTTTTATTACCCGTTGTACTGGCTGGTTTTGTGTGTCAACTTGACACAATCTGGAGTTATCACAGAGAAAGGAGCCTCTCTTGAGGAAATGCCTCCATGAGGTGCAGCTGTAAGGCATTTTCTTAATTAGTGATCAGGTTGGGAGGGCCTAGTCCATTGTAGGTAGTGCCTTCCCTGGGCTGGTACCTTTGGGTTCTATAAGAAGGCAAGCTGAGCAAGCCAAGGGAATCAAGCTAGTAAGCAGCATTTCTCTATGGCTTCTGCATCTGTTTCTGCTTCTAAGTTCCTGCCCTGTGTGTGTTCCTGTCCTGATCCATTGGTGATGAACAGCTATGTGGAAGTGTAAGCAGAATAAACCCTTTCTTCCCTAACTTCTTGGTCATGATATTTTGTGCAGGAATAGAAACCCTGATTAAGACACCTGTAAATTAGTAAAACTTTTATTATCAACCTCCATATGTAGCTTTCCCTGTTCTAATCATTTATAGCGAATATGATTTTAAAATGATTCCTATGGGATTAATGCCCATTTTGAAGAATAGCTACATGCTCTCTAAGACTTTGCCCATTTTCATGTCATAATAATTTCCCTTATGAAAATCTTTGGTCACTCAATTCTAAGCAAGTTCTTTGAATATGGACTCTCATAATATCTTTATCAACAGGAATATAATCAGAGAGGAGTGAGGTCAATATGAGACAACTAAAATAATCTCTTTTCTTCTATGACCACACATCTCTATGCAACATCTTAATGTGGTAGTGTTCAAGCTTTGGGAATTTGAGCTATTGTAGAAAGAAAAATACTCACAGGAAACAAAGCATAAAAGACCTGTTGAGGCTATAACCCATCAAGATCTGAATTTATAATTCAAACTAATTAATTTGAGTTAAATCTGTGTCAATTGCCACCTGATCTACTTACTCATCTCATTTGCTCTGAGGACTCTTTCCTGATCAAGTCTTCAATAAAAGCCCATTACCTTTATAACACATCATTCCAGCCCCCATTCTGATGACATATGATAGCCTCTATTCTATCTGTGATATATTTCTAAATTATCACTGCTTCATTATTTCTTTCCTTTGATGGGTTGTAAGCTGTGTCTGTACAGTGATCTTCTCTCATTTGTTCTGTTTGTCTATCTATCTGTCTAATCATTATAAACAGAATGTTTTTCATCCTGAGAAGACTTCAGTACAACCAGCTCTTAGATACAGAATGGTTTGGAGAGGTCTTTTTATATGTTGTTTTTTTTTTTTTTTTAACTCTTCATGAACCTTTTATACAATGCTCTTTTTTTTTTTCCAATACAATAAATAAATCAATGTGAACAGAAACAGATTCCATCTTGTAGGTGCCAATAACCAGTACAGGAGATGAGCCAAGCATGAAAGATTGTCATGGAAAGGAGAGGCAAACTCAGCCTCATACTGAGGATATATGCAAGCGTTGTCAATATTATGAAAACTACTCAATGTAACCTCAGAGCTGTGAGCAATAGTAGATATGCTGTTGTGGCCACTTTCGTACTGCACTCTGTCCTTTATTCAACAACCTTAATGCAATAATTGCTAACTGATATTGTGAAATTAAGCATGCATATAAAAATAAAAAAAATATAAAAATAATCATGTATATCCTGTCATATTCTATTAAAATAGATTCAAAATCCACAAAGAGAAAACATTTAGGTCCCAAATACTTGTGTCATAGACTTCCTGACTAAGCCACTATAGGTCTGCTATTATTTTCAATGGCAAGTCCTATTGCATGACAAGCTGACATAACTGTGTAAGAGGCTAACACGCTCTGAAGTTAAAATAGCCACTTGTACTTAACAGTCAACAGCAGGGACCTGAATCTGCTTGCTGCTGCACATATGCAGAGGTGCTAATAAGCTTGCTCACTCTTCTTTTTCTTCCTTTCTCTTTCTTTGTTTTTGTTTTATGTATATATATATATATATATATATGTGTGTGTGTGTGTGTGTGTGTGTGTGTGTGTTTGTATATCATGTATGTTCATATAGATGTGTGTCCTGCTGCACAGATTTACACACACATTTTGTGGAAACAAGAAATCAATGTCAAGTGTGTTTCTTGATCACTGTCTTATTAATTGGAATAGAGCCTGATACTCAACCTGGAATTCAGTGATTCAGGTAGACTACATGCCCTGTTGACTTAAGAACTGAAAAATATGTTTCAATATGTATCCATGCCTTGCCGCTTTAGCTCCATGGAAGCCTTGAAAAACAAGTAAGCAGAAGCCATCACAGAAAATATATGAATTTGGAGGAAGCCCATGCCTAGTTCCTAGAGAGTTGTTCACTGTAGGAAAAAAATGTCTTTTTAAAGAGATGGTATTGGGAAACTGTGTTTTCATACATAAAATATTACAGTTGATACATATATGTATATACATATATACTTTTATATATTATATAATAATTTTATAATATATGTGTTTATGTACATATATCACATAAAAATTACAGTAGATATAAATACATATACATATATGTATATTTTATATGATATATATGTATATATACATAAATATATACCATATAAAAAGTTCAAGTTGTTTCATATAACTAAATGTAAGATCTAAAGCTATCAACTCTTTAAAGAATAAATACAACTATATTTTAGTTTTCTTCAATTAGAAAAAAGAAAGTTTATTAATAAATTAATGAATACATTTAATTTTATTAGATTTAAAAAATATATTTTAAAGGCACCCATCAAAAAGTTGCGAAGATAGCACAGATAACAGGAGAATGTTTCCCAAACCTATCTGATGAGAGACTTATATCCAAACAGATAAGGGGATATAAGATGCAATGATGAACATATGGAAGCTCTTATTTAAAATATGTGGTTAGGTATTTTTGTCTGGATGGTGAGTGAGTATTCACTATCATCTAAAAGTATTTCCACAGCATCTGTCAGCAGGTAAACACAAATGAAAAGGATAACAAGAACCCTTTTCAGGCTACTTCCCAAATGATTACAGTCACAAAAACAGATGCTAAAACTGTAGACACTGGATCCCTCATATACAGACAGTAGAATATTTAATGAATTTAGCCATTTTCTGAAGCACTTGATTGTTTTTTATGTTTTTAAATATTTCAATATTTAGCGACCATATGAATTAGCAATTCTAAACCCACTTATACACTGAAGACAATTATAAATTCATGTTAATTCAAGACAATCATATGAATATTCATATCAATATTATTCATAATAACTTCCCAAATGGGAGTAATCCACTTGCTCATCAAGTGGGGGATGAATATACAATGTTGTATTATATAACCATATAGTATACATTATTCATCCATAAACAAAGCAAGCACTGTTATATGCCAAGTGGAACAAGCCTGAAATCAAAGCACACATATGCTTGTTGCTATTTCGAGAAAATGTCCAGAACAGACAAATTATAGAGGCACAAACTACATTAGGAGTTGTAAATTGATGAGGTGGGTACAATAATAAGAATAGCTGTTAAAGAGCCTGAGTTTTGTTTTGGGATCAATTAAAATATTCTCATCTTAGAATAATGTCATGGTTGATTGCGGTATACTTTGAAATGGTTTATAAACAGTATCTCAATTTAACTGTCACTAAAATGTTTAATAAATGTGAAATTTTATTAAAGTTAGAACCAGCATAATATTTACATCCAACTTCGCATAAATTCTTTGGTTCTTCTGCCTGAAGATTTACTGTGAGGGTTTAACAAGTTCTAAGACCTTTTATAAAGGTGCAAATGCAGCCTGCCAGCAACTCAACTACTTCTCCTAAATGTGCTTGTGTCCAACGAATGAGACAGGGGACTCATCTGTTGTGTGCCTACTTTCTCAGAATTGAAATCTTCTGGAGAGAGGAAAACTCATAGAACTCAGAAGGGAAATGAAATGAAGCAGTAGGTAATGACTTACAGGTGGTTTGTCATTGGAGATCTCCAGGGACTCAGCTTTCCTGAGTTACCATTATGCTGAGGTAAGATTTTTGATGATGTACCTTGGAAGGTTCATCAAGGTAGACCTAAGTAGAATCACATCCTCGACCTGTCATTAGTGACCTCTCTGTATGTTTTCACCTTTCTCTAGGAGGCAGTCATGCAGAAAACACATCAAAATAAAATCAACCTTTAACACAAAGATTAGAAAAATAAAAAGAATTGAGTCAAATAAAAGAGAAAAATAGTAAAAATAATAAGCATGAGAATAAAGTTTATAAAGCAGAACAACAACAAAAAAGATTGTACCAAAAATAAATTAGTGCCATTTCATGAAAAGCTGAAAAATGTAAATAGAACAATGGCAAAGTTGACTTGTATAAAAACAGGTTTTAACATGAGAATGTAAAAATGTACATGCACATAGTTACATGACTGCCTACATAGAAAGAAAGACTGCCTACATTCATAATCATTCTATGCTCATTTCCACTTTTGTTATTTTGGAATGATTATGAATACAGAAATTCAAAATCCGAGCCAGTGGGATAGGCTATTCTCTAAAGATACTATATATTTGATTTTAAAACTTTAAAACCTTAAAAAATTTCTGCAAAATAAAAAGCTCAATTCAGTCATGAAAATGTAGCATCCAATCCAAAGTGAAAGAAAGAAGAAGAGGTAGAGAAAAAGACAATCAAAAAGGGAAGGGAGGGAGGAAGAGGAGGAGGAAGAGAGGAAGGATGATGTGTCAGTGAGATGGCTCACTACATGGAGAAATTTGTAGACAAGCCTGATGACCTGAGTTCAAATTCCTGGACCCACATAGTGGAAGGAGGAAACTGATATCTCTAACATGTCTAATGAGTTCTACACACATGAAGAAAAACAAACAAACAAAATTGAAAATTATTATATGAAAGAAAAGCAGAATGAGCTTCTTCAAATAATGTGCCGAATGGTATCAGTCCACACATGTTTCACTAATCTATATATAGTAAGGTAGCAGTAGAAACTGAAAGGACTAATATAGCTTTATATTACACACACACACACACACACACACACACACACACACACACACACTTATGGTGGTGTTTTAACCTGTTTTTACTTTTATCTGTGACTGTATGTGTGTGTGCGTGTGTGTTTTTGTGTGTGTATGTATATATTTATGGTGGTGTTTTAACCTGGATTTGCTTTTATCTGTGACTGTGACTGTGTGTGTGTGTGTGTGTGTGTATACATTTATGGTGGTGTTTTAACCTGGTTTTACTTTTATCTGTGACTGTGACTGTGTGTGTGTGTGTGTGTGTTTGCACTGTCTCAGAGCTTTGTACATGCTGACCAGGTGCTCCCAATCATAATTTTGTAACTATTTAAAAGTTAAATTTTCACATAAATTCAAATAAAGCATATCACTTTCCATAAAATAGAATTATTCTTAAATATATGAATGTCAACACTAATGCCGTCCATGAAGCTTTTTGAGGTAGATGACTTTATGTTCCCTTAAACTTTATGTTTAGTTCTGTATACAGAATTAAGTGAGAATTGGCAAATACAAAAGCAAAGTGACAGAACCACAAAGTTAGTATGAGGCTAAGAAGGATTCTGGCTCCTGCAGGCTAGTGTTCAGAATGGAGTAATGGTTTCAGAATCATGAGCACTCATAACGTGTCCACCGTGGTGTGTAGTATATACCCACGTTCCTTGAAAATACTTGATAATAATGAAATAACCTGCATGACTGAAAATATGTGTACATTTGAACATTTGCATCAACTATGCATACTCAGAAGTATATGTATCACATAAACATGATAAAGCACAGGGTCGGAGCAGCCTCATAGCACTTGGATGAGAGGAAACCAACATATAATGCTGTGTATCAGTTAGAAAAAAAATCATTAATCATAAAATTAACACAAATAATTCAAAATCCTCTTAGAGAATAAAAATAATCATTTCAGATAACTATAGTAACATAACTTATGCAATTTTGAAAACACAAATAATACTGCCAGGATGCATACAGAAAGAGTTTTAAATTTAGTCAATATTTCATTGCTTTAGAAAAATTTTTCAATTAAAAAAAGTACAGATGGGGATCCATCCCACATGCAGACACCAAACCCGGACACTATTGCAGATGCCAAGAAGTGCTTGCTGACAGGAGCCTGATACAGCTGTCTCCTGAGAGGCTCTGGCAGATCCTGCCCAATACAGATGTGGATGCTTGCAGCCAACCATTGGATTGAGCACAGAGACCACAATGGAGGAGTTAGGAGAAGGAGTAAAGGAGCTGAAGGGGCCTTATCTGACCTTAATGGAAGAGAGGCCCTTGGTCCTGTGAAGGCTTGATGCCCCAGTGTAGAGGAATGCTAGGGCAGTGAGGTGGGAGAGGGTGAGTGGGTGGGGGAGCACCCTCATAGAAGCAGGGTAACGAGGGGTTGGATGGGGGTTTGTAGAGGGGAAACCTGGAAAGAAGATAACATTTGAAATGTAAATAAATAAAATATCCAATTCTAAAAAAATAATAAAATATAATGGCAGTTAAGACAACTTCAAAGACTTTTTAAAATTTTTTTGTATTTGATATATAGCCCTTTTGAGCTGAGAAAACCCCATTTGATAAATATTTACAGGAGCTTGCTTAACTAAGGGAAACTACTTTATCAGAGATGTAAAAGCATATTCTTTCATATTTGAAGGCTAGTCTAGATAGCTTCTGCTGATATCCATACCTTTGAGCTTTCTGCTGACATGTTTGATCATTATATCTTCCCTTTGGAAGAGTAAAACTCCAACTAATAATCCAATATGCTACTTTATAAAATACTGAGAAAACAAACAGATTGAATTTTTATATCCCAAGCCATACAGTGGTTTTTACTTTAACCAAATGCAACATATATATCACATATATGTTTATATATAATACATTATATAATACACAAACACACACACACACACACACACACACACACACACACATATATATATATATATATATATATATATATATATATATGTATAAAATTTTAAGACACCCAAACCAATGAATTATATTTCTATTTGTTTCATTTTTGTCAGATATGTGGATACATTAACTGCATTTGACACAACCTCATTCAAGAATGTGGAGTAGAATCAGTAGACTATGAAGTAGCCATTCATTTCTTTACATTTCTAACAATTCTTCATCTATATATATGCTTAGCCAATAAATGATTGAATTTAACAGCTCAAGCTTGCATGTCAGTCTTACTGAGTAAGAGACTTGAAATTTTCATGCTTCTTTACAAGAAATGACACTTGTGCTAAACAAAATTTACCACAGCCACTCTCTCAGTGTAATTCTTATACAGGATGTACTTCACACCCAAAATGTGAAACACACTCAGGAGATAGTTTTCTGTTTTCTTTTCTCTTTAATTTCCTTCAGGTCCTACTGCAAGCTTATAAAATAAACTTTATGAGACAGAACTTGAAATCAGAGAACTGGTTTAAGAAAAGATTTCCCTCTTTTTCTAGACTTTTGGAGGTAAATTGCTATTGTACCTGTGCCTCTCACAATTCTGTTAGAACAGCTTCAAGTTCCTTGTTGTACCCATAAAACCCCGAAACAAAGAGTAATGCTGTCGTTACAATTACTTCTCTCTCATTTCAGACATACTGATTATGTTTCTGTTTTTGCAGCTGAGGATTTATTTGACTTTATATGGTCCATCACCAAATACATGTATTTTACAGAGAACACTCTTCTATGGGAAATTGCTTATGATCTCCCAGCATCATTGTATGTCATTATTTTCTTTTCTATATTCCTCCGGCTAGAGCCATCTAGAGAACAATATTGAATACTGAAGTGCACTACTTACAAAGGAAGACAGAATGGAATCTATGAAATGAAGGGTAAAATGGGCTTTCAAGTATTACTCAAACCTCTGAATTTATGTCAAATATGCATTTTAACGTTTAAGTTTTTCTTTTGATGTTTCGCTCCATTTAAACTTAGCCTCCTTTCAATTATTCTTTCGATATCTCTGCCCTATGTTTTAGTTTACATATAAATCACTCACTTTTTTCCATTTTGACAAATGTTTTGAAGCTGTATGCTATATGCATATATATATATATATATATATATATATATATATATATATATCATTGAATGTGTATAGAGATGAGAAGAAATAGAGAACTCCTCAATGTAAAGGTAAAGAAAAAAATTCTTGCTTTTCTATAAAATATTCCAGTGTCCTTCAGTAGATTATACTTAATTAATATTAATTAAACAACAAATGGTCTTTATAAGAAATTGACTGCAAACTAAATAAAACAAAATATAGTAACCATATACAGAGATTCTCTAATATTGTACTATTAAAAAGAGCAAATTTTATGATACTTCCATAAATTAGAAAAAAATTTAAGAATGCAAAATAAGAAATATTTGAGAGCTATCAAATATTATCTTAGGGAAGTTACAGTTGGTACAAATGCAGACTGTGCAAGCATTCTGAAGAGCAGATGGCTCTATTTAGTAATAATAAGTGTACGAATACTCATTGATTCAGTAATGTTCATCCAATTATGGTTTGGATATGAGGACTTTGTGCTTGAATAATTGGGCCCTTGATTGTATCACTGTTCAAATGGTTGTAGAATTATTCAAAATGGAGTTTAGCTGGTGGATATAATTTCTGGCCACTCCACAGCTCCATTTCCCTGTTTGTGCTGACAATATTAAGTTGCTGTCACATGATCCCACTGTCATGGAGATATCTACCATTATAACTTCCTCCACTATATTTGACCATATTTCAAATCATGAATCAAAATAAAAGCCTTATAAATTTAACATTTCTTTCCAAGAACAATCAAATAGCACAAAGAGAGAATTCATATTTGAGTTGTTCCTATAAACCTGGTCACATGTACTTTAGGTCTTTGGGGCTGTTTTCAGGAAGTATGTGGAAGAATTTAGAGCTTCAGTCTTGAAAAGGCTTAGATATTAGTAAGTATAGCTTCATGAGCTATTTTAGTATAGCCATGGAAGAACAAGACACTGATAGGAAACAAACATACAAACAAACACACAAACAATTGACAGTAGAGACCTAGATCATAAGGTTTCAAAAGAGAACAAAGATTGTTAAAATGGACCAAAGACTAGTCTTGATACATTCTAATGATTTGTGTCAGGAGGTTGAATTCAAAAGTGATAAATTTACTAACTTGGTGGAAATTGGAAGCATAATCTTTAGAATATGGCATAAATACTGCTCATTACTTTTAGTTTGACTTATGTACAGGCAGAAAATAAAGCATAAAGTTGTGAAAATAAGCAGTGTGATGAGGAAAGGATTCTGAATCTCGTTAAAGTTGTATTTAGGTTGTACTGTGAGAAAGTGGCTACTATTAATAGAGAGCTTACTACCACTGAAGATAAATCACACCTTTTTCATTGGTGCAAAAGAAAATATATCTGAGTGTAAGATTGATTCATGGAATTTTACAGTATGTAAAGACGACTCTTATGGAAAAAAATATTCATTTGAAAGAATAGTGCCTGAAAAGAAAGATCCTTCAAGGTACTCATCTGGAAAATGGCTGCCTGGGGAAATATTATTCCATGATTGGCCATGATAGCACAGAGGCTTCTGAGGCTATTGTTCTCAGTGTCCAGACATATCACATAGAAAATATCTCACAGGGACAGGAGAAGTTGGAGTTCTCACATGAGGCTGCTTTTGCAAGAATGAGGAAAACAAGAGTTATGGAGTTCAGGAAGCTTGTGCCAAGGTTCCCAATAAAAGCAGATGAGGTCAGCAATGTGTAATAAATAAGGCCGACAGCAAGGAACACTCCAAGAGTCCAGTGGTTCTTGATAAAAGCAGACGAGGCCAAAAATGTGTGATAAATAAGGCTGACTACAAGGAATCCTCTAAGAGCCCAATGCATACATTGCAATGAAGAATTTGGGATATTGGAGTTACCAGAAATATACAACCAAGAATGTGTTGGTTGTCAACTTGATGAGATGTGATGTTACCTAAAAGTCAAGCCTCTAGGTAAGATAATAAGTGAAGTGTCTTGATTAGGTTAATTGTAGTGGACATAAATTATGGACTTGGATCCTGCATTGATTAAAGGAAGAAAATGTAGTGTTTTTCATTCTCTGCTTCTTTACCCTGGACACAATGCAATCAGATGCTTAAAGTTCTTGTTGCCATGACTCTACTGTCATGATAGACTATAGCCTCAAACTATGATAAATCTTTTTACCCTGTAATTGTTTTTGTTATGTTATGTTATTACATCAAGAGAACATTGATCAAAACTGTAGCCAACCTAGAAAAACTGTAGTCAGTGAGTGAAGAAGGCTCAAGGTCCAGTCTGTGCTGCAAGTACCAGGACTCTAGGTGGGTCTACCCAACCCTGAGGAATCCCCAGTGATGACAGCACCAAGCCTAGCATATGTAACTCCCTATAGGGAGTTACAGAGTTTAGCATAAATAGACTTTCTCTTTAGCATGTTCTTGCCATGCTGAGAAGAGCTTTTGGTGCTGTTTAAAGAATATTAGCAAGACTATTTACACTGGGCTTGGACAAGGCAGTAGCCTCAGGCAAGAATTTGACACTGGGCTAGGACAAAACTCAAGATGAATACAGCTGAGGAATGTGTTCTTTGTACCTTGATTGTCTTGTTAACTCACTAAATACTGTAATCATGAGACATTTGTTTATGACTTGTTTGTTCCTTAACTACTTTGTTTATGCCTTCTTTGTTTCTTGCCTACTTTATCTTTGACCTATAACTGACCCACTTCTTTGCATGTACCTAGAATGGTATAAAAGCAGACTGGAAAAAAAATAAACCTGCTTCAGCATTAGCTAAGGTCATGTTATAATGTCTGTCTTTTTTCTTCAATTTACTCTTTATCCCAAGAGACCCTGTTGACTGACTGAATGACTTGGTGAGGTGGCACCCAAAATGGGGTTCCAGTACAAGTGGAATTATGAAGGACATGAAGGCATTTGTGGGGGGAAAGCACTCACAAAGAAAAATATAAAAAACTTGGGCCAACAGTAAAACCCTATAAAATTGGGCAGGGTAATGGTAGAATTCTTACTGTATATATACTTAGAAATTTGCTAAAATCTAAAGGAGCAAAAATAATTCTCATAGATGCTTTTAGCCTTCAGACTTTAATTAGAGATTGTTTAGACTCTAGACATGAGAGAGAGAAATGGTTTCAGAGAAGCAGTCCTCCCCCTATCCAGGAAAGCTTTGGAAAAATAGAAGAAAAATGAAAGTAAGCTGTTCCAGAACTCTCCTAGAGTGAAGAGGAAGTCAGGAGACATCCTGCTTTCTCTGTCATTACTACTGGGGGAATGCCTAGTTCTGGTTCTAGATCCCTTAGGTAGGATATTCAGGTCCTTTTAGTGGGACATCTGGTTCTCATCCCTCTCTGTCTAATGTATGTCTTTGGCACACCAGTCTGTCCATGTTTGTCAGTATATATCTGTGGTTTCATTTTTTTGCTTGATTGTTGCTCTGCTACATATTCAAAAGAAAGAAAGTGTTAAAACTGTATCTGCTGGTTGTTCCCTCCTTAGGCAGTCTCAATTGACACAAGAAAAACTGATAAACTGCCATTGGAACCCTACACATATAGCTAGGTGTCTAGCACTGCTGGAAAAGGCTTGCCAGGAACTGATAGTAAAAGCCACTTGTAAAGGAATCAGCAGCTTCTCAGATTCTCTGGACAGGAAGCTAATGGCTGTCTCTCTTACAAAAATCTCTGTGACTGTGATTATTGTGTTAAGAAGGTGACAAGGTGCTCCTACATTGAAATTGCAGCTAGAAAAAGTAAGAAAGTTTTGTCTATCTAGTATAAATAAGTAAATATGTATAGCCACTTCATGTTAATTTCTGACTGGTCTTAAGTATCTAAATATGTTCTGCATGTCTTGATTATAGATTATTGGCTTATAATTTTTTGGGTATAGTTAAAAGTTGGTAACATCAGTAACAGAAAGTTGGCTTAAAACTGGTTACTCCAACTGAGTCATTCTGGGCAACAGCATGGCATGAGCCAACCCATGGAAATAGGTCTCTAAAGATATCTCTAAATTGGGATGCTATTTTATGAACTTTCTGTCCTAGAAACCAGACTCATAAAAGATAAGATTTAAAACAATGTTTCTTTAATGAGGTACTAAAAGTTGCACCATCATGCATTCATATTCAAACACTGGCAGCCAATCTATGTAACATGAAAATAATAAACTTGGTATTGATTTAAGAGAGACTAGATTTTTTATACTGTTAAAAATGACTTCACCTTCCACAATTATGGTTTTGCTCTTAAATTATGAAGAAACTTTTAAAAATTATAGTTAAGTATACATAGAGCTAATGGAACATTTATAGTTTACATTTCAATCACTTGCTCAAGATTTTAGTTTCCTCTTGGTTGTTTTATGTGTATAAACTTAAAGATGCTTCATGTCATCCTAACACATCTCTGTTCAATCAGTGTATCTAACCCTCTGCATTGATGAAAAACTTCTCTGTGCCTTTTAACTCTAACCAAGAGCATTTACAAGGTCTCAAAGGTATGTGTGTGCTCCTGTTGTCTAAGATACATCTGTTAACTATATTTCCAAAATATAAATTTCAATATAATGGTATACAATAATATACATTGTCTTGTAAACTAAAGTTCACATAAGCTTCAGGAAATCAAGAGTTCTAAGACTTAGTCCTCTTGTCACAGATCAAATTGACGCCAAATAAATGCACCTGCCTATTCTGATCCAATCCAACAGGTGGCCCCAAACATAACTTATATAAATTAAAATATATTATAAAAGTTAGAAATTATATATATAGAAACATGCATATATTAACTACGTGCATGTTTGCATATGCATGTGTACATATAATTATCTACCTGAAATATAAATTATACAAGTTAAATAGAAGTTGTATTCACTGAAAATAATTTATATACACTAATATATTATATACAATAAATATAAATTTTACTTATTAAATATTTATATAGTTTAGATGAAAACTATATACATTAAATATAATTCATATATGCTAAAATATGAATTAAATATTAGTTAAATTTATAAAATATAAGTTAAAATATATATAAAATAAATACTTTCACATGACCTCAAGAACAGGGTATTATGGAATAAGCCTATTAAGCTCTAAAATTCAGTTACATAAAACAAAAGAAGGGGTATTGTCCACTCCTTCACCACAAAATTGTATTTTGAATGTTATGATCTTGTATACTAAGGCACTCTTTGCTGCTGAGTGTCTATAGTACCCTACAACTAGGCATACTTATACCAAGGTGAAATGGAAGTATCTGCTTACTCGGATATGGCATAGTCCCAATAGGGTGTTAATATGGGGAAGAGGGCATGTTTGTGCTTTTCCATAGATGCTGAAGAAATGTGATGAGGCATACTGATTATGGGACAAAGAATGATTCTGAATGTGAGCTTGCTGAGTACCCTGACAGTGGTGACACAGAAGCTGTACTGGACATAGATTACTGACATACCTTTGCTATATCTTTCTTTATGGTCAAGGCCAGAAACTTGGAAGAAGAATATCTCTAAAACTGTAACTCATAGCATAGAGATGGGCATGCCTAAATATTATGAGAGATCTGCCCCTGATCCTCATGAGATATGATCTTGTGGATCTGAAACCACAGAGAAGGTGGAACTGGCATTTAACAAAATGTTGGATGTAAAGGATGTTATATCAACTCCCAATGTGGTTTAATGTTTCCAATAATATGTGAATTACTGATTGGTCAGAGAATCAGTCAAACATTGGACAAAAGGAAATGTTCATAGGTAATCACATTCAGGTCATTTTCAAGGGCATGTTTGGAAATAAGCTGCACCTGTCTATGAAGCTCAGCTAGAAATAGACAATATTAAGACAAGATCTGGATTTTGAACAAATGTTAGTGCTTGTGTTAAGGCTCCTAATATTTTATTAATTGGTCATGTTAAATTTTGTTTCTTCTACAGTATTTAATGTAAGTTGTATTGACTGTAAACTTTCTAATTGTATTGGTGTATTGAAATCTGTTATATCTGTTATGGTGGTCTATCAGCTAGTTTTTTTTTTTTTTTTTTTTTTTTTTTTTTTTTTTTTTTTTTTTTTTTTGCCTGTGAGTATAACAGATTCTTGGTACTCTGAAAAAAAAAGTTTACAAATATTGGAAAAAGTAATTCAGGGTTTAATCAAAAGCAAGAGGGTATTGGGCTTGATTATTCCTGGTATAGCAGCTTTATGAGTTAGAAGACATCTCGAGTGTCATGCTAAATACCAATGGATTTGTACCACTTCTAAATTTTACAATGACAGTTACTATAAAAGGGCGAAAATTCAAGGACATTTGCAGGGTATTTGGCATACTTCTAACACATCTCTGGATATTTTAACTTTGTATACTAAGAATATAAATTTAAAGAATGCTCTTCTGCTGAGTTTTGATACTGCAGATACTGCTGAGAAAATTATTTGTTGTTTAAGGTTAGTATTTCCATCTTGGTCAAGCTTCAAAAATGGCTTATGTAGTTTAATCATGTTGGCCCTTCTTGTCCTGGGAATACTTTTATTCCTGCCCATTTTGATAAAACTTGCCTTTAAGAACATCAATATTCTTGTGGCCAAAATACATGGCCTGTAATTAAAAATGAATTCCCAGACAGCATCGCTAGTTTAACAAGCTGGCAGTCAATGACAGGTAAGATTCTGTGCCAACCTAAGACAAAAGTGCATTGATTTGGATTATTTATATTCAATGATGGGTAATAAAGTCATTCTTGTCAGAACAACCTAAGACATGTGAAGTTCAGTTTATGAAATAAAGAAAAAAAAAGAAAAGATAGATGAGCTCATAGGAGAGCTCTTGATACTGCTTCAAGGATATTGGCAAGAATATTTACATTGGGCTAGGATAAGGAAGTAGGCTCAGGCAAAGGTTTGATATTGGGCTAGGAAAATACTCAAGATGAATACAGCTGAGGAATATAATCTTTGTTTCTTAATCATCTTGTTAAGTCAATACAGTAATCATAAGACCATTGCTAATGCCTTGTTTGTTCCATGACTAGTTTGTATTTGGCCTAGAATTGACCCTATTATTTAAATGTATCTAAAATGGTATAAAAGCAGGCTGGAAAAAAATAAACCCACTTCAGCATTGCTATGGTCATGGTATAATGTTGTATAATTGTCTTTTATCTTTAATCCTCACTAATTCTCTTAGATCCTGTTGACTGACTGAGCTGGCTTGGTCACCAAACCATCCTCCTGTTTAATCTATACCACTGTATACCATATGTGTATTTTTGACTTTTAAAAAGATAATTATAAATAGACTTCTTTGAGTACTAAAAAGTGGTCCTGGACTTTTGTAAAAGGCTTTGGAGAACCCTTTAAGTTTGACTAATGTCCCATTTTAGCCTTGAGATGTCAAATATGGGAGTGTAACATCATAGTTTGAAACTTCACATGATTGTAGAATCAGTCTTGTAATTAGTGGCAGTAAGTGGCCAGCTTTGGAAATATTAAACATGGAGCCTGCCAGATGAATGTTCAGAGGAGCAGTGCTCCTATCTTATAGCAAATATGCTTTCAGACTTAGTTTTATTGCTTCCAAGTTGATGTTATATAATCCCAAGGAGCTGACAAGTAGACAAACATGAGACGACCCACAATTATTTCTTCAACACTTTGATCAACCAAATCTCTACTAACCATGTGTCAAAAATAAATCTTTTTTTCTTTATTTGCTACTTGTTGGATAATAAGAAAAGAAACTATGCAGGGATTAAAGCAATTATTCTAACATCGTTTAAAAAAGGATATCTGTACATTTATAGTAGTATTATTAGTGAAAAGAGTTTGGGGCAAGTTGAAAGTATTTATTTGGCATATGGTTAAGCAGTCTCATGTGACACTGTGTACAAATTACACATAGTAGATTAGTTGTACACAGATCACAAGTAATAAAAACAGTACTTAATGAGAACATTAACATGATAAATTATACTATAGGCAATTCCTTTCATAAATTTAAACATAGTAATGCATAAGATGGTCTATATTTTATATGAAAATAACTGATTCAAATAGGAATGGCCATCTCTTGGCAAGTGAAGTAGCCTTTAGAGACAAATTAAAAGAGGGGTGGAAATGAGAGGAAGATTCTACATAAAACAATGTTGGTTCTGTGCTGAATAACAAGGGCATTAATCAACTCATCCCTGCATTCATGATTTCCAAACAATAAAAGGAATATGGGAGGTAAAGAGAGTAATGAATATAAGTGTTTTGAAAGAAAAGATGATGGCCTAACTGTTTAAAATAAGATTTCAGAACAAATATGTGCTGCAAGCTGCATAATTTTATATTGCAAAGATGTATACATTATTCAAGTAGAAAACTTTGGTTAGAAAGGTTTAAAAGTACAAGCTCTTGAAAGTTTGATATTCAAAAGTATTTAGGGAATGTGAGACCACACAACATTGAGGAGGTAGGCACTGGCATCACATCAAAGCTCAACCTTGGAGTAGGGAGAATAAATGTCAAAACCTGTTGGGAAACCCTGATGATTAATATCATTGTCTATCATGTCCAGATAGCTTCTCTGAAACTAATCAAAATGGAGAACTCACTTTACTAACAGGAATTCACTTTCTCTGACCTTGTCTGGGGATTCCCTCACACCCTCTACCTGAGGGAGGACAAATGTATAAATAGCCAAATGATAAACCAACATGTTCAACTTTTTATTTCACGATATGAGTCTACCCAGAGAGTACCTGAGATTCTGGAACATTTCTCCATACCAATGTGGAATTTACAGTATTTTAAACTCCAACCAATGAAATCACTCTAAGTAGAACCCCTTCCAACTCTCCAAGGCTCATATATAGCATTGGTTCAACCAGAAAAAAAGTTATGTACACAAACGAAGATTGACCACTAAAATGAAGCCTGTCAGTCCATGCTACCCTCCTCCAAACTCTCTAAGATAGACCAGGTTCTGCAGATCCCACCCACTCCAGACTCTTCTACATTCTTCCAGCCCTGTATGAATAATAATAAATGGTGGTTATTAATAAACTAGAGTGAATATTTTAAAAGAGTTAACCTTAAAAAGACAATATTAAAAATTTTACAGCATTTAAATTTATAAAGAGATACCAATAGCTATTGGTGATGACAGTTATTAGACAGGAGGAAGGAGACCATGAGTGATAAGCATGCATGTACTTCCCATCTCATTGGTAACTGTGCTACTTCAATGTATGTGTGTATGTGTGTGGGTGGGCAGGGGGGGAGTGCTTCTGCATGTGTGTGTACCCACAGGTGTTTCCCAAAGACAGAACAGTTTATCCATTAATTCTCTTAGGGCTGTAGTTGAGGATTTGGAACTGCCTGATGTGGATGTTAATTTGGATCCTCATCAAGATCAGGAATCAATTTTAACTATTAAGTAATCTCTCTATCCACATTGTCAAATATATTTCAAGTGGCCCTGTGATATCTATGGAATTTGAATTATAAAGAAAGAAAGCTGGTGTCTTTTAAGAACCAAACATCTAAAATATGAAATTTTAGCAGACTACATTTGTTTCAGAGTAAAAGGATGCTTGCCTAGTGGCTACATGTAGATTATATGAGGATCAAAAATTGAGAGAGGCGCACACTGTGGTGTGATCACTTCACTACATTGTTTTTGAATCTACAGCCACAGTCTCTTTCCTAAAACATAATTGGTAACAATAAAACATTTTTCATCTAAACTATGAAAAAACCGGAGGAATAGAAACAAAGGTGCCATTGTTGAGAATATATAATTTGCTTCAGGTTAAGAGGAAACAGAAAGAAAGTTATAATGTTCTTCATGGTAGTAGAAACATTTCAAACTGGCCAGAGGCTACCCACTAAAGAGCATATAGCACTTAGAAAGATAAACACTCCACAAAAACTTCCTGGATTTCTAGTAGAATGCCCAAAGTAAATGGTGTTTGAAAATTAAGGCAGAGACATAATAGAGCATTTTAGAAAGGCAGAAAATAAGAGAACAAATAGAAAAGTGAAATTTGTAAAATTTATTAAATAAAAATCAAAATTGTAAAAGTAATAGTTATTTACAATGATTATATTTCATAAGTAAGACTTTAGACATGAATATTAAAAAAAAATAAAAAAAGCAATCCAGCATTGCAATAAAAAGAATCATGTGAAGAATTTCAGAAGCAAATAAAAATATATGAAAGCATTACAGAAAGAATTCAAGGATTAAGAAGATCGGGGTGTTCTGGCTCTAACGTACCTAAACCATAAAGCCTACAGTTCTCTATTTTTTTTCTTCTTTTTGTATTTTTTGACATGTCAAGATGAGTTAGCATTGGTATTAAACTCATTGGCAACAACATTTATTTAAAAAAAATCATGTAAAGAATGATGGAGATGAAGGGATGACATGACAGAAGAAACATTTATTTTAAAGTCCAGGAATTCCATGGCAATTTATTCATAATGTTCTATGAGTCATCTGCATTTCCAAAGAGATGAAATAACAGAAATATAGAACAAAACTTTTCATAGGTAGACAAGTAGATCAACTAATAAAACATATGAATGACATAAATGTTGACAATAGTGTTAATTTTTCTGTTTCAAGGTGCAATTAATTATCAACTGGCTAATTTATTCATGTAAGAAGACCTTTTTTTTTCAACTTTAATGTTATAATACATGTTTGCTTTCCTCCTTCATCATAAACAAAGCAGGTGTGATAAAAGCAAATTACGCCTTATGCGAGAGTGTTCTAGGCACTTCCTCCAGGATGAACTTAGACTAAATCCATTAGGATTAACTTTGGTTGTATACATTCAAAAGTTTAACTTTAGAATAGTAGAAACTTATTAGCTATTAACTCATTAGTGATTCATGTAGTGCTATCTACTCTGATACTTTAATAACATAGTCTATATCAAAGAAAAAGTTTTTCCTAAACTATGATCATAACATATTAATGGTCAAATTTGATATGTTCTCTACTCCTAACAAAACTTTTAACACAACAAATTACTCTTTTAGTCTCTTATGAGGATTACTTTATTTAGAATCTTAAGGAAGCAAACATAGATTAAATATTCCTTAATATCATAGGTGAGGATTCAATTTTTAACAGGAGAAAAGAATCACACATTTCTAAAAATCACAACAAAATAGAAGATTAAAATAATTAAATGGTCTTTGAAAATATAATAGTAATTGGATGTATATTACATTTCCCAAATTAGACTGTGTAGAGAGTTTTTGGGGCTGCTTGGTAGGAATGATAAATAAGAAGAAAAGGAAAACATGAGTATAAAAAGTCAAATCAAAACATGACCATACAACCTTAGGAATATGGATTTCCTATACAGAGAAACATACATGGAAAACAAAACAATAATAGAGTGTCTGGTGTAGAGGGGACCAAAGAATAATTTGGATTTCTAGAAAAGAAGGGATGAAAAATGGCTCCCTAGTAGAAGAAATAAATGAATGAAGGTTCATAATACATAGGCTCTTGGACATCTAATAAAGTTTATGGAGTAGAAGACTTCCACAAAGCATAAGAACTGTGTATCATTCTATATGCTTATAACCTAAAAAATAATTAAATTGAAATTCAGTCATGAAGATTAATCAAGATACATTCATGGATGCAATAGTAAAGTCCATATATATATTGGTGCCATGGATTAAAATTTATTTGATAAGGTATTTTGATTGCTCTCTTTATTTCTTATTGTCTAGTAAATATTTGAAATAGTTCTTAAAGAATTTTATTGATTAGATGCTTTAGAAAACAGGACTTGCTTTTCTTTTCACATTTTCAAGTGTCAAGATGACTAACCATACATATATTTCAATACAAAACATATTTTAAAAAGTGAATCTAGAAAAGAGTGATGGAAGTGAAGGAAGCACAAAAAATAAATAAATAAATAAATTTTGTATTTGTCCAACAGCAGCCAAACCATTCTTAGTGACTATGTTGAATTGTCAGTGATATTCAAAATCTCAAAATGAATATTTTGAGATATGTATAAAAGTCTATCTCTAATCTCTAACAATCTATCTATCTATCTATCTATCTATTTATCTATCTATCTTCTATTTACCATTCTTCTGTCTATCAATCTATCAATCTGTCTATCAATCTATTATCTATTATTTACTTCTCTATCTTCTCTTTATTTATACCTATTATTTTTGTTGGATGCAAATCATTCTGGTTGGTAACCGTATTAGTGGTCTGAAACTCACATTAATAAAATGAAAGATGCTTTCTCTCATCTAGAAGTTAATCAAACTAAGGCCCACTGTTTTCCTTAACAGATTTCAGAAGTGTGTTCTATCCACACACCTGTGAGAATCAGCAGGACTCAATACAACTTAAAAGATAATGTAAATTTATCAATATCCAAAGTTCAATTTTAGTAAGGTGTAATTTTAAATGTGTGATGTATTCATTCACGATGAAGTGCAGGTTATCAGAGGGCTATGGGCCTGAGAGTTATGATAGGAAGAAATATTTTAACACATCCTTTCTGGAAGGTTTTGGAATAGGTTAAAAATGACTTATGACATTTAATGGTGAGTTACAGAATAAATAGAGTCCTTTTCTTATTTTTTAAGTGTTTTGGGATTTGTTTTCATAGTTTGCAGTATCTACTCACCCACACTGGTGCAGCTTTCCCCATCAGTATCCAATGCCCAGCCTTCATAGCAGGAACACTTGACCATGTGCTTGTGCTGCTCACACACTTGGCTGCACCTCAGGTGAGAAGCACAGTAGTCGACAATTTCACAGGTTCTATTGTCCTTCTTGAGCTGATGTCCTTCAGGGCAGGAACACACAATTCCTCTTCCAGGAACAACAGAACAATGGTTGCTACAGCCTCCATTGTTCAGAGAGCATTCATCTGTCAAGGAAGAGATGTTCTTAAGTCAGATTGTTTTTCTCAGTCCATACTACTCACTGATTGAATTCTCTAAGTCTGGAATTAGAATTGGAGATTTTAGGACCCAATATAAGTCAATCCCTAACACTCAATAAACACAAATACTTTTAGAAATGATTCAATAGCAGAATTTATTTGTAAATGATAAGCATTGGGAATGCACGTTTCCATTTCTACTAAGTTTATAATATAGCTTCTGTTGGCCCATTGATGCAAATGTATTCAGTACTTTTGTTAAAACTAGGAAAATTACCTAAATCTTTTAGAAACTGTTCAGAATCAGTTGTAAATTAATTTCAGCAGAGAGACAGACATTAAATACCTGAGTGTTTATTGCTTATAAATAAATACATATATGCATATGTAATAGTTTTTTTTTGTTTTTTTTTGTTTGTTTTGGTTTTTTTGTTCCTTGTGTCCTATATATTGGTTGTTATGACTAACTCAATGAGGGCATGGAAATATAATATATAATACAAAAATAAAATTTTCTGGCATTTTAGCACTAGTAATAAACAACCATTGTTCACCATGCCAATAACGAAAAAAGTCTGTAAAAAAAGAGAATGCTTTCCTCATAACACTTGTATTTACACAAGTATTTACACTTGTATTATTGTTTATGTGCATTTATTATTCTTTTTTATGTTCACAAAATTTTAGGCTCTAGAAGAACATAGAATATATCCAAGTATATTTATCAGCCTGACATTTAATAGACAAAGATATTGTATGAATAAAATTATAGCAAAAAAGTGATATAACTTCCAAAGTTGGGATCAGCATTTTCAATATGAACAAATTCCAGAACGTCATGCTCTTGTGTGATGTAGCAGGTCTCTGTTTTTACAACCGCACGAACCCTACTATTTTCTCTCTCCGCCCACTGTTCTCAACAATTCCCTTATGTTCCTTACAGTTTTCTACTATTCTCAAGGAAGAGACAGATACATAGCAACAAGGCCAGAACTTCTTACTATTTCTTTGCACCAAAAATATTGTTTTGAGTTGAGCATGCATGCCTTTAATCACTGAGCTAAGAAGGCTAAAGCAGGTGGATCTTTGTGAGTATGAGACCAAGCTGGTTGCCACAGTGAGTTTCTGGTTGGCATTGTCTGCAATGTGAGACACTATGTTAAAATAAAACAAAACAGTCACATCAAGTAACAGTAAAAGTCAAGCAAAAATAAGAATTTAACAATTATTACCCAAAACAGGTCTAGTTGTGCTTCTTCAGGGAAGTGCTAAAAATGACTGTTGTATAATAACTGAAAAATTGTAGGAAAATTTCCATGTAGAACCTAAAGGTTCCTGGTGACTCTAGAAGTACATTTTTTTGTAAAAATGGGCTGTAGTTCCATTAGCTATTTTTCTTTAAAAATTGAATTCATGTTAGGTATTATTTTGGAAAGAAAAAATAGATTTATTTTCAAATATGCTTGTTCTGCAGTAATCATAATCATTTGGTAACTGTAGCCATCTTGAAGTAGTTGCTCCTTTTTAGTGCAAATAACACCCCTTTTCAAAAGAACTACTGCAAAGAAATGTCATTGTACCCAGCAGATTTAAAAAAAAAAAACCAGGGGGTTCACAATATTTTTAATTTATTTTAAATATAATTTCTTTTGTCTTAGCACTAAGAATTTCTGATGCTCTTTATGGATTTAAGTAACATTAAATAGGAGAAATGAAGCTGTTTGGAAAGGTCAAGTCATAGTTAGCCTTTCCATTTCATTATGTTACAGAGTGCCAGGGTATGATTTGCTGTTCTTAACATTATTTACAGTTTTTGTTGATGCCTCTCTCAGTATTCTTTAGCAAACATACCTAAATCCTGTACTTGATAACTCTTTGATTTTTGGAAGATGGGAAATTTTTTTCCCTTTATATGCATTGTGTGGTGTAAAGCGGTGACTATTCTTTTAAAGTCTGGTGAATTGATCATTTTAACTCGATAAGCATACAAAGGAAAACTATTCTACAAGAACTTCAAAACAGAGACAGCATCATAGCAACTCAGGTAATAGTCTGTCTAACGTCCAGCTTCTCCTCTTCCTGTAACAAACAAAAAAATCACAGTTTCTCTTGTAATGTCTGAAGACTCATCAGTGGTAAGTTTCCCTGTGAGCAGTGAGGTTTCCCTGTTCTCAGTGACTTCCTGACACTAATCAGCTCAGCTATAGAATGGTAGGCAGGAGCTAGAGACACTTGCAGAGCTCTCTATTTGGTAATTGTCTAGTGATTGATTATTTGTTCATTTGTTTGTTTTTCTTATTTTGTAATTTCTTGATAATATTTACTACAATTTATAAAGCCATTCAGTACATAAAAATTAAATATAAGAACAAATGAAAAAGCCTCATTGAAGGGAGCAAATAGAATGAATGAGTGCTTTGATAATAAGTAGGTGCTAATAAACTAAAAGATTCTAATCCCTGAAGAGAAATAAATATGACTGAACAAGCAATACCACAAAGGTCGCCTTCATCTGACCCATCCGGACAGTCCTTTCTCCCATTGCAGAGTTTCTCTGGCTGCAGGCATACGGAGGTGTCATTAGCACAAGGATACTTGGGTGGTCCACACAAAAAATTGTCACAGTCTTCTTCATCAGACTGATCCTCACAGTCAACATCTCCATCACATACCCAGGCATTGTTGATGCATCGCCCTTAAGGGAAAGGAAAGAAAACGCATTTGTAAATTTTAATTAGAATGGCCATCATTATTGTCTTTGTCAGAGTCCAAATTATTTGCTATTAGCAAAAAATCCTTTATTTGTCATTGTTTGACAGTTTGTTTTCATGACAGCATTGGAATATTCTCGTCTGGCTTGTAGAGTCTGAGTGTTGATGTCTTCTGAGTTTTAAATTATTGTCTATATTATTAAATAAAAAGAGA
Source organism: Rhabdomys pumilio (assembly GCA_030674055.1). Taxonomy (NCBI): domain Eukaryota; kingdom Metazoa; phylum Chordata; class Mammalia; order Rodentia; family Muridae; genus Rhabdomys; species Rhabdomys pumilio. Next base: position 113,891,153 of record JANHMN010000002.1, read on the forward strand.
TTCTGTGAATAGTTTAAAGTATGTAATAGTTTCAGAAGTAAAGTTTAAATGCACACATTGAATCATTTACTTTCACAGTCTAACACTTGGGCAAACACTATTAATTATGGAACAAGCTGAAATGTAGGCAAATGATTTATTTTAGGGGAAGTTCTATTTTATTTGTATATGTAACCTTAAACCCTCAACACTTTTTACCTATATATCTTAAAATGATCATAAACATTGCTTCATAAAAGAATATCAGCCCTGGATTGTCAGTGTAATCCTAAGCGCGCGCGCACACACACACACACACACACACACACACACACACACACACACACAC
>JANHMN010000002.1:113918266-113978655 GCA_030674055.1 Rhabdomys pumilio
TCTCTCTCTCTCTCTCTCTCTCTCTCTCTCTCTCTCTCTCTCTCTCTCTCTCTGTGTGTGTGTGTGTGTGTGTGTGTGTGTGTGTGTGTGATATTTTATAAAATACATGTGCATATCTCTGGAAGAAAATTTGTTATTTAGAATATAAATCTACTACTTGTGCTCTCAAGGCTAAGTGGACTAGGTACAACCTACAGAACAATTATACTCCTCAATCTCTTCAATTAATAAAGTTTTATTAAAGCACAAATATTTATTTTTTGCGTGAGTCTGAGCACTGGAGAATCTGTGTTCATTGCTTTGAACAATATTATGGCTGCCAAACACTGATGTCCATTCTTACTTTTTCAGATTGCCTTTGCTTTCACATTAAGTAAGAGTGCTGGGTAATGAAATGGGCAAGGATTAAAATATTTTCAATTAGAATTTAAACTGAAAAGGCTTCCCAATTCTTTTAATTTCTTATCAAGGTTTATAAGCCATCATTTTCATGTTTGTGTATAAATAAGCATACCATTAAAAGTCTGTGTGATAAAATTCCATGGTAGTAGTTACTGTCTATTTGTTGACAGTTGTATTTAAGTGTATGACTTTTTTTGGAGAGGATTTTGATGGTTTAGATAATAAGAATAAAGTGAAATCTAGTTACATTTTCATATAAATAAGGAAATAGATGCTGACAATTCAAATTGGCTCTGAAGAATTCTACAAGCTATTTTAGGAACAATGGTCTCACTGTGAATTGTGCTATTTCCACAAAATTATGGACACTACTCAATTACAGAGAGGTGAATTAATTATTTTGTAGATGGCCTCCTTGTCTCTATTTTTGTGCATTTCCTTCTCAGTAAAAGGGCTTTCCCTCTCCATGACTGGAAAGAGTGTGATACTGGATTAGCACAACTTGACTAGGCTACAGAGTGGGAATCCAGAGGCACAACTTGACCTTGGAAAGTAAAGAGCCCTCACTGTTACTTTTCACTTTTGTTGAAAGAAAAGGACACAAGAGGGATCTTAGCCTTCCTGTTAACTGTTGCTTCCTGTTGCTAAGCATATGGTTTATCAAAGTGTATTATGCTGACATCGAGATACATAATATTCTCTTAATGCAAAAGCTATGTGGCCTTGGCATAAGTATAGATCCATTCATTAACAATGTTTTGGACGGTAATGAGAATGAAAGGCTTTCCACATTAACAATGTTCTCATCAAAAACTGTACATTTATCTAATTTAATTCTCACAAAACATACATTGGCAGGATCTTAAAATTGTTTTTTTAGGCTTCATTTACAGTGGATTCCACAGACCTTCCCTTCCTAACCTCCCTCTCCCCACTCATTTCATTGCTTTATCTCAGCCCCCAAGTCATCAGGCACTTCCTCCTAACCCCAAAGGCATTGCTACTAGGGAATCAGGCTGAAAACACATCTTTACCTCTCCCTCTGCTCCTCTAGTCCTAATCCTCTAGCCTTATGGCCAGATCTGCAGCAGGAAGTCTGCTTTGACCCCATCCCCAAGGGATCACAAAGATCTTTTCCTCCAAACTTCCTTCCCCCAATTTATCCCACTATCACAGCCTCCAATATTCAGAGCCATTCCTGTGAACAGCCAGAACCCTCCCCTCCAACTCCAGCAGTCATCTTCTGCTCACCCACAAGCTTCTGCCAAAAATCCAGGAAGGCAGACTACAGATCTTCAACCCTTCCCGTGTTCCTCCAAACCCAGTTCCTCAGTCTCATCCCCAGATCTGCAGTGGAGCACTTGCTGTAGTCTTTCTGGCCTTGCTGGCCTCATCTACTGTGGATCCCAAAGATCTTCCCCTCCTATCCTTCCTCTCCCATTCCAGCCCCAAGATCCAGCAGACACCCCTTGCTCATCCAAAGGCCACTTGTAGAAGGGAAAAGGATAGGCTGACTGCACATCTTCACTTCACTTTCTTCTCCACCAGTCCCAATCTCCTTGAGGCTCCACCCCAACTCTGCAGCAGGACTTCCTGTCCTATCTGACCCCATCCCTAACAGGATCACAAACATCTCCAAACACCCCCCAACTTACCTCAGTATTCCAATTTTCAGCACCAGCAGGCATTCTTTATGAACACACCAGCTCTGCAGGCCAGGGAAATATGTAAGCTATCTGAGTAATTTTTTCACAACTCCCTCTAAAGCCAATTCTACAGCCTCATCCCAGCGATTGCCACAGAACACTCTTGCCTTCCCTATGGATCCCACAGACTCCCCTCTTTAACCTCCTCTGCACTACTTGCTGCTTTTCCCAAGCCCTCATCTCCAGCAGGCCAGTGACCACAGGTGACAGGCCAGACTATTACCCAGCAAAGCTTTTTATCACCGTAGATGAAAGAAATGAGATGTTCTATAATAAAGCCAAATTTATACATTATATTCATGCAAATTTATCTCTATTGAAGGAAAATTTCAGCATAAAGAGGTTAGCTACACCCATGAAAACACAGTGAGGAAATAATCTCATATAAGCAAAATTTTAAAAAGAGAAACACACTCCCTCCCATACACAGATACAACATCGCCATTCCCACCACCACTAACAACAAGATAATAGGAAGCAAAAATTATTGGTCATTGATACCTCTCGGTATCAAAGTTCTAAATCCCTACCCTAAAACACACACACACACACACACACACACACACACACACACACACACACACATTTACAGAGTGAATGAAAATCAAGTTCTATTTTTTTGTTCCAGCAGAGACACCTACCTCAATATCATCTCAAAAATAAAGCATTGGGAAGAGATATTCTAAGGAAATCACCTAAGAAGTAAGCTGATGTAACCGTCTTAATATTTAACAAAATAGACTTCAAGTCAAACTTAATCAATAAAAATATGGAAGAACACAACCTATTAATCAAAATAAAAAAATCTACCAACATTGTATTTCCATTTTTAACACCAATGCCCCAAACACATGGGCACAGAAGTTTGCAAAAGAAACCCTACTACAGCTTAAATCACATGTTTGACCCTCACACGCTGTGGGAGGTATTGAAGTGATTGATTTCAATACTCTGAACTCACCAATGAACAGGTTATCCAGGCAAAAACTCAACAGATGTTATAAACTAAATGGAGATAAAAGATACTTATTGAACATTTTACTGAAACACAAAAGAAAGTACCTTCATCCTTTCACCCCAAGGAATCTTCTCCAAAATTTATGACATATTTTCATGCAAAGCAACTCTTAATAGATGCAAGAAAATTGAAATAATTCCCTGGAACCTATGAGGCCACCTCTGATTTAAATTGAAAACCTACAACAAAAACAAACAAACAAACAAACATACACACAAAAAAAAACAAACCAGGAAGCTAACAAATTCAAGGAGACCCAACAACTTTGCATTCAACTGAATAAAAAAACGTCGAGACAGAACTAAAGAAAGAAATGAAAGACTTCCTACTATAATTGAATGAAAATGAATATACAATACATTCAAAATTATGGGACACAATGAAAGCAATGCCAAGAGAAAGGTTCATAGCACTAAACGCTTACATTAAAAACTGCATAGTAAGTAAAGATCTTTTCCCAGTCTGTAAGTTGCCATTTTGCCCTACTGACTGTGTCTTTTGTCATGCAGAAGCTTTTCAGTTTCATGAGGTTCAATTTATCAATTGAGCCTGAAACATTGGTGTTCTGTTCAGGAAATTCTCCCCATGCCAATGCCAAAGTTCCTCCCTCCCCATGTGAGGCTCTTTTCCACTTTCTTTTCTATTAGATTCAGTGTATCAGATTTAATGTTGAGGTCCTTGATTCACTTGGACTTGAACTTTGTGCAAGGTGATAAATATGAATCTATTATTCTCCTACATACAGACTGCCAGTTAGATTAGCACCATTTATTGAAGATATGTTCTTTTTTCCACTGGAACTCTGTGAACAGGTAGGTCTCTGATTCTTGTGCCTGCGCTTTGCTTTGTCTAGCCTAGATGTAATAGTTTCTGCTTCACATTATTATATTTTATTTTGTCAAATAGTTTGTTATCTTTTGGAAGCCTGTTTTTTTCCTAAGGACAGACAAGAAAGGAATGAATGTATCCTGCAAGGAGAGGAGCTGGGGAGGAAGTGGGAAGAGTAGAGAGAGGGGAAACTGTGATCAGGATATATTGTAAGAAAACAAAAGAGGAAAGAACAGAACAGTCTTTTTCTTATTAACTGAGAGAAAATCCTTGAGTTTTCTTTGTAATTGATGTAAAAGTTGTTTGCACCATGAAGGTTCAAATGAGATTTAAAGATATAATTTATCTTTAAAGAATAAACAAATTTTAATTATGAATAAAATCCATTAATAATTAGCATTGTTTTGATATCTCAATATTAACATTTTCCAAAGAAATCAATCTGTGAGAAAGTAAAGTTAATCCATGTAATTTATATTGCATTGAAAATGGATATAACATTTCCCAGCAATTAGGCAGAGCTTAAATTTACATTGAATTCGGTTTTGTGAGGAGCCAAATACAATTTCACTGAAATGAATAATCAAAAAAAATATTAGCATGATTTTCCCCAATTACTTAATTTGCAAATTATTTTAAATTTCAAGTCAATACTTTCTTCTCAATCAAATGTACTGAGAATTGCAGGCAGTGTTTTTCTTTTTCTTTTTTTTTTTTTAGTTTTTTTGCTGTTTGGTTGGGTTTTGTTGTTGTTTGTTTGTTTGTTCTTTTTCCACATGCATCTTAGAAAATTCATTAAAAGCAAATCAGGAAATCACCATGAAGTAGGAAAAAGCAGAAACTTGTTTGCGTCAAATGGCAGCTGTTCAAATAGAACTCCTCATTCACATCCACATAATCCTGCTAGTCTGGGGATAAGTGTAGATGCTCCATTTAGGTGCAAGTGTGTGGCCATCCTACTTAGCTCTTCTGAACCCACTGTGGAAGGGAAGACTTCTGCCCAGTATCCCCTGACCATCATAACTGACCTGCATGTACATACTGTGGTCCCCTTTTCTCTTTACTAAATAAATAAATTTAAATTTTTTTGCAAATATCCATTCAATTCGTGCCACTTCAGGATATTAGGTTTATTTTCTAAATCACAAAAATAGCAAGCAAAAGGAATAGAGGAGTGTAGGCACAAGGAAGACAGAAAGGAATTTCTAGGTTTTATTATAAAACAATTAACACAAATAGTTGCCGCCCGAGCTGCCCCACGTTTGGGGGCCAAAATGTTGAGGACCACTTTATCAGTGTTGGAACCCGCACTGTCAAAAGCCTTGGGGGCTAAATTGTTAGAGCCTCCACTGCCCCAGGCTGCTTCGGTCTGAGGGTCGGGGTTCAGCAAGAGAGAGAATGAGGATGGACATGAATGGAGACCAGACAGAATGTGATTAAATCCCGTTTATTCTTCAGTCTCTCTTCCTAGTCCAAGTCCCAAGTCTTGAGCTCCTAGTCCCTAATGCCTCCAAGTTTCAAGTTACTTCTTCCAAGTGCTTAGTGCCTAATACCTTCTAATTCTTCTTCCAAGTTCTCTAGTCCAAGTGTCTACCTCATGCCTAATAACCAACTTTTTTCTGTCTGCCTCTCGCCTTTTATATGTCTCATTTCTAAGTCAAGCCTCTAGGTCATGGCCTTAAGTCATGCCCTTAGGTTTTATCTCTAAATCACACCTTAAGTCACACCCTTAAGTCTCGGCTCTGAATCACAGCTTTAAGTCTCACACACCCAAGGGAAGATCCTAGGTATCTAAAACAGGATGTTATCAGAGTGTGCTCAGCTGTTGCAGGCTATTGTAATCAAATCTTTTGTCAGAGTATATGGCTTAAGATGGCTGCAAGGATGATACCACAACAAGTATTTGGTAGTGGACAAACTGAGCCAGAAGTATTGTAATAGACTTTTTAAGAAAAGTTTTACCAGTCTGAAAACAGCAGAAAATGTGCAAATTGAGTTTTCAGTTGCCCAGATCTCAGGTCCTTCTTGTAAGGTAAATGTAACAGAAGAAGCAGAAGAAAAAACCTTTCTGTTCTATTGTCTGTTCTGTACAAGAAGGTGCAGAAGAAGTGATGTTTGTGCAAGTAGAGGAACAAACTTTTAGTACAAATGAGCAACATTTTAAGACAATTAAGATAGCAAGCTTTTCTTACAATAACTTGAGAAATAATTAGAAAACACTCTTTGAAAGTTGCATGAAAGAAAAACAACCAGATTCTGATAGGAACTCTCTAAAGTAAATTCTGATGTTTTGGTTGCTACCTGAAGAAGACTAGACCCTATTTCTTTATTTGACTGTTTGGCAGGGATGCACACATTACAGGTGGGAAATCAAAAGCTGTGCTCCTTCCTTCTCACCCTTTTCTGTTAGTAAACAAGTAACCCAAATCTTCAGCTGCAAATCAGGTTTGCATAACCATTCTGAGTGCATACAGCCTCCCTAGGTAAAAGGATGGTCTGGCCTGTGGTACTTTCCACATATTCTTCATTTTTCACTAAACAGTTCAAATGATCATTTTAGTCCAAATCTGCTGAAACTATCTTCCATATTCAAAAGCATAAGCCACAATAGTTCTTATACAAAACAAACAAGAAATAGCCAAAAAACAAATAACAAACAACAATAACAACAAAAACAAAACAAACAACAGAACACCAGCTCTTTACACACTCAGAGAGATGGGATTTCTTTTTAGCTGAATACAGGTCCTTATCTGTGAAACAAAATAATTCAACTAATAGTCTGTGATCTTCTCCTTGCCTCCTAATTTTTTTTTATATCTATAGAACAAAACCTCTTATGAAAGGAAAAGATTTTGGAGAGAGACATTAAATTGTCTGTGTAGGAATGTCCACAGCTGTTCCAGTCTAAGGCTTCCAGAATCGATTTAATAAAATGAATTGTGAGCGATAAAGGAGATTAAAATTTAGAGGAAGGTCAGACAGACTTATCACTACTGTTTAATGTAAAGGTCAGAGACTGTAAAGCCCACTGAGAATTCCATTACAATGGCCTGTAGTAAAAAGAAAGGTGTTTTCCTCTCTCATCTTTACATAAAGCCAAGTACCATTCAGAGAATGACAGTAATTGTTTGGAGATAATATAATATAAATGTCAACTTATATAAAGTTAGAACAAACAGAATATGCTCAATAACCATGTAAATAGCTGACAGAGAAGAAACATATGATCCTTATGAAGAACTCAAGCTGGGAAATTCTGAACAAGTATCTTGAACTTTATGAATCAACATATGTTGATTTATTTTTTCTGATTTATTTTTCCCCATTTTATCAACAATGAACTTTTGTCATTGATACTTAGACAGTAGATTAAAAGAAGAAAAAAGATTCAAAATGCCCTAACAGCTTCATAGAAAGTATATATATATAAGAGAAATATCATATTTCTTTATTTTATTTAATTTTGGATTGAAGTTGCCAGTAATTACTATGTAAGTGAAAATGAAATTTTATTCAAAGGTGAGTGGAAATAGATCAATACCTGTAAATTTGTACATCATTATGTATCTGCCAGGATCTTATACATCACTTATGTAGAAACCAAGATCTCACTACCCAAAAAGCCTCAATAAATATGGCATCTGTTGTACCAACATAAATAGGTGTTGTTTTCCAACAATAAATCTATGTCAATTATTATTCACTTTGTAATAAATAGTACTCAAGGGCACAAAAGTTAAAAAAAAAAGTTGAGATTATTCTGGTTTTTTTTTTTTACAATTTGGTAACATCAAAGGCATGAGATAAACAAAGGACTGAGGAAGCGAGCCAAAGGAGATAACAAAATAGGTTTCAAAGTAGGAGAAAAGATGGTTAGATTAGGACAAAATAGCATGTGGACAGTGGAATATGAACATGTATGAGCCCCCGTATTAACAAGTTACATGGTTGCAAAATGTATCAGATCAAACATCACCAATGATAAATCAGCAATGAAGATGAATTCATGTGTAATTTTTAATTGTATTTTTACTGCATTTGGCATGTAAATAAGAGATCATATGTCAGAGCATCAAGCAACTTGTGCAACAGGCAGTAAGTGTTTCCAGCAGACAGACAGAAGGCACTAAAATACAATGAAAATGTAGAATGGAGAATGAAAATCTTTGAAGAATATTTAGTAAAAATTGCAATGTTTAGATAAAATCTAAATCAAACAAAACCAAAAAATAAAAAACAAAAAAAAAACCTGTCACTTTATCATGAATATTCTAAATTATTGGATATCAATTTTAAATATTTTCAGAGGAGACTAATGTAGAGAAATAACTGTGTAAGCATATTGATAGTATCTTATATCAAAAAGATAAAGTTGAGATTTTGAAAAGGGCATGAGTAGAACAGTACATAAGTTTAATAAATTAAACTGTCAAAGTGAGATAGAAATTACCTTATGCTTTTGTGCTTATACATATCAAGAATGTCCAGGGTTCTTATTTTACTATTTCATCTACAGATCTGAACACTTACAAAAATAAACTGATATCACTCTAACAGAATATCTTTACTTGATATGGTAACTTAAATGAGAACGGCCCTTATAGACTCATATATTTGAATGTGTGATCCCCAATTGGTAAAATGACATGGGGAGAATTAGGAGGTATGGCTTTTTTGGAGGAGGTGTGTATTGCGGATAGGCTTTGAGATTTCAGAAGCCTGTATCATTCCCATTTAATGTGTTCTCTCCTCCGCCCCTCTTTGCTTCTCTCTGCTTTCTGCTTGTGAAGTAGATATAAACTCCCAGTTCCTGCTCCAGTATTACGCCTGCCTGCCTGCTGCCTGACATGATGGTCATGAATTCACTCTCTGAAACTTTAATTCCCTAATAAACGCATTCATCTGTAAACTGCCTTGCTCATGATCCTTTGTCATTTCAATCCGAAGGTAATTAAGACTTATGTAAACCCCATTTTTATAAGAAACTTTCAGTAAACAGATGAACAGCCTTGTTTGGCTCCAAAGTATTTCCCCCATAATGGCTGAGTCCAGCCAGTTATTTAAACAGGGTAAACTAAAAAATAAGCAAAACAAAAATTATACACATAAGACAAGGCAACAACCAAACAAATTAAAAAACCCCACAAGAGTCATGATTACTACAGAAGAAAAGACAGAGCAAAAGAAATTTCAGTTGAATTGGTGAGAGACAGGATCCAAAGAAAAGGGTAGAAATCTTGTAATTAGTCTCCTGCTTTTTAATTAATTAATTAAATTAATTCATTAAATTAATGATAATTAATTAATTAATCTATTTATTTATTTATAACCCAAATTCTGCCTCCCTCCTTGTTCCCCCAGAAAGAGTCTCTCCTCTGATCCCTTCTGTTTTTGCCTCTGAGATTGGTTTTCTACTACAAATTTTACTCTGTCCTTGTCTCTCTGTGTCTCTTTGTGTCTCTCTCTGTCTTTCTGTCTCTGTCTTCCTCTCTGACTCTAACTTTTTCCTGTGTGTGTGTGTGTGTGTGTGTGTGTGTGTGTGTGTGTGTGTGTAATAGTGCTTTGTAAAGACATTGTGTTTTCTTAGACTATAGTAAATAAGATGAGAAAACTGAACATAAAATTAAGAGACAAAGGGTTAGATGTTTGTTAACCCAGAAATGGGTTCTGTTAGGAATTCTCTTAGGAATGCCTATCCATTTTGATGAAAAACCAACCATGGCTATAGAAATACTTCCTTTATGAATGTGATACTGGAGAGAACACAATTGAGTAAGAATTTTATAAAATGGAGATTCTATATGGAAAATTTCATTATGTATTGTTTTTCTCCTTTGGAAATAACATGAGTCAAGAGAGCTGCACCATATGCTCTGTCTTCCAGGAAGTATAGAGCAAAGGGCTAAAAAATCATTTGGAAGATTTAATGAGTTTTGACACATAGTCTTCAAACTCAAGCCAGAAACTCCTGTTCTTTCTTCCACAGCATATTTTGAAACTGAAATATAGAACTAATTACATAAATTCACTACTGGCCTCACATGTCTTATGTATAATAATAACTTTTTCTCAGTATGTCTGTATTATTTCATAACTTCTATACCAGAAAGTATAGTCAAAATAATAAAGAATAAAATGAATGAATTTGGTTTGAAATACTCTGGATTGTCTTTTCCTAAAGCCATCCTAGAATGTCATCTACACTCAATTCCTGTGACCTGCCCTCTTCACGCAGCATATTTAGAGAATTCTTGTATAGGTTACAACTCAAAACTAAAAATAAATCAAGTCTTCTCATAGGCTTCTTGAAACGTGTTCATGAATCATGTAGATTCTCTCAACGATTTCCTTACTGTCCTACCATATTAGAAGGTCACACTGATAATTTGGTCTTTAAAGCAGCAATATGTGAGGAAACTGAATTGTAGACTATAAGCATCCAAATGTCGCTTTTCGTGTGATAATCCAAACAGAAGCACTCTCTAGAGTCTAGAAGAGGCTGTGGTAATTGTGAGGCTGAATGGTCCTTTCAAAGTTCTTAATGTGCAATGATGTTCTCTTAACTTGCAACAAATAAGCATAGGAGAGAGGAATAAAATCCTATTTCTCAGATGGAAATAAGTTAACTTGGGGCAATTCATCTTTCCTAGCATATTATGGTGTATTGCCAGCAGGCCACAGATGCACACCCTATGAGAAGCCTGAACAGACATATGTGAGGAGGGCAAATGGGTTAAACTGTGGTGCAGTAATGAGGTGTCAACCACCCTCCAGATGAATGCTTCAAATATTTATCTTAAAAACAAAAAAAAAAGGCTTCTTGCAATTTTTTTCTATGCCTGTTTGATAACAAGAATTTTCATTTTACATATTCTCAGGAACAAATCCATTGAGAGAGGCATGAGAAAGAAATGAAGAGACGACCTGAAGTTATTGCATACTAGAGAATAGGAGACAGATAATACTTAATATTAGCTCTATGAATAATTCAATATCCTCCTGATTTGAAGACAATTGAATTCAAATATCCACGTGAAAAAGTTTCTTAGTAATTTTCTACTTTCTTTCTCGCTTCTATTGTTTACCCTCCCTCCCCTTGCTAAATTATGAGTCATGTCAAGACCAACAATAGATTTTCTTGTGATTCCTTGCCTCCGGGATCAGGGACTGAACAACCATATTTGAATCATTACCATGATTCTTGTCTTACAGATCAAATAAAAATGAATCAATGGGCAAATTCTGACAAAAGCCAGGATTCTTCTTTTAAAAATCTAGCATACAGCTAGCCATTGTTTCCAAAGACAGAGAGAATACCATATGAAAGGAGATCTCTGGGTTGGAGCAGACAGATGCATCTGCTCAGGAAAGCCTTGGAAAACTAAACATTCATACTATAATTGGTTCTCCAGATTCCAACACTGTAAATAAAGAACATTATTGTTTGTCCATGTGTATGTCACGTATTTAGAGGGAGACCATGGGTTTTTAATCATTTTAGGTATCCGTTAGAACTCAGTAAACATTCATGAATTAATAAATAAATTCTCTTAATTGTCTGGTAAATGATAAAAATGACAAGATAATTGTTTTATGAGATAACACATTTCTGTGACTATAATATTGTTTTTAACTGACTATAATGGTTTGCATAGGAATGGTCCTCATAGACTCACGTGTTTGAATGCTTTACCCATCGAGAGTGACACTATTAGAGAGTATGACCTTGTTGAAACAGATGTGGGCTTGTTGGAAGAAGTGTGTCACTATGCATGAAGGGTTGAGGTTTCTTATGTTTCTTAAGCTAGTCCCAGTGTGGCACACAGTCTCCTTCTGCTGCCTGTGGATCAAGATGTAGAACTCTCATCTCTTTCTGTAACATCATATCTACCTGAACACTAACTTGCTTGATGATAATGAACTAAACCTCTGAAACTGTAAGCCAGCCACAATTAATTGTTTTTCTTTATAAGAGTTGTCTTGGTCATGGTTTCTCTTCAAAGCAATAAATGCCTAAGACACTTACTAACATTCCTGATACTAGACAATATTTTACAATGCAATGTATGCTGTTGACAAGGTATGCTTTATCACAGATATACTGAGGACTCCAGTCATGAGCTTTTTGCTCTTTTTTATTTTATTCAGGATAGTCAATCAACTGGAAATGTAAAAGTGAAAAAATAGACTTATTAAATGCTAATCTCAAATCTCAAGGATTTGGCATAATATTAAATATAAATATACATTTTGTATGTTTTTACCCTTTAAGACACTTTAGAATTTGTATAAAGTTAATGTAATGGTAACAAAGTATTTAATGAATGCAAAAAGTAAAGGGCACAGAAAGCAACAAGATAGTGGACACCACTGAAGTAAAAAACCAGGAAGAAAAAAGAAAAAATGAAAAACAGGGGTCATGGTATTTTGTCCTGTTCTACATGTATATTCTCATTGTGATGAGCAATTAGTGTGTGATTTAATAATGAACTATACTTTAAACACATATTATACTCTAGTGAGAGTTCATAAATTAATAGCATTACTGACCCTCTTTGGTACAATTGACGTGCGTTTCATCACTGAAGTCTCCACAGTCATTGTCACCATCACAGGCCCAATGCCCTGGGATACATCGACCACTTGAACATCTGAACTGGTCATCAAGGCAAGAGTGAACACAGCCCACCTCATCACTTCTGTCCCCACAGTCATCATCTGGAAAGAAATACTGAAGGTTTGTAAAACTACGGTGGAAGAACATTTTCTTTTACATTTATAATATTTTCTGTGCAGAATTTGCTTGTGATTTTGGAAAAGGAAAGGTATATTCAAACCCCAAATTTCCAAAGAACAGGCATTTTATTCAGATATTGCAAGTTGACAGAGCTAAGATTATCGGGAAAATTCTGTAATGATTCATAAACTTCCGATGTCATATAAATGCTTTGGGAACCTGAATTGTCCAGGTCATTTCCTTAATTGCTTCCTATATTCATCTTTGGACATGGATATCTGAAACTGAAGTTCTGTCAGATCCCCATGGGACAAATATCATGCTTCATTATCCTTAATGCTGATACCCACTGATATGCCAGCTTCCTGTTCACCAATTTTCTTAGCCACTTTGCTTGGCAGTGCAAGTTTGTTTGCAATTCCCTTTGAAGGAAGCTAGGCACCCAGACAGCTGGGCCCCAACCTGTTCAATGTTGTGCAGTGAACACTTGGTACTTGCCAGTGTCGCAGTGCCATTTGTTGCTGATGCATCTCCCACTCTTGCATATGAACTGAGTTAGAGGCTCACAAGTTGGAAATTCTGTAAAAGATGTAAAAAGGAATATAAGAAACATATCATGAACTACGATTGATTTGATTTGTATCTCATTTACTAATGTGATCAGAACTCTACTCCTCTAGAAAGGCACAGCATATAGGAGATAAACCAATACCATGATTAAAACTTCCTAATGAGATTATAACATTACAAATAACTTCTTAATGTCCAAATCTCACTTGAATGCCTGAAGTGAGGAATTTCTAGCCATCTTAAGCCCGGGAGAATCTATGGATGTCATATCATTAGAAATCATCATATTTTCTAAAATACATGTGCAGAGTCAACCTTGTCTTGGTGAATAATAAAAACCAGAGTTCTTTGATGTCGCTATGAAGCATTGCTTCTGTACATCTGGACTGTAGCACATTTCTAAATTCAGAGAGCTAAACAGGGTCATGAAGGATAACACTGACTTCTGAGGGATGCTAACATTTTAAAGGGAAATAAATTAATCAACTAACAAGGTCAGTTTAGATGCTTAACACTGTAAATTCAAATATAAAAAAGTGAGCAAAAACTGAGAAAAATATTGTAGATTTTAAAAAATGAGACTAAATCAATTAAAGTAAATTAAACCAATTGAGTATAACAACCTCTTTCCTGTCCCTTAAATAAAAACAATGAATAATAATAATGATAAGAAACAAATAATTGACCTAGTAAATTCAATTAGCCATTTTAACATTCTAATAAATCCAGAAGTCAGTGAAAATATAATAAGAACTGATAATTATAAAAATTAATAAAAACCTTAATAATGATCAGAGTAAAATAATTTGCTGAGTATTTCAGCAAAATTTTGAACTGAGAGTTTTGCAGGAAAAATACTCTTATCTTTATTTATAGATAGTGGATATGATTCACCTAAAGATTTGTGGATTTCTCATAATTAGGACTTCTCTCAAGAAAACAGAATTCTAATCAATATTTTTCTCTTTAGGACAGCTTACTTGGAATCTTAGCATATTTTACAGAAAAAGAATCACCAACGTTATCAGATGCATTCTGTGGACTCCTTATGAGACATCTAAAACGAATTCTTGTTGGGCATACTACAGTTAGGATGACCTAAATGTTGTTGTTATTTTTTAATCTATCTAATAGCTGCATATCTAGTAGCTGCTTCCTCAATTTATTTGTAGTTTTGAATTTGGAATTTAAATCAGTAGTTACTTTGAAGAAAAACAAACAAACAAAACCTACCGTGTTTAACAACTTTAAAAGATGAGAAACACAGATAATGTCCAATCATTTTGGCATTAAGGAATTGATGGCTTAGAAAAGTCCTACGGGCCTATGATCAACACTGTCTCTCAAGACTGGAATCCTCTTCTTAAATCCATATGGCCATTCCTATTTCTAACATGTATCATTAGTAATCTTCTACAACATATTCAATTTTCATCCATACTCTCCTCAAATTGATATTTTGGTTTTTTTTTTTTTTTTTTTACATTATAAATTGCCTTCTATAGCAAAGAATTTTATATTTCTGGTTTTGACCGGACATAAATTTTTAAATGTTTACATTATTTTACTGTTTGGCTCTTAAGTTTTTGGCCAGATTTATAATTTGAGCAATGGCCGTCGCAGAGACAGGATCTTCCTTGAGGTTCACAAGTGGAAAGCCTACAGAGAAGGAATTCTTGTCATCCTAGCACTGAGTAAGACTAAGGTAAGAGGCTTCCTGGGCCTCACTGGATGTATGGCCTAATCTAGGTGTCAAATTTTAAGACTGTGAATAATCTGTCCCTATCTATCTATCTATCTATCTATCTATCTATCTATCTATCTATCTAAAATCTTATATATGTGTGAATTTACATTATATACAATATAAGGGGTAGCGGTTGGTGTTGATGTTAGGGTAGGGATACAGGTAGGGGCAGGGATTAGGGTAGAGATAGCAATAGAGTTAAAGATAGGGTAGGTATAGAGGTATGGATAAGTGTTAGGGTTAGGTTTACAATTAAGGCTTTAAATAATTAATTCATTCTATAAAGATATTTTATTTACAATATAATAAATTTATTTAATTAGTATAATATATACTAGATTTATTTAATTATTTATTTAGTTTTAATCATTCATAAAATAATTATTAATAATTATTAATAAAATTTATAAAATGATTATTAATAATTATTTAATTATTTATTCAATATTTTATTTATTTAAACAAATTATATTATTTTGTTAATTAAATTTAAGTTATACTTTAATTAGTTTAATTTATATAAATTAAATTAAAACATTTATTTAATAATAGAAAGTAATGCATTTATTTAACTATTATAATAAATATTAAATTTTACACACACATATACACATGCGCGCGCACACACACACACATATGTCTATGCACAAATACACACTGCACATTGCTCATTTGTAATCACAAAGTACCCATATTTCTATATGTTAACATGTGCATACACATGAGGTCAGTGAGAGGACAGGAAGGAAGAGGTAGATAAAGAGAAAGAGACAGAGAGAGATAGGGACACACAGAGAGAAAGGGAGGTAGAGGAGGAAGAGAGAAAAGTGAGAGGGAATGGAGAAAGCTGTGCTTGTCATAAAACTGGAGTGACAATGGGAAATAAATATAATTCAAAGAATATAGTAAAAAGAAGACAAATTTCAAAAATGAAATAAAAGGAGGCAAATGTGAATCAAACCTAACTGTGAGACACAGACCTGCTGACATAGGCCAGCAGCCCCAGTGCTTTGAATGTAATGGTGGGAAAATCATGAAATCAAGGACAGATGAGGATAGGCAGGAAGACTCTGCCTCAAACACTGAGAAATAAATGAAGAAATCTAAGACCAAATCAGTTTTTAGTGCCTTAGAAGATCCATATATTTGCTGCTGACATAGAGTTTTACATGAACGCTTTTATTTCATGATGGCCTCACACTCATGATTCCTCTGTCCAGCTTCTTGGATGTGGTAACTGTACTGTTTCCTTCTTCCACTCTCATATTAATATGAATTTAACATTTGAAATTAAGATATAAATATTCTAGCTCACTTTTGTGTTTTGTTAAAATAATGCCATGCATTTTTATTTTTATATTTGCAAAATAAGTAAGTATAATATATGTGCCTTTCTGAGTTCATACAGCATCATGAAGACTATTAAATACTAAAATCTAATTCTGACACCTAACAAAATCCTGAGGTTACTTCTTTGCAGAAAGTAGTGGCTAGTGTCAGATAAGTTGAATAACTACAGAATTAAATGTAAAAATTATTTTAACTTATGTTTTATAGTAGGGTCAAGAGCACAGTACATTTTAGGAGGAATACATGAAATACAGGACTTTCACTTGCCACTGGGTAAAAAGATACATACCATGAATTTATTGCTACACTACTACAAGTGCCCAATGTAGGCAGCAATGGTATCTATTTACAGTACACACCTTGTCCTAAAACATAAATAACAGCTAGAGCCTCTTGAAGTTAATATTTTTCCTCTTTCATGTTAGTGTTAGTTTAAAATTTAAAATTAGTATCTAAATATTCTAGTTCAGTTTGTATTGTATTCTATTAAAATACTGTCATGAATTTTTATTTCTGACAAATCACTAAGTAATCATGGCTTTCTTGACTTCATATAAATATACTTTGACTATAAAATTACAATACAAAGTATAGTACATTAAGAAATATTTACTAATTAATTCTACAAAAGACAATAGTAACAAACCAAAGCAAATCACATCTTATCCAGTTACAATTTCAGTAGGGAAAAGAAAGCTGTATTTTACCTTGGTGATTACTTCAACTACATAAAACATTTAAGATAGATCAATGGGCTGTTACTTGTTTTTAATGTTACTGATAGTTTGCTTAATTTGTCTATTATATTATTTCCTTAAAGTTTATTAGACTGGTACATGAATTCCATTATGTAACTTGCTATAGTTTCTCTTTCCTTGTGGCTCTATCTGCCTAGCATGTACCACTTTGGAGAATTTTTCCCAAGTACACCTCTTTTAGGTTCATTTTTTTTTTCTGGCTTCTTAACTAAATATTGTCTTCCTTCATTCCCCTTTGAAGACTCTAGCTAAGTAATGTTCACTAAAGTCTCAAAGTCATGCAGCCAATATCCTATATAATGAAGCTGACATTTCTATCCAAATGTGTGGGAGTATACAGATATTCATATGAAATTAGATGATAAGGCAATAATATCATAGGAACGCAGGTTTAGAAAGGATGCCTTAAGGAGATTACAATCATTCTGCCTTTACTGCTGCCTTAATGTATAGCAACTGCAGGCCTGAAATTGTCATTTCTAAATTCTAATGAGAAATAAATTATACTACTCAACTAAGGACACTTCAAAAGTGCAGCAAGAGGCAGAGGAAATTCAGAATTACTATGACTGGCATCGGAACACTTTAGTTTTTCATATACTACCATGATCATTACCAAGAACATTTAATGATACTACAGCAGAAGAAAATTTGGAAAAGATCAAAGGTTGTATTCTTCCTTCTGGTTTTCATTTGAAATATGATTTGTACCTGCTGTAATGTAGAAAATTCACTGTTGGTACAGAAAATGAAATGATGCTTTTAAAAGTCATTCATGTTGGACTGCATCTACTGAGAGAGACTCCTCAGATATTGCTACTACCTGTGTTTCCCAAAGATTTTTACTCTTATAGACCAGATTGCTGGTTTTCATGGCTTTTATTTCACGTTGACATTATTCTTGTTATCTCAGTAGTCTTTCTCATTAGATCACTGTGGTTAATTGTATATTTATTGTTTATAAAATGGTTGAGTGATGTAGAGAAATTCTGTTAACGGGTGAATTTTTACTTCATAGACATAGACTATCTTTTATTTCTACAAATTTTGTTACTTGGTTCTGTTTAATATAGACTGAATACATGATTTAAGGAAAATCAGAATCATTATTATGAATTCAAATGTCAGTTTTCTAGTAGGCATAAAATAGTAGATGCATTTTAAAGTTATATACATGTACACATATTTGGAGTAAGTGTATTATTCCACTTTTAATTTAGTGTAATCGATGGGTCTGATTTTAAAAGACTCAATGATATAAAGACATAAGTCTAAGTACAGTACAGATTCTATGCTTCTTTTCTACATTTCTCTCTCTTTTATTTTTACTTATTTTCTTTCCATTTTTTTTTTTTTTTTTTTGGTAAAGGTACATTACATAGGGCATAGATGTAATCTTTTGTATAAAGATTATAAGCTTTGGGGAAATACAACCCTGGATAGAGACCTGGCCTTATGAGTAATTAATGCAACACCTAGTATAGTTATTTAAATATTGGACCCTAGATTATTAATGTGTACTGTAAATTAAAAATATTGCAAAAAGCTGCTTATTTCAGATATCTATTTAGAATTTTATTGCACTTAGACTTCTAGGTTATAAAAATACATTATAGAAAATGAAAAAAAATGAATGAGTGAAAGTATGAATACCCTAGGCACAGCAAACAAAGGGCTCATACTCATTTCTCAGTTGTAGGAAATCAAGAAAAATATTTAGAACAATTTTAAAAACATGACTTCAAAACTATCCAATAAATGCTACTACATTGGTTGTGCCAGTTATATTCTTAACAGAGATTTTTCAGTGTTATTCAGGGTTCAGAAGCATTTTCATTCAGTCCAACCATTGCTGGGCAGTGATAGTCAGAAGAGGAAGAGGCAGCAGACACTGCCCTTAGGCTGCCAGAGGGCTTTTTAGATACAAGTATTTAAGAAGTCATATGAGTTACACAGCAGTTCATGAGAAAGTTACTTCAGATGATTTTGTTCAGCTCTAGGCTGACAGGAGTACTGAGTGCATTCCAGATGCTCTACTCTCCACTGTGGTTGATGTGTAGGCCAAGCATATTATATGTGCTTCTGGGTTACAGTATTTTCAAGTCATAGTACATTTGTCAGAATGTGCCTATCAAAAGGCAAGAACAATCTGTGCTCTTTCAAAACACAAAAACATCAAAAATCACCTTAGGTGATTTTAACTTTCTTCTGGAAGAAGTGACATAAGGGTGATGTGATTGACATATTTGTGTTAAAGCAGATTAGTGGGAGAGGCAAAGTATTGGAATGTTTTAGATCATACAAAACTCAGATCTTCAAAAGCCCTGAAATGATAGTGCACAAATACTTGGAGAAGCAGAAAGAATTCTAAAAGGGCTCTTTTCACAAATGTCTTAGAATAGGTTGTGGTGAGGTTCTGAAAATTTGGTGTTTAGATGGCAGAGCCCTAGAAAAAAAAAGAAAATGCATGGGGATATGTAAAGAACAACCTTAACAAAAGTTCATGAAAAATATTAACTGTTCTAGCAATAGAACAACCACAAAAAAGACAAATAGAAAATACTTTAATGTGTTGGCCAAAGTGTAAAACATGGAAGATTAATGAAAACAGTGTTCAAAAAACTAATGACTGAACTATGCATTATCTTGATGCTTGTAAATGTATATTTTGCCTATAAATGGAGAAGTTGGAATATTAATGTCAGTATAGAGTAGGATACAGTACTGTAGTTCCACGTAAGATGTGACTCACAGCATGATCCCAGGATGATAAAGGTCACGTCAAATGACCTTAGCTTCATCGTCAATTCATATCTATTCTGGCCTTGTCAAGCATCAATGAGAGAAGAGACCCTTGGTCCTGTGAAGGCTTGATGCCCCAGCATAGAGGAATTCCAGGACAGGGAAGTGGGAGTGAGTGGGTGGGAGAAGGAACACTCTCACAGAAGCAGGGAACAGAGGATGGGATAGGAGAATTTGGGAAGCTGAACGGGGAAAGGAGACAATATTTGAAATGTAAATAAATAAAGTATCCAATATATACATATACATATACATATACATATACATATACATATACATATACATATACATATACATATACATATATATTGTATACCATATATGTATATGGTGTATATATATATATATGGTCTCAGAAAGCTAGACTGTGAGTGAAAAACTTTTGGTCTCTCTTAAAAATCTACAACAATCTCATTTATTTCACAAACTGTACTTTACAACATGAGAAAATGGCCATGTGAAAAAATAAGTTAAAATTTAATCTAAAGTTTTTAGTAAAACATATAAAAGTGTCCATGGTACACACTCTTAGACACAGTCACATAGGAATACCACAGAGACACAGAAATAATATCTGAACATTACATTTTCTCAAAGTTCAAAATTATGAAAATAACTTTTATAAAAGAATAGAAAAGGTAACAAAAATCTTACAAGTTCAACAGATTTAACCAAAAATAGAATTAGTCTGATATAACCTTCAGATATTTAAAACAAGAAGAAAGAACACTATAGTAAATTTAATATATTTAAATGATTAAGACAAAAATAAATAAATACACTAAAACAAAACATGAAAAGTTACAATTAGGATATCTGAAAATAAAAAATAATTCTTGGAATTAAAAGTTAAAAGAATGAAGTAAATTATATACCAATACACTGAAATATTGGATTATATTTTAAAATTAGCTCTGTTGTTTCCATAGGCATTTTCATATACCCTTAGTTTTACTTAATTCACTTCTTGACTGCATTCATGAATAAACCATTAATCTTCAATAGTCACACCCTTTTCTTTCATATTAGAAAATAATATAGTTTAAGCAGATATACCTCAAGAGGGAGGGAGTCATGCATAAGGATACATGAAGAATTGAGAAGAGAAAATAAGGGGTTGGATAAGATGCTTCATTGTATACATGAAATGAATTCATGAAGAATAAACTTAAAAACTAATGTTATTTAAACTAAAAATCTAAAGAGATTACTATATCTATATAATAAAGGGTGAAAAGAAATGTAAAAGATAACCATGAAGATAGAACTAAATATTACAAAGACATGGTAGCAGAAAATATGAAAAAGTCATATTGAAATAATTTATAAATATGTGTGAGTCATAAGATTCAGGGAGAACAATAATCAGTTCACAGATAATACACAGCAGAAGGGCAAGAATAGCAAAGAACCAATTCGTGAATATGATTTGACTTGCAAAAAATTCACAATATTAAATCAAAAGAAATAAATCTATTTCCACCAGTAGAGGGAAGTAGTAAGCTCCCTTTCTCAAATCAAATGGAAAGTTGGACAGAAGTAAAGAGGATAGCAAAATGTCGCAGGAAAACTCAGTAATGCCCTGACACTAAATGCAAGAAGGAAGCATATCAGAAGGACAGAGCATGGGAGATAGATGTGTTAATAACCATGTTTGTTCACATCTAGGGAAAACAAAATCCCTGAGACACTTGAACAACAATTATGTAGGAGGGATTTTGAGGGAAGTTAAATTTATAAATTTGTAGTTCTCAGTAGATGGCTGAAATAGAAGAACAATATATAAAACTGTATACATTTTCTGACAATAGTGAAGATTCCAAGAACCAGTCTGATGACTGTAAACTAAGCTTAGCTCTATTGATGCAATCTCTGCACATGCATGAACATTGGTGCAATAAAAACTTCAATATGGGAACTGAAATCACAGGGTCTCTTGTCTGCTGTTCTTACTGCTGCTATTACAACTACTATCAATATTATTAGTTATTATTGTTATTATTATTATTACTATCAATTACATTTTAGCAAAGTTAAAATTTTCGAATCTAAAGAATGAAATCATGTCTAAAAATGGCAGTTTCCCCTGGCAGAAAAAAAGTGGTTGGTATTAAAAAAGTCCATGTCCAATTCACCCCTAAAGCTAGCAACCAATATAGTCATATTAGTCATCCTAAGAGAAGATTAAAGGAATTAGCTTCAGTAAAGATTAAAAAAATTCAATAAAATATGGTAGATAAATGTTTATTAGCTCATATATATTCATATTGCAGTAAAAAATACACACAGATGAATTATCTCATGCAAATTAAACTTGTCATATCCTATAAGGCTAGATTTCTTGACATTTTCTTCTATATTGATTGTATGTCTGTGTGTGTTATGCTTAATATCACATTTTCTAAGGGAACAAGAGTGAAAATATTTTATGGTGAGACACTATTCTTTTGAAATTAAACAACATTTTAATTTAATATGCTGTACAAAATTACATCATCTTTTTTAATCACACTAATCCTAACACATCAGTAATTCATTGAAGCTGTGTGTAGGCAGAAGGAATCTATTACCCAGCATACTTTGCTTTCAGTTTCATTGTTGCTACTTTGAAAGTTGCGACCTTTTAGAGCAAAGGAACTTGGCACATGGAGAATTTTAGAGCAAAGTGGTGGGAAAGGAGTCCTGTGTCTACATTCCATGATTTATTGGAGAGGTCAGATCACAATTCTGGTCTTACACTATTCAGGCATTTTTTTCATATATAATGAAATTAAACACACAAGGCATTGTTGCAATACCACATACTTAAAAGACTAAAGTAGAAATGTTTCAAGTTCAAGGCCAGACTAGGAACAGATTACTATGTTTGGAGGAAATGGTGACATAGTTAAAGTGAAGCACTTAGAAGTTGAAGTGAGCTACTTATCCAAGAGATCATTCTTAGCTTCACCGAAGAAATACCTGCTTTCTCTAAAGTGATCATACTGGAGCCAGACACAGGTGTGTTTCTAAAGTATATTCTGCTTTGTTTGATATGATGTGTGTTGAGGATTAAATCCTGAGAACCACAGATGTCAGGGAAACTTGCTATTGGACCTTCACCTTCAGCTTTGTCAATGGCTTTTTAGATCTCACTCTTATCCAGTAGTCATAGACCTTTCTCTTCACATATATAAATAATGTGAAAATTTCCAACAAACAAGCTGTTATGGATCATTACACTGTTCGAACATGGCTGCATATTTATGGTCAAGAGTATGCATTAGAATGACATAGTCTGGCCTACTTTAAAACTTTTTCTTTTTATGGGAGCTAGCGAGATGGTTTAGTGGTTAAGAGCACAGGTTATTCTTATGAAGGACCTGAGTTTGGGTCCTAGAATCATGTCAGGCGGCTCACAGCTGCATATAACTTCAGCTGCATAGTGATCCAGTGGCTCTGGGCTCCTTGGAGCCTACATTCACACCTACCACATGTAGATACATGCATACACAGACACACACACACACACACACACACACACACACACACACACACTTAAAAACAGTAAGATCTTATAAAGAGACAGTGAACTTGTGATATTTTCAGGTGTGCATCCACAGCACAGCAGTCATGATGACGTCAAGCATAATGTCTTGCTCTGGAAAGCTAGTGTACATTTATAGAACACAGTGCTTGTCCTTATTTGTAAGGTTTCATTACAACAGAAAGACAGTATTGGTGAGAGTTTCAAACCTACATTGTTCCCAATCTGTAACAATCTCCATATAAAATGATAGACACATATTGCCACTGCAGCGTTCATACACAACCATCAACTCAATCACTCTGAATGTTTTTTAAGTAAATATATTTTGGAGCAATGCTGAAAAGGGGATTGAACTTAGGACATTGATCACTATTGGGCAGACGGAGGCACAAAATATACTGATTCATTTGTTTGTTATATTTCTTGATAGTCTCTTTTGAGTCTATGATGATTTAGAAGTTACTATGTAGACCATGCTGACTTCAAATTTACAGCTATTTATATCTTCCTCTCAAGCACAGAGATAAGGAATATACAACTTCTCTAAGCATAAATACTGGAGCCTACCAAGGACTTGAAGAGGTCATTTTAAAGTGACTCAGAGAATAAGATTAGCATTGAGATTAACCTACTAATAGAATCAGAGAACAAATGAATGAGTAGTGCAGTTAACTAACTAGCAAAACAATTTCCATGAACACTGGATTGGATATTGGAAATACATGTATTTCCTGTTCAGCCCTCATGAGAGCAATGAATTATGTTATGTGTGTGTTGAGGGGGTGGCCATATGCTCATTGTGTATGTGTTTTTGTGTTTACATGTCTGAAGGCCAAACAATATTTGCATGGTATGCCTTATTTATTTGAGATAGGATTTCTCACTGAGCCTGAAGCTGGTGGCCAGCAAGTGCAAGTGCTTTTCCACTTTCCACCCTCTATACTGCTGGGATTACAGGTATGTGTGGCCAGCACTACTGGGATAAAATCTCAGGTTGCATGGGTAGACAGAATGTGATACTACCCACTAAGTCATCTCCTCAGCTCAGGTTATTTTGACTAATGTTCTTTATATACAAAAGTAAACACATTTCAGAAAAAAATAGATTTTTAAAAATTATTCTTAAGATAGCAAAATGCAAATAAGAATATATAAAAATGTTGAATGAAATTAATAAATTAGATAAGTATTCATCTATTCATGTGTTTATTCATCTATATGCCTATCCATCTGGAGAAATTCATAATATATCAAATAAATATACATATATTTCTTCTATCCATGAAGGAATTTCATAAAACTATTATTTTCCAGTGTAGGAGGAAAGGAAAGTAAATACCCCCAAAATAATAATTACAGACTTCTCATCACAATTAAGTAACATAAATAATATTTTATGTGAACAGAGAAAGTCATAAGTGATTGATTTGTATTCTTGTATGTGCAAATGTGTTGAAAACTGATCATTAACCAGTATTATAGTAAATAACTTTTGTAATAGCATGACACTTGAAATATCTGTGTTAGAAATGTTTAATGTTCCAAACACTCTCTGTCTTATTTTACTAATATAGTTTTATCACTGCTTTTTGGAATACCCAGATATAACCACTTCTTTCATTAGCATGTCTATGTAATGTTATAAATATAAATATGTTATAAATATAAATATGTACAGCGTGCTGGTAGTTTTTTCAAAACTTTAAAGTGTTTGAATCACACTTAGCTTCTAGGGAGGGAGAAATCAAGAGAATTCGTAAGTTCAAAAACCTAATGAACAATAGTTAAACAAATTTTTATAAATTATTTTATGTTTTTATAATTTGTTTTAACAACTAGAAGTAGCAACATGAAAATATACCTGCAAGCTAAGAATGGCCGCCATTTTAATCGTGAAATGGTTAAGGCAGAATGACTACTCTCTTTCTGTTCACAACTGACCACATCACATAGATGTGAGTTTTCTACTTACTGAGGGTCCCTTTAGGTCTTGCTCCAAACTTCTGAGTGCAGAAAATATGCACATTTCCCTTCAAATCTGCTCTTGGAGCCTTGCCAGGCAATTAATATAAACACCATCTCCTGACCACCCTTGTGGCTCCACGCCTTAATTTCAATGCTTTCAGATACGCTCAAATTCTGAACAATTTTCATGTACTTTAAATAATAACAAATTGAACATTGAGAAAATAAGAATTTTGAGAAATCTTCTAGATGTGCATGTTCTTTTTTGTTTGTTGTCGCTGCTGTGTTGTTGTTGTGAATTTGACACAATCTAAAATGTAGGAAAAGGAAACTGCGTTGAGATAACGCTTCCCTCTGGCTTCCTATGGTAAATGGATAATATGGAAAGGCCAATCCACTAAGGGAAGTGACACTTGGACAGTGGTCCTGGGTTGTTTTAGAAAGCAGACTGAGCAAGCCAGAAGGAGCCAGTAAACAGCACTTCTGCAAGATTTCTTTCTTCCTCAGCTCATGCATCTACGTTCTACTGGCACTCTTGCCCTGACTTCTTTCATGAAGGACTGAAAGCTGACAGGAGTAATAAACCTGGTCCTTCACAGACGTTTCCCTTTAACTTCTGTGACATTCTCCAGCCACTGATGTTTTCTTCTTACAGGAATTTCAAGGACATCTGTGGCTAGGTCATTTCTGACGTGTACTTCTTGTTTGTGTAAGAAGCACCTGAGGGGAAGGGGTCAATAATAGCTCTAGGGAAAATTTCCACAAACCTGACAACATATTAAAGTCATTGGGACATAAGATACAGACTGTTGACCCTGTAGCCCCTGGAGATTGAAAGGCAATTTCAGTATGAGAGTGCTGACAAAATCCTGCTGGTCCACCACAGTCATCCAACGGTGAATGAGCATTAATCTCTGTAGAGATAAACCGTCATATTTGTGCTGATTCTTTGTATAGATATACACAGGCTTTACTTTAAAAAATTGAATTTGTATTGCATGTGGAAATCACAGACTTCAATCTATTTCTTCAAGGTAATCATCACATGAATTGCCTTCCCCCACAAAACAGATATTTGAATTTCTCCCCAAATCCACTGGATAGGAATCTTTTGGGGAGGGTAGGTATGAAATAGTGTGGGGTGTTCACTGTACCAAATACTGTGCATGATGCTGAGTCTTATGCATGACAACAGGAAGACAGAATTAGAGCAAACCATCAACAGCTGTTTTTTATAATTGCTTTTCACTATCTCGTCTTAGCCTCTCACCTGTTACAGAATAGATTTGGATAGTCAAGAGTGGCTATAAGCAAAAAAATAAAAATAATGTCACATACTTGTGAGGACACAAAACTACATCTTAACAAAAGACTATCTACTATTTAAAAAAAATTCTAAGAATATTTAAAGAGAAACTCATAGAACAAAGATCACAAAAGAAAGGGGTAGCCTACGGTATGGTTTGAGGCACATATTCAAAATACGCAGGTAAAGACAGTCTTTCAATTACTTTCAGTCCAATTCAGTTTTAATTATGATACCTATTGCATTATTAAATTGAGGATAAGAAAGAAAATTAAAAACCCAAAAGAGAGAAAGAAAAATAAGGCTTCTAACAGGCACAAATTTATGTTCTTATTGTTACTAGCTGTCAAAGAAACAAAGCATTTTTTTAAAAAATCTTCATATATTAATAATTTTATAATGAATAGAAGTTAAAAAGATAAATTTTAAAAATGTAAAAAAATTACCAATATTTTTGTCACAATTTTAAAATTGGTGAAAATATGAATCTATGTGATGCGAACAGGAGCTAGAAACAGCAAGTTTAGGGCAGAAACAAATGCTATACCACTCCATTGACTCTTTGGTTGGAAGCTGGAATCCATGGTTGGTTCTGTTCTGACCAGCAGCCAGGGTTTCCAGAGAGACCTCTGCTCTCTGCCTCTCTGCTTTATCTTCCTCTTCATTTGTCATTTGTTTATGTTTCTTTCAGCCTCTGCCCAGACACTATATGTGAGAATGGTACTCAACCTGGCCAAGTGAACTAATGACCATTCTCCTCTCTGTGTCATATCAGCTGTGGCTATGTTAGACATATATAAAAGTAGCATCTTGGCTTTCAGTTGGCTCCATCTTTCTGTGCTACACAGGAGCTCTCTTTTCTGTGGCTTAATCTCTCAGCCAAAACTTACTCTTCTCTTCTGGGGCCCAAGAATTTCATTCTTGAATTTGTGATACAAAAATCCAGAAAATATTGGCTTGGGAGGCTGGTGGCTCTGCTGGCATTTCAGTTGTCCAGCACCTTAGTTCTCAACGTTGTGCACATAAGAGGGGGTCATTCTTCACTGCTCTCAAGAACTCTCCAGTTGAGAATCACATGGAGTGGTGAAGTTTATGTAAATCTCTGACAATCACATTAGATAAAAGTCATTAAAATGTTTTCTCTAGTAGAAGTTACACAGAACCAACCATGGATTCTAGCTTCCAGACAAAAAAATCAATGGAGATGTGTAGAATTCATTTTTGCCTTAAACTTCTTGTAGAAAGACTACTTTATCATTAATAATAATGATAATAATAATAATAATAATAATAATCTTCATTCTGAATGAACTCAGTTTTAACATTTTATAGATGTAATTTTTGAATAAGGACATATCATGAAAATATGAACAGAATATTTTAACACTCATAATATTTTGAGAAATATACTCATGGCATTTTTGTCACTCATGCAACATGATAACAAATTCAGGTGTATGAGAAGTGAGTTGAATCAATACTATGGTGATACAATTTAAATTATTACACTGGTTTTCCACAGAGATACACAGTTGATGGTCTATGAAATAACTCTGATATTTTTTTTTTACTATTATCCAGTTAAAACTATGCTTAATATTTTTTTAATTTCCAGTTGTCACCAATCTTTGTACATGTGACATGATACTACCATATATTAACTTCACATTTGAACAGCTCAATAAAATAAAAAAGAAAACATTCACAGAAATATTTCATGATGCTTTAAGTAAGTTTGTGACTTTGAGTTGAGCTGCAGTAACAGAGCGCATCCAGGCAGCTTTGTCAGCAGTTGGTTGGATGAGTGACAGGTTCAATTACGTCAAAGAACATTTGGTATTTTGTTTTCCTACCTAGACTGAGAACAAAGATTTACTGAATTTTGTCTGCACACTAGTACTTTTAACTTCATTTTCATGTTTAAATGCTCACAACATTCAGGTCGAGTAAATATTATAGCTTCCCTTGGTTTCTAAGGTCTTATTTGTTTATTTGTTTCCTATTCTTTAAATCAATCTTTGATCAGCCTAAGATAATTTAGTGATGCCATTTCATATTCCATTATTATAATTTCTTCTTAGTGATTCTCCTTGCTTTCTCTCCATCCTTCCTAAGTTTTTTCCCCTTCAACCCATCCTCTTGGATTTTTTCCCTTCCTTATACCTCTGCTTCTCTTCTCCAATTCCTGCTGATAAAGAATGTTACTCTCAGTTGTCAGTAGCTCCTAATTTCTATCAGATACAAATACTAGTTATATGACCTTACAGATATTAAATTTGAATTTAATATTATTTTCTGTGTAAAACACTTCTTTAAACATATCATGGGTAAATCTTGGAGCTGAAGTGAAAAAATATCTGAATTTGGAGTCTTCTGTAAAAGGCCACACCTATGGAAATTTGCTCTATTCACAGTCTAAATGTAAGGCAGTCTAGTATGATGACACATGGAAGCACGAGCCACATAGTCTACATTGAAGGGTTAAGGAGCATCAGTGGAATGTTGCTCTTTTTTCTTGTTAAGCATTAGTCTTTGTCTCTTCGACTTCAGTGAAAGGATACATTATGTCAGAAAAATATATTTTCTCCTATAAAATGAGATTATTCCTCTCAGAGCTTCTTGCTAAGCTTCTTATGTAGAGCTCTTGCTCTAAAGTCAGGAATAGTCGCTATTTTCATGAAAACAGCCTGAATGGTTCCTCAGGCTCTAATAGATGACTTTACACTCATGCACATTTTGACACATTAAGTGGATTCAAAGTGTTTTTAAAACTAGCACACAGAGATGAGAGAGAAAAGTGGATAAAAAAAGAGATAGGGAAGGACTGGAGAAGAAGGGATGAGTGGTAGATATGATCAAAACACATGACAAGGATTTATGAAAATGTCAAACAATAATAAGCAAAAACCAAACATATTTCTTGCTTTATGTATTTACATTTTGGGGGTTAAGGGTGTAAATAGTCAAAAAAGCAGAGGGTAGGAGGGTCGATACAAGAGGAGAAAGGAGAATGTACAAATAATAACAAAGTATTAAATAAAAAAACCCACAAAACAAAAATAGAACCACAAGGAATCTTGCTACTTCATATTCATTTAAAATCATGCAAAATGTATATTTGTATGCACATATATACATATACATGCATAAATGTATATATACATATACATACACATATATGCATACATATACATATGCCTAATATATATATGTATATATTCATATATATGAATATATATTTATATATATAAATTTAGCTGCCTGTCAGAAGCTGAATACAAAGTCTTTATTTCTGAAACACACACACACACACAAACAGAAAGCATTGTTATTGCAGTCTAGATTTTATGGTACCAGAAATTGTTATGCAAGCTGCCAGGGGAGGGAATCCATTCATAATCCTACCCAGCTGTAATAACTTTGAAACACAACAGTGACTAGCATGAGAAGATATTTATAAATGTGACACTCACATGTTGGTGGTAATCAAATACTGTCTAATTGGACTTTAGGCCTAAAAACAATGAGAGAAAAGAAGACTCATACTAGAACTCTAGTCACATGCCTGGCTCTAATTAGATCATGGACCTTAGAGGAGAATCTACTATCATTTCTTTGTTAGACTAGCATAACTCATAACTATATTTTAGATCATGTGCTTATACACACAGGTATGTGTATTTACCAATCCCAGTGAACAAAGGTTCTCTTTATAACAAATGAAGAGTACCACAGAAAGCCACAACTGGATACAATGCAGATATCAATAGATCAATTGTTGGGATCCCAACCAAATTATATACATTTATATTGCAGCTCCTGTATATATTGGTCAGAGAATATGATTGAAAAGCAGATAAAATGATTATCAGAGCTAGAATTTTAGGAAATCTGCACTGAAACAATATTTCCTAGAAGCTTAAATAAGTAAACAAGGAGCTGCATAAATAAGGCAATGGCAATATCTATAGACATGTTAATATGGAAGGGAGAAAATCTTCTATGGTAATACTCTCTATGCAAAGATTTACTCATGACTTTTAACTGTGGAGAGAGAAATAACTAGATACTCCCAGGAATATATTCTGTAACTGTCTAGTACAAGTTGGATAGTCCTGAAATCACATAAACACAAACAACAAAACCAGACTCAGCAAGGTGTATTTATATATTTGGTCATAAATATACATACATGTGTATATGTAGTGATAATAATCAGGAAAGAAGATATTAGTACTTTGAGATTAAGCAGGGATATGGAAGGACTGACATGAGCTGCTGGACAGAAGAAAGCAAATCAATTATACTTTAATTAAAATAGTATAAGAAAAAGGTATAAGGAAATTTTTGGAGTAGTGTAGAATTAACATGCAAATAGATATTTCTAAAATATGAAATTGTTGAACATACAATATCTTGCAAAGGAAAAATGGGATGGGATTAACATGCAGGCATGTCACTTACAATATACCTTGTTCTCTATATTTTAAAACAAATTATTCATCATCTAAATTGTCACAGTGGGTTTTTATCCACTGGTATGCTGGTATGTCTTGTGTCAGCTTGTAAGAAAAGGTTTTTCTTAATGAAAAGATTTATTCCGGACAACAGGTGTAAAGCAGATACAGTCTGTCTAGACACTTAAAGCATGGAAACCACATTAAACAGAATTTAAAACATGAAAACAAACAAACAAAAAGCTCCGGGGAGATGTTTTTTTTTTTCTTAAATGATCAGAGCCACTTGTTAATTACACATCATTATTAAAATATTGCTATGAATTTATTTATGTTTTTGATAATATTTAAATGAAGGCAATAACCATGATATTCATAATTCTGTAGCAAATTTACTGTCTTAATCGTGATTCACTGTTTGTCTATTGCATGGGTATACCATAAATCTTACTTACTACTGTAGTTCTACATTTCATTCCCTGATTTTACCATTCAGAGAGTGATGTGGGCATGTTGACAGTCACTATAATGGGGATATCTCTACCTCTATCTCTATCTATCTCTATCTCTATCTCTATCTCTATCTCTATCTCTATCTCTATCTCTATCATCTATGTTATCTACATCTATCTATCTATCTATCTATCTATCTATCTATCTATCTATCTATCTGCAAATACCAACTCAGAAATTCTTCTACCAGGGAATATTAAGCACTAGGACATCATCATTTAAACCTATAATAGGTATATGTGACATTAATTGAGATATCCATGGGAATATGACATTACTGGCCCCTTCTTTGCACCTTATGCCTAGGACCCAAATCAATGACAATTTGGGAAGACTGAGGTTTGTTTAACTGGATATTTTTTTTATTTACATTTCAGATATTATCTCCTTTCCTCATTTACCCCCCCCCCACAGAATCTCCCTATCCCATCCCACCTCCTCCTGCTTTTATGAGGGTGTGCCCCCACACACTCACCCACTCACTCTCACCTCCCTGTCCTTGAATTCACCCACACTGGGGCATCCAATCTTCACAAGACCAAGGACCTTCTCTCTCACCTATGCCGGACAAGGCCATCCTCCCCCGCATATACAGCTGAAGCCATGGGTCCCTCCTTATGAGCTCCCAGACTGGTGGTTTAGATCCTGGAAGCTCTGGTTGGTTGGTATTGTTGCTCACCCCATGGGACCACAAACCCTTTCAGCTCTTTCAGTCTTCTTTCCGACTCCTTTATTGGGAACTCCATGATCAGTTCAATGATTAGCTGAAAGCATCA
The DNA here is from genome assembly GCA_030674055.1 of Rhabdomys pumilio. Taxonomy (NCBI): domain Eukaryota; kingdom Metazoa; phylum Chordata; class Mammalia; order Rodentia; family Muridae; genus Rhabdomys; species Rhabdomys pumilio. Next base: position 113,950,734 of record JANHMN010000002.1, read on the forward strand.
TTCACCTCTGTATATGTCAGGCTCTGGCAGAGCCACTAAAGAGACAGTTATATCAGGCTTTTGTCCGCATGCACTTCCTGGCATTCACAACAGTGTCTGTATTTGGTGACTGCACATGGGATGCATACACAGAAGTGGCAGTCTCCAAATGAGAAAGACTGAGTTTTAACTTAAAACACACCTGGATTCAGAAGTATTGGTTGGTTTCATGGTCTTGAGTATGTGGTTAAAGGTTCTATCTCAGTTCTAAGTGAGAAGTATGGAAAGCATTGGGCTCTTAGAGACTGTCAGAAAGATTCATTTAAAAAATATGCATACAATAGTCTTTTCCATCCCATTGCTCCTTACCTCCTTGGAGGCATACAAGCTTGCTGATATAATTATTTTTGAATATTATTGAAATGTCAGCTATTGTCCACCATCTCCTTTAATTTATAGAAATTAAAGTCATTGTAAATAAAAATGTCCTGACTAAACCTAGCAACCTCCTCTCCAGATCAGAAAAAAAGACATGAGAGTCTCTGTAAAGATCTCAGATTTTACTTTCCATATATATATATATATATATATATATATATATATATATATGGATTTGAAGCCATTTCTTATCCGATTCATGAGATCGGTTGTATGATATCTCTATATTTAATGTTATTGTATTATATTTTATTATATATTAGTATATCTATAATATGTATATTATAGATTATATATTTTAATATATTATATTTTATGTTGTTCATAACCCTTCTAGTATATTATCAATGAAATAAAACAAAATATCAGGCTCCTGTCAGCATGCACATCCTGGCATCCACAACAGTATCTGCCTTTGGTGACAGTGCATGGGATGCATACCCAGGTTGGGCAATCTCCTCTAAGGAGGTGAGAAAGCAAGCAAAATTCATAGCATCATAGCCATCTAGCAGCTGACACTGCAAACGTTTTGACCACAGGGTTATACTGTAGGATAAGGAAGATCATACTACTCGGCCTTACTGGCTAGGCTTCAACCAGTCCACATAGACCACGTTTTTTGTCCATGTTTACGCACTCTCTTTATTATAGCAAACTCCTGCCACATTGTTCTTTATTTCTTACATCAATGTGTACTATACTTTCTCCATATGCACAGGTCAAGAGCTCATAATATGCCCAGGAACACGGTGACTTCATCTAATTAAAAAGATTTTTTAAGCAAACAGGAAATGAATCATCTAAAACAGATGTTTAAATTGAGGAATTAAAATTTTATTTTACTGCTTTCAATGATACTGAAACCTGGTGTTACATTAAAATAGATACTGTATTAAAACAAAATACATTTAACATATACATACGTGTATTTCCATACATATGCTATGTTATTTTATTAGATTATGTGTGATAGTCGAGGTTACTGCCAGTGTCTTATACAGAGTGAACAAGCATTTAAGTTCTATGCCACAGGACTAGTCCTAACTGTTTTTTTTTTTTATTTTTAATAAGTGTATTTCATATTTCTCATTTGTGGCTATCTCTCTCTCTCTCTCTCTCTCTCTCTCTCTCTCTCTCTCTCTCCCTCCCTCTCCTTAAGGACAATATTTTCCAATAGTAACATAAATTGCTTTCCCTGAACTAAAATATTTCTTAGAAAATGGGTTTAATTTTCCTATTATATTTTAATGCACACTCTACAAATGGTAATTTACACAAATTCAAATGTACAAAAGGAGAATAATTACATTTGCAACTTAATCAACAAATCCCCTTTTTTGAAAATGTGAAATCTAATGAAATGTGACTGAGAAGGATACCATCAACTAAAATTTCTGTAGAAGCCTGTGGTTCTACAGAAATTCACAATTGCTGCTTACTGCTTCTTCTTAGTCTAGATTGTTTATTGCTCTCAGAATGTGACATATGTATGCTAACACAAAACATACCCTGTAGGTTGCTCCAAATGTTAATCAACACACTATTTTGTAATGTAATTTTAGTCATTTATGGCTGTAAGACTAGTAGTGAACAAAAGAGCATCTATTTAGTCTAACAGCTACCTCCTAACGGTCTGCTCTGTCTGGATCCATTTATTTCAGCTGGGGATATTGTAACTCTTTCATGAATGAGATCTGTTCTGAAGCAGTCATTGAAAGGCATGTTTAAAGAGCTGCAATGAAAGTAAAGTATTTGCTTCCTTGACTCCCATTCATATAGTTGATAAGGGAAGCACACTGTATCTGACATGGTTCCTAAGCACAACCCATTCACAACATACCACAGGATGCCACTTCATCTGTCTGGTCACCACAGTCATCTTCTCGGTCACACAGCCATGCTGTGGGGATGCAGCGCCCATTTCCACAGGAAAATTGGTCAGCCTGGCAGGTCCTGGCTGCAGAGATCAATTTATATGCAAAGAATCAATGCACAGACTCTTTGAGTAAAGTCACATGCAGTATCGGTTTTATAATAAAGGTTATGTTTATGTTAGCTCATTTTTAACTTTTGATATTTTTTTTAATTATATCTCTCCCTCCCCATTCCATCCTCCAAACTCTCCCATTTACTTCTTCCCTCTCTTTTTCAAAGTCATGGCTTCTTTTTTTAAATTATACATTTTTTAAAGTAAATTTTTAGTTAAAGCTTTGTAACACTATATACTTCCTTGCTCTGAAGTACAAACATGTTACCTTTCAGTAAAAATGACCATTGAAATAATTAATAATTTTTGAAAATTTCCACAAATGAAGAAAACCCATTATTTTAAAATGCATAAGACATATGATTATAAAACTGTATTGAATTAAATTTTACCCAACTTGGTATTTAAAAAAGGCATGTCTAGCATTTGGTGGCAAACTAAGAAACTGTTTTCCTGTAATGCCAAGAGAAGCTAATGAGCATGACACAAGATACCGAGGTTGTAATCCTGGCTCAGAATTGTTCTTTTCATCTAAGACTTCCTCTGTGTACTTAACTCTTCATTGCTAGTGACCTCTATGTGAAACAAGAATACAGAAATATTTTCTAAGACATACATTTGGCCTAAGACTTTATATGGACTCCTTGTACAGCTATATAAATTGTTGCATAACTTCTTTGATCACCACATTCAATTTTGCTTTGGGCTCTTCTAAGGGCTACAATGGACACAAATATGCAAAACCACTTGTGTGAGGGAAAATCTGTAGGTTGAAGACATGGTATTGTACAGGGTGCACTTTGACCTTTCCTATGGGTCAGAGCAACATTGAAGTGCGTAAGAGTGATTTGGTTTGTTGTTCTTCCGCAGACTGCAGGCCTGTCTGTGCTGTGTACTAGTCACTTTTAATATTTCATTTTCATTTTTCTCTTGGAAACAGAAATTTGTAGTTAGTAGGATAATCCCACTAAGCATGTCTTTCCAGTTGAAAAAAGGGGGGAAAGAGGGATATGTTTGTGATTCTCGAAGATATGAGAGGTGCATATGTTCTGATCTTCCACAAAAGAGAGAGGAGGCTGACATAGTGACAGATTTCTTTTTCTCTAAGTGGAAGATACATAAAGTTGTTTTTATTTGGTTGTTTCAAATAATTTGACTTCAGTGCTATACGTTAACCTACATAGAATAATTTGAAATAATGTTTTTATAAAGGTAGATACACACACACACACACACACACACACACACACACACACACACACACAACTGTGGCCAGCATTAGTGAATATTTTGCAGATTATTAAAAATTCAGATTTACGTTCTTGCGCTTGCCTTTCGCCATCTGGTTAATCTTTGGATTGATATTATAGACTAGAGGGACATTTCCTATCATCATACAATTAGAGTAATTAGGACTGTTATCACAAAGTGTGTTTTGCTGTACATATAAGGTCTTAAAATCAAATATTTTATACAATGCCCATTTCCATTTTAGAAACTGATTATTTGTGTTAAATTAACACATTTTACGTATTCTAACAAATGTATTATGTTCTGAAGTTCTAATTGTTTAATTTTAAATAACATTAAATATTTCTAATTGCCATTTTAATTGGCGTACTTTACCAATTTTCTTTTCAATTATCCTAAGATGCAAAATAAACTCATTAAAGATTTTAGCTAATTTTATATAATTGTGTCATTTTTTATGAAACAGCGGAAAAAATGCAGAAGCATACATCCCAGGTGTGAGCTTTTGTTTATTGGATGAAGAAGGCTAGACGTGTGAAGGGGATAAACAATTTCCCCTTATATATCTCTCTGTTGCTTCTGTGGTTATAGGCGATTATTTTCACCTTTTGTATTTTAAGAGTAAGTTTAACAAGGGCTCTTTTTATCTCCCTAATCCTATCCCTCCCCCTTTCCTTATTGTCTGGAGTGTTCTTCTTTTTTCTCCTTCTATTCTTTCTTTGTGCCTTTCTCTTCCTCTTTCCTTCCTTTTATATATTATTGTTTATTGATTTTAAAGGAAACCATCATCAGATAATTTATCTCCATTTAATTCCAACTTTGTATAATCATAATATGTTAAATGTATGTAATCTACTGTTCTTTAACTTCATATTCTTGTTGATCCAGTCTTTGATATCAGTCTCTCTCTTGATTATAGCAAAGCTTTTTTTAGATGGGTTACTCTTATTAGAGATAATAAAAGAACTTCTCAGACGAATTCATATAGTATATGGTTTATTACTGCGATGGCAAGGGCAAGTGTGTGTGCCCTTCATTATCATAGTGAAATTGCAGGAGCTGCTGTATTCCATGTCTCAGAATTTGCTACATAGTTATTGAAGATATTATGGCTAGAAAATACTGGAATTCACTATCTCCTCTAATCATGGAGAAAAACAATTTTGTTTCTCTGCCTGAGAAATTTAAATGATTTCAGATGAGAAAGATATTTTATCCCTTAAATCTCTAAGTTTAGCCTTCCAGACATAACCAGATCAACAGAATTAGCACTTCCAAATCAATGGACTCACTAAGAGACAACACAGTGTTTTCTTTTTTAGGCCTCTGCTGCATCAGATGTAATTAGTTTGTTGGTGATGTTAGACTAGTGGCCCTGAAGGACTCTAATTTTATGGCAAATGGTACCCTGAAGAGGAACTTAGTGCCTTTTCCAAAATTGTTTATCTAGCAGTTGAATCGGAATTTTGCTCTCACAGTATGAGTGTTCCTTCTCATCGATGCTGCCATGAAGCTGAGTGGAACCACAGAGTGTCAACACTATAGAAGTCTCTTCAAGCAAAGCAGTCAGAAACATCACCTTTGCTGCATTTGAATCAAAGCATTCTGTTTAGACAACACATACTGGCTTAGTCCTCTAATCCCACAAGTTGCGTATAGGGGGCAGGAAGATGATAAATTCAAGAGTAGCTTGGCTTCCATTATAAAACCTCAATTCAAAAAAAAGGGGGGGGGCTGGGTATGTACCTCAGTGGTACAGCATTTGGACACCGTATCAAAGACCTTGGGCATTTTCTCCAGCATTATAAGAGATAGGGTGAAAGTAACTCTTTTTAATTTATCTTGTAAAAGGTCTAATTTTATTATATTGCTTATTGTAATGTAATTATACCTTCACATTTAGTAGTGCACATTTAATCAAAATTGTTGGATGATGTGAGGACAAGAAAACTGTGCAATATAATAATAGTTCACTGATGGGAGAAAATGTTGGCTTAAGATTGCCTAGGTGCAAGTGTAAGAATTATTAACATTACCTAGAGGAAAATGAATTTCCAATCTAACTACCACATGTTTAGGCCTCTGAAAATCTCTTAGAATTTGAGAATTAGATAAAGGGAATTAGTTTTGAGGCACAACAGTTGCTCTGTGCAGCTATGTCTGCTCCTCTTTTGACTCGTGCATGTGTTGCTACTGTTCTAGTTAGCATATGTAACTTGTTTCTAGCATTTAAGCCACGTCTGCCACACCCTATAAGCTGACAGCTGATAATTTGCTCCTGGTTAACTGTTTCTATCACAAAGAAAGGTGTACCAACTATGATAAATACGCAATGATGTCTTACAGCCACATCTCATTTATTTTTCTTTATTCACCACAGAATTTTGATTCATATTATTTAAGAAAAGTGAACTACAAGTTCATCTCACGGACCATGGAGTCTTTCCACACACTGACCTTCCTTGCACAGGCCTGTCCCCTTGTATTCTTTTCACCTCTGGGAATATTTTAAAGACTACACAATGAATTTGTAAGTGGCATACAGAATTTACAGTTCATATATTTTGTAAACAGTAATATTTGTATGTTTATTTTTCATATAAGATATTTTGAAAACTCCACTTTCCTTTTGACATTCGAGTATGAGATCACCCATTATTATTACACGTGGCAATATACAAATCAATCTAGTATCCCACTCTTAAAATTGTGTTGGTTTGGAAGTATTTTAATTCTAGCTCTCAGATAAAAAATTTCTCAGGTTTTTCTATACCTGGCCTGCTGTGGGAAAATAGACATTTCAGGGGTTAAACATGCATAAAATTTGAAACTTATTTATCAAATGGTTTTTGAATATAAAAAGGCAATTTATGCATCTAACAAGAATATGTACCATCTCCTTCTAAGCATAATGTCACCAAAACTTCTTTTTAATCAGATTATTTACTTCCTTTGTAAAATAATTTTACTATTACTTCGGGATGTCTCTTATATATTCGTAAGGGTTTAACATTGCCTCTTTCAAGAGTTCTTCCCAAATACTTTGCTCTTTTTCTGAGCCCTGGCTTTTCATTGCTGTGAGCAAACACCATGCCCAAACGTCCAAACTTGATGAACTGAACGTAAGCATATGTTTCATACTGCAGCTTTCAAGTCACACTCCGTCACCAAAAGAATGAAGACTAGGAACACAAGACAGAATCCTGGAGGACGTAACTGAAGCAGATGCCACACTTAATGTAGGACACTGCTTAATATCTTGCATTCCATGTCTTGCTTACGTTAATTTTTTATAACTTGCCAGGACCATATGATGAGAGATAGCATCACACACAGTGAGCTAGGCTCTGCCTTATCAGTTACCACCCAAGAGCATGCCCACAAACAAGTTTGCCCACAAACCGATCTAGTGCAGACATTTTATCAATTAAGGCTTTTGCTCCCAACATGGCATACATTCAGTCAACAAAAACTGGATGGAATAAACACAGTGTGGTTTAAGTTTGGGGCTTTGCATCTTGCATGACAATGGCTGGTGGTTATGTCTTTCTGATTGTCTTTGTTTTCTGTGTACAAGTGAAAGTACTACCTAATTTTGATCATTCTATCATCAATGCCATAATAAATATTTACTGACTCATGTGGGAAAATTCTAAAGAAACAGATTAGAAAATGCATCTTTAGACAGAGTCCCATTTATATACAAAACATCCAGATGTAAACTGATGAAGAAGACATTTTATGATAAAAACAACAAAAATCTCTACTTGAGCCTTTTCACCTAAAATAGATTCTCACATATGCAATTAGATTACATATGCCAGGAGGAATATGCCACTTTGCAGGTGTGGCAAGCCATGTGAATTGTTACTTATTTGGGTAAGATGAAAGTACATCATATCTTAACCACACATTTCAGACATTGCAAAAACAAAAGAGATATTCATTTTTCTCTTTATTTTTTATTTTAGTTTTAAGGTACCTTTCAGAGACTCCAGCTGCCTAAAATATACTGACATGAATGTACTGACCTGGTAGATAGGGGTAAAACTCGAAATGGCATTCAGCGTGTTGGCTTTTATTTCATAATGGATATAGGAATCCAGAACTCTAGAAATAACACTAATCAGGACCGATTGCTTTGTTTGCTCTTAGAAGGTAGTATTTTCATTTTACCCCCACTACTAGTTAACTGAATGTAAATGTTCTTATATAAATCATGTGAAAACGAGGAAAATTTTAATTAGTATAAACAAGTAATGTGTGATACTATAAAATGAGTCTCTCCATTTTAAGACAAAAATCTCTCCCTGTTTATGACCAGGATGTAATGAAGCACAATTTTTGAATTAAACCTTAATTTTAAAAGTTTAATATGGGCATTGATGTGCAGAAATGCTTCATTGCAAATTAGAGTCATATTCAGTGTAACCTTCCCTAAGTCAAGTTGGATGCATGTAAAATTCACGATAATCTGGTGTGTAGTACAATTTAGTCAAAAGGTTTCGTTAAGCACTGTTAGATTTCATCTACAAAATGAAAGATCTTGAAAGCAGCCCTCAAGTTCTTGAGATATATTTTTGTTTTAACACACACATTACACCACACACACACACACACACACACACACACACACACACACACACAGGTGATTTGAGACATTCACTTCCTCCAAAGTTTATAGAAGGTTCTAATCAAAGCTCAAGAGAATTAATGGTGCACAGATGGCCAGCAAATGCTTCACCATAGAAAAGTCTGTTCATCTGATGTCAATCCATGGTGGAAAATGTTATTACTTTTGCTTTTATAATTACTCTTTTGTACATAGCAAGAAAATCTTTGGAAAACAATTTTTAGTTATTCCAATCTCTAACAGATTGTTAGACACTAACATCTAAAAGAGATGTATTCAAAAGGTAAGATACAGGGGGACTAGTTTTTGAACAGGAAAGCCAATGGCAAAATAGCAAGTAGAAACAAATTTCTCTGTACATGAATCTACTTTGTTACAATAGTTTGTATTTATTTAGTAAGGCATATAATGACTCAGAGAGAAAGAGGTATTGTGTGGCTTGTATGTTTTAACATTACAACATCATTCAACACTCAGTTTTCTCCAATTATAGCAACATGTATCACCACACACTAGCATCTCCTCATCATTTGCAGAGTACTGGGCTGCTGCTAGCCCATGCCATTTTTCAACATTTACCTAGTAATCATGACCTTTCTGGAACTGTTTTGTAAGCTGTACCACCAGCTGTATATTTATATTCAATGAGAAGCTGGCTAGGGAATCAATGATTGATTACAAAGGCACGGATTATATGGGAATATAAATATGCCTAGCAGTATTGGGACTTCATGCAGGGGAAAAAAATCCTGCTTCACATAAATAATGTTCCGTGAACAGCAAATTATTCACAAAGGTATTCTGTAGCAGAAAAAAAATAAAAAAAAAAAATTAAGTATTTTCTCAGGATAAAATAAATAGTTCTCCTTGTGAGGTGGCCAGGACTACAGCATGCTAATGAATACCTTCTGCTGCTTAGGAAGGAATAGCATGGACACACCTTGTAGGAGATGCTGATCAACATGCAGCCCACATGGACAGATGAAGTGTTAAATTAATTTGGAAAGCAGAATCATGTTCAAGTATTAGTAAAACACCATTTGTAATCTGTCCTTTGTGACACCAAATGGTGAATTCACTAACCATGGCAGTAATCGGACTGTCAATACTAACAAAGTTCAGGTAGTTCATCAACCTGACCTGTGTGTAATGGCCACACATGTAGAGATGATTTATCACATATGTGCAGACTGTTACCTGTGCAGGTTTGGTTAGACTCATCTTCATTGCTCCCACAATCATTTGCTCCATCACAAAGCCATCTCTTGGGGATACAACGATTATTCTGGCATTTAAACTGATCTTCTGGACAGCTATGATTGACTGTGGGGAGGGACACAAGTATAAGTCATGTTATGTGTATTTTAATTATGGTAACAAAACTATTTCAGTAATTATAATGCTATCTTCTAATAAATGCCTCTGGCATTAATTTTGTAGGAAATGTTAATGTTGTAGCCTTTGTTAAAATATAACCTATATATGAGAGATAAATAAATTCAATATAAAATAAAATGAAATATATTCAATCTTCAGCTTCTATTCAAATCAATGATATCTCTAAATTTATTTCTTGTCTTCTTCTTATCAAAACCAGTCCCTTAATTCCAGAATCTTTAGACATTTGAAATCAATCTTAAGGTTCAATATTCACCAGAACAATTATATCTCAAAATAATTATTTACACATGTTAATATATATTTTCAAATATTTCTTAAATATTAAATAATCTTAATTGTATTCTTATCTTGCCACTCTATTTTGAGATTTGAAGTAAAACAAAAGAAATAAAGATTTCTTGCTTTTGACAATGTTATACTAAAGTTAAAATAAAAATGACATTCTATATAATTTCAATAACAATGTATGCTTTCCAAATATAAATGAATAAACATTTAACAAAAAGCAATATTGAAAATTAGAACAACTATCTTAAACGGGTACACAGCTGGGCCTTAACCCTCAAATATCTAATCACAATGGGAGGCTCTTTATATTAACTTTCTAAATCTAATTTTCAGTTTCTTAATGTGTGTTCTTCCATATTTTTTTACAATATTGATGTTCTTTTATTTTTATCGGATATATATATATATATATATATATATACATTTAGTTACAATGGGAAAGTTGTTTTTCTACAGTTTGTTTCATATCAAATATGTGCAATTAAAATATGCACCCACCAAACATGTCTTTAAAATATTCACGGTGATAGAGTTGTTCCCATCCCTTATGGGAGGATTTTATGTGAGTAAAGTGGAATTTATTTTAAAATGAGAAGCACTTAAAGAAATGTTCAACATCCTCAGTCTTCAGAGAAATGGAAATCAAAACAACCACAAGATTCTACCTCACACTAATCAGAATAGCTAAGATCAAAAACACATGTGAAAACAGGGGCTAGCAAAGACGTAGATAAAGAGGAATACTCCTCTAATATTGGTGGGACTGCAAGTTGGTATAACCACTTTGGAAATCAAGCTGGTGGATCCTGAGAAAATTGGAATAGTTCTACTTGAAGACCAAGCTATACCACTACTGTGCATATACCCAAAAGATGCTCCAACATATAACAGGGACATATGCTCCACTATGTTTATAACAGCCTTATTTATAATATCCAGAAGATAGAAACAACACAGATGTCTCTCAACAGAAGAATGGATACAGAAAATTTGGCACATTTACCCAATGGAGTACTACTCAGCTATTAAAAACAATGCCTTCATGAAATTTGAAAGCAAATGGGATGGAACTAGAAAATATAAGGGAGGCAACACATACACAAAAGAATACACATGGTATGTACTCACTGATAAGTGAATATTAGCTCCAAAGCTTAGAATACCAACAATACAACCCACAGAGCATATGGAGCTTAGGAGGAAGACCAGTGTGTAGATGCTTCAGTCCTGTACTGAGGGAGAAACAGGATGATCTAGAGAGATGGAGGGAGGGAAGGCCTGAGAGGGAGAAAGAAGGGGGAAGAAATAAGGGGAACAGTATCAAGTAATAGAGGGAACAGGAGAGATGTATAAAAGGTCCGGAAATCAAATAAAATGTGTAGCAGTGAGAGATGATGTACTAGAGATAGCCACTGGAGGGTCCCAGATGCCAGGGAAGCGAAAGGCTCCCAGGACCCAACAGGAATAACTTTAGCTGATATGTGCAGCAAAGGGGAGATAGAACTTGTAGAGACCACCTCTAGTAGATAGGCATGGCCAATGATCAAGGGATGGGGTCACCCACCTATCTCAAAGTTTTTAACCCAGCAATTTTCCTCTCCAAAGACAGGGACAAAAAATGGAACAGAGACTGAAGAAAGAGCCATCAGTGACTGCCCAACCTGGAGATCCATCCTGTTTGCAGACATTAAACCTGATACTCTTGTTGCCAAGATTAGAACTGGCTGACAGGAACCTGGTGTGGCTTTTCCTTGGCAAGTACTGCCAGGAACTGACCAATCCAGATGTGGATGCTTGGAATAAACTATCAGACTGAGCTTCAAGACCCCATTGGCGGTGCTGGCAGCAGGACTGGAGGACCGGAGAGGTATTGCAACCCCATAGGAAGAACAATGTCAGTTGGCCTGACCACCCAGTGCTTTCAGGGACTAGACCACAAACCAAGGAGTGTACAGGGAGGAATTCATGTTTCCAGATACATATAAAGCAGAGGATGGCTTTGTCTGTGATCAATGGGAGAGAAGGTCCTTGGTCCTGAGGAGATTTTATCACCCAGCGTAGGGGAATGCTGGAGTAATAGGGCAAGAGAGGGTGGGTGGGTAGGGGAGCACCCTCACAGAGGCCAAGGGGATGGGGGAAGGGACGATTCGGGAGGGGGGTTTATGGAGGGTTAACTAGGGAGTGGGATATCATTTGAGACGTAAACGAATAAAATTATTTTTTAAACAATGTATAGATAGCCATAAAAATTAAAAATCACAAAGATCAGAAATCAATGTTTAAAGAGCAAGATTATGCATACATGCTGTAGTGAAGCTTCTCAAGGACTTTTGTGGCCAGTTCTATAAGCCCAGTAGTGAGCAAGAGAGAAGCAGTCAGATTGTAAGCTTTAGGCCTACCTAGTCCACGTGATGAGGTCAAGATTCTGATCTATCTTCATTAATGATAGTCAAAAATGAGTCAAACAATTTTGTAGTTGGTGGTGAGCAAATGAAATACTGGCAGTAAAGGGATAAAAGAAATAGTAGGTAGAAGATTATAGAATTAAAATCTAGAATAATTCTCCTCAGTGTCTTGTATTTGCATTGTATTGTTGACCTTAAAATGAAGAAGTAAAATGTTGTTCAGAATGACTATAATAGTCAAAAAGGATGCTCTAAGCAGATAGTCTGTGATGCCTGATATATACATCCTGGCTTATGCAGTCCAACTCCTGTACTCCTATACTTCTATGGCAGAGACTCATTTTTAGAATTGAGACTGCAAACATGCTACAGCCAACCATATCTTCCAAGGAAGATATTGATCTTTTATTAGAGGAACCAGATGAAGTAACATGCTATTGTAATATAGAATAAGAACCACTGTAATGTAGGACTGAACAGAAGATGGATACTTTAACTGGTGGTACTGAGGTTTATGGATGGTTACAAATAATTCCATAAGAGAGCACTGAGAAACCATACTAAATTTCACAAACTGCTGTCGGTTCAGTATTACAAACAAAAAATAAGAAGCAATTTTCTAAATGACAACAAGTAATTCAATTCATTACAAACAAATGTAAGTAGACTACCAGTTAAACACTTGAGTATATAACTTTAAGCCCCTCACATGTCAGGTAACAGGTCCTTGCAACTGTTTCAATAAGAGAGACTTGATACTATAAAAACTAGTCTAGAAGTAATGGAGAAAGAAAGAATAACAGGCAATTACAGAGGAATGCTTGTTGAATTAATTTAAGATAGAAGCTTATTTCAACCAGAGTAGCAAGAGGCAAAGATGAAGCTTAGCTAGGAGATTTCACAGAAACAGACTTATATGTATAGCAGATGAAATACAGGATGCCAATCAAAACCTATGGCTTCTGTGATGGAACAAAAAGTGATAATACTCCAGAATTCTGACTGAAGGTATCATCACAACAGTTAGTGGTACAAATAAAATGCCAATTTTTTTCTATAAAATAGCTAAGTTTCCTTAAGTTGACAAAAAAGAACAAAGATGCTGGTAAACTCCTGGGACTGCTAACGTGTGTTAAGCATGCAGATGAACTCTTTGTGCTTTGAGCTGGTACAACATTCCCAGGACTAATTGGAGCCAAATGTAATGAGCATTCCTAAAGCCCCATGTGACCCTGTTATTAAAGAGAAGTAGGGCAGTTAAGTCAGGTATTACTTGACATGCTATGTATGTACAACTCTAGAAAACACGCTATTCATCCTTACAGAAAATGGTCTTGCCCCACTCCAAAACGCTGAAAATTGCGTCAATTTAGTATTTAGCATTCAGAGTTCATGCAAATAATGGTACAAATTAAAATGGTAACACAAGGATTAGTACAAATGAAAATTAATTGAAGGCCCATGATTGGAATTCCATAGAAAGTAGCAATGTATCCATACATAATTAACAGCTTATGTATTAGAAATAGAAATTAGAAAAAAATTTGAGGTTCATATTTTTTGTGGCTTATTTTATTCAAAGCACAATTATTACATCCTATGATTGAGTATATAAATCTTGCGTATTTTTAAGAACAATTTCAGATTGTTATTTTTTTAATTTCAAACAAATAAAAAGTGAACAGTTAACTGAATTATTTCAGTCACTTTAAGCTGCAAGAAGTCCTTAGCAAAAATAAATTATCTCCCTCAATGTAACCTATTTTGTTGTTTTCAAAACCATTTTGCTAATGAATCACAGAACAGTATTTCATGTGCTTTTCAAAAGTGTCTTATATCCTTTACATGTGAGAAATGTCCCTATTTTCACCGAGAACATGAACAACAGCTTCTGTTACAGCAAACAACAAATGATGAATGGGAGCATTGGTAGGCATAAAAAGGTTTCCTTTCTGATTTGAGTACCCCAGGTGTATTTCTAGTCATGGCTAGAGCCGATCAATCTAGCTACTACTGTAGCCCAAATCCATGACAACTCCTTGAATTTTCTTTAAGTTTTTGTTGCCAAAGAGCAATGGAGTGATATGTGACATTTGTGCCCCAAATTCTGTCTCAAAGTGAGTTAACTTGACTTTCATATCTATACAAGGAAAGATTCCAAAGTGTCCTCTGGAGCAACATCATACGGTGGTTGGTCAGTCAGAGAACAGATACAGGAAGGACAGGACAGAGAGGAAAGATGACCTTGATATCAATGCAAAGTGGGTTTTCTATAACAACGTTAAGCAAAGGGCCACTAGGAAAAAAGTTGAGAGAATTTGTGTCAGACATAATTTTGGCTATGTTGGAGGCTACATTTGCTTATCCACACACTCACTCCGGAATCTATAGTTTGAGATTATTTGAGGGAGAACATACAGCATGTGACAGAATCCTCATCACTCCCGTCTAGGCAGTCATCATCACCATCACATTTCCACCGAGATTGGATACAGTGTTTGTTTTTGCAGCGAAATTCTCCAGGTTTACATATATGAAACATTACTTCTTCAGGATTAACTAGAGATGAAAAAACAAACAAACAAAATGTATACATGATATTGAGTGCATAAATTTCTTGAGATATGACTCTTGAGGGTTTCAGTTGCTTTAGAATGCCACAGAAATGAAGTCACAGTGTTTGTATTTTCATTTTTTCTGGATTATCTCACCAGTGATGCTCTTCATATTCATCAAGGTAGTAAGGTTTCAATCACATTATTAGGTGAATAATGGTCAGTGTGCATTTGTACACAGAAATGGACCCTTGTTAAGCTCAATGCAGGGGTCTAGGTAAAGAGGGATTTAGGAAGATGTCGGTCAAAGGGGCAAAAGAGAAGAAACGTAGTTGAATTTGTCTACATTTCTAACATACAAAATTAAGAATATAATTATGCTGTAGTGTCTTGTGTTGGAAACTGACAAATTGCTTGTAGGTGGTCTTAACAGAGGTAGTCATAAGAAAATAATAAAGAGAAATGCTTGTATTAATAATCTCTTTGCTGACAGCAATAATTTCAAGAGTATAATACAGCAGCATATTACATACATTAACTTTGTATAATAAAAATGAAACCTACAAATTTAAAACTAACATCTGAAGACAAGCCACATCCACAAAAAAACTTACAAAATTATTTTCATTACATTAAAATAAAGACTATTATGCTCTAATGCACAAAATAGGAAATCTGATCTAATGACAAAATTCTCATTTCTCTGCAGAAAATACATAAATAGCATTGTACAGATGGCCATCTAGGGAATGAAGCATTTAGTTTTGCTGGCAACATTCATTCTGTTAAAAAAAAAAAAAAACTTAAAGGATTCTTTTGACAAGTTGTCACTAAAAAGTTTCTGTTTTGCTTGTAGAGCCTTCCTTGTTCTGGTTGTTGGTAAAGGGAACCTTCACTACAGTAAATCATTTTAGTGTAAACAATTCTACTAAGAGGTAACCACAAAGAAAAAGACTCAGAAATATGACAAGGTTGGTGGCTATACTTATTTGCTAAACTGAATTATATTAATCTGAAAACTATATCTAGGATCTGAATGTTTGAACTTCCACTGAGATTTATCATAACCTGAAAGTGTCCCTATTCTTCTGATCTTGTTAGGTGGAGAGATAGATAGATAACAGGGAGGGATCCACAGCAAGAGATGATTTGTGTCTTGTGATCAGAAAATGGTCTTGACTAACTCAGGTAGGCTTCTTGCTTGAAAAGTCTCAAATTTTTGTTCTACCACCTTTAAACTTCATTTCTCATAAGTCCTGTGGGCTACTAAACTGACAGGAAACTTAGACACACCTCACTCACAGTGGTATTAAGAGAACCTCTTGAGTCAAAGGTGGAACCTCTACAGCCCTGATCACAGCATTGCCTTGGTCTTTGTTTCTCCCTTGCAGGAAAGAATTGAAAGGGGAGCATGATCTTTGAACTATGCCTACAGGAAACTGCTTCAGCATGGCACAGTAAGGCACACGGTTTAGGGGTCTGTAGAAATAGAAACAAAAGATACCTCAATGGGCTCAGCTTTCATTTCAAGCCATACAGAATAACTATAGTGGATGAAATATTCAGCTTGAACAAAGGTGGCCCTGTGTTGCTCTGAACCTTTCAGTTGTGCTAACTCTGGGTACCTTGACAGATAGGAACATTTCTTTTCTATTATTTCTCAGTAACAAAACAATAAAGCTGCAATTTCTCTCTGATGGCATTTCTCTAAGATCTTTAAAATAGATGTAAGCTGTCATATGGGGTTAGCAGTTTGGGGTATGAAATAGGAAATAACAAAAACAAAACTACAAACCCAACAGATCAACCTAACAACCTATAGGATTCTAACTCTTTGTATTTCCCACTTCAGATAATGATCTTAAACTACTGCTAATATTCTATATGTATATCACATACACTCTATCTCTTTAATTATATTAAACACACACAAACACAGACACACACCACTTTAAACTTGGTTCTACATTCCATAGTATCCTCTGTATATCCTAGATATGCTTTTTCTCTGGATTTGTTTCCTGAGTATGTTTGGGCAGTGTGGATAGAAATGTTGTATATTTGTCAATAGAACATTTATTTATTTATTTATTTATTTATTTATTTATTTCATTGGTTATTATTTTTAATCAGGAGTGAGTGTGTAGATAATTTCTTTCAGGGAAATGTTGGGAAGAATTTCTAAACCATTCTTTTTAGGCTCTGGGTTTAAAGAAATCATAGAATACCTGTATTTGCAAATTCTAATTAAGAATCTACACATGGCCCTCAATTGAATTGAGAGGAAATAAGAAAGGATCAGCAAAAACATGAAAGTTATACCACCTTCTGTGTCCTTTGTATTTGATGTATGATTTACATATAATTTGTTAGAATCCAGAAATCTCTTCTAAGCCAACAATGTTATATGATAACCAGAATAAAATTTCTAATACTTTACAAATCATTATACAACTGTATAATGATAAAGGATTTTTGTAGGTATTGGATTTCTTTTTTCTTTCTTTTTCTTTTTTGGAATGCCACATTGGCCCAGAACTATCATGTTTCTGGCTACTAACTATGTGGACTACAGTTAGCCTATCTGGCATTTATGTGGGTTGTAAAGATCTGAACTCTGATCTTCACAGTTAGTAACAAGTAGTTAACAATGACCCTTCCTCCTAACCTCTTAGATACTAAGCTTTTGTTTGTAAAGTCTTCTGGGTCTAAGATTTCATTAGTCTATTATATCACTAACCTGAACTTTTCAGATGTGACCAGCAATTATAACACCAGGACCTACGATGCTTAGTGCAAACTGCTGCATTTACACAGGATCCACATTGATGGAAGACAGGCTACTTTTCTACAAATAATTCTCCTTATCAAGGTGACAAAGATCCATGTGATTATATGGACAAGAGACCAGCTTGGAATGTATGATTTATTTGCCAGCACTGACTAACCAACATGGAATTAGGTGACAGTATCATGTATAACAATATCGATATTGATAACCTCTATTCTAGGCTACTGTTGAGAGAACAGTGAGAGGAAGCAAACATATTGAACATAATACAAAAAAACAATACCTTATCTAAAACAAACAAACAAACAAAAACAAAACTCAACTCAGCATTCTTTCTATGGCTGGTTAAAATGCCTATGAAGGATTTTTAAATCGAATATCCACTTTTAAGATTCATAAATATCAGGTCAGCATATGTACAAAAGAATAATACTTAAGTGAAATTAGACTTAGAATTAGTATATGAAATAGTTAGTTGCCTGACTTCTTGGAATTTAATGACATGCTGTTGTTATACTAAGAGGCTGTCTCTAGGAGCTATAGAAATCCTTTAGGAAGACAGCTTCGCTTCACTTGAATCAGCAGTTGATTTTCTTCCCTTACTCATCTTGAGCATGGGTGAGCTTGGGCAAATTTCAATTTCATAGATGTGTACATGGAGAGAAACAAACGAGCATTTACTTAGATCTCCATGTATGTAATTTTGATCCAGTGCTTAATGTGGATACGGATAGCACTTGGTTGTCTGAGCACAGCAATGCACTGCTTCCAGAACCTTAGCAAGTGCTCTAATTGTATACTTTGCTGCAGAGCTATGCTTTAAACCATAAATTTTAAAGCATACACAAAATGCATAATTCTGTCACCAGAACAACATGGTATGGGCAAACTGACAAAATATAAATAATTCTTTAGTTTGGCCAAGTTCAGAAATGACACAGCATGAATTCTCACTTGCCTGGTTGAAAAATGTCATTTTTCACGCTTATTATGAAAATTTGTTAGAGAAAACAAAACAAAAGATCATGTCTGACTCCTCAGCATCAAGTACTCATTCTACAGGTGTTTTCTTATCTCTAGAAACACAATTGCTAGAAATGATACTTAGAACCTCGTGAATTAAGGAAAATTATATTGTTCTATTTTAATTTAGTTTTACATCATCC
Source organism: Rhabdomys pumilio (assembly GCA_030674055.1). Taxonomy (NCBI): domain Eukaryota; kingdom Metazoa; phylum Chordata; class Mammalia; order Rodentia; family Muridae; genus Rhabdomys; species Rhabdomys pumilio. The sequence continues at coordinate 113,969,628 of JANHMN010000002.1, forward strand.
TGTATACATTTTTAAATTAATGAAGGTGTATGAATGTATGTATGTTTGTTTGTGTGTGCGTGCATGCATATGTACACATGACAGCACATGCCAAAACTCTAGAAGAAAATATCAGATACTCTGGAACTAGAACTGCAGAACTTGCAAGCTCTGGAAGAGCAGCGAGTACTCTTTATTTCTCAGCTCTTTCTCCAACCTTCCATTTCATATTCTTATTTCAGCTTAACATTTTTTTTTTTTTACTATACATCTGGAATCCAGAGATGTGGACCAAAGGGAAACTTGAAGTTGTAGCTAATTGGATGTTTTCATATCACACTGTCACATAAGAGGATAAAGTAGAAAATACATCAGTGGCTTGTTTTTATTAGATCCTAGAAAGATAACCTTTTATTAGACAGAGTAGTCTTCTGAGCAGCATGCCTAATTGGTATATAACCTTCTGTGAGTCTCTGTGCACAGAAGGACATAAATAATCACTTGAATAGGACTTCTAAACTTTTTTATTGCCTTAAACTTTTTTTAAAAAACACTTTGGATTACATATATCCTATGATATGAGGCTTGCCACAGCAGAGCAGATAAATAGCTCCCCACAGAGTAGCACTGTTTGTCACAAAGGGATATATCTGGGACCCCAAATGGTGGCAAGGACCACAAAGGACAATCGACACACTATGGTGCATTGCTAGCCACTGTATTACTGATATCTTGTAATCAGCAACTTGTCTTTCTTGGAATAAAAAACAGTGGAGAGACTGGCCTTTCCTTTCAAGCATCTGTGGAGGAGTTAACTAATTATCTTCTTATTCCAACTACAAGAGCCCATGTAATTTATAAAATAAAATCATCATTTAAAACCTAATCTGTTTTGGAAATCATCTATAATCTCCTTTTCAATTTAATATTTCCTGATTCTCTCCATATTATCATGAGAAATATAAATGCATCCTGTAACTGATCAACTAAGCTTTTCTATGGTTTTTCAGAGGTAGCATGTGCCAATTTGTTATGCTAATGCATATACTAATTCTAAGTCCTAAGAGGACTTGACCATGACAAGCAACAGTCATAAGCACAAAGTATGGGATCTTCTTTTATTCTTGCTCTCCTCCAAATAAGACATTAGAATTCATTTCTTGTCAATTATACAATATGCTAATGTTTTCGTTTGGGAGCATGTTCTTTGTTCCTCATTGTTTTAAGTTGCAATTTCATTAATAAAAAAAATACTCCTGGGGTTTAATGTAGCTTGACTATTCATCTACTTGATGTCAGTTCAGTGAGAATGAATGAAACCAGAACGGCCGCATTGCAATGGTGCAGTATCTCCCATCATTTTGTTTGTAAGACTCAGATTGCTTACTCAATTCAGTTGACACAACACATATATAAGATAGCCTGAACTAATTAGAAATCTAAAGAAATCAGCACCAAGGACTGGTTAATGGCATGCAGATTTCTCTCTTATACTGTGTTCTTTAAAAGCATTCTTCATGTACCACGTTTCTGAATTTTAGTTCTTTTATCAGCACTTTGTGACTAGCAACACTCCCTGAAAATATTCAGATTTTCCAGTGTATGATCATATGATACTGCTGGCAATGTCTGAAAATAATTATCCTAGCTTCAGATTTGTAATCAACATCGTGCACAATAAATTTCTCTTACAAGACAAAATAACCTCTTTTTCATATTTATGGAGCTAGGCAACTACGTGACGATCAACAGTAAACACTTCTACCATTTTATTCTACGATCCTAACATTATGCTTTTCGTCTGGAACATTCCAGATGCTTCTGGATTGTGTGTTCAGCTAAAGTTCCTTTTAGGATAGTTGTATCTCTAGTTTCAAGAATCTACAGAACATGCTACACGATTGGTTGGTTTAGTATGGGTGACAAGGTCCAGAGTCACATCCAGAGTCACAGCTGAGACAGGCTTCCAGTCACTATTGGAGAAATAAATAATACTCTAACCTATTTAGCTGCAGAGCCATTTCTAATACAGGGTATCAACTGTCTTATTGTGATATTTAAATAGTAATCTCAATGACATAAATGTAAAGATCAAGTAATTGAATACATAACATTAACTATGAAGTAGTAAAGCTTGATAATGTGTAAGTAAATAAAGATAAATCTCAGCCTGAGATACTTGTAGGATAGAGAAAAGGATCATTTGTCATTGAGTGGGTGATACACAAAGCATTTCTAGGCTTGCTTTATGTGTACCTAATACAATTAGTATCAAGAGTATGTGTTTTTCCTTACACATATGTATTTTCCAATGACAATAGGTCTAGGAGAGAATGGATGTCTGATTTATACACCATTTCATATTTTTTCTGTGAGTCATGAGAATGTGTGTAAAACAATTTATATGTATAGGTATAACTATTAAAGTTATGATGAAGATACTGGCAAGGGTTGGCTCCTTGTGTTTATATGATAAGATTAGCTTTTGTTTCTTTTCTTTACCCAGTTCATATTTTTATGCCATGTCTGTTCTTTTCTCATATGAATCTATATTTATGTTCTCTTGGTTACTACGTGGTTTTCTCTACTTTATAATAATGTTATATCTTATTTTATCAATCTTTTCCACATTATACTAATAAAGATCTAACTCTAAAGTTATCTATAAGGTCTAGATTGACCATAGGAATGAAGAAAACAGAAAATATAATTAGTAGGTGAATTACTCATGTAACTATGATTTGTATAATGAAGATTAAGGAATTCATTAAAAAGTTTCAAGCTAACGTAACATTTTGAAGATGTTAGTGTCTGATAAGTATACTCCCCTTGATTTCATAAAGAAAGACTCATAAGATTTTAGCATCTCTGAGATTCTGGGGTTCTGATCATTCTGTAGTGTCTTAAGAGAACTGAATGTCTTTAATATAAAGAAAGTAACTGTTAATGATTCATCCAAGACATTCTCAAAGACATAACTGAAAACTGACAAAGGCTGGCCATCTTCAGGTACAAAAGTAGGCCCTTAATGTTTGTTTGTAGGACAAACTACATATTTGTATCTAGCAAAAGTAAAACAGATTTAAATTCAGTGCTACCTCCCATCCTTGACAGAATGTCTATTGATGGATCAGAAGGCAAAGCAAACCTAGTGGAAGTTTAAGATATTACAAGTGTGGGCATGGACATGGGGATGTGCGTGTGCGTGTGCGTGTGCGTGTGCGTGTGCGTGTGCGTGTGCGTGCGTGCGTGCGTGCGTGCGTGCGTGTGTGTGTGTGTGTGTGTGTTTGTGTTCTATTCTGTTTAAAATCTCAGAGTTCTTCATTTTGAATGGCAGAAATTTTGGCAATATAATAGAAAAACAATGCTAAACTGATCCTTGTAAAAATATCATATTGATAAATGTGCCCATTAGGTATATTTTGTCTTCCAAAGATGAAGATATTATTAAGGTTATCAAACCATATGTTGTGAGAGAATTTTATCTGCTGAAAGCAATGCTTACTACCTGTCTGTGGGTAAATGAGCAAAAGGTCTTGATAGTCTATTTTCCAAACTAGCAATACAATGGGAGCCAAACATAGTACCCAGAACAAAGACAGAGAAACCATCATCTAGTGACTCAGAAGCACATTTTAATTTGTCCTCCCTGCAGCCTTGAAAGGGGGGTATTTGTAATTCTAGAAAGTATTAAACAATATTTTTGAAAGATTTTTGAAGAAAAATTTTGCTTAGAAATGAATTCATATACTAAGGAATTGTTTTTCCCATACAATGATAAATGTGGGACATTTGTAAGACATTAGTATTCAGTTCTGCATAAAGTATATGTAGAACAAACATATTCATGTTTACATTTCTCCTTGAAGATATTATTTTAAAATATATTTCAATATATTAATAAATAATGGATTACTAAAGGCTTAAATACTAAAAGGTACAATCATTAGATTCGTACTCGAGGATTAGAATGTAAAATATTTTAAATTTAATTTACTAGCTTCATATGTAAGAGAAGTATATATTATAATGCTAGAGGTCACGTGAAAGACTTCACACATTGGATACCACCCTGCTACCTAGCTCTACCCTTAGAACCCCCTCCAATTTTTATAAATAATTTGATACTTCAAAATAATGTTATTGGTTAGAAATACTTCATTGTAATAGAAAAGGTTGAAAGTAAAGGTGATAAAAAGAATAATTAAAAAAAGCTAAAGTCTTCATTTCAAATAGTTGGAATTTAAGATAATACTGACTTTCAATATAATGACAAATTCAAAATAATGTCCTTATGTTAGGACTGGTAGTTTTATTCCAAATACCTAAAGATATATCACAAATTGAATGTGGACTATACAGAAAATTTTAGAAGGAATTAAAAACAACAAAAAAGTCACAAATATCTTTAACAATATATCATAAATGTCTCCAATAATCAAATATAAAATAATGACTTAAAATTTAGTTCTTAAGGATCATGTTAATGCTAAGTATTAAATTAAATAATAAGACATTTGTGTTCATGTTACACAAAAATAAATCTAAAGTAACAAATACTGAAGTGTGAGTCAGGATTAAAAACCAGAAGTAGAGTGTAATACAGAATGCATATTCAAAATGAGATAATTTTAGCTCTGTACTTATGTAGGCCCAGAGATCTTCCCTCATCAATCGGGACTGAAACATTAACTCCAGAGACTCAATTCTGCAGGTCCTCTGGACAGATGTTACTCCTATCCTGGGTTTTCAGTTTGCACATCCTAAGGTTTCTCTACCTCTGTGGATATCAGTCAACTCCTTATTATAATCCAAACATCTTTCTTCATGCACAGGCACACACACACACACACACACACACACACACACACACACTTACACACACACACACACTATTGAATTCTTTTGTCTGAGTAACCTTGAGCCACAATGTGAAATTAAAATCTTTCAAGGAATTTTTACTTAGCTCTCAGTACATACATACTATTGTGACAGTTATTGTGCTTAAGGGATACAATTTTAGGAAGGAAAAAGAAATTTCAAGATTCATCCTGGAATAATAAGCACAATAAATAGAATGATTTGACAAAAACTGATGAGAGTGTCTTTAATCCAGGTCAATCAGTCCAGTTTATTCACTGCCTTTATACCCTACACATCCCTTAGAATGTCTCTTTTGGCATTCCTCCTTCTTCTTTATCTCCAAATACAGACATCTGAGTTGCCAATTCATTTAAAATAATTTTAAGACTAATATGTGCACCTCCACCAATATTTTGTCAGCTACAACTGCTGATTATGGGACTTAGTAATACAGGAAAAATTTGCTCATGTGGCATAGATGTATTAATGTTGTCCACTGACCCACACGTAGCAGAACAGTATGCTATGCACCATGTTGTTATCATTACTCTGTGCATGCTAGAAATTGAGTCACATAAGCCAGTCTAGAATTATATCTAAGCAGTTATACAGCTGTGTCTTTCTAGTTGTGACTTCAGTTCTGTTGGTGTTACATGTTTCTCAGCTTTACTAACAGCTGTATGCACAATGAGTTTCCAAAAAAAAAAAAAAAAAAAAAAAGCTTACATGTGCAAGTAGTTCCATTTTCATCCAAAAGTTGATTATCAGAGCAGGCGCACACACGGCCTGCTGGAATGGCCAGGCAGAGTGTGCCACAGCCCCCATTGTTAATGCGGCACATATTGTCACCTGCAGATAAAAAGAAAAGGAATTGTCACAACGCTGATGGTTATGCAATGTCTAGAATATGGTTTATTGTTAAGGTTATGGAACCCAAGCTACCCTTTAATGTTCTGTTCTTGCTTTTTGTCTACTATCCAACTGCTAGAATTACAGGCATATACTGCCAAACCTAGCTTTCAGGAATATAATTCTTTCACTGAAATATACATGGGCATACATATGTGAATGGAAATGCTTTATATAGTTAACCTTTGTGGTTATAGTCAACATTTCAGCTAAATGGAAATGGCTTTCAAAAACAGTTGAAAATGTATGTTGCTTTTTTTGAGAAAGACTATGTACTAGGTAATAATTTTCTAGAAACTGGAAGCAAGAAGGAAGGTAGCTTACTGTTTGTCATGTACAGTTCCCCAGATTATGATAATAGCATTGTGGCCCAAGTTCTTTGAAAAGTAAAGCAGGTAACCTGCTTTTTTTTTTTTTTGAAATGGAGATGGAGGTCACCATTGAACAGGCAAGCATGTAGGATTTGATTTGTTCTCTAGTAGGGTAAGTACCCTGCATGTGTGCTAAAGATACCACAAAACATGGCATACCAAGAAAATTCACAGCACATAAGAGAGAAGTGCTGGATTAGAGACTTAGGGAACAGAGTCACAGGTGGAGCACAGGAGATGACATTTATAAAAGAATTCATAAACATATGTCAGGGCCCCATGGTGAATCATAGAATATAACCAAAGACATACTTGAAGAGCCTTGAGATATGAGCTTTTATAAAAATGTAGCTAAAACACAGTAACTTTATATAATCACAAATTTGATATCATTTATTCCTTCAACTTGAAAAAGCAATTGAGAAAATGTATCCATCAAGGTGACATGGTTCTTGCCTATAAATGTGACTCTCAAGAGACGGAAAGAGGATTGCTGTGAGTTTCAGGGTAGTCTGGATAACAGAAAAAGTACAAGGAGAACTAAGGCTAAAGAATGACAGTGTGGAAAGAAAGTGAAATGGTTAGACAGAAAGACAGATAAACTGATTGACAGACAGAAGCAGAATGGAGGGAGGAAGGAAGGAATAAGAAGAGAAGAGAGAAGGAGGTTGCTAAGCTTTCTTTGCATCCATTTTACAGAGAAAATTATTAAACCCCAGTAGCACATTGGCCAAAAAATTATCAGGTAATCTTACAGCATGATTTAATTTTCAATATTATCAAAAATAAAATGTTTTATCATTCTGGGAGTAAAACACTAAAAAGAGGAGCCTTTAGTTACTTGGGCCATAATTAAAATTAAATTTAGTGTACAAGTGCTAATACTGTAATTGAAGTCACAGATGGTGCCATCACCATCACACTATATGCCACAGAGGTTGGATTGCCATGGAGATCATTGTAGGGGAGACAAGACCTCCATAATGGTTCTGAATACTATAAATTCCTACATATTTTCTTATACATCTTGAATAAGAAGAAATAACCTAGGTTTTATTATCAATTCTTTTCATTTTCTAAAAAGTGCATTTAATTTATTATGTAAATAAAATTTTGGAGCATGCTTTAAAGCTAAGAAAGCAAATAATACAAGCAAAGGCTTTAATTTCTAAACTTTGAGGATAATGAAAAATGCCTCATATTTGTTTCTAGTAGAGATTGTAAAAGTGGTAAATGTAACTTCTAGAAATATAAATTCCATGATTGTGGGATATATATGTAAAACTTTACTGGATATTAGGATACCTATTCTGTGTTCACAATATGTACATCATTAAATGGCATATTTAACATTTAATAACATCCAGATTTTGTAACACTGGGATTATTTTACAATATTTTGTGACATATATAACTGAAACACTAAGAAAAAAGAAACTTGATTATAATATATCCAGTTACATATTTTAAAGATATATGCTTAATATACAAATGAATGGCATGGCATTTATTCTCATTGAATATAATTTTTCTATATTCTGAAATAAATTGACATTATTTAAAATTTAAAATGTATTCCCTTATTTAAATACAGTATTCTGAAAACAAAGAATTAGTATTTGCACTGCCATAATAAAAATCTCAAAGTTAAATTAACATGAATAATTCACATATCTCATTGGAAGGGCTAGAACTTTTTATATTTTAATGACTAAGTAAAATTTTCAATTTAATTTTAACAACACATTCTCACCATACCTCACGTGATAGTGTTTTTGAAATATATTGTTTAATAATATTTCTTAAAATTTGTTTGTATAATGTAATTATTCCTATTTTGTTGAATTTCATTTTTTTGCCATTCCAAATATTGCCCCACTTTCCAGTCTCTCCTCCCAGAATTTTTCACCACATTGCCTCTCCCCTTTGCCTCTGAGAGGGTGCTTCCCTACCCATACAGCACTGCCACCAACCCACTCTGCCACACCCCTCACGCACCCACCCAGCCCCAGCTCATTTTTCCCCCAGCTTCCCCTATCCATGGGGCATCAAGTCTTTCCAGGATTAAGCTCAGCCTCTTTCACTGAGGCCAGACAAGGCTATGCTCCATATGTGCTGGGGGCAGCAGAACAGCACATGTATGCTGTTTGGTCAATGGCTTAGTCTTTGGAGGCTCTGAGGGGTCTGAGTTATATGATACTGTTGTTCTTCCTGTGGGGTAGCCAGCCCCTTCAGCTCTTTCAATCGTTCTCCTGACTCTTCTTCTATAGGGGTTCCCAACTTCATTCAAATAGTTGGTTGGAAGAATCTGCATCTGTCTTACTTAGCTGATGGTAGACCCACTCACATGACAGTCCTACTAGGCTCCTGTCTGCAAGCACAACATGGTTTAAGCAATAGTGTCAGGGTTTTATCCATGTGATGGATCCCAAATTGGACTGGTCTACAGATGGCCTGTCCTTCAGTATCTGCTCCATTTTTGTCCCTAAATTTTCTTTCTATCGTATGTGAATTTACAAGAACCTATCTCACATATGTTAAAAAAAAAAAAACATGTTTGGATTTTGTTTTCATATGTAGTGGGCTGCTAGTTTAGTTTGTAAGTTAGAAGGTGTCCTGGACATTGTGTCTATTCCAAACATCAGATATAACCACCAGAGTGAGACTCAGGTGTCTGATTGATTCTGCATTTAATATTTGATCATTTCAAAACAACAACAACAAAAAAAAAACAGTGAGTGTGAAGAAAGGCTAAAATAATTTATAAGTTTCATTTCCTTTAACAATTATATTTTCATCCCATAGTACTTATCTTGATTTGAGGATATATATAGTTCTCTCTATGTCTCTCTCTCTTTCTCTCTCTCTCTCTCTCTCTCTCTCTCTCTCTCTCTCTCTCTCTCTCT
>JANHMN010000002.1:113978665-113996152 GCA_030674055.1 Rhabdomys pumilio
TCTCTCTCTCTCTCTCTCTCTCTCTCTCTCTCTCTCTCTCTCTCTCTTTCTGTGTGTGTGTGTGTGTGTGTGTGTGTGTGAGAGAGAGAGAGAGAGAGAGAGAGAGAGATGATACTAAGGAGTTATGTAAAAAGAAAAGTAAAATAGAAGGATCTAGATAAAATTTCTGAGTTTCTCTATGATAATTATCTCATAAAGGAGAATTTGGAAAGAGAAAAACATGATTATGGCCCTATTATAAACCTCACACTTACAAAATCCACAAAACAGTGTGACTGGAACCCACATATGCAGATCAGGTAGGTACTGATATCTCTGGAATAATGGAGATATGACTATAGGTCTTTGACTCCTAAAATCTATACAGGGAGTAAAGTAGAATTTATATTAAAATCTTAGTGCTGTTATAACTACAGCAATAAAAGAATTCCATCCAAACTTTTTGTTTGTTTGTTTGCTTGTTTTTTTGAGACAGGGTTTCTCTGTGTAGTCCTGACTGTCCTGGAACTCACTCTGTAGATCAGGCAGGCCTCGAACTCAGAAATCCGCCTGCCTCTGCCTCCCAATTGCTGGGATTAAAGGCATGCACCACCACTGCCCGGCACATGTGCCACCACCACCGGGGCCATCCAAACTTAATGGTGAATTTAACTCCAATACTCTGTAGGTATAGGCTGGAAGGTCAAGAGTTCATGGTCAGTCTCGCTACAGTGTGAGTTTAAGACCAAGTGGGTTACAAGAGATCCTATCTCAAAACAACAATAAAAATTTTCAAACAAATACAATAACAATTACACTTTAGAAAGTAAGAAATAAATCACATGTTCTAGCCTGGCATAATGATACATGCTTTTGATCACAGGGTTATGTTGGTGGATCTCAACATAATGGATAGCCAAGCTGTATAGTATAACTTAAAAAACAACAACAACAAAAAATCAAAACAAGTCTTTCCATCTCCTGATATTTTCCTCAATTCCTTTCCTTAGTGACTTGAAGTTCTTGTCATACAGGACTTTGACTTAATTGGTTAGGGTTATACCTAGATATTTTATATAATTCATGCCTATTGTTAAGAGTGTTGTTTCCCTAATTTTTTCTTGTCCCCTTTTTCATTTGTATAAAGAAGGACTACTGCCTTTTTTCTTTTTAAGTTTTGTATCCAGCCACTTTGCTAAGCATGTTTGCCAGCTGTAGTGGTTCTCTGGTAGAATTTTTGGGTTCATTTAAGTATATTGCCAAATCATCTGCAAATGGTAATACATTCAATTCTTCTTTTTCAATTTGTATTCCATTGATCTCCTTTAGTTGTCTTACTGCTCTGTATAGAATTTCTAGAATTATATTGACTAGATAAGGAAAGAGTGAGCACCCTTGTCTTAACCCTGCTTTTAGTGAAATTCCTTTAAGTTACTCTCCATTTAGCTTGATGTTGGCAATTGGCTTGCTATATATTGTTTTTAACATGTTTAGGTATACACCTTGTATCCCTAAAACTTTTAACATTAAAATGTGGTACTAGATTTTGTCAAAGCCCTTTTCAGCTTCAAATGAGACGATCTTATGATTTCTCTTTCTTTCATATTGTTTATATGGTGGATTATGGATCTCCAAAGCTCTTGGATTTTTAGGATTAACATAGTGAAAATGACCATCTTACCAAAAGCAATTTACATATTCAATGCTATTCGCATCAAAGTTCCAAAAATTTTTTATAAACCTTGACAGAGTAATTCTCAAGTTTATATGGAAAATGAATAAACATAAAAAACAAACAACAAATGGATAACTAAAATAATCCTGTACAATGAATAACTTCTGGAGGTATCACCATCTATGACTTCAAGCTGTAGTGCAGAAAAATAGTAATAAAAACTGAATGGTATTGGTACACAGACAGACAGGTTGATCAATGAAATAGAACTGAAGACCCTGACCTAACTATAGACACTTGATTTTTGACAAAGAAAGTAAAACCATACAATGGGAAAAAGAATGCATCTTCAACAAATGGTGCTAGTTTAACTGGATTTCTGAATCTTGGATACAATTAGATCCTTATCTATCACCCTGCATAAAACTCAAGTCCAAGTGGATCAAAGACCTGGTTATAAAACAAGATGAACTAAATCAAATAGAACAGAAAGTCGGGAAAAGCTTTGAACTCATTGGTAAAGGAGACCACTTCATGAACAGAACACCAATGGCTCAGGCTCTAAGATTAACAATTGATAAATGGAACTTCATGAAACTGAAAAGATTTTTTAAGGGTAGAGACACTGTTAATAGGACAAAATGACATCCTTCAGATTTGGAAAGGATCTTAACCAACCAAATATATGACAGAGGGCTAATATCAAAAATTTATATTAAAGATATTCAAGAAGTTATATATCAACAACTCAAATAACCCTATTAAAAATGTGGTACAAAGCTAAACAGAATTCTCAACAAAGGAATCTTGAATGGCCAAGAAATATTTAAAGAAATGTTCAAAGTCCTTAATCATCAGGAAAATAAAAAGCAAAATAACTCTGAGATTCCATCTTATACTGGTCAGAATGTCTAAGGCCAAAAGCTCAAGTGATAGTACACGGTGTCGAGGATGTGGAACAAGGGAACACTCCTCCGTTGCTGGTGGAGATGCAAACTTGTACAGTCACTTTGGAAATCACTTTGGTGGTTTCTCAGAAAACTTGGAATAGTTCTATCTCAAGATCCTCATATACTACTCCTGGGAATAAAGATGCCCCACTATAACATAGGGACACTCTCTCAACTATGTTGACAGCAACTTTCTTCGTAATAGCCAGAAACTGGAAATAAACTAGTTGTCCCTCAATTGAAAAACAGATTAAAAATTATGCTACATTTACACATGGAATACTATTCAGCTATGAAAAATAAAGATGTCATGAATTTTTTTAGGCAAATGGGTGGAACTTGAGAATACCATCCTGAGTGATGTAACCAGTACCTAAAAAGACATGCATAGTATATATTTACCTAGTGGATATTAGCCGTAAAATACAGGTACCATAATATACTCCACAGACCCAAAGAAGCTACATAAAGAGAAAGGCCCAAGTGAGAAAGTTTCAACCTTACTTAGAAGGGGAAATAAAATAGTCACAAGAGGAAGCCCCATAGAAGACAGAGTGAGAGAACTGGCAGTAAGGGGAGTTGGGGAAGACAATGTGGGACTCAGGATCATGTATGAGTAATGACAAGAGAGATGGCTAGATGGCTATGAAAATGAATGGAAATCTAAAATGGGGCTGAAGAAATTCATCAGCAAAGACCATAGGCTGATTTGCAGAAGACTCAGCTTTGATTCCTAGCACCCACAGTCAACTAGCAGCTTACAGCCAACTATAACTCCAGTCCAAGGAGATCTACTCATTCTTTTCTGGTCTCCTCAGGTACCAGGTATAAACTTAATATATAGTCATCTATGCAGACAAAATATTCATACACATAATAAAATAATTTTTGAAGTCTTAATAAAAAGAATATTAGGACAAAAATGTAACTAAATACTATATTCACTAATTATGTATTTTAAAACTTAAATATCATCTTATATTCAGCTATTGAAAAGAAAAAAAATTGGAAGAAAATTATGCCATCTTAGAGTAAGCTGTCCTTACCTAAAAATTTTAATTCTTCTTACTTTGTATCTTGTATTGATCAATATAATTAAAGATGAAATAAAAAGTCTATGTTCCTGCACATTGTCTAAAATCTATGAATATTGACTTTAGTCCAAGCATTAACAACTAGGAATATTTTCCATACTGTACTGGCTTTTCAAAGATTAGTACAGTATGAACAATCATTAGATGTAGGAAGTTTAGATAGAAAGCTGAAACTAATTGATTGTTTCACCTAAGTTGAGGACAATCAGTTGGGCAGGACATATTTTCTAAGTAAGACAGAATACAATCATTTCTAAATGAGCATTCATGTTGAGCGTAGTAATTAAGATCTCTTGAATTACATGGGTGTGATGGTTTGCTTATGCTTGGCCCAGGGAGTGGCACAATTAGAAGGTGTAGCCCTGTTGGAGTAGGTGTGTCATTGTGGGTGTGGGCTATAAGACTCTCATCCTAGCTGCCTGGAAGTGAGTATTCTGCTAGCAGCCTTCAGGTGAAAATGTAGAACTCTCAGCTTTTCCTGTACCATGTCTGCCTGAATGCTGCCATGTTCCTGCCTTGATAATAATGGACTGAGCCTGTAAGCCAGCCCCAATTAAATAGTGTCCTTATAAGAGTTGCCTTGCTCATGGTGTCCGTTCAGAGCAGTAAAACCCTAAGTAAAACAATGAGTGAAAGAGTAACTTTAAAAATATTAATAATTCTCTATCCAAAGGTAGTACAGACTAATTGTATAGTAAAGGTAGTTTCCAAACACAAGATTCATTGCACTATTTGAGTCACATGGTTGGTTGCACATAACTTCAATAAACCATTACTTCAACTATTTGCAGGTATAGAGAGATAATATTAAAATAACTTTTTCTGATTAAGATGATATAGGAGAATGTTGTGAATTTCTCACATGTACTAGGTCTTGTAAGATTTATTTTTAATGTAACAATTTTTTTGATCCTCACAGACATTTGGTGAAGGTTATATTTCTGATCTACATGGAATATTTAATGGTTTCAAAATTTGAAATAGATCAAAGGTCACTCCATTTTATAGTACAGCACAATATTTTCCCACAACATTTCGAATTAAATAACCAACTTTCAAAAACAATTAGAGCATTAAGTCTTAGAATATTATCAACATTAAATCTTGCAAAAGAGGGTTTAGAAATGACAGTTAACAGTAACGGTTTCTAAAGAGGAGGAAGGGACAAGGGCCAGAGTAAGAGAGCTCTAGCCTTCTAAGAACAAATGTCTATGTTCAGTCTTCAAGTGAAGGGGATGAGAGAGGAGGCAGGAGAAAGGAGGGATGGGGAGAAAGGAGTACTTCCAGTATACCACAGACAAACTAAATATATGCCAGCCAAGTGGTGAGATTGGAATGAATGCTAGGAGAGAATTGCCCTTTTAGGTAATTTTCTCTACTATTCATTTCTTGTCTACATTATACTCCAGATAATATCAATGTTCATATTTTAATGACAGTTTAATCAATAATTGGCTATTTTTATTTACCATCTTTTGCACTTTATTGTCTGTTAGTATAGAACTTTTAATAAAGTAGGATACTGAGTCTTCAGAATGAGATGCTCTGTTTACAATAACTACTTTACTGGAAATACCTTCCAAAAACCTCCTTGCTCCCCAAATCTCTGCTGGCAATATATGTATCAGAAAATTAAGGATGGAATTTATTCATTCTAAGTTTCTACGAATGTATGGGCATTAAATATTAATTAGGATATCTACATTCAAAAGAACTAGCAACTGTTCAAAACTCATAAAATGTCTACCACATAGTTTACTAAGTTGTTTTCAGTGCTTAGTATCTAAGTGATGGGTCAATGGTGGAATAATAAATATTAATAACCCATGAAAATAAATATAACAATATTTATTATTATTATAAATATAACAATATTACCTGATTTTAATAAGATGTGACTATTGTGGTAAGTTGTTCCATTTTATTGTTAAATATTCTTTATGTGTGGAGCCTCATTAGACAGTGCTTCAGCAGAATTGTCAATAAAGTCTGTATGTGTAATTCATCTTTTTTCTCAATTATTCAAGTCCTTCTTTTGGTGTAAGAAAGTTTTTTTTTCCTGCATTCACTACTCTTTGATGACTTTTTAAAATAACAAATATTACTGAAAGAAAAAAGTGTTTTGGAATAAACTTAACTGCCCTCTCAACAAAATCCCCTGAGTTCTTCACCTAGGCTACTCTTTTAGACAAATGTTTGAAACTAGAAAGTATCATCCCGAGTAAGGTAATATCTGGTACTTTAGGGCTAGTATCTCCAAAAGACATTCATGGTATGTTTTTATTTATATGTGGATATTAGTCCTAAAGTACCAGATACCAGTGCTAAAATTCCCAGACCCAAAGAAGCTAAGTATGAAGAAAAGCACAAGCAAGGATGCTTAAATCACTTATAAATAGAAATTGGGAATTGGGAAGAAGAGGGGAGGGAGAAGGGAATAGGTTTCAGGTGTAGAGAGAGCAAGGAATCAATAGTGTGTAGGAGGCAAGGGGCATCTCTTGGACTTGCCAGAGGCTTGGGGTGGGGGAGGGGGAGACCCCAGGGAGTGTAGGGGGGTAACTCTATCTGAGACACTTAACAGTGGGACATATGGAGCCTGAAGTGACCACCTCCTGTAGCCAGGCAGAACTCCCACAGGATAGATTAAGATAGCAACCAAACTACAAAACCTGCCTAGAAGATGTGCAGGGACAAAGATGGAGCAAAGACTGAGGGAATGTCTTAACAATGACTAACTCAAATTAAGACCTATTTCATGGGCAAGACCCAATCCCTGACACTAATAATGATACTCAGTTACATTTGCAGACAGGAGCCTAGCATAATTGTCCTCTGAGAGGTTCCACCCAGCAGACACTGGAAACAGCTTAACATTTCATAGAGCCAGCAGAGTCTTGTGGAAGAGATGAGGAAAGGATTGAGAAACTTGGAAGAGAATAGGTACTCTACAGAAAGATAGAGTCAAGTAACCTGGACCCCTGGTTGCTTCCAGAGACTGAACCACCATTAAAGAGCAAGCAGAGGCTAGACCTAGACCTCCCAGAATATAAGTAGGAGATGTGCAGCTTAGTCTTCACGTGGGTCCCCAACTACTGGAGCAGGGTCCATCCTTGAATCTGTTGCCTGTCTGTAGATCCTGTCCACCTAACTGGCCTGTCTTTTCTGGCCTCAGTGGATGTTCCTAGTCTTGTAGAGACTTGATGTGCCAGGGTAGGGGGATACTTGGGTATCCCCCTTCATAGAGGAGAAGAGAAGGGGAAAGTGGGAAGTAGCTGTGTGAGAGGGGGGTAGATATTAAGACGTGAAGTGAATAAATAAATAAGTGGGAAAATAAGAAATATATCTTTATATTAGCAAGCAGTAAGATTTGAATGTTTATAGTGTGAGCAGGCAATGTTATCATAAAACCATCAACATTGTCAGAATGGAACTTTGTGTTCCTATGGTGAAGTATTATTACATGTAAGTTGCTGAAAATTTTGTTTTGAGTTTTTAATACCTTGTTGTTTTCTTGGATCATAAATCTGAAGCCCAAACAAGGGTGCTCTTTCATGCCTCAGCAACGTCACCTCACTGGTCCTCAAATCTAGTTGAAAAATTGAACCATTCATGTAATCTGTCCAGAACACATAATTCCCGTGATGTGACAGTCCAAAAGGATGGTTCAGCTCTTTCCCACTGTATACAATCTGTAAAATGTGAAATGAATGTAAACATACTAAGAAAATCAAGACTACTTTTCCAAATATAACTATTTAAGTAAATAATATGTTTGTAACCATACCAGTGGACAACTTAACCAGTCTCTCATATTTATCAGAGTAGATTTACCAAGGACATTTTTACACTGAGAACTTATTTTTCTCATTTTTTCAAATGCTATTTGAAGAAGACAGTCAATTCTTCATGTGTTCAATTTTTTCTCATAAATGCCACTGCAGGTACGATGAAGAATAGAAATGTTAAAATAGTATCACTCAATTATATTTCTCCTGCTGTGTGATATTTATTATTCCCTTGGCTGAAAGTTAATCTGAATAATTACTACACATGTACACACACATATATGTATATATATACATACACATACATCCTCACACTTAGACACACTTACACAAATGTTGTTTATCTAATAATCAAGTAAAATGAAGTGTTTGAATGGCTGTGTGAATGGAGAAGACTGTTCTAGGTCAATTGGAACAGTGAAAATTGATGAAATATAGGAAGTAACAAAAAAAGAGAAAGATTTTAATTTTACATAGATAAGATTTGCAAACAAGGTTTAATTTTGACTATGTTGTACTATTATTCTATTCCCTTCCATTTGTTGTTATGTGGAGAATAGTCAAGTCATCTTGCACAATGAGTTGATAACTAGGAAATACATTAGAGATCCATCACGGCCTCTATTCTTACCTTGTATCACTTATAAGGTCCTACAGCATGGCACATAAAAACAATTTTTTCATCTCAATCAATATTCAGAATTTAAGAAACTTATATACAGAGTTTAAGAATAAGATTTGAAGATCTGCTTCTTTTAATAGAATCCTCCATGTAAATTTATGTTATAATGAAAGATTGAAATACAGCAAAGCCTAAAATGTGATGAACATGGAATTATACATATTATGTATATACACATGCATACACCTTCTCACACACACACATGTATTTATGTACATATATATCGTATACATACTAACATCTTCAGAGGAAGTACAGATATTTAGTTAGTAGATGTGAAATATATGACATCATAGAACATACCAATCCGGTTTATTTATCTGGCAGAATTAGTTGATATCATTTGTGATAACCAATGACTGAACCAATAAAGCACAATTTGTTACTCAAAAAGAATTCTTAGTAAGTAGGACGAGCCCACCACTCAGGACTCAAACCCAGAAAGAAACTTAGATCAAGGGACACATTTGGAAATGTCTCATTTACTCTTCTTCACCTTTTACGTTGTAGTTGAAGTCATTCCATTGGGGCTATAGGTTGTTAGTGACTGAAGATGAAGCAACAGGGTGATGATTTTGTCACTAAGCCTGTGTCTTACTCTCAGCTACACACTTATCAGCATTACCCCATAATGCCAGGTCATTTTGTAATTTTTTTTTTTTTTTTTTGGTTTTTCGATACAGGGTTTCTCTGTATAGCCTTGGCTGTCCTGGAACTCACTCTGCAGACCAGGCTAGCCTCGAACTCAGAAATCCACCTGCCTCTGCCTCCCAAGTGCTGGAATTAAAGGCGTGCACCACCACCGCCCGGCATTTTGTAATGATTAAAGAAAAAAAAAAAAAAAGCAAGAGGAAGATCACATTTCTTTGCACCAATTGCCTTACAATTCAGCCCTTTCCTACAATGCATCTTGGGTTCAGTATCACAAAATCCTTTACTCAAATGAGTGCAGTATAATTACTTTGTCTAAATCTCAGCTGCAAATATTGAACTTATTTAAATAGAGAGGGGTTGCTTGGTCACAGAAAATCCATCAATAATGTAGAAAGGCGGCATTGTAAAATCGGCCCAGCTACCAGGAGGGCTTTTTTTAAAAAACCCACAAATCTTGGCATACTGCAGTGAGCTGGGCCTGGCCTCCCGGAGGCCAGTGCCAGCTGCACAGCTTAATGCTCATTCTCCTTCAGCCATCCCACAGAGACTATTGGCAGCCACCTCAGAGGGGTAAAAATAAACTTGAAAGTATTTTTAACACAGCACAACAAGGCACCGTGGAAGAAGAAGCCTGCGGGTTACAAACATCAGCACTTGTCTCTTACCTTTCTGTGGGTTCCATTCAAAAATATTTTCTCAATATGATCATAGTAGGCATCACACCAATATAGTGTGCTGGTGTGAAAGTCCAATGTTAAGCCATTTGGCCACAGCATCTTGGAAGTCACAAAAATTTGTCGATTGTCGCCATCCATCCAAGCCTTTTCAATTCTTCCCACGCTATCATCAATTTTATCTTCCTTCCAATCTGTCCAATACATCCAACTAGGACATGAGAGACAAGAGTTTATTTCATTTTCTCCAGTAGCCACCTAGAAGCACCCCTCAGATTTAGTACTTCCATAAGTCAGTAGCTTGCTGATTTGTTCCATCTAAACTTATCTTTCTTAACCAGTTAGCTCAGGGAAGCCAGGAAATCCAAGCCCACTAAACAACTTTGTAGCATACTACCAGCTACTATCCCCCAAGTTACTACAAAAAAACTACCACCAGCCCCCAAGGCTTGCCTAATACATTAATGAAAACAGTGGTAAGTACCAAATATTTATTTTCTTTGAATCCTGATACTTTTTGTAGCATTACTTTTAAATATTGTTCCATAAAATGCATAATTTGGCTCAGTGATAAAAAGGCTGGCAGCTGACGTGAGGATCCAGAGCACAGTTAATGATCTACTCCAGACTTTATTTAATTTTAGGTGAATTAGTGTTTTTATTTTTAGATAGGCAACTGGATTGCCTTTGTTCTAAAGGTCACAGTCATATTGGCTTTATTTAACCGGATCCAATTTGTCTTCCTGAGCAAATTATCTATACTTTATTGCTGTTTATTATTATCCCAAATCCACAAAGGATGATTTAGCTGCATGTAAGTTTGATAACAGCAGGTTGACTGACCTTGAGATTTTGAGCTTTTAATTTCTATCTCAAACAAAACACCTGCCTTTAGAAACGAATCTTTTGTGTAAGCTGTAACAGTGGGGGAGTGAGCCTGGAGCTAATATTCCTTTTCCCTCATGAATAAGGTGGAAACCCACTATGTGTGTTGTTTAAGGGTCATGTGAAAGTTCCTGGGTTATTAATTAAACTGGGGTTTCGTTTTGGCAGCCAGACACAGCTCTGAAAAGGACCAATGCTTATCTAAGCTGGAGGTCTTAAGAAGGCCGCCTGACGTCTTTCCCTCCCTTGTGGGAAACCTGAAGAATTTCTGACATAATTTGGGAAAATTCTGACTCCAGACTAAGAATGTTTACAAATGTACTGTGATCCATTCTGCAGTTGATACAAGGGCTTTTATCGCTGTGACAACATAGGAACTGTCAAAAAGAAACAGTATTTCCTCTAATTACATGATAGGCACAAATGTTTAGTTTCATTTATATAAATCAGCATCATAAAATGAAGTAAATAATATTTCACCTTCAATGGCTTTTTCTAAAATCATTATACTCACTTAATTAAAGCAGGTTTATTCTCATTACTAAATTATATATTATTGAAATGGGAATAATATTTTCTCACAACATTTTTTGCTGATCATGACATAAGCATTTTACTTTGTAACTTCCTATCAAAAGTCACAAAAAATATGTTTATTGATATGAATGCATATGTATGCATAGAAGCATGCATACATCACAAGCTTGGAATTCTAATAATGATGTTTATGTTTTGAAGGGGTTGAATGAAGCCAACAGTCAGTAAAGCCATGAGTGAAAGTGTATTGTTAATAAGAGCACAAACATGAAACAGATTTCTTTTTTTATTTCTACTTTCAAGGTCTACACACGTGCGCGCACACACACACACACACACACAAAATCTAGAATCCTCATATGAGAGATCACGTGATACTTCTCTTTCCGAGTTTGTCTTATTTTGCTTAACGTCATGATTCACTCATTTCTGGAAATGGTCCCTCCACTCCCTAACCTCAGGTGATGCTGGTTTAGTGTATATGTGAGATAACTGTCAGTGTTACAGTACTGAGAGAAAAAGCTTCTCCAATGGAAGTGTACAGCTCTGAAGTAAAACTATTCTGATAGCCCCGACCGAAGGAATACTGCAAAGTTATAATTTATAACAAACCCCACACAAGAGATTAATTGGGAGAGCCACAAATTGTGGCTACCTCTACTGCTGATAGAAGCTACTGGGAGCTGAGCAGCAGGTAGCCTTTATCTAGGGTTTCTTGGAGTGGGATGAGGCTCTAGGGTAGAGATTTCCTGGGTGAAGATTTACAGCCAAGCCCAGGGATTGGTGGGTGTTCAAGCTGTGTTCCTTCCACAGTTCTATCCTGTTGTCAAGTTGTCTCTGGGTTTAACCCTTCAGTGTTTCCTGCTGCAAGGACCACCCCTCTGTCATTATTACTCAGGCTAAGATTCAAAACAGTTTCCAGTATGCAAATGTGGTTTTTATTCTGAAACTCTTAAAGTGAACATGTTAATGAAATGAGTCCCAAGCCATTGCCACACTGACAATGTCCTCATGGTTACTGCTCCTTTTTTTCTGTTTGCTCTTTCTTATGCCCCTGCTCTGCATTCTACTCCATTTTGTTTTTGTTATTTGAAAACCTTAACATAAACATTAGGTTTCATCTTCACATAACACAATTTGTTATTGTTAAATCTGCCTGAGCTCTTCTCCAACTGCTTTCTCCGCTTCCATCATTGGATACCTGCCCCACATAGCTTGTTCCTTTTAGTTTATATGTCACAGGTATCCTTTAGTCCACCTTTCATCAATGCCTTTTTTTTCTGCCATGGGCTTCATTCTAGTGTTCTAGCCTGTACCTGCTCATACATCTACTTTTGTGCATGCATGCATACATATACACTTATGGATTTTTAATTAAAGAAATAATTAATACTGTATTGATCCTTTAATATAATTTGAGAAATTATATCTTTGTCATTAGTAATGAGTCCTTCTTCTGTACCTCTAAAAGCTGGTGGTATTGGAAAGCAGAAGAAAACATAAAGTTCTTATTCTGAAAACATTTACATAAAATTCCAAATATTGGAGTGAATTTTTGGGCTAATGCTTCCTTTTATTACTAGACAAGTTTTTAATAACCACTTGACCAAATTGCTTCAGGCTTGCATGGTGAGCCCCAATGCTTTCCAAGCTAGTTTTCAGACAGAGCTCAGGTTAGGATCTTTAAAGGGAAGGTGAACATGCTACCTCCAAATCTATCCTCACACTGAAGGCAAAACACAAAGCTCTATCATGGTCTTCTCTCTTACCATTTCACCTGCACAAAGAACATTTTGACTTAAGAAAATTTGGAGAATGTGAAATGGATATTTCAGTAATAGAACAGATAATTATGAAAGCCAAACATGAAAACGTTGAACTAAAGTATAGTTGATTCTGTTGAAAACGAGCACAGTGATTCATTTACTCCCTAGGAAGGTGTACTGTGCTTGTATTTGAAGTTAGTTTCAAATCATACAGTTCTGGAAGCTGCACTTTGGTGATCTTAGCTTACAGTGGCCATCTCATACCCTATTCACTTTTAATGTATGCATTTGGTCAAAAGAATGTCCATTTGTGATCACATTTTCTTGTCATAGAAACACACTTTCATACAGAAATCAGAACCGAAAAGTATGCTATCTATTCATTTAATGTTGAATTTCTGTTAGGAATTTTTCACATTTCTTTAATATTTTATAAATGTGATTTTATGTTCATGCCATAGGTCTGAAGGAAAAATGAAGTTATTCCATAAAATATTTCATTCTGATCAAGTAGCATAAAACTGTAAGGTTATATTCCCAGATGGAAATATAAATGAGCTTAAAATCACTGTAGACTCACATAAAGGAATAGAATGAACTGGGTAAAAATCACGTTTCAGACAAGACTGCCTGGGTTTAATATCTAACCATTCTGTTTGCAATTGAATGGAATGGGATCCATGATCACTTATTTCATCATTCGAGGAAAGAGAATAAGAACAGCAACCATTCAAAGGATTGCTGTTCTGTTACACATGGAAGTACAGTAACTACTTTAACAAAATGCACAGTCCACAGAAAACGTACAAAATGTATGTTAGTTGTCAATACCTAAAATATGATTAACTTACAAGTATAACCAATAGAGTCTCTGACTGAATGGTGGTGTGTCCTGGTGTCAGCTTGTCTAAATAATGCTTATCTCAAAATCTTTAAGTAACACGTCTTCTATACGAATATACAAATAACTGCTTATTTTACTTTGTTCAACACATTTTCCTGTTTTTATCTAACATATTTTCTAGAAGGAAAACTCATTGAGTAAATAACTCATTTTTATCTTCTGTTCCCAAGTGAAACCACCAATTCAAATGAATGTAAAGAAATTTTGCCACTGCTAAGACATATAAAACAGAACCCATCAGAAGCAGGTTTACATACCCATTGACTGGATCTACCACAATTGCTCTTGGATGAGACATTTCTCCCTCCAGCAGAGTTTTCCGGCTCTGAGAAGCTTTTTCCAGCCTGGCCACGTTAATGGTTTTTCTGTGACCATCATTAGTCCAATAAAGGTTATTTCCAATCCAGTCCACTGCAATACCTTCTACATTATCTAGATCTATAAAAATGTAAGAGCAAGAAAGAAGCTAATCATATAATAAAAGTCAAACAAGTTTCCACTACTACTGGTCTATTTAATGAAGTATCACAAAGACTGAAAGAAAGAAATGAAAAGATGAAAACAAACAAAAACTGTAATCCAAAATATTTATAGTGTGACTTTTCCATATAGCACTTTTTATAGATTTTCAATTTTATTTTAAGTACCTTGTCATGCAAATTATAGACCCACTGTTATCATAGGAATTACAATGTTATACATGTGCATAAACTAATCATGTGCCGTTTTCACTGAACACCAGAATGTTCTAACCAAGAAAGTGCTCTACAGAATAACACAAAATATGAATTACAAGAGTATAAAAGCCTAAAATCATGAGTGTGCAAGTATGAACAGAAATTTCAAGGAACATCTGCAATGCTTCTGTATATTTGACACTTTTTGTTGAGGATATCATGCATTTTATATGACTTCTGATGAAAGCTACTCCCATTCCTTCCATTCAATTCCTCCACTATCCCACCACCATTTTTTATTTTCAACTTCAGGTGGTCTCTCTCTCCTTTAAAAAAGCACACTGATTATACTTGGTGCAATCTGTATGTGCATTTTAAGAATTCTCTGTAGATTTCTATAAGGTACAAGAAGTAATGCATTAGAAATACTGTTAAGAAGCTTAACGGTTCATCTAATCTAAACCTTCACTTGTACAAAAAGGGAAGTCGACATTTCAAAGCAAACTCATGTACTCCTAGTTTACTATCCAAGAAGCTTCAGAACACCAGAATAACTTCACAGGTTAATTGTGCCTATGCTTAGAAGGCTGTATAATGTTTTCCATACTTTATTGATGTTTAATTTATCTGCACATTCGCCTATTCCAACATAGTGAGAATAACTGTTGTTCTTTTCTATTTGTCTTGTTCTATGGATAAATTTTAGAATCATATTTTATATGAAATCAACTTCAGTTAAAAAAAAGTCACGATGGAAAATTTGATTTTTAAAATTTCACTGTTACTCTACTACTTATATAACTTTTTTTATTTTATCTCAAGGATTAGTGACTCTAACTCTACAAATGGAAATTTCGTTACTCGCACTGTAAATAAATCACCACAATGATCTATCTAAAGAGGGAAAGCAATAATAGTGCCTGCCCTGAGATTGTATCCAGGGGTAAACAGTTACTGCTCCTGTCTTGAGGTCATAAACTAGGGCCAAACAACTAAGAGTCCTGCACTGAGGTCATAATTGAGCTACTGCAGGGAACTTTATTTGTATTGCCCGAGATAGGGCAACATTTTAAAGCAGGTTATCTACTATCAAGATATTCTATAAAAAAAATATGTGATTATGGATGGTCTAGGTGCCTTACATTTTTATCTTCTAATACTCAGTAACATTTTCTTATGCTTTAAGAGTAGTCCTCTTCAACTGGAAATAGAATATATTAACATTCAGGAATACATACTGATGATAATAAGATGGAATTGAATCCAAACAGGCACAATTTAAAAGGAACTACTGCTTAATTGTTTCATTTTGGTTTTGGAAATTGACCTGTAATTTATAAGTGATTAGGATTAGGGTCCCTTCCTATCTAGTCCAAGAACTAAGGAAGCTCCTTAACTGTTCTTTTCTGCAATACGCTTACACTTAAGTATGAGCACAAGGACAATGCTCAATTCAAAGAATGTTTTTGAGGATTGAGTGAGTATATATGTGGAATTCTTTTATTTTTTGTTTATTTATTCATTTTTCCATTTCTTCAATTTTTTTTTATTTTTGAGGATATACCTAAAAATGTCTATTATGTTGTAAATTCTGTATAAATTGTGTTTTATTACTCATAGTTAATATAGGCTTTCCTTTAACTAGCTAGCCTATTAAGATAATAATGAGATCATAACCCATAATACCAGAAGAAGACACCCTCCTGTATAAGAGGTCATGATGGTACTAGGAACTTTAGTTCCAGAACACCAGCAGAAGATTCCTGCTCCAATTGAAGCCAAGCTAGAACTAGGAACCCCACAGGCCACATGAGTACCTGGAATGCCAGAAGACATGTCAGTATCCAGAACTCCAGAGGTCATGCCAGTATCTAGAACCCCAGAATTCCAGAGGCAACTTTAGCATGCAACGACCCCGGAGATAATAGAGACCACCAAAATAACTGCAGAAATATCTTACTGGACATGAAGAGTAGCTGGTCACTGGAATTACGAACCACTCAGTCAAGAAAACCAGAGAGGAAACAGAAACCAAGGGAAAATATCTATCCAACAAATACAAATCAGAAATCATCATTTAAGCATATAATTACCCCAAACCCACCTGTCTAGAGGCCAGCATAAAAACACAATCAACAAGTGACAGGGCAATCTGACAGCATCAGAGCCCAACTATCCTACTTCAGCAAGCCCTGGATTTACCAACGTAGCTAAAGCTCAAGAAAATAGCCTTAAAACTAATCTTAAGAAGATGATAGAGGCCCTTAAAAAAAACTGAATGGAACCCTTGAAGAAACCCAGGAAAACACAACCAGGTAAAGTAAATGAATAAAACTGTGCAAATGGAAATAGAGGCAAAGAATAAAACAAACAAATAAACGCAAACAGAGAGACTCCTGGAGATGAAAAATCTAAGTATATAGACAAGAATCACATACAAAAACGTCACCAACAGAGTGCAAGAGATAGAAAAAGAAAAATCTCATGCATTAAAATACAATAGAAGAAATTGAGACATCAGTCAAACAATATTAAATATAAAAAGTTCCTGACACAAAACATCTAGAAATCTGGAACACTATGGAAGGACCAAACCTAAGAATATTAGAAATAAAAGAAAAAAAACCTCAAAGTCTCAGAAAATATTTTTAACAAAATCATAGAAAAAAGTTTTTTTCCTAACCTAAAGAAGGAGATACCTATAAAGGTACAAGAAGCTTCCAGGACACAAAATAGATTGAACCAAAAAAGGAAGTCTCCACTGCCACATAGTAATCAAAACACAAAATTTATAAAACTAAAAATGAATACTAAAAGACAAGGGAAATGGCCAAGTAATATGTAAAGGGAGACCAATTAGTATTATACTGCCTTCTCAATGGAAGCCGTAAGGGCTTGAACGCATGTCTTGCAGATGCTAAGAGATCTACAGATGCCAGGCAAGGCTACTATACTCAGCAAAACCTTCACTCAATATAGATAGAGAAGACAAGTGATATCTAATGAAAATTCTAATTTAAGCACTATATATTCACAAATCTAGCCCCACAGAAGGTACTAGAATAAAAACTACAACCCAAGAAGGTTTACTACATCCATGAAAACAAAGAAATAAATAATTTTACACCAGCAAGCCAAAATAAAGGAAGCACATACATGTGTGGGCGTACACACACATACACACACACACACACACACACACACACACACACACACACACACACA
>JANHMN010000002.1:113996162-114011790 GCA_030674055.1 Rhabdomys pumilio
ACACACACACACACACACACACACACACACACACACACACACACACACTACAACTACCACTACCAATAACAAAATAACAGGAATAAAGATTTATTAGTCACTGATATATCTTAATATTAGTGGACTCACTCCTCCCAATCCCCCAAATGACCCAGACTAACAGAGTGGATGCAAAATCAGGATCTAACCTTCTGCTACATACAAGAAACATAGCTTCACATCAAAGATAATTACTGTCCTAGAGTAAAGGTTTGGAAAAATAACTTCCAATTATGGTTGTTTGAGTATGCTTGGCCTATGGGAAGCAGCACTATTAGGAAATGTGTCCCTAGTGGAGGAGGCGTAGCCTTGTTAGATGAATTGTGTCACTATGGAGGCATGATTTTGAGGTCTCATAGATATGCTCAAGTATGGCTGTGGGAACCCAGACCATCCTACTGGCTGTCTTTGAATCATGATGTAAAACTTTGGCTCTTCCAGTACCATGTATGACTGTACAACTCCCACTTGCTTTCCACTATGATGATAATGGAGTGAATCTCTGAAACTGTAAGGCAGCTCCAATTGAATGCTTTCCTTGTTATCTTGGTCATATTGTCTCTTCACAGCAATAAAATCCTAAAACTGAAGTTTGTACCAGGGACTAGGGTATTGATGTGACAGTCCTGACCTTACTTTTGTTTGGAGAAATGTGCATTTGGAGTCTTTGGATTAGGAAAGCAGTTTAATATTTTAATTGGGGCTTAATGGGCCATAGTAGTAGAATCCTAGAAGACTCTTAGCCTAGACTTGTTTTGTGAAGTTGGTATTATGAGTCATGTTTTTGAAAATTAGGACTTGTGAGATAAATTTAAGGATATAAGAAAGAAAAGTCATCTACAAACCTATGTGAAGAAATTAAAGACATTGTTTGTTTTATGAGCTATTTACTTTTTTATCCACTTGAGTGTTTTGCCTAGAATTAAGCATGTGTGCCACATTAGTACTCAGGGCAATTAGAGATCAGAAGTTAATGCCTGATTCCTTGAAAGGAGAATTTTGGATGGTTGTGAGTCATCATGTGATTGCTGGAAATGGAAGCAGAACAGCTGCAAAAGCACCATGTGCTCTTATTCACAGAGCCAATTCTCCAGTTTCTTAGCTGACTTGAAAAGGGCAATTGGGAATTTTCTCTTATTGGGAAAAAGCTTAAGCAACAATTCATTCTTTCTCAACAAATATTCATGGTTAAAGGAAGCACTTTCCTGTTATATTTTTCATCCCTACTTTAATGAAATTAGTAATTAGGAGATAGTAAGTATCTTAGGGAATATTGAGTAGCTATCTGTATTGTGATTCACTGTGTGTGTCAACTTGACTAAACCACAGTATACAAATATACCATCATTTAGTCAAATATTGGCGTGCACGTTACCATCACAGTAGATTTATTTATATGCTATTTCAAGCAAATCTGTAGAACTGAATAAAACTGTTTAACCTGGATTACATGCTTTATCTCATCTAATGGACCGAAATCCTTAAGAAAAGAAATTGAGTTCTTTCGAGAAGCATGACTGTGCTCCCAGGCTGGCTATAGATTTGAACTATACTATGCACTCATCCCTACCAGGAAAACCTTACCAGCCAGCCTCTACTATCATATGATCCAATTCTACAAAGTGACTCTTTCCCCCATTTCTTTCATTTCTGTCTTGTTCGTTTGTTATTCTAGAGAGAGCAACATCCTCACCAAGTCTGTGATCAGAAAATGATTTCACTTAATATCTGGGCAGAAGAACATACTTCCCACTCATTCTTTTCAGTTGGCACACCAAAAAGCATAGTTTACACAGAACAATGTAGCTTCTAATTCAATAACCCTCAAGTGATAACACTACTTACACATCTCATTTTATGATACACTTAGAACTTCTGCATAACATCAGACGCCTGAATGTAAATAAGTAAGAAGTCATTTCAATGAAGACCTTTTTATTACCCAATTTAGTCTTCTTACCACGAGAGAACAGAGTTAAAATCCTGTCACCTAATTAAATGCAAAACTCCAGAGCTATTTTTGGATACTCATTTTACTTTCACACCGAGATTATAATTTATAACAATACAATAATTCAGAGCCTTGCACATCATTAAGAAGTTGCTTTTCTATCTTATATTAGTGGAAGAGAAAGATCTAGCAGTAGTCGCTACAATAACGTAGTTTCATAGATTGCTGCTATATATATTTTCTAATATGGTTTAGGCTTTTGTGCTTGGATACATAAATATTAAAAATACAATCATGTCACTGCAACTGATAATTTTTTATCTGAAATTTCAACGGATTAAAGAAGAAAAAAAATTTTGTATAAGCTAGAGAATTCAGGACCCAATAGTATACTGTTCAATAAACCATAGGTTCATTAAATTCTGAGTTTGAATTACTAGCCATAAACTGTAATATTCACTACATTTTATAATTACAACAACAAGGCAAACATATATTATTTTATATGTTCATGTAACTGGTGATTGCCTAACTACCAAACTAAATTAAACAAAAGTACACTTGTTTTAGAACCACGTAAAGTGCACATGTAAGTTATGTATAAATGTGATAGCAGAGGCAAAATCCTTTAGCAGTTCATCTTGCAAAAGCCTTCATAGGCATTTAATAAACACCCATACTAACAACACTGTGTCCACAGATAGCATTTTTTAAAAGAAGCAGTGAAATAGGGACAGAATTAATAAGAAGATTAGCAAACAGCTTACTATTAATTCTGTATTTTAATGATGAAAGCAGCTAAAGAACTGGATTATGGTATAACTTCTACATCAAACAAGTAGTAACACAGGACGTGACTTAACCAGTTACATAGTAGTCAATACAGAAAGCTTACACATGGGATTAACATCCAGTGTACTGCCCCTAACTTCATGTGCAAGTTTGAAAACAGATTGGTGGAAGAAAAGTGACCTAAAGAGGCAAAAGTCAACATTGGGGTTAAATGAAATTTTAAAGTTAAAATTTCAAGTTGGAAACATTTGGTTTGAGAAATATAAGGGCTTGAATCTGGATCTGAGCTAACAAAACTGATCATATAAAAGGAGAGTCGGGATTTAGAGTCAGTGTTAGTAGACAGGCTGGTTGTCTTCGAAGAAGACCTGAAAGACAAATGTAAGGCAACATGGCCTTTCATATAGCCTTTCTCCTTGTGAAAATGATAAGAACACAGTAAATTACCAGCAAGGAAGCTTTTAAAAGGCACCAGCTTGTTATAGAAAGAGACCACTAAGACTACCATACAATAAAGAGATAAATGAAGAAAAACTAGAGTCACCTCTAGAAAGCTGTGATAAGAGTTTAGCTATCTATACACAGGAAAAAATGCCTGTGATAAACTACAAGCTGCTCATGGAAACATAACAACCAAGAGTACAATGTTTAATTAGTGGCTAGCAGATCCAGCCAAGGGACACCTACAAAGTCAGCCAAGGCAGGCATCCAGCAGATGGGTCAACAGATGACTCCAGAAATCAGACAAACAAGGAGCTTCAGAGCATCACCATTCCCTTAACTGAACAAGCAATATATGAATAGAATGTGTCTGTCTCCCTGTTTTGGCCAGAGAAACATGCACAGAGTGTACAACCCCTCCATCAGCTGGACTTTTATATACATGGTGAATTAGCCAATCTAAGTAGAAATTACCTTAGTCTTTGTGCATTTCCCTCTCAAAATCCCTTCCTGCCAAAGTGAGAATCCCGTTTTTTTCATTTTTGTTATATTGAATATTTTATTTATTTACATTTCAGATATTATCCCCTTTCTATAATTTTCCCCCAAGCCCCCTATCCCATCCCCTGTCCTCCTGCTTCTATGAGAGTGTGCCTCCAGCCACCCATCCGCTCCTCCCTCCCCTCCCCACTCTCACAATCTCCCATACTGGGGCATCCAGCTGTTTAATTTATTCTTGCCTATATAAAACTCTGTCTAGAATGAAACTCTTCTTTAAAACCAACCTTTTTGCTATCTATGAACTCATTGACCCAGTTAAAGCATTATGTGACCACAAGCATTTGCACCCCACTCCTGAGTTATACCTACGTAAGACAGAAAGTCTGCATTACAATCAATTGGCCACTTAAGTTAGTCAAATATGACATATCACATCGATGAATGACTTGTAATCTATTGACTTATAGGTGGCAAACTCAGTAATATACATAAATATATATATTCAAATTTTATTTTATGGTCACATTTGTCTTCAGTGTGTGTGTATATACTATGTTCAGAGTGTTAGACAGTCTTGAACTAGAGTTATGGTAGGTTGTTAACCACCATGGGGGTGCTATGAATAGAGCCTGGGTTAACAGTAATTACTGCTCTTAACTGCTAAGCCAAATATTGCTTTAGCTCCTAAAAGCGAACTTTGATGACTACTTTCATTCCATTCAATTGCGGAGGACTAAAGAGAGAAAACAGATAAAGAGTGAAGAGAAAAGTTGAGTTCCATCAATCCTTCTTGGAGGAAAAAAGAAGAAGTGCAAGGTCATATAGTATTGTTTATTTGTTGATATGCACCTAGACGAGTACTTTGCAGTTATAATACCACACAGTTAGGAAGTATATATATTTCCAGTTATGTAGCCAAATTCTTGAATAGAATAATTGGTAACTATTTCATTCCTTTATTTTAGTCATGCACACAACCTATGTATATTTTAAACATCTGTCTACCAGTATTTTCCCAGAATTCCAAAAATGTGGCTGACAAGGTGGCTCAGTGGATAAAGGCAATTGCTGGTAAACCTGATTATATGACTTCAATCTCCATATGACACGTATTGGCAGGAGAGAACTCTGACAAGGGGTCCTTTGAACTCTATAGGGGTGCTGTGGCACATACAGGCATACACACAAACACACACACAGAGACAGAGAGACAGAATGACAGAGAGATAGAGAGACAGAGACAGAGAGAGAGAAAACTAAATAAATGTAAATTGAAAACCTTTTATGTAATACAATCTCAAAAACTATTGGTTTAATGAATGTAGAAATGCATGAATGCCTTATATCATTTCATGAGTAATTAATATCACCTTGTAATGATTTATCACTTGTTTTCACCACAAGCTCTGAGATATAAATACCTGATCTATATTATACTACTGTTTGCTAACTAGTAAAGTATATTTAAAAACACATGGTTAACCTAGCATGGTGGAACATGCCTTTTATGTCAACACTTGAGAGGCAGAGGCAGGCTGCCCTCTGAGTTTGAGACCACCTTCACCTACAGAATAAGGTCCAGGACAACTAGGGCTACATAGAAAATATTGTCCGGAAAAAATATAGTCCCTATGGACATTTAAATACATATGTCTATGGAAGCCATTTCTATTCAAACCACCTAAGCAATGTTTGCTTATTTCTTTATTCTTTGTATGTAAGTAATTTTTTGGTTTTAATTATATGTACATTTGTGTGTTTGTTGTGGATTTGGACACACGAGTAAAGTTTCCACAAAGGTCAGTTGTATAAATTCTTAATTGGTGAGCTGTTTCTCTAGTCTCTAACTACATGTTTATACATGCAAATTCATGATCTCATCACTAGGTACTATTGTTTTTATTCATTCGCTTTTCCTTCACTTTTTTGTTCTCTAAATTTTTTAACTTCCTGTAAATTTTTCTCAACATATATTGTTCTTTAAGTTCCCTTAGTACTACATCTACTTTGCATTCCAAATTCCATCTACCAAATTGCAGAATATCTTGAAGTATGGGCATATCAATTTCTCAAGTTTTTTTTTCAGAAAAAGATGACAAGACGTTAAAAAAATTAAAAGAAAAGAAATACCTATACCACTAGCACCAGACAGCAGTTATTATCCTGTTAAATATTTGGAATAAAAAAGAAATTTACAAACTAATGGAAACAGAGTAAATGTAGTGGAAGGAAATAATGATCATGGAATGATGGATGACATTCCTCATAGGGATAGCCTTCTCTGTCTGGAATATTAATGAATAGCACTCCATTAAATATTATGAATTATATAAATATACAAACACACATACACACACATACATCTTACAATTAAACAATAATTATAAAAGTCTTACAAAATTGCATAATTGAACATTATTTTCATCATATTGATAGTTTTTTATCTAGTATTTTATCTAATCTTTAAATTTATAATTCAAGAAGTTGGTGAAATGTTTTGTTTATGGTTGATGTGATAAACCACTCTGACTAAAAGCAACTTGAGAAGAAAGGAATTTATTTGGTTTATACTTCTGTGCCATCTTCATGGAAAAGAGACAGGAACTTAAAGCAGCTATGGATGTAGACACCATGATGCAACTATGTTCACTGGCTTGTTATCAGGACTTGTTCAGCTTGCATTTTTATGCAAGCCAGAAGCATAAGACCAGGGGTAGGTACTACACACAATAGACTGAGTCCAACCACATCAATCATTAATCAAGAAAATGCCCCCCAGACATGAATGTCCCTGTGTTAAGTTGGCAAAATCTAATGAGCAAAGATGACGAGATCTGCCAGAAAGCAAAATGCTTCCTCTGAACCCCCAGGCATGGTGATCCATGCTTATGTTTTCAGTACTGGTGAGGCAAAGACAGGTGAGTTTTAAGGCTTGATGATGAACCAACCAAACCTAATGTGTAAACTTCAAGTCCAGTTTGAGATCCTATCTCAAAAGCAAGGTGAAAGCAGAGTAATGAGAAATAACAAGAAACATTGCTAGTGACCACACACACACACACACACACACACACACGCGCGCGCGCGCACATGGTACACACATGTACATAACCTACAAACATACATGTTGCCATAGAAATTCTTATAAAATTATAATTTAACACCTTACATTCAAGATATTTTAGAGAAAGTGACTTATGGAGCACAGTCTCATGTTACCTCAATTCATCTAACTTTTATAATATCCAAGTTTGTTTCAAACAAAATGCTATGAAGTGTAAAATAATTATGAATGCTCAAGTTATAAATGAAATTCATGTAAAAATAGATCATCAATGTTGGGATTATTTGGTTGAACATTATGCAGAACTTAATCTTCCTAAATGGAAGAGGGCATATGAAAACACTGAATTTTCTTAAATCAATCTTTGTGCTTTTATCTTGTGCTTTTTGATTCTTTTTTGTTCTTGTATTCACTTAGCAATCTGTAATTAAAAAGCTACTGAAGATCTCTATCTGTGCCCATATTGGAACACACTCCCAAATTCTGTTGAAGTTTTTCTAACACTATCTGTCATAATCTGTCTACACCATAACCTTTTCTCTGTTGAGCACATTCTAAATACTTTCAGTTTAGGTAATCCTCAATATTTGTACTTGCTCAAGATCTATTTTATCACGAAAAGACATAATTTCATAATTTACATTTATAAACATTTCTGGATTTTATCCCTCTTTTAAAAAGTTTCACAACTTAATAAGACAAAATTTTTCTTAAATTTTATATTTTTTGTGTTCTTTAGATTTGGGATAAGAAATAATTTAGGAAGTAAAAGTCTGAATTTTTTATTAACTGAAATGGAAATATTCCAGTTCTATCTCTGAGTGCTTCTGCAAGGTATAATTAATGTCTGGTATGTGTGTGGAATGGAAGCATCTAATTATTAAACCGCTTTAAAGATTACTTTAGGCCTTTCCATACCATGTCTTCTTGTTTCTATTAATATTAATACATTCTTAAGAGAAGAGATTTCTCTCTAAACTTTATTTCAAGTTTATTACACTATTGAAATTCCAAGCTGTGGTTTCTGTTGTTCTGGCAGGCTTTTGTCATCAGATTTCTATGTTGGGGATACTCTTTACCTCTGAATGCTGATGGCTTCCTTTTGGAGTCCTCAGTGCTAAACTAAATTTTTGTTAATAATTTTGCAATAATTTCATTGATACAGAATACAAAATGTTGTCTTGCTTGCTTACCCTCACATCAAGACATCAACTCATTTGATGACCAACAAGTCCTTTCAACAAGGATACAGATTGCTCCAATACAGCCCTGTTTTCACATGGACATCATGTTCACTGTCTTGGACGATTTGTAACTGAATAAACATTTTTATAAACCCAAAATGGGCATTTTCATTGTAAATACGCATCATATTTTGGAATATTTTTAACCCTATTATCTGGCCCCATCTCATTGAGAAACAGGATTTTATTTTTTATAATATATCATATAAAACATCTCTCATTGTAGAGTGAGAATTTGTATGTCTAGTTTTATTTGTTCCATTAAAGCGATACCAAATAAGTTAATTGAAAGCCAATGACACATATTTTCATCAACCAAATGCCTTAAATGTATAAACTGTGAGTGCAGGAAAGCACCACCAGGGGTTACCATATTTTCAGAAGAATTAAGCTGGGTTTTCATACAATGGTAAGATGAAGAAGATGAAAACAGTTTAAACACATCTCAACCTTGCTTTTCAAATTCCCATCCACTTAGAGAATTTGAAGGATGGGTATTCAGAGCTCATTCACATACAAGATGCTGAAGCTACAGATCACATGGAAGCACATAAAATAGCGGAAGACCAGTGCTTTGCAAGAGCGCAACATTCCTTGATTTTGAATAAAGAGGGATTCACAGAACAATCAGAAGGGCCTCCGGTCTCTGACAGGAACAGCAGGGCCCATGAAGTGTATTCTCTGGCAGACAGTTTTTAAAAGTTAAAATAGGAAAGATTTGTTGAAAGTAAATGTAGTTTGATGTGTGAGTTTAGAGTTTCTATGAATCCCAGGCACAAAGAATTCCTTCAACTGAGTTCACAGACAAAGACTAAAAGCAGAACAGGAAACCTTCAAGGGACCACTGAGTGCCTCAAAGATAAGAAACTCAATCCATTCCTCAGACTCACTCAACTCATATACAAAAGATAACAGCTGACGCAGCAGGGAAGGGTGAGAAGACTTTTCTACTCACTATGACAGGACAAAGAACAACCCTTTGTGAGGGGTACAGAAATAAAGTTATCTGCAGTTGGCAAAGGAATAGGAAACCTCCCCAGAAGCAAGAAGATAAAAAAAGGTTTAATGGTGAGCCACTGTTAAGGAGGGTAGAAGTCAAGCCCTGTGTTCCTGAGGGGAGACGGATACTCTACTGCACCTGCCAAAGCTCCCTACTTGTAGCACGACAACACTAGCTGAATGTTTGGAAAGGAACAAGATATGCTGGCAAAAAATGATGGACATTCATGGATGAGAAGTCACAAGCACAGAGAGTTACCTAGTTAGGCCAAAAAAAGTGAAAGTATAGAAATCTCGCTGTAAACAAACATAATTGAGAGATACTATTCCAAAGGATCAAATGAGAAGGCTAGGCTAATTCCATGACAGGATTCAAATTGGCAGTTTAGGAGACTAGGGCTAAGAACCCAGCAAGTCCAGGGAAACCCCTGCAAGTCAATTACTAATAGAAAAAACCCCAAGCTCCAGCATCCGCATCCACACCCTGGTAATAGTTCAGAAATGCACAGAGATAGAGAAAGATAAAGCTCATTTACCCTAGAAATCTAATGTGCTTTAAATTGAGACTATGAGTTCAATTGGTTGTCTCTATATTGGTAATGGGAGACCCCAGCATGCTAGACTTTTGCAGAATAAAACAGTCTTTGCATTTACATACTATTTGAGTCTGAGGTGTCATTCTTAGGCAAGTAAAGGACCTTACACAAATTCATCTTGTTTTTACATTTCCTTATTTCTTTACATTTTAATGACAGAGATTCTTGTTCCAGGTTGGCCCTAAAGTTCTGGTCTCAGACAATTTTCCTGCATCAGCAGAGATTTCAAGCTTACCTTATGACATTTGCCAAAGTTTTAATACAATTCATTTTAAAGCTATCCCACACTCATAAACGGGTTTGTTTACAATGTGATTAGTTCATAGAAAGCCTTTTCTGTTTCCTTACTACTTCCTACCAATACTGAGAAGGAAAGAGACACAGAAAGTAGACATCAAGTTAAAAGGCAACAGTGCCAGTGATGGAAGCAAATGAAAGTCAGAGCACTAGGTGTTGAGCTTCGGTCTATTGCCGTGTATTATAAGGCTAAGTGCAGGCCCCCAAGGTCTGGTTGTCTCAGACATGAAAGAGTCTATACTTTGACCAATGTGATGCTATATGACCTTGCCCCCAAGTTGATGAATAAAGATGCCTGCAGCCTAGAGCTGGGCAAAATTAATATAGGCAGGATTTTGGGCTTCCTGGCTTGGAGTTGGTGGAGACCATGAGGAGAAAGAGAAGAAGGTGAAGAGGGGAGATAGACACCCTGTGTTAGCAGTCAAGAAAGCATGGCCATGAAGACTGGGCATTGGAGTTAAGAGCAGCCCAGATGAAACACGGTAAGAAATAACTCACAGCTATTGATAAGAAAGTAGGTTCAAATAGCGTAAAGTATATCTGTTTTTGCTTTAGTGCTGATTAAGGTTTATTGTAAATAATAAAAGTTATATGTGTTTTACCCAGGAACTGAATGGTCAAAGGTAGAATAGGTCTAGATTGAAATTTTTTACTACAAAACTACTAAAGGAATTAAATCTGTTAGCAATGTTATTCCTTCTGAAAGTCAGCCAAATAGGGCACAGAGCAACCTTGCTAATGTATTAGACCTGGATTTTCAAATTTGTATGTATCATGTATTCTAGTCACCAAGGTAGTACTGTGGCTTGAAATGATTGTTAAATCTATTTTTGTTTTTTCGTTGGTTGGATTTTTTATCTGGTTTTGAGTAAATAAAGGACTGTAGTTGATTAATTTTTGGACTGGACAGGAGAGCTTATTGTTCTTAATGATTACATTTGGAGATAAAAAGAATTTCTGTTTACTTATGTCAGAGTGAATGTATTCAGCATACACACACACAAACACACACACACACAAACACACACACACACACACACACACACACACACAATCAACAGCATTTCCCCAAATTCTATTTTAATGGTTATCTTCATGGTAACTGTTCTCTTTTATCATGGATATGAGCTAGTGAGACTGATTGATGAGACTATTATTTTAACTGAACATTTTCTATTAACTAATCTTAGGTACAGTTTAGTTACAGGTTATAACTTTATAACCATACTCCCATAGGCATGATAATCCCAAGTAACATATCAAACACGAGCTATATAGTAATAGAAATAATTAAGCAATTGGTTTCTCCTGTTTTACATTATGCTGAAGGTTGCTACCTGATGAAATTTTGAAAAATTGTATTACTCAAAATTTTATGAGTGTCTGAGTCTGCTACTAAAATCATGTATTCTAGCTACTCAAAAGGCTAAGGCAGAGGTAGACAAGTTAAAGATCTGCCTGTGCTACAAAATAAACTCAAGAATAACTTAGCTATCCCAATAAAACTCTGTCTCAAAATATATTAAAAGGGCAGGTAATAAACACACTCTTGCAAATTGTATATTGAAATACTGGTCTGTTTTCATATATCTACTCCTGATAGTGATTACTATTACAGTGGATAAAATAAGATAAAATATAATGGCCT
Source organism: Rhabdomys pumilio (assembly GCA_030674055.1). NCBI lineage: Eukaryota > Metazoa > Chordata > Mammalia > Rodentia > Muridae > Rhabdomys > Rhabdomys pumilio. The sequence goes on from JANHMN010000002.1 coordinate 114,007,735, forward strand.
GAACAGCAATCTTAGAAGGAAATTGACACCTTATATCTACAACATACACTACTACAACTGAATAATAACAATAATAATAATGACTCTGTGTGTGTGTGTGTGTGTGTGTGTGTGTGTGTGTGTGTTTAGGACAAACAAGATGTTTAGGACACCTTGAAAAAAGCCAAATATGCAAACTACAGGGACAGTAGAAGCAGAATTGCATACAATGGTATACAAAATATTTCAGAAATATTAGCAGAAAAAATTCCAATCTAGTGAAAGAAAATTCATTTAAAAAGCAAGAGGCATATAGAAAAGAGACCAGGAAAAAATGGCCATGTTATATCACAACTAAAACACTAAGTATCCAAAATAAGAAAGTGTGTTAGGAGCGTCAAGTAAAAGCATTCAGTCACTGCTGAAGGGTATTGGGTTCTAACAACAGATGATTTCTCAGCAGATACATTAAAAGCATGTGGGACATGAAAACACGTAGCTAAAATTCTGAAAGACCGTATGTATGGCATTCAGAAACAATTGTAATCACCAATGTAACTTTACATTTATGTAAAGTTTATGATGAGTTTTATTTTTAAGAAAATATACAACCTTGACTAAAACCCAAACCAAGCTGTCTTGTCTTTTATTAAGAATATGATTGTTAGGTATTTTTCAGTTGTGAGTATTGCATCAGGGTTTCATACATGTATACTCTGAAGTATGACTGAAGGGATAATTCAGATAGACCAGTGGCAATGGAACCCATCTCTGCTGTTATGTGAAGAAGCATTAATTTCACTGATAAGATAATGTTATCAAAAGTAAGATTATCAAAGAAAACCTCTATTCAGAGCCTAGAAACTTTTTGAAAGGAAACCAAGATTCTCTCTATTATATTTTCACGACTCATGAAAGAGTCTCTTGAAAGCAGATAGTCTGAACAATCTGCCTGGCAAGAATGTACAACTCCATTGTCCCAGATTCTGGGATTCTACTTCACAAGACAGTTTATGACAGAGTCACTGATAGCAAAATGTTTAATTAGAACCTCCTTGAGAATGCAAAATCTTGGTGACATATTTCCTTAATTAGTAAGCTATTTCTAAAATGTCAAAAACTGGTACATATTTTATTTTCAAACTTCATTTGCATCTCTCAGAGAGTGAGCACTCCATCAATAATAATTTGATTTGAAATATGACTCTGAGTTGAGTGAATTGTCTTTCCCATGAACCTCTTGTTCTATTTTACATATCCATGGAAAAGCTTTGGGCTCTCTTGAATCTGTCTGTTCTCTGGCTCCTTATACATCTGACCACTGGATGGGTCTTCCTAAAATACTACTTTATTCACATTTTGTCTTATATGGTAAACACTTCTGATTTATATTATTGAGGATTGGGTTTTTCATCACACTGACTTCTAATTTGCAAAATCTTTTGTCACTATTATCTGTAAATTTAACTTTCAAAATAGTGATTCATTGAGGGTATACATCCTATTTCTGGAAAGCATTTTTTTTTCATGGGCTTCTCGGGCAGCACAAAAGTTTCTTCCCTGCCTTTAGCATCACCTTATTAAGAAATAGCTCACAAATGACGTAGTGACTAAGGAGTCTCTGATAATGTCCATGTAAAGGTGTCTGCCACTTCCTGTAGACCAGGAATGTTCCCATTGCCTAGGCAGTTCTCATGTTTGTTGGGACAATTTGTATTTCATCAATCAAATAGTGCAATGCTTTAAATTTCCATGTGTTTCGCATGTGGTCCATCAAGGTAGTCACTTTTTAAAATTCCTTTTAACTTTAAATTCACAGGATAGGTTAGCAATCTATCATTCATAATATCCAGCAAATGGCTCTTGATTCAGAGATTTCTAAACTATTCAAGAAGCAAATAGGCTTTAAATTTGAGGAAAATAAGATCCATAATTATGAAAGAATATTAATCATCTGATAGCTTAATATGATGTTATTTTTCTACTTTTGCTGATGTTATTTTTATTATTTGATTGCCTGTTCTTAAGATAATTTCATACTGGTTTAAGCAAAACACATGCATGGGAGGCTTATGCCATATTACATTTATTACAATATTTCTCTTGATAAATTGAAGTAAGTTTGAATGTTTAAGTTTCTTAAAGTTATTTACTCCTTCAAGAGCAAGGCTATGCAATTCCATTTTAATTGCTAGAATAAGAAATGGTGCTGAAATTTGATAGAAATAGGTACACTGCCACTTTTCTTGAGAAAAACACTTGTCTAATGAGGACCAAATTCTATAGAATTCTTTGCTATCCTTATATTCTAACATCCATTCTATTAAGGCATCCTTGTAGTTTTACATTTTACCAAAAGGTGAATAATATCACTATTTACTCTCTGAAGTGTTATAAATATAATCGATAGTTCAGGTTCAGTCTTTCAATGAAATATTAGCATACAGGAATGAGAAACCTGTGGAAATTAATGTCACTGAGCTGATAAAATTATAAAATATTGTTAAACAGTGAAGGAGGATATGGAATCTGCTTAACACAATGAAACACAATGGATGTAACCTTTTCTAAGCCTTCATCTCTGAGCACTTTGATGCTAATGTCACACAATGTCACTTACCATCTTTCAGAATGGTTTCTCGCTCTGTGCCATCTATCTTCTGCCGGCCAATTAAGAAACTGGTCGTATCAGCAAAGTAGATATAATTAGCTTCTGCATGAAAATCTACAGCACGGGGGTTTACCAGATTTTCTATGGGGATCATGCATTCATCAGCTATTTTGGTATTCAAGTCCATTCCTCTAACAATTCCTGGGCGTCCTTTCCCGTAAAAGAGGAACAATTCATTCTTTGGCCCTGCAGAAGAAAGATTACAAACATAAACAACCCATGCGGACTAATCTTCTTTACACTGCAGAATGCCACTGTTTAATTAACTGGCACAATTAGGCTTTTTTAAAATTCAATACTAGAAATTAAACTCCAAAATATGCCAAACGGATCTTGATGCAAGAAGGCCAGCTAATTGCATTACTTTAATTAAAACAGAAATTACTTCACTGAATGGGCTATATTTAGTTAATTATTCTTCTGCCTGTATAGCAAAAACATGACAGATCATTGAATAACTTGTAACTTGTGAAATGGAAATTTATTAAAATATCTGGTACATTTAATTGTATAATTCATTACAATTGAGGTAATGCTCTCTGAAGATACTATCTATTGCACTCATTACATTTGACACTGCTGCAAACTTCAGGCCAATTAAAACGCTGCCTTATGGAGTTGCCCTGTAGAGACTGTGACCAACAAAAGAGTCACAGGGTATCAGGGACATGAACATGAACATTACTGTGTTCTGCTGTCCAAACAGGTGACTAATTCTTATGAGAAATGAATTAGTGCCAGCTGATAGCATCAGTTTATTTCACAGCTTAATTGTAATGTCAGAGGCTGATGCTGTCCGCCAGTAAATCTGATGTATAACACTGGCAGCACTAAAAGCAAACAATCAAAAAAAAAATAAGAAGAAAGAAAAAAACTCTCCAAGCAAATAAAAACAGCCTCTATAGTTACTACAATACAAAATCAGGATGGCCTTTCTTTTCTCTTCTTTTCTTTTCTTTTCTTTTCTTTTCTTTTCTTTTCTTTTCTTTCCTTTCCTTTCCTTTTCTTTTCTTTTCTTTTTAATTACCTTTGTGTTTTCTTTTCTTTTTTTTTCAGAAGCATGGGTAATTTAAAAGAGACTACATCACCCAAAAAGATGCATTCAAGCTCCTCCTTCTCCCCTCTCTTCCTCCTCCTCTGCCCTTTTTTGTGTTGATTACATCTCTCCAAGGCTGTAGCCCTAGAGTTCCCTCTTTCACTTGCAATACTGTAAACCCCTACATGTTTTCACTGATATTATTAGTCAGGAGGAACATTGCAAATCTAACTTTTTGAAATGTCTGTGCTGACTAAAGTTTCACCAGTGAGACCATCAGGCAATGATTCAATACCAAGGCAGTTGATTCATAGCACCTGCAGAATACACTCACCTCACAGTCTCTATACTATGATAAGCCTTACATTAT
>JANHMN010000002.1:114011800-114096697 GCA_030674055.1 Rhabdomys pumilio
TTATGATAAAACCATTTCATGATGTAATGGAAATAATGTAAGGCTTAACATAGTGAGTCAATATAGAAAATAAACTTTACATACTTTATGGTTTTATTATAACACTGAGAGATCTTCTTTTTCTCTGTTATTGCATATTTCATTAGATGTAATTATAATAATTATAAGATAAAGCATGTTTCCAACCATATATCTTCTCTCCCAACTATTGATGGCTATCTCATTTCAAAAGTACATTATTTAGAAATAATATTTTATGTGATTTAAAGGTTGTATCACTTTATTTGGAAGTATAATTTTTGAAATTGTAAAAAATTTTAGATAAATGTTATGTGCATATTTTTACTTATTTTTGAAAATCTAGCAACATTAAATTTAGTTATATTTGGTCACATCATTAAAATATCCTCAAAAACATTCTTTTTAATGTTAGTATAATACTCCATTTCAGTAAAATATTACAGAGTAAAGTGTCTATCATTGCATATTTTAACTTATATTTTTAATGAATTTTAGCTATCAAAAGGTAAAGTTGGATTTTCATTGTTAGTAAACGTCTGTTTATGATTTTCAAGATTGTAAGGATGGTATTTTTTTCTTCAATCTTATTTTGACATTTCTTCATGCTTATCTTATTTGTGTGCATGTGTATGTATCTGTATGTATTCTATATGCAATAACAACTGAATTGTAAATTTCATGTCAAACAATGACATGGCTGGAGTTCTAATATAAAGTTCCTAAGTCTATTCTAATGTAAAAAATGAGGAAAAGGTGTGTTTATAATTTCTGTGGATAAACATCTAATACCAAACTTTAACGTTTTTACTAACAGGAAAAAAAGACAGGACACTTCCATGTGAATTGGGAGAATGTCCTCCAGGAGGCCATTCTGGAACTTGTAACAACCTTCCTAACACCTTGACCTCAGCTAAAATGTTGTAGTTTTACATTAACATTTCCCTCTCTGGACTGTTGTTGCCTTGGCTTTTGACAGCACCAGGTGGTTGGTTCTGCTTATGGAATTTGAAATAAGAAGAATCAATTGATGTTGAATCTAATTTTATTTATTAAAATAATATTTACTTAAGCATCAAAAGGACAGAGTCAATTAAAATTTAATCAAATGTAACTATGAGCTCAAGATTTTCTCAAAATATATTTTTGTACATTGCATGTATACATGCATGTGATTAATATTAATATTTCATTACTTTAATTAAAACAGAAATTACTTCACTGAGTGGGTTATAGTTAGTTAATATTTTAATATTTGCCATGCTATGCTATCACTTCTCAAGGACCACAGTCCATTTAGTTATACTACATAAACATGCAGACACATGCAGCTTCTCCAATCTGGAGGTCTAAGATCCAGGACCTCAATTATCCAGATAGGCTCAGGAACCTGAGACCTCATTTCTTCATGTTCCTAATATTTAACACAAAACTAGAAACACAAGTGAAAAATATCTGTCATGTATTTATTTTCTTTTTTTAAAAAAATTTATATGTTTTGTTTGAAATTAATCATTAAAGTTCTGTGTCAAATCACAAAAGTTAAATAAATGCATTTCTAATAGCTTATAACATTTGGAGACTTTTTTGATAAATTATTAAAAGAATTGATACTTGTTTAACATTACTAATAAATCATGAAATAATGACAAAAACTGTCAGTCCCACTGATACTGCATACAAGTGTACATTGGTGTATCCAGTGGTACTACATTGCTGTACATGAATGTGTGTGAACCAAACTACACACCTATTTTGAGGTGAATTTTTGTTCACTTAAGAAGATTTTTCTAACCAATCTTTTGTATGCCTTAATCTCGTAACCTCACTCAGGAAACTGAAAACTAAAGAAGCATTTTCCTTAAAATCTTCCCTGATGGCTCCTGTAAGGTCACTAAGTTTGGTAGCTCCTTAGGCTGATAAGCTCCTAATTCTCATTGTCTAAAGCAAGGGAAATCCTGACTTTGAGAAGGGAAAAATGTCTGAAAAGTACTTGCAGGCAGTCTCTTGTCCTTATTGATGTGGATGCTGCTAATTAATTAAAAAAATAACTATCTGAAGTGTTGCCTGCTGGCAAAATGTTTGTTTTAACAACATACTTTTGCATGATCTGCCATCACTCCCCATGTTGAAGCCAGTCCTGCAGCGACAGGTCCGTGTCTTATAACTGCTGCTGAGCAGACAGATGTGTGAACAGCCCCCTGGCATTCCAGATGCATCCACTTCACAGGCGTGGCTTCTCACTACAACAGATAGAAAACAAGACAAGGTAATTATGTCCAAACTTCACCGTGTAAGGACATAGAATCTTAGTAGAATGTTATCTATCCTACTATTGAACACTATTGTAACATGGAAAATATCAAACCCAATAGAAGAGGAAGGGGATTGACAAAATCATCCTTAGATATATTTTAAACCTAAGAAATTAATTTAATGTGTTCATATACATGCAAATAAAATTAAAATATTTTGTCTCTTTGGAAGCAAGCTTTGGGGACTTATCTAAATGATATTTTAAAAGAAAGAAAATAAACATAAAAGGTAACAGAAAAATAATCCAGTGTAGGGATGTAAGCAAAGGTTTTTCTCTGCCACCACCAGCTGCTGAACTGACGATGCGTGCTAAGCCACAGCATATGGTTTTAATATTTGAGTCCATTGCTATTGTGAGAACCCCACTAATATACAAAGTGTGTGTATTGCACTGTAGTTGTAAAAAGGTAGAGGCTGAATTTAAGCAGGAAAATTATGGCATGCAATGGTGCTTTATGAATACTGGGAACTAGAGAAGAGCAAAATGGAGACCACGTTAATAAGAAAGAACATGCCCAAAAGAAGTAATGTTGTAACTGTGTCGATGAAAGTCTGCATATTCTTAGGATTATTCTTTTAATCAACTCTTAGTTGAAAGTGAAAAACTTATGACAAACTTATTTTAGAGCCACCACACTACTTTACCTATACTTTCTTCTTTCTGTCGCCATTTTTTTTTTAAGAGAAAAAAAAATGAATGGAATGCTCTTTTGGTGAATGCTGTTGCTAATGAGTAATGTCTTCAGGCTTCTGAAGTAGCTTGTTTAGATAAAGCACCCTGTCATCACCAGCATGCCCATTTTCTTTTTTATTACTACTTTTTTATTACTACTTTTCTTTCTTTACTGGCTAACTGTGTGTATGTGTACAGAATATATGCATTCTGGAAAACAAAACAGCTTCTCATCTCAGGAATTTACCTAGGATGCATGATTCTCTATGGTTATAGATCATTTTCTCCTCCTCCTTTCTTTCCATCTCCTTCAAGACCACTCCAATCACAAGTTTACATCACCAACAAAATGTCCCTGTTGGATACCAATGTGCTTCATACAGTCAAGTCCAAAAGCCAGTTAGATTTTGTGAACTCTTTCTTGGGGTCATCGTTTGACTATGCTGGTCTTCCTGATTTATTAGTGGTGTGTTCCCATGCCATTATTTAAGTCTTCTCTACATAAATTTACTTCCTTGGTATCCACAGCTATAACTATGTTGTGAAAAATTGCCTATATGTCAATCATATTAAAACTGGACTACCCCGCTGAACTTAAATATATAGTCGTATATATCCATCTATCTACATTTGCATTGACAGTGGACTGAATTTTGTCTTTACCTCAATTTTTTTTTCTGTTTCGTCCTTTTCAAACTATGCTGTTTCAATTTTTCTTAACAAAACAATTGCCATTATTCTTGATTCCTTACTTTTTAAATCCCAACCAGGAAATATGAATTATTTTGCCATGTTAAAAGAAAATGTGTGCTTGCTGGTGTCTCCTAAGAATTAAGGAGCTGGGGCCATGTCATAGGATGTTGATTCATAGGATAATCAAAAGAAAACCTGGAGTGAGTGACTGGATTGATATATAAAATAAAAGACTGGGCTTATGATCTTTAAGAGATGAGCTATCCAGAGAATTTTTTTAGAGTAGCAAGAGAAAACAGCTTGGAGAACTGACTCAGGCAGATTAAAAAGAGAGAGATCTTTGGAGATAGATAGATAGATAGATAGATAGATAGATAGATAGATAGATAGATAGATAGAGCAGATGAGAGAGAAAGAAAGCAGAACAAAGAGAAAGAAAGCTAGAAAACTGTCTTCTGCAGAACACAGGCCTCCATCTTGAACCTACAAGTTAATTTTCAGTCCTTTGTTTTTGCTGCTCCAAAACACCACTGCTCTCAGGTACCCTGTCCACACCTACGTTGGTCCTAGGAACTCTTCTTTATTTTGCTACTACTCTCTTGGAACTGTCTGCTATCTTCTTTAATCAGCTGCCTTTCCTACCACAGCCTGTTGTAAGTTCCATAGAACTGTGGATTTTCCACAAATGCTATATAACCCATGATACTCTGCTGAATGATCTTATGATTTCTACTTTGTGAAAAAATAAGGAGCTATATAATAACCTACAAGCTCCTACTTGCCATCCTATGATTTCTCTTTGTTCCCTGTTTTCCTTTTCTTAGTCATTTTGCTTCAGCTGTGCAAGCTTCCTGGATGTTCCATGGAAGTCTAGAAATCTTCTTCACTCATAGTTTTGAGCTTAGACATCTCTCTTTACAACCTTCTTAATCCACAGATAACCATGCTTATCCTATTCAATTTCTCAAAGGTTTTCTTTAGAGAACATTCTTTTGCCTGTTCTACAAAACACTGCAAACTCTCCATGTGTGACACCTTAGCTCTTTTTCATCTACTTTTCCCATCTATCGTAGTTATTATTTCTAATAAATAAATAATTTACATACTCTTTTTGTATTATATTGCCTTCATTAGGACTCAAATTTCATAAAAGCTAAAAAACCCCACTTTTTGTTTTGTTTACTAGTATATTCCCAGTATACAGAATAATTCCAGGTGCATAGTAATTGCCCATGAATAATTAGCAGATTCAAAAAGCCTAGAATCAAATTTTAATAAACTTGTCTGAAAAGTTCAAAATTGAATTTGCTATAAACCTGCAATGTCTTGGATGAATATATTTAAGTAATTCTAGGTTAGTTTTAATTTCAAACACAAGTGTAGAAAGATGACAGGAATGTGAAGTGTTGAATTTTGCTTTAATAATATTATGTTACTAGGCATACATTCAGCTGCTAAATAGCATTATTAACCTAGTATAAAACATAATTATTTTGTGCTCTTAAGAACCACTTAAAACTACTGCAGTTAGCTTTATTTTTTTTTAATGAACATGTTTTTAAAAAATATAAAACAATTGGGATATTGAATCAGGAGACCTCAAACTATGATCAGCGAACACCAGGCAAGTGTCACAGGAAACAGCCTGGTTTAAAATTTGCCCCCAGAAAATGGTAATAAAATTCAAAAGTAAACTGTAGTGTCTGAGCTCCCTGTCTACATACATCACGATGGAAAGCTGCTTCCTGAGACTAAATCTAGCCATCATTTCAATCCCATGGTTGTAGAAATGATTTGATAGGAGCCGAGCAGTTTATCATTTAGACTTGAGAAGTGAGCTCTATTCTATTCTATCAAGCAGACGTGCACATTTCTGCTGTCAAAGCAGAGAATTTATGATACCCTCCTTAACAGCACACAGAAGCACAAGGACTATGTTCCCATTTAAACTGCTGTTATGAAGGTTTTTAAAGAGCCCCTGTGGCTTACCTGTTGGCTGTGTTCTCTTCTGATAGGTTCGGATTCCTCGAGCATTTTCCATTTTAATTATTGAGTGACTATCAGTGCCATTAAATCTGTTTATTCGTATGATATTGAAGTTATCAGAACTGGTTGCATATAAATAATCTTCAAATACAGTTATGCCATAGAGATGTTTAACCTGCAAAAGCACCAAATACAGCTATGATTTTTAATTATCTTGTTTTTAATATGAAAAAAATTACTATTACAAGTGTGAAGACTGTCCAGAGTCAGAAGGATATTATCATTTATCTTTTTTCAAGAAAACATTCTAATAATTTCTGCTCTTTTAACTGAAGAATAAGATATTATACAGTAGTGGATAAAATAGTTTTATATGCATGGGGAATGATCATATTCATGTTTCATCATGAATATATGTTTTATAGTTTCTATTCAGGGATAGCAGAACCAGACCTTGAAATGCATGAACTAATGTGCTGTATCAGAATTAATATAATTTGAGATATTTTATGGGCTAATATCCCATTTATTCAGACATATAATCACTGCAAAATCGTAGTTTTCCCCATTAAAGGTCTAAGAAGAAAACATCTTTAAATATTTGTTTTATAAAATGAAAGTCACATTTTCATTTTAAGTTATAATTAGATTAATGTTTTATATAGTGTAAGAAATGGAGGGATGAGGTTGCCATGCCATACTCAAAAGCTCCAACCCTTAATTGTTCCTGTCTGAAAGAACTGCAGGGACAAAAATTTAGAAAAGCCTGAGGAAAAGGAGGCCCAGTGAAAGGCCCAAAGTGGGCTCCAGCTCAAGGAGAGCTGTTAGGCCTAACACTGCTACTGAGGCTATAGAGTGCTCACAAAAAGGGGCCTATCATGACTGCCTTCTGAAAGACACAACAAGCAGTTAAAAAGTCAGAGGCAGATATTTACACCCAACCAAAGGACAGAAGCTGGTGACCCCTGTGGTTGAATTAAGAAAAAGCTGGAAGAAGCTGAGGAGGAGTGTGACACTATAGTAGGACCAGCAGTCTCAATTAACCTGGACCCCTGAGATCTCTCAGACACTGGACCACCAAATAGGCAGGATACACCAGCTGATATGAGGCCCCAAACACATATACAACAGAATATTGTTGGGTCTAGATTCAGTCAGAGAAGATGAACCTAACCCTCAAAAGACTGGAGACCCCAGAAAGTGGGGAGGTCTGGTGGAGTAAGAGTGGGGGTCTGGGGAGCAGGGGTTGGGGGCTGGGGGTGGGGACATCCTCGTGGAGACAGGGGGGTTGGGAGGAAATATAGGATGTGGAAGAGTCAGAGGGTAGACCAGGAGGGATATAAAATCTGGAGTGTAAAAAAATGATTATATAAAATTAAAAAAATGGTAGAGAAAGAAATCACAGGAGTGCAGTACTGATAAATAAAATCTCAGCATTTCACTTATCAACGTGATGATTTCTAAAGCCTGTTTATACTGGCAAATAAAATGCAATAATGATGTTTACTGTTATGTATACAATTAAATTAGTAAGTTGACTTTGTTTTGGCAAAGTTTTTTTTTCTTTCTTTTTTTTTTTTTAATAGAAATTGAACAGTTGATGTTCTTAGCAGCTTCCAGTGGTAGAAGGCAGACTGACGCACTTGTTTCATGAAAACCTGCTAGGAATAGAGGCTAATGATTTTCTTAAATTATACCTCATTTGAAATATTTTTGATCTGGATATGTGGAGCTATTACTGATTGTTACAAGAGAATTTTATTATTAGAATTTTATGAGAATTTTATGAGACAGTATCTTGGTTCTGTTAAAAAGCATAGATCTGCAGTTGAAAATGAGAGAACATGTGGTTTGTTGGTAAAAACACTCATACAAATTGGTAAAAATTTTCTTAACAAAAACATCTTGCCAACTGCATAGTTCTAGGGTAGATGGAGCATTGTGGTTTTGTGGTCCTTTTTATAGGGGGGAGTAAAAGAAATCTGTTTTGGGGGTTGTTTCAGGATCATCTCTTTCTTCTTGTCTAGTCTAGAAATGAGTGGCAGGAAGAATGTGAAGGATGCCATGTTAACTCTATGTTAAAGTTACTCTCTAAATATGATACATCATGGTAAGTATGGGTACACATGTATGCAGTGAGGGAAGGGACGTGTGTGTTTACAGCATCATTTTTTTTATACCCACCAAACACACCAATGGCTTTTTTCCAACATTAGAAAGTATAAAAAAGCTGCACTCCTTTCTTTGTCCTGAGTGATAGACCATCCTCATGCCATATCTGTCATCATGACATGCTATTATTGTTTTAGACAATATGGCAGTCCACATCCCATGAGGTAAAACATTGCTAAGTAAGAGGCAACTCGCCAGGGTGGAAAATCTGTTCACATGGACAAATCTATACTTCATTCAACAACTCCTCACATTTTTTCCCATACAAATTTGTTTCCATATTTTAAAACTTGGAAAGATTATATCTACAGTGGATTACTTGGTGGCAGACTTAGCATATGTTTTGGGAGCCAGCCAAAGACAAGAAACTGCAATAAGAAAAAGGATAACTAAACACCCAATGGCTGGGAGGCTAGCTCAATTGGTAAACTTCTGGCCATGATTAATCTGCATTCACAACTCCCAGACTGCCCCAGGATATAGATTTCACAGCAATTAAAAGGCCTTGCTGCACAATCATAAGGACTAGAAGTTTAAACCCCAACACTATTCTAGTAAGCCAGAAGTGTTGTAATCACCTGCAACTTGACATCTGTGTGGTCTGTATTCCATTCGCATAGTGTGCTCATAACACATGTGCATAGAGTATAAAGGCAGAAATAAATAAATAAATAAATAAATAAATAAATAAATAATAAAAATGAGAGGGGAAAGCAGAGACTAGACATTCAAAATGCTTTTTTTTTTAACCTTTGGGATTATGTGTTTACCTTTAAAATTTTTTAATTGGTTACTTTAATTATTTATATTTCAATTGTTATACCCCTTCCTGGTTTCCCTTCTGCAAACCCCCTATCCCATCCTCCCTCTCTCTTGCTTCTATGAGGGAGCTCCCCCATCTACCCATCCACTCCCACCTCACCGCACTAGCACTTCTCTGCCTCCACAGAACCAAGAGTCTCCCCTCCCACTAATGCCAGATAAAGCCCTCCTCTGCTACACATGCAGCTGGAGCCATGGGCCCCTCTGTGTATACACTTTGGTTGGTGGTTTAGTTTCTGGGAGCTCAAGGGTGTCTGGTTGGTTGATATTGGTTTTCCTATGAGGTTGCAAACCTCTTCAGCTCCTTTAGTCCTTCCCCTAACTCCTTTATTGGGTTCCCCAGGCTCAGTCTGATAATTGGCTGTGAGCATCCACATCTGTATTGGTGAAGCTCTGGCAAAGCCTCTCAAGGAACAGCTATATCCGGCTCCTGTCAGGGAGCACTTCTTGGCATCAGCAGTAGAATCTGGGTTAGGTGTCTGAGGATGAGATGGATCCCTAGGTGAAGCAGTCTTTGAATTGCTTTTCCTTCAGTCTTCACCCCACTCATTGTCTCTGCATTTCCTTTAGACAGGGGGAATTCTGGTAATATTTTTGAATAGCTGGGTGGCCTCATTCTTTAACTGGGTACCATGCCTAATCACTGGTTATGGTCTTTCCATGTACTATCTCCCCTTGGTTGAGTATTTCATCTAATGTTATCCCTACTGGATTCTGGGAACCTATTGCTTTCATGGCATCTGGGACTTTCTAGTGGCTATCCCTGCTCCTCTGCTAAGGGGGAGAAATACAGAAGGTCAGGAAATTAAAATGCTTTTTAAAGATCTATTTTATTATTATTATTATTATTATTATTATTATTATTATTATTATTTAGTTGGTTTTTCAAGACAGGGTTTCTCTGTATAGCCCTGGCTGTTCTGGAACTCACTCTGTAGACCAGGCTGGCCTCGAACTCAGAAATCTGCCTGCTTCTGCCTCCCAAGTGCTGGGATTAAAGGCGTGCGCCACCACTGCCTGGCTATTATTTTTAAATATGTGTGTATATGTGTTTCTTTTTGTTGATTTGTGAATGTGTGTACAGTCTCCATTGGGGCCAAAAGACAGTGTCAGATACCTGAATTTACATTTCTCAAGCATCCTAACAGGCTGAGAACTCTGTAGGAGTCCTCTGTAAGAGTAGTATATAGCCTTAACCACTAAATCATTTGTACAAATGCTTAAAATATTTTTGTAGTTAGTTATGAGGCAAATCACTTAAATTCTGCATTCGATGTTTCATTTTTAATTGTAATAAAGAAAATATGGTCTGTCCTAGTCATATTGCAAACTAATTACGTAGAAGTACATAAGCAATGCTAGGCAAAAACATTGAACTGTTTAGGACACTTGATGGTATGGGGAAAACATTTTTCTCAGTATTGGACTATATGTGTCTCTATGAGTCTCTCTTTCTCTCTCTCTCTCTCTCTCTCTCTCTCTCTCTCTCTCTCTCTCTCTCTGTGTGTGTGTGTGTGTGTGTGTGTGTGTTCAGGCTCATGTCCCAGGTATCAATGGAAGTAAATTGCTTTATAAAGGGAAGGAGAGAAGAAGTCACAGTAAAGGGGTATTACATAACTTATCTACTTCAGAATATAACAGAAAGGATAGGAATTTAAAATTTGAACTCTACTAACTTTCTCAAAACTCACAAAAATCATAAGAGATTGATCTAACATATGAAAAAGAGTTAATTGTGTGAAAATACCACTGAAAGGCATAGATCAACACATTTTATTAAGGTATTTATGGAGCATTGTTTAAAAATAAACATGAACTAATGCACAGGCAAGAATATTGATCTAGAAAGTTTTGCAAAATTTACATTTAGGAAGTACACAAATGAATCAGTTGGCAAAATTAAGTCTAACGCTATTAAAATAATTAGGATACTTTTGTGAGCACACATTGGCTTTTGTTAGCAAACTATTTTTAAAGTCCCCTGGGACATATGGTGATGCACCGCCTTATGAATAAACACTTTAAATTGGCTTTCAGAAAGTAGGTCATGACATCTGTCCTGTTCCAGGGAGTCTTCTCTCTTGCAAATACTGCACTTTTGCTTTTGTGTTCTTGTTTATGTTTGTTTGCTTTTAACAGAATCGAAGAGAAGCACAGGGAATCTCCAGTGTCATGGCTGTAATGGCTAATCATGGTTGCCAACTTGTTGGGCACACCTGTGAAAGGTAACCTTGATTGAGTCAGTTCAGTTCAGAATATCTACGCTATGTCTGAACCTGCCCACCTGCAGTGTGAAGAACCATCGTAAAATGCTTTCCAGTAGCAGCCCATATAAAGAACACAGAAGAGGGAAACTTGCTTTTCTTCTTTGCCCTTACTCTAGCTGGCAAGTTCACCAATCTTCTTCTGAGGCATTCCCTTATTGATGCTAGAACATACTTCTTTGGGATTCCAACTTAGAGTGAAGACCAGCAGCAATTCAGGAATCCTACAGGGCATCCAGTTTCCTGGACTGAACATTTATTTACTTTCCATCAGGATCACTGTTATACTAACTAGACCACAGACTATAAGCCAATCTAATACAATCTAATCTCTATCTCTATCTCTATCTCTATCTCTATCTCTCTCTCACTCTGTCTCTGTCTCTCTCTCTATCACACACACACACACACACACACAAACTACACACTAACACACACAATCATACAATACATCATATTCCCTTAAAAGACTCTGACAAATTCAATGGGCATATCTTAGTATCACTGTGACTAGAATATCCTCTCAAATTAAAAAAAAAAATACATCTTAAGTTTGTGACACACCTATTGTCCTTTTGGTTATTGCAAATGCTTCAGATTGTAATCTTTAGGAAAGTGCCATATATTCAGTTTATTAAGTAAGTTTTCTAACAAATCGTACTTACCTGTCTTCCTTGAACAACTGTGTGCCTGTTTTTACCTTGGTAATCCACTACTCCCACGTAGTCCAAGTAGAGATCTACCCAATAAACCAATCTGTTGATGAGGTCCAAAGCCAGGGCAGATGGCTGCTCTGCCTTTGAATAAACTATTCTTGTTCTGTTCATCCCATCCATATCACATCTCTCGATTTTGGGAACATTCCCAAAGTCAGTAAAGAAAAGTTTTCTGTTGAAAGAAAAGTAAATGTTAATTTGAAGAGAGAGAAAGCATATTTGATAGAGCCATCTGTAAAAATGCAAAACTTGCCTTCTAATGCATTTCAGTAGTTACATCTGCTAGCTTCCCATAACCATTTCCATATAATATCAGTCATAAATGGAGAAATCTGCTAATGAATATTGCAGGGCATAAGGGAGCAGGTTAAGCAACAACTGTAAAATTTCCTTAAAACCAATGACTGTGGTGGGTTTATTTTTGTATCAACAGAATTTCTTTAAGCCTCATAGACTCAGTGCATCCATCCTATTCAGTACAAGCTACTGAAGCAAGCCAAATTACCAGGCCAGGGCTTGTGAGCCACCAGACGTTATCTTCAACCTGCTTTCCAAATTGCTAGTAATATTTGGGTCCTATAAAACCTATTCTGTATAGTTATGTAATGTCGTGAGGGGCAGAGAACAGCAAACTGGAATAGAATGAAGCAGGGAAAAAATAGACTTGCTGCTAGCAGCACTGGGGATAAAATATAAATTCTGTGATCTCCAGACCTACTCCAAACACTTCCCAACTAAGAATTGTATGAAGGAAACAAAGGACACTTCTCTATTTCTTTTATAATGCATTTTGAAGAAAATGGTGAAACAAAATACTGAGTTCTGAGACAAGGAAGGTTTTTAAGCAGTTCTGAGACTGCCAAAGGTTTAAATGCACCTGGAACACTTGAGTGTTTAATATTTGATTAGTATTCACAATGTTTAGTAAACACAAATCAATTTCAATTACCCTGACAATAGTTAACAAGATTTCCACTCATGAGACTTAATTGTATTTGTAAAGAGAATACCATCTTGCCTTGACTTAAATATAATCTCAAGAATAATCTAATTTACAGTGACTGAGCAATATGAAGATTGCCTGGAATATAGAGTATTGGATTTTACAACCTTGGAGAAAGAATTTTTAGTTACTTTTCTCAACATTCTTGAATTATCTAAAACAGTGAGTTACCTTTAGAAAGTAAGAAGTGTTATTTAAGCTGTAATTGTGATTTAATTCTCTCTGTATGGGCAGCTTTTAAGCATAAATGCACAATGTCCTGTACAGGCAGAGTTTATTGTGTGTTCTTGAAAGATTATCATATTGTGGCAAGTTAAACAAGTGACAGGCTATTCAGACAGACAACTTTCTATCTTGGTAAAGAATGAATAAAAATGCAAAAACATGCTCCAGCACACACCTTCTCTGTTCTTGAGTTTTTCTTTGTCCCCTTCACACTTCTGACACTGCCACATTCCTCAGTCTTAGTCAATTTGATTATAGCTGACCCAAGATAAATTTCCATAAGGAGTGCTTTTCTTCTTTTATAGAAAATACATTAACAAGATACATGAGGAGTACGATCCTCAGATATGTTCTCAGTAGAGGATCACCTGTTATTTTTATAGAAGGTCTACCTCATGGTATAAAGCTTTTTATTTGTAAACTTCCCGTTTCTGAGTAGTTCCTTTCACAGAGGTCAAGAAAACTAGTTATTGTGCAGGCACTGAGGATGGAAGAAGCTGGCACATCATAGGCTGTGAGATATGCTGAGACTATAACAGATAAGAAGTGAAGAAACATCCATTTGCCTACCAAACTCATTATTTCCTCATTCTTAATAGCTGAGTAGTAATCTGTTCTGTAAATGAACCACATTTTCTGTATCCATTTTTCTGTTGTGGGACATCTGGGTTGTTTACAGATTCTGACTATCACAAATAAGGCCTCTGTGAACATAGTGGAACACGTGCCCTTGTGCTATGGTGGGGCATCTTTGGGTATGTGCCCCAGAGTAGTATAGCTGGGTCTTGAGGTCGATCAATTTCCAACTTTCTGAGGAACCTCCAGAACTCAGACCAAAAAGAATGTGCATTGTCTTGCACATTGCTTGCAAACAGTGCGCTTATCACTAATAAGTGGATATTAGGCAAAAAGTATAGAATACCCAGGATACAATCCACCGAACTCAGGAAAGTTAACAAGCCCAAAGGGCAAAATGAAGATGCCTCAATCCCACTTGAGAGAGAGAAGGAAGCAATAATGGGGGCAGAGGGGTGGAGGGACCTGGTCTGGGGTTGCCATATCACAGACAAAAGCTCTGACCCAGAATTGTTCCTGTCTGAAAGAACTATAGGGACAAAAATGGATAAAAGCCAGAGAGAAAGGAGGTCCAGTGACAGGCTCAAATTGGGATGCAGCTCAAGAGGAGGCCTCAGGGCCCTGACACTATTACTGATGCTGTGGCATACTTGCAGACAGGAGCCTAGCATGGCTGCCCTCCAAGAAGCCCAACAAGCAGCTGAAAGAGTCAGTTACAGATACTACCAAGCAACAAATGAACGAAAGCTGGGTACCCTTGTGGGTGAATTGGTGGAACACTGGAAGAAGGTAGAGGAAGAGGGCGGCCTCATGGGAAGACCAGCAGTTTCATCTGACCTGAACGGTCCCCCACCCCCACCCCCCGCGGAAATCTCTCAGACACTGAGTCACAAACCAGGAAGTATAAACAAGCTAATATGAGCCACCTCCCCACACACAGTCATACATATACAGCAGAGGATTTCCTGGCCTGGCTTCAGTGACAGAAGAAGCACCTAACTCCTGAGAGACTTGAGGCCCCAGGGAGTAGAAAGTCTTGGGGTGGGGGAGTTGAGTGTGGGAGGGTCTGGACATCCTCTTGGAGACTGGAAAAGGGAGGTATGGGATGGGAAGTGGTTGGCGGGCAGACTGGGAGCGGGATGGAGACTGGATTGTAAAAAAGGATTAAAGAATGAAAAAGGAAGAAGTGAAGTAACATTGCCCAGCAGTTCCTTCATTGGACCTGGGTTCAGTTCCCAGCACACACAATGCAGTTTCCTACTCTAGTTCCAGACTATCTAATGGCCTCTTCCGACCTTCTCAGGCACCAGTCACAGACATACAAGCAGGCAAACCAATTACACACGTAAAATGAAATAAACAAGTCTAAAACAAAATTAAAAACAAGTAAGAAAAGGAACAAACAAAGAAAAAAGTGCAAAGTCTTCTGTAGAGTAGCTACCCTGGTGGCCTACTATTAGAAATAGACAAAAGAAAAAAGAGGACAGAGGAGATCAGATGTCAGACAAGATCTGAGGTCAGAGAAAACAGACAACCAGTCGTTTGGGAAAAAAGATGCTTGGATCAAACTTCGCAAACAAAAATAAAGATTTCCTTCAAGGGGAACTCATTGGATTTGATATTATTAAAGTTTAAGCAAGCTTGATATTCTGATGAAGAACAATTTATTGTTATGAGTTAGGTTATAAAGAACAATATACAAGCTATTCTGTCTACACGTTTTTCAGTGATATTGAACTACAACTTCAGAACTGAGATAACTGATACAAATATATTCAACATCATAATAAGCCTGGTTATATTAACGTGAGAATAAATGTCAGCCACACATAAAATTACACACACACATACACACACACACACACACGCACACACACACACACACACACACACACATATATATATATATATATATATACTGCTATGTGTGTTGAGAGAGTTACTAACATTTTTATTGTTTCAGTGTAAGAGTAATATTATAAAACATGAAGAAAACCAGGAGGATATTGGATATGTGAAACAGAATTGAGCCAAATGTGCAAAGAATTCATTTCTGTACTCCCTTAAAAACACACTGTAGAATTTCTAGTATCCAAGAAACACTGAAAATTATTCTTACCACTGAATTGAACCTCGCTGAATATGATGTGCTATGGTCACATTTAACTTTAATTTAAGAAATAAAGGCATAATTTGAATGAGAATTATTTTCCCCAGGTTCAAATACTTGAGCCCTTGGTCCCATGTTGGTGGCATTGTTTAGGTGGGTTCTGGGACTCTTAAGAGGTATTGCTGTGTTAGACAAAGTATGTCACTGAGGCTTTGAGAGCTTTTAGTCTCACCCCACTTCCAATTTTCTCTCTCAATTGTGTGTGCAATTAAAAATGTGACTCCTCAACTTCCAGCTCTGGGTATGTGTTTCTGTGACTCTCTGCCACTTGTAAAGCAGCCTTCTGGAAGCATGCACCAAAAATAAACTATTTGATTTAGAAGTTGCCTTTTCTCATTATGTTTATAAGAACCAGAAATAGCTAATATAAAGGGAATTTCCAAAGATGACTCCCTGGCCATAGTATTTGGTGCACATCTGTACCATTAGAGCAAGCATGCTCTGCTGTTGCCAATTTTCACATTTGCTTAACTTTACCTTAACACTTCCTATTAAAGAGAAAAGCTAAGGCCAGACACAGTGGAATCTGTATTCCGAGAAATTGGAAATAAGGACCAAAAGTCTATGTTATCCTTTGCTACACTGTAAGAGTTATGACAAAAACTGTTTTAACTGAAATGTACCTCTACTATAACAGAAAAACAAAAGATAAACTATACTCTAGACTGAGAAGGTATTTATCATTCTTGTATTTCCTGAACCTTAGGCCCACTAAATGCACCATCCCCATTATTCTATTGTCTTCAGTCATTACTACAAAGATGTAACATTCATTTAGAGATGTTCTGCGTATGTTACCATGGTCAGAAGAATAGCCTGGACATCATGCCATTTTTGGTCTCCTCATTTTGGGAGAATTTCAAACGTAAACGAAAGTTTTCCATATAGTAGAATATATGAGTAGCTGTGGTCTATGTTTGGATTCAATAGTCCTTTCAAATTTATTCCCAGCTGTTTGTCACGGACACTGTAGCATATAAGGCTACAGAAAACATCACAACCCTTTCTGGCTAATACCTTAAGCTTCTTAAGAATAAGAACATCATCTCATAACCACAATGTACATGTCATAATCAACATTTTAACAAACATACATAATACAAACCCTTGTTCAAATTTTGACTGTTAACCAATAGTGATCTGTTTGCTTTGTAAGATAGAATCTCACTGTGTAGCTGAAGCTGATGTTGAACTCATAGGTTTTGTGAGTATCAGAGCTACAACTGTTTGCCTGCTTGCATGCATTGCTAACATTCTTCCTAATAATTTCTGTTGCTGAGAACAACGCAAGCCAGAGTTGTTGGTTCTTACTCACTGTTTCTTTGAAACAGGTTATTCATTGGGCCTGCCTTTGTTGTTTGCATCCCATCCTAAGCAGCAGAATTGCTTTGAATATTTAAAATTGAAGTTTCCTCATTTTTCTACTACTTAGATTAAGCTGTGTCTTTCGATCTGAAATATGATAGTCTCACCCTTTGTTGTTATTGCTTTCTGGATTTAGAATCAAGAGGAATGCCTACAACCCACTCCAGGAGCTGTATCAAAAATATATAAAAAACAATGGCATTTACAATCCAATTTCATCCCTGTTTTTTTCTCAATGTTTTACTGAACACCTACATCCATTATGAAAAAATTGTATATTTGTTTTAAATATGTGTGTGTATGTTTGTGAGTTAGAATGACTACAGTAACTCTGAAAGCCCAATGGTGTTGCTGAGTCCTCCATAGCTGGAGTTACAGGTGGCTGTGAGTCAGTGGGAACTAAACTCTGGTACTCTGTAAGAGCAGTCCATGTTCTTAATTGCTGATTGATTTCTCCAGCCTAAATAGACCATAACCTGAGGTTGCAGCATTAGGAAGAATGAGATTAACAGGTGTATACTGTCTCCTGGAGAACAGCCGTGTCCTGCTCTATGCCCTGGTCCTTTACAACACCAGTTCTGCCTTTGTTCTCTTAGTCTTCATATATGTTAGCAAGCTTTTTTTTATTTGATTACAAACCCAAAACAGATAATTACATCCAGAGTATTCTTATGGTGCATGAATATCCTTCTAGTTTTTTGTTTTCACTCTCATCAACTCTCAGACTAAAATAAAACAATATTCCAAGTGTTATCTTTTTGTCCAAGGAAGTTTACTAATAACACACCAAGGGCAGGGATCCTTTTGAGGCTTTCAACTACTCGTCTAGTTTCTAGCTCTTTTATCTGTGCTTCTCCAGTAAGAGGTGTTTCTCATTTCAGATCCATCATCACAACTCAGATGCTGAGCAGATGTAACCCTGACATCTTATTAACTGTAGACGCAGTATTCCTTTACTACAGATGTGTATACTGTACATGGTAGAAGGTAGCTGGAAACTTTGAGAATCATTGGTAAACTTCCCTGTAGATAAAAGGTCCCTAAGTAAGCTGCTCAGACAATGATGGTATATTGTGTTTATAGACAGGGTGCCAACCACATCTAAATTTTAAAGCAAAGCAATTGTTACACATACTAAGACCTTAAAACAAGTTCTTGTTTGTTTACTTTAACAGTAATTGTTTATTTTTTGTTTGTTGGCTTCTTTTTACAAGAGCGTTTTGTTCATTTTTTCTTTGTTTATTGTTTGGTGATAAACTTAAGAGTTACTATGGCCAGTGGAAGCTGCTTTCACTGCATTGGCAATCTTGTTCACAAGGACACATGCTCTTTAGGCATACTTCTATCCAGGATTCTCTGTCCTTCTCTATTTCCTTTTGTTAGGATATAGTGATGGAGGTTAGAGGAAGATGAGAGACTCAAAATAGTTTTCAGAATTAGAAATTATTATTTAAGTCTAAAAATTATGTTCCAGTACAAGACAATATTTACAATGGAAACAGCTGAGAGAATACATGCAAAGCTAGAAAGCATATATGCAAAACTTGAGAATATCTGTATTGATCCGATTTTGGCCCAGCAAGAACACTCAATATCTGAGACTCATGTCTTAATGATGGTTAGTAAATGGTTTCTATTGCAGGAAAATGGTATATAACTTTTTTTGAATGGATTATACTGACAATTCAATTCTGTACTTTTTTGTAAATTAATGCTATCCAGTGAACATCAATTGTAATATAATTTAATATTTTTCATCTATTATATATACAAATTTGAACAAGAAAGCAATTTTCCATATTATATAGAGTAATTAAAGTGTACTCAGAATTAAAGTAAGAATATTAAATATTTAATACTGCAATTGTTGAATGCAGTAAAGAACCTGAAAGGGTAATGAATCTCTCTTAAAGAGGTAAAAATTTAAATTCCATTAGCTCTCGCCATTTAACCTTGTAGAAAATAAACAATTAAACAATTTTCTCTGTCTAGCTAAGCCTGCAAGACAGTTACTTATTGATTTTTACTTGTTTGGTGTTTTCACTTCTGTTGTTGATGAAACCTCAGTTGTCCTTGGTTTTCAGTCTATATACAAACACAGAGAAATCAAACTTGACGTGCAGGCTTCCACACTCACCCGGCATCCCTGGTTTGTGAAAACATTTCTCTAATGATTTTTCCCAAAGTGTCTGTGCATTGGATATGATGAATAGTACAGCTGATCTGTTCTGCATGCTTCTCTGAAAAATGTTGTTCCCCTAAGCTAGTGTTCTCGAGAGGCCCAGACTTACAGAGAAACTTTAATTGTAGGTTATCCTGTTCCTTCAAAGATACATAGGTCAGAGTGAACACAAGATAATAGGCTAGGTTTTGCAGAGCCACTGGTATCTTCTCTCTCAATAGTTTAAACTAACTGCTGTAGTGTTTACCCAGTGGGCAGATGTATTGAAATAAGTCAAGTGAATAGGTATGGCATACAGGAAGGAGAAAGTAATTCTGGAAGCCATGCATATAGCAGGAGACAGGGGGTGGTAGAACAAGGTCTCCCACATCTTCACGCTACAAGGGGTTATCTTAGTTCCTGGTCTTTGGCCTAGAGACACATTACATTATCTATCTCTACAACAAATTTCTATTTCTTTGTGCTGCCTTACATTGACATCTGTAGCAAAACCCAGTGTCTCTCGCTAATCCATTATAATGCTTAATGGGCCCACAGATGCAAAAGAGTCTTTGTAAACTGTTAAAAGAGAAAGCATCAGATGATTTGGGAAACTGTTTGAAAGACAAACACTAGATTATGAATCACTCCAAAAGAGTTACAAATAAACTTTATATAATTCTATTTGGCATTTTGATTTTTTTTAAAAAAAGTGAAAAAATAACTTTAGAAACATAGAAAGTGTCTGAAATCTTTGTTGCATCTTATGAAAATATGACAGAAATTGATAATAAAAAATAATTTTCTAAAAATAAAATTGTGTGTGTGTGTATGTATATATGTGTGTGTGCTCACATACATGTGACAACCATTTAATCATAGTTACAGAGGAAGCCATGGTAAGAGGATCCAAAGTCAGAGGCCTTTACAGGCTCAGAGTCAATTCAAGAACAACCGCAACAATTTAGTGAGACCTTTTTCAAAACTTAGAATGTTTTTAAAGCTCAGTGGCAGAACGCTTCTCGAGGGTTTAAGTGGAGTTGGGGTTTAATCCTAAAAGTTTGTTGTTGTTATTGTTATTGTTTTGTTTTGTTGAGAAATGTGTTCAATTTGTTAAAATTCAATAAAAACACTCAAATCACAACTCTCAAGCTTCATTCCTGTAGGCAGGATGACTAATGTCTCTGGTAAATTTAAACACAGCCAAACAGCACCATTGCTATAGCAAACAAATAATGCCTGTAACATTTTTAAATCATGTATTATTCTAAATTTAATTTGACTTTCATTTTTTTGTAATTACGGAACCAGTTATTCAGCAAATAATTAGCTTGCCATTTTAAAAGGTAAGATAAAAATGGGAAGAAACAGAAAGCATAGCATGTTGGATTATTCAAGTTATTTTCTTCTTATCTGTAGGACAGAGTTGTTCAAGCAATATTTGACAGGTTTGGTCACAGGGAGGGCTGCTCACTCTCCTGCTTCCCTGCTTTGCTAGAGAGGAAGTCATCAGCCAGAGATCCTGGCTTAACTTTTTATCATTACAAATTTCTTTTCTTAGTGTAATTTTCATTTCTGCAAGAACTACTTGTGAGATTTGGGCCTGTTTAGATAGTTCACCTGCTCTTGATTTAACTTTGGTATGTGGTATCTGACTAGAAACCCTTACATTTCATCTAGATTTTTCCAGTTTGATTGACCATAGGCTTTTATCGTAGCATCTGATGATTTTTTGAATTTCCTCCATTTCTGTTGTTATGTCTCCCTTTTCATTTCTGATTTTGTTGATTTGATACGGTCTCTGGACCCTGTAGTTAGTTTGTCTAGGGGCTTATCTATCTTGTTGATTCTTTCAAAGAAGAAGCTTTTGCTTTTATTGATTCTTTGTATTGTTCTCTTTGTTTCTATTTGGTTGATTTCAGCCCTGAGTTTGACTATTTTTCTGCCATCTACTGCTCTTGAATGAGTTTGCTTCTTTTGTTCTAGAGATCTCCGGTGTAGGGTTAAGTTGCTATAGTGAGATCTATCCAGTTTCTTTACCAGGGCACTTAGTGCTATGAATTATTCTCTTACAACCTTTTCAAAAAAAAATTTCAAAAGAAATAATCTTTTCATTGTGTCCCATAAGTTCGGGTATAATGTGTCAACATTTTTATTAAATTCCAGGAAATCCTTAATTTCTTTCATTATTTCTTACCTGACCAAGTTATCATTCAGTAGAGAGTTGTTCAGTTTTCATATGTATGTGGGCTTTCTATTTTTTCCCTGTTAATGAAGACCAGTCATAGGCCATGGTGATCTAATAGGATGCATGGGATAATTTCAATCTCTTGTGTCAATTGAGGGTTGTTTTGTGACCAATTACATGGTCAGTTTTTGTGAAGGTACCATGAAGTGCTGAAAAAAAATGTATTCTTTTATTTTAGAGTTAAATGTTCTGTAGATATCTGTTAAATCTCCCTGGTTCATAACTTCTTTTATGTTATGTTTCACTGTGCCTCTGTTTAGTTTCTGTTTCAATGACCTGTCCATTGGTGATAGTGGGGTGTTGAAGTCCCCCACTATTATTTTGTGAGGTCCAATGTGTGTTTTGAGATTTAATAAAGTTTCTTTTATGAATATGGGTACCCTTGTATTTGTGCATAGATTTTAGAATTGAGACTTTCTCCTGGTGGATTTTTCCTTTGATGAATATGAAGTGTCCTTCCTCATTACACTGGATAACTTTTGGTTGAAAGTCTGTTTTACTGGGCATTAGGATGGCAACTCCAGCTTTTTTCTTGAGACCATTTGCTTGGAAGACTTTTTTCCGTCCTTTACTCTGAGATAGTGTCTGTCTTTGTTATTGAGGTGTGTTTCCTATATGCAGCAGAATCCTGAATCTTGTTTGCTTATTCAGTCTGTTACATGATCAGATTTTACAGGTGAGTTGAGTCCATTAATATTGAGAGATATTAAAAACAAGTGACTGTTAGTTTTTTTTTTATGTTTGTTTTTTGTAGGTTGCTTTATGTGAATGTGATTCTCTCCTTTTGGCTTTGTTGTGAAAAAGGCAAATGAAAACAACTCTGAGATTCCACCTTACACCAATCAGAATGGCTAAGATCAAAACCTCAGGTAAGAACATGTGTTGGCAAGGATGTGGAGAAAAAGGAACTCTCCTCCATTGCTCGTGGGATTGCAAATTGGTACAACCACTCTGGAAATCAATCTGGAGGTTCCTAAGAAAACTGGAAATAGATCTACCCAAAGATCCAGCAATACCACTCTTGGGAATATACCCAAAGGATGCCTCCCACCATGCCACAGAAGCACATGTTCCACTATGTTCATGGCAGCCTTGTTTGTGATAGCCAGAAGCTGGAAACAACCCAGATGTCCCACAACAGAAGAGTGGATACAGGAAGTGCTGTTCACTTAAACAATGGAATATTACTCAGCTATTAAGAATGAGGACATCCTGAGTTTTGCAGGCAAATGAATGGAACTAGAAAATATCATCCTGAGTAATATAACTTAGACCCAAAAGGGCATGTATGATATGTACTCACTACTAAGTGGATATTAGAAAGAAAAAAAAAAAGTACAGAATACCCAAGATACAGGCCACAGAACTCAAAAAGGTCAAAGAGATGAAGGGCCAAAGTGAGGATGCCTCAGTCCCACTTGGAAGGGAGAAAAAAGCAATGACAAATTTAGGAAGGAAGGAATCTGGGTTGAAAATTGGACAGGGGTGGGGTGGGGGAAGAGGGGATCCTGATCTGGTATTGGGAGAGGGAAAAGACCTGAAACCCCCAGGACCAGCAGAAGAATGGAAAAAAAACAACCTTGGGAGGTAGGAGGTTGGCAGGATTCTCTAGAATGTACCAGAGACATGGGAGGTGAGAGACTCTCAGGACTCAAAGGGAGGGACTTTAGATGAAATGCCTGACAGTAGGGAGAAGGAATTTATAGAGCCCATATCCAACAGAAAGACAGGGCATCCATGAGGGAGGGAGTTGCCATCCTACGGTCAATACTCTGACCCATAATTGTTCCTGTCTGAAAGAACTGCAGGGAAGCAAATGAAGAGGAGCCTGAGGATAAAAGGGTCCGGCAATAAGCCCAAGGTGGGATCCAACTCAAGGGGAAGCCCCAAGGCCTGAAACTATTACTGAAGTTAT
This sequence comes from Rhabdomys pumilio, assembly GCA_030674055.1. Taxonomy (NCBI): domain Eukaryota; kingdom Metazoa; phylum Chordata; class Mammalia; order Rodentia; family Muridae; genus Rhabdomys; species Rhabdomys pumilio. The sequence continues at coordinate 114,035,124 of JANHMN010000002.1, forward strand.
GGAGTGCTTACAGAAAGGGAAGTATCATGATTGCCTTCCAAAAGACCCAACAAGCAGCTGAAAGAGTTAGACATAGATATTTACACCCAACCAATGGACAGAAGCTGCTGATCTGTGCGGTTGAATTAGAAAATAGAATAAGCTGAGGAGGAGCACGACCCTGTAGGAGGACCAGCAGTCTTAATTAACCTGAACCCCCAAGATCTCTCAAACACTAGACCACCAACCAGGCAGCATACACCAGCTGATATGAGTCCTCCAATACACATACTGCAGAATACTGTCGGGTCTGGGTTCAGTCAGAGAAGGTGCACCTAACACTCCAGATACTGGAGGCCCCAGGGAGTTTAGAGGTCTGGTTTGGTGGGCATAGGTCGGGGTACATCCTCATGGATACAGAGGGTATGGAGAAGATATGGAATGTGGAACACTTGGAGGGTGGATAAGGTCAGGGAATAGAATCTGGAGTGTAAATAAATACATAAATAAATAAATTTTAAGAAAAGAATTACTTGGTTTTTCCTTTTCTCTATGAACCCCTTGCTTTTACCATCTCTGGTCTCATATGTGAGTAAGATTTCCACTACTGTCCAGACTTGAATAGTAGAATGTACCTGAAGCCTCAATTAAAAAAAATTCTGTATAATTCTCATGTATTTATTGAATAGATCATTGACAATTCCTGTCCTAAAGTAACTTCTAGAACATTCAGAAACCTGTTCTTCATTAACCTACCTATTTTACTGTGCTCTTTCTGATTCTTGCTATTCATTATTTAGGTTTCTATATTTACTTATCTATCTTGTTGGACACTTCAATCCATTGATCCAGTACTTTGATATTTTCAGAATAATTGTAAAAACCTTAGTCCATTTTGTTTCTTTAACCAATTTTTTACTGTAGTTGTCCATTTTCTCCTCTCTTTCATTATGTTAATAGTAATTTAAAAGATCCCATCAAACTAAAATTGGGTCATCTATTATGAAATTTTCTATAGCTCCAGGCAACAGTCAAGGTGAAAGTCACTTTTTTTTTAACATAACCAAGAATGGTCTGAACTATCTGAGTTTCATCTAATAGCATCCTTCCGATTTCCATACCACACTTATCATATTTCTGTTTTGCTACTGTCTTGTCTTTAATTCCTTCATAGACAAGCATTGTCTTCTTTCTGCGATTTATATACCCTGTCCTCAACTTCAAAATACTTTCTGCTATTCTATGCCAAATGTGGCTTCACTTTTTAATTCAAATGGCAATTTCTGGTCTTTGAAGTTTTTAAAATATTGATTAAGTCACCCTGACAAAATATTATGATATCTTGTATGTAACTGACTAATATTATTCTGTATGTTGTATGCACAAAATAGATGCATATGGAGACTAAATCATATTAAAAGAACACATGTTTTACATAATAATATATTCCTCAATATTTGGACATACTTTCTCACATTGGAATAATAAAATATAAGTCTGGAATTTAAAATTAGATTAGAAAGTCTACCAAGAGGATTATGCCAGTTTATCATAGAAAAATAAAGTTTTTATATTATATAGCATAGCTACTTGAAAGCCAGTCATTAGTAACAACATATTGATTGACTTTGTGTGTTTACATTGCTCTTTCACATAATTCTATTTAAAGTATTTTTTAGAAGGAAATGAATTTATTCAAATTTGATTTGAGGATTCTTTTTACTAGCCAATTTTCATTTTAGCAACGTTTCTCCTGAATTGCTTCTACTTACACATATCATCATATAACAACACTTGGCCATATTAGAGGGGTGTACACTGGTTCTTATATCTAGCAAAGTTTTGTTTTTCATTATACTAGTGTAAGATATAAATAAACTGAATTTTCACAATTTATCATACCATCTCTTTGAGATGTACACACTAAAATTGCTGGGGATTGTACACTCAACACCAAGAATGGTGTTATGCACTAATATAGAAAGAAATGATGGAAACAGGAGAGCCACAAGATAGGCCATGATGCTTAAAAAACGGTGTTCTGGATGAGTACAATAGGTTTTTAGTAGAATTCTAATTTTTATACACACACGCTTCTTTGTCAGTGCTGGGGACCTAACCAAATGTTTGGTGAATCAGAGATAGCAATTTACCCACTGAGATAGATCTTCATTGTCTAAAATGTATTGTGACAGAAATTTTCTCCAATAGACTATTATTATAAGATCTCAAATTACCATTTCCTTTATGTATAATAATGACATTTGTATTCTAGATAGTACTTTCATTTTTTGACAACTTTTTTTTATTGGTTACTTTATTTACATTTCAAATGTTATCCCCCTTCCCTGTTTCCCCTCCAGAAAACCCCTATTCCACTCTCCTGCTTTTATTAGGGTGCTCCCTCACCAACTTAACATTCTCCTATGCTGGGGCATCAAGCCGTCACAGGACCAAATGCCTCCCCTTCCATTGATTCCTTTATGTCCTAAGACAGTGCTTACATAGGACTGTTCTAATTTTTAGGTTTCCAGGATTCAAAACATATGTTAAATATGGTATATTCATGAAGAACTATAAAATATTTGATGCAGTATATTAGAAATCAGAATTGGATATGTGACATATATAAATAGATAAAACCAAATTTTCACACTTAAATAACTCCCACTGGTTTATTCAGGCATCCTTCTGAATTGTAATAGCACTGAGGGCTATCTTGGAAATGACTCCATAACTATAGATAAAGTTGTGGACTACTCTATAAATATGGGCTACTGCTATGCTAATTACTGCATCATCATATTGTCAATATCTATTTTAAATTCTTTTAAAATGGTAGATCAGTGGGTAGAGAAAAAAGTTTGACAAAAGCATAGATTTCATATTAATTTATATGCTTTTGTACATACCTTATCAATATGCAATAGAATCTAATTGCTATAAAATCATATGATTATGTAGAAAAAAACATAACCATGTATATTGCTGTTACTGTGTTCTCTGACTCAACTGTAAAGAAAAAATATACTTAGAAAAGAATAAATTAGTAATTCTGCAAAGAAATAGCCTCTTTATACAGACACACACACACACACACACACACACACACACACACACACACACTAACACATATTTGAGACATGGTTTCTTTGTGTAGCCCTGGCTGTCCTGTAACTCACACTGTCAACAAGCTAGCCTGAAACTTACCAAGGTTACGTGCTTCTGACTCCTGTGTACTGGGAATAAAGGCATGCATCACCACTGCCTGGTAGTAAAGGTTTTATTTAAATTTCTAGGCTTTGTTTTAAGTATCATTATAATACTAAACTGTAGTTAGATTGGTACAACTAAGGAGACCAACTAAAGTCTTTGCAGACAAAACTTTCCTTATTCAGCTTTGAAAATGTATATTTTGGTTATTATTAGTTATTTCTAGTATAAATTTCTAGTAAAAATTTCTGAATGAACACTAAAGTCATGAAACAATCAAAATATGCTTGCCCATATTGACAGAGATGAGGTAGATACATGTTCATACTCGTGTGGATCTTTGGTACAAGAATTCATAATCAAAGCGACATGTTATTTTTCAAACCAATGACTCTGAAATTCTGTGAATTTACTAATCAGGTGTTTCTTGAAAAATCTTCCAAGTCCAAAAATTTCTGAGATTGGAACTTTGATAATATCTAAAATAAGTAAATATGCATTTGCTCTTTGAACCTGTAATTATTGTTTTAGAAAATTATTTTTAAAATATATACCTAATGATACAATCAATACACTAAATTATTTATTGTGTAACAACATGGAATGGAAAATAGCAAATATATAGACAATATATCAATTAGTCTTACTTCTGTATTTATTAATTTATTTTCAGACTATCATGTTATAATTTCTGGGAATTTCATACAGAAGTTCAAAAATTTTGTTTTATACTTCTACACAGAATAAACAATGATACCAGTGATGGTGTACATGGTTTAAAATATATAAACACTCAGAAAGGGTTGAGGGAAATAGCTCTGCAGATGAAATTTCAAAGGTATACTTAAAACAAAGTGTCTTGAAGAGCTGGATACAATAAGCATTGGAACAGTGATAACCTGTCTCCATATTTTTAATTCATTCCATGTTAATGAGTAACATTTTTCTCAGAATTGAAAAAGTCCATCCTAGAAAGAGTCTTCTTAAGACATGGAAAGTAAACAACTTCCAAGTTTCAGGAAGTTCTTGAAAATTACATGGATCATAAGTCTCTTCCTAAAATTCTATGTGCAGTAAGATACTTCTGTAAGACAGACTTTCTAACTGGTAAGCTCTATTGACTAATGCCCTCTAGCCAGTCAACTGCATATAATTCATTCAGGGTGCTTCAAGGATGCAGCTTTCCTGAGTTGTCATCCAAGTTGGGTCATGCTTTTTAGTGATGAAGCTATGTTTGAGCCATAAATGATCCTGTAAATAACAACAGCAAGCTCATTACTTTGCCATGTTTAATAGAACTTTAATGAGATAATTACTTAAATATGTTATTGTATCATTATCTAGGTCAAGTTGACCTTTGTTCATATATATTTGGAAAAAGTCACAGAAGAGTAGGTTATTTAGATTTCAAAAATAATGAAATATTTTGAGTTATACTATCCTCATAATCCTTCTTTTAAAAAATATTTCATTTAATATTTACATCCTTGCCTCTTCCCTGTGAAATGAGGAACTATGATACTCATCTTTGCACATTAGTTTAGCAATATGTAGTTTCCAATTCTTTAAGCATGAATCTACCTGATATATTGGAAGTATTTTTATATGTGTAATTAGCATTTCTATACAGCCAACTTTGAAGTAAAAATTATCTCTCACAGCTGTGCAGACTGAACTATCTAGTTGAAAAATTTCAGAAGTGGATTAGGGTGTGTATAAAATAGATAAGTTCTACTTTGTGAATTATATGTTTGCCACTTGCATATAATTTTCCCATGACTTTCTGGTTTGTATGGACTACTGATTCCATTCTGATAACACAGACTCCAGCCCTATGCCTGGATAAGCTCATTCATTATATGAAGTCAAAAATTGTCTACACTGTACATTTCTATTGATTATGGTAAATGAAGAGTTAACAAGAATGATTAGACAATAACAGAAAACAAAGGGAATAGAAGAAACGAATTAGTAAAACTGACCCTATTTCTGAATGATATAATTCTATGCATAAAAAAACATAAAGACTCCTCAAGAAACTCCTACACTTGATAAAACCTAATGCAAAATTGTCAGACTGCACAAATCAGTTACCTATATATAACCATTGCCTTGAGATAAATGTAATTAAAACCTATACAATGACACAATTAAACAGTGAAAAAATAAAGAAGAGATTAAACGATAGAAAAGTTTCTTGTGTTCATGAATTGTTGGGACTGATTGTGAAAATGATCATGCTACCAAAGGAAATCTATAGTTTCAAATACATCACCATCAAAATCCCAACTCCATTCTTCACAATAACAATATAAAAAGAATCTTAACATTCCTTTGCGACAGTTATTGTTGGTTCTCAACTTGCTTATATCTAGAATAAATTAAAAATCAAGTTACTGAGTACAACTGTGATGGATTATTCTTCACTAAATAATGTGAAAGTGGAAAAACCCACCTTTAAACTAGATCATTTGAAATGGGAAGAGTCACCTTTAATTTGTGCCATACCCTCTGATGGCAGCTTATAGAAAGGATACTGGAAGGAGTAAGGTTTTTCTTTTTGCATGAGTGGCTCAGTCTCACTGGTAATCTCATCTTTTTCATCGTCATTAAATTATGCTTCTTTGGGATTAGGCATGTACTAAAGAGTAGATGAGGGATCCAGCCACATAGACTAAACAACTCCTGGATTATTGTACTAGGACTAGCTGGACCACAATCCATACACCAGTCTAACAAATTCCATATATAAGTGCCATATATAAGTGTGTGTATGTATGTATATGTGTGAGCATATGTGTATATGTATATGGTACATGTGTATGTGTGTGTATGTACATGTATATATTTATTCCATCATTTCTGTTTTTCTAGAGAATTCCCACTAGATTTAGTATATCTAGTAAATCTAGTAAAGACTCTAGACAATGGAAGAAATCCTTAACAATAGAAACAGTACTGGTAGTATCACTGTATCTTATGGGGTCTTGAAAGGGGTCTTGGTTTTTGGTAGAAGTGCTGGCTGGAAATAACCAGAGACCCTGCAAGGGACAGGCATCTATTCCATGGTGCTCCCAGAATCCAGGCTCCTAACATGTGGCATGGAACTCCATTAACCTGCTCCATTTAGTCACATAGAATGCAGCCCCTCCCTAAGAGGTTTAAGACACTCTACACAGGTAGAGGGCATGACTACAGGTTTCAGCCTAAAGAGATTTTCACATTAATTAGTTACCTAAAGGCCAGAGGGAATATCTAATTAAGTATTCTTTTCCCAGTCCTTCCTTCCTTCTCCCTCCCTATTTAAGTCAGGTACATATTCATACCATCTATCATCTGCCATGTCAATAAAGCTCTTGGAACCCTGCATGCTATTCGGGCCTGCCATCGTACTTTTGTCATGGAAGACTTCTCTTTGTTCTAGCCATAGTAGGTGCCTGCACACTCCTAGTCTCCATTCTGCTGCAGCTTCCTGGAGCCCCAGAATTGAAACCAATTGGCCTCAGCCGCCTGAGCCCTGCGCCCTTGCAGAATCAGGTTGAGTTCTGGGGCGTCCCAGCAGCCTCTCAAGGCCTAGTGCCTGCCTGGTGTCGCAACAATCTCAGTCAAGATCCCCCACACACCCCCCCAGCTCTCCTGCCATGCTGAGCTGCAGTTCTAGCCCACTGAGCCAACTGAGCTGTGGCAGAGACGTGAATCTACAACGCAACAGAGAACGCATGACAGCATATGCGCCGGCCCTTCAGTTTTCCCTACAGTATCTGACTTTATCATCTGTCACAGAGCCATAGTAAAAAAAAACTACATGGTACTGACACAAAAACAAGACAAAATACTCAATGGAACAGAATGGACAACTCAGATGTATGTTCAAACCAACTATTGTTGACTGATTTTTGACAAAGAAGCAAAAATATGTTTTAGAAAAAGTACTCTCTTCAACAAATGGTACTGGGAAAACTAGATATCTGTAGATAGGAGAATGAAAGTTAAGCCTTTAGTCTCATTCAGAAAAAGAATCAATGTCAAATGAATCAAAGACCACAAAGTTAAATCTGAAATGTTGAAACTTCTAAAGGAAAATAAGCCTGAATAGAATTATTTGTCTAAGAATGCATGATAATTTATTAACTATGCCACTAAACAAGAAAAATCTGCCTTCTAAATATTTATATCTAACCCTGTCAATTACTGTTACTGTCAGTATTCACGGGAGAAACTTTCATATAGTCATTAACAACAGTTAGTGAAGAGATTATAACAATCTAAAGTACCAAGGATAACTGCTGGTGTAGTTCTTCCTAAAGAGGACATCAATATTGCTCCTTCTGAGACTCAAAGAAGATCACTGAAGAAGAGGCAGAAAGAATGTAAGATCTGGAGGATAAGAATGTGGGATGCAAAAGAAAATATAGAATTAATGCCACTGAGAGTGACCTCATGAAATGAAAAGCTTTTATACTACAAAGGACATTGTTATTCATTACTCAGATGAAGAGAATGTCTACAGAATGTGAGGAAAAAGAGTTTGCCATTGAAAAGATTAATAATGTCCTACAAAGAAATAAAACACCAAAACTAAATACCAAGAAAAGAAAAGAACAGAAAAGAAAAGAAAGAAAAAAGAAAGAAGAAAAAAGAAAGAAGAAAGAAAGAAAAAGGAAGGAAAGGAAGAAAGAAGAAAATATGCTCTGGAATCAAAGATTTCTCAAAGAATGAATATTAATGTCTAATATGCAAGTTTATAACAGAGCATCATCTTTTGCCATCAGAAAAATGATAATTGAAATTATGTTGAGATTCTATTATATCCAAATCACAATGGCTTTTATATAGGAAATAGGGTAAATGCTGCCAATATTAAGAGGAGTGGGGAACATTCCTTACCTCTTGGTAGAACTGTTGACTCATGGAATGCAGTGTGTAGGTTTCCAAAAGTTAAAATTAGACCTGTCATATGAACCAGCATTAGTAGTCTCCTGCACACAAACTCAGAGGCTCTTTTTCTTACTACAGAGGTACTTGCACATGTGTGTGCATAGCTTCTCCATAAATGATAGCCAGGTAAAGAAAATAATCTAGATGTTTATTAACTGATGAATGTGTTTAGAAAATTAAAGTTATAAAATAATATTGTACTATTAAAAATGTTGCATACGTAGAAGTAGAAAATATGCTGAGTAAGGTATCCGGTGTCTAGAAAGACAGATGTTCTTTTTCATAGAAAATTCAACCTATGAATTTCTTAGGGTAGTGTGTTTAACTTGAAGTCACTGTAGAGGCACAGTAGATAGTAAAGTTCAGTTTGAGGGAGAATTAAAAAAGAACAAAAAAGAGGGCTTAAGAGGAGGGGAATAGTAGAACGCATGTGACATGAAAGGGAGTAGCAAAGATAAAACGTAGAATAATGCAGAGAACAATGACTGACGAAGCTAGGACAAGGGGTAACTAAAGGCACTGATATGTGAATCATACAGAAAACAACTGTTTAATAAAGGCATGAAAATGAAATTTAAAGGAAGCTTGAATATTCTGCAGAAATAGCTTCTATTCCTCCCACAACAAAGCGTGGATTATATGTGCTGTTGACCATGAAGGCACATTGAAGGCCCTCAACCAGTACTGATCATTGCCACAGCGACTAGCCTCCCCCCCACACAGAAATTGATACCTAGGCCAGATTGTAAGCTGCAATAGTGACACGGTTATAATGGGTATGAATAAGAATGGCCCCAATAGGATCATATATTTGAAAGCTTAATCCCCAGTTAGTGGAACTGTTTCAGAATTATTAGGATGTGTGTCTTTATTGGAGTAATTGTGTCACTGCAGACAGGTTTTGAGGTTTCAAAGGGGCATACCAGTTCCAGTCTCACTCTCTCAGACAGTAACTTACAGATCAGATATAAGTTCTCAGCTACCTGTACAGCAGCATACCTTGCTGCCACGATGTTCTGGCATGAGGATTATGGAGTATCCGTTGAAACTGCAAAGCAAGCCCCCAGTTAAATGGTTCCTTTGTTTTTTTTAATTTATTTTTTATTGGATATTTTATTTAGATTTCAGATGCGATCTCCTTTCCCCATTTCCCCTCCCTAGAAAACCCCTACCCCATGCCCGCTTCTCCTTTTTGCTTTTACATATTTTTAAATGTTAATCAAAGGCTTTATAAGTTTGGTAATGGTCAATATCAATCAGAAGTGTAACCCAATACCCAGCCTAGATATATCAACTATCATTGACTGGTGGAGACATGTGAACATCACCTCCATAATGCCCCTCTCTTTCTTTCTCTCTCTCATCATCTTACTCCTCCTCTCCTTCTCCTCTTCCTCTCTATACTCCTCCTACCTTAGCTCCTCCTACATATCACCTTTCCTGTTAAAATAAAAGTTTTCTCCCAAAATACAATTAGAGCATACTTATACCAATTTGTGACAGTAAGATGCAAGATAAGACTTAATATTCAGTCCATCATTTTGTTGACTAAACAGAACCTCTGTCATCTCTCCTAACTAAAAGACTTAGTTCTGAACCTGGCTTTTTTCTTGGCTTTAGAATGAATGTCAGCTGAAAACCATCCTCTCATATCTTTTCTCTCAAAGTAAATAGCCAGGATTGGCTATGAGACTATAAGTTTTCAACCCCGTCAGAAATCCAGAATGACTGAGTTAACTGAAATTATGGGAAGCACAAAACATAGCTTCTAAAACTTAGCCAATTTATAGAAACCGTTGAACACCTGGACAGTCCCTATACTACAAAATGTTGGAGCATCTGATCTTCAGCCTTCTGGCCCAGGATCATCTGACAGACCTAGTGATGCAGAATTATTAAGGGCTGATTACTCTGTCTTGGCAGATATAATCAGTCGACTATTCCGCAAGTGTGTTCTTTTCTGGACAGTAATTTGTCTGTAGATGGAAAGAGGCAAATCTTGCCTAGTGGCTGTTTCACCACAACTGAAGTAACTCTAAAGATGCTCAATTTAAACCTCCAGCCTGAGAATACAAAGGGAGTGACTCATGGCTCCACCTGTACAGGTAGTTGACGGTGGCCTTGCCAGGCATCAGTGGAAGTGGACAGCCTTGGTAGCTGAAAGTTTGGATTCAATAGTGTTGGGGAATTTTGAGAGCATGAAGGTAAAAATGGGAGGATGTTAGAAGCCCGCCCTCATAATAATTGCAAGAGAGAGGGTGGGGTAAGGGGTTAGGTATCAGTGGAAGTGGAGGGCCTTGGTGCCTTCAAGTTTGGATTCCCTAGTGTTGGGGAATTTGAGAGCAGGGAGGCTGAAATGGCAGGATGGCATGAGCACACCCTCATAGCAACTCCCAGAATTATATGGATTAGACATGACAGAGGCAGGCCACCAGAAGACTAGATTTCAGAATTCAAACAAAAAATAATCTTGATACTAAAATTTGTTTTGAGAATTGTATATTCCAGAATACACAGCCTTGTTATATCTACTCATCAAGCAAGCTGAGCAGACCTGCTCGAACCTTTGATGTCCTGGAATGCAGTGAGGACACAGTGTCAGAGGCTTATCAGATGGCTTTACTCTTCCCCTGCACCTCTTCTAATATTTTAACCCCCATAATCAGCTTGAAGAAGTTAATGAAGAGTTGGAGCCCCTATTCCCTGGACTTGGGAACTGAGGTGGTTAATACTGGGCTGTCTTTCTAGGGAAAAGTAGTGGTTTTGTTGGAACAGGGAGGATTAGCTAGGGTTTATTGCATAGCCATAACCTACTGGTAGAAATATGTATAATTGTTATTAATATGAAGTAATAATTTCTTAAATGGTACAAAATTTACTTTGATTTCAAATTTAAGGTTTTCGTTGGCATGACCTTCTTATTGATATAAAAGTGAGATTAATATTGTTACCTTCATAGGCATTGTGCCTGTATAACACATATAATACAAGACTTAGATCCAGTCCTTCTTTAACTTTTCTAACTCATTTGAGATGGTTAGCCTGTAAGTTAAGGGCCTATAGCAAATTTATGGCCTTAAGTTTATTGTTAGGGTGTTTTCTATATTTGATTTAGAAATAGCAGAGAGGAGTTAACAGACAGCAATCCAAATTATCTTATATGGATAGTTGGTTTTCAAAATGTCACAAGTCCACAGATATTACAAACATTTCAGTATTGATGTTCATTTTGATTAGAGACCTATCTGCTTCTGACAAATGGTTCCTTTGTTAACTTGCCTTGGCCATGGTGTCATTTTTAATATCGATAGTACAATAATTAATACAGGATGATCTTTTGTTTATATTTGAGGTCTAATCTATGGGAACAAATTTGTTTGGCACTATAAACTTGGTCAAGAGTCCATGGCTAGAGAGGTCATAAGTCCTTGGGAGAACCTGCTTCCTTTTACCAAATTGATATTCAGAAAAACTTCATTCTACATATTTACATCTAAACCTATCAATTGGTTTGACTGTCAGAATTTCTCCAAGAAGTTTTTATTGTATTCATTAACAACAGATAATGAAGAGACATCTAACACACTATAAAGTACCAAGAACTATGGATGGTAGAGTTCTTCTTCATAAAGAAGATATCAATATTGTTTCTTACAAGACTCAAGGAACATCATTAAAGAGGAGACAGAAAGAATGTAGGAACTAGAGCATGAGAATGTGAGATGCAAATAAAAATATAGAAAATAGAAACCAGGCTTATGCACTTAAAACTACCACAAAATTTGGCCTCTTACCATTTCATCAGAACTGGGAGAGAGGCTCATGATACTCAACTGGACTCCCTGGGTAACTTGTAGTTAATGACTGGGGAAGAGGTGCTTCTTTCTTTAATGGCATAGCCTGTAAATAACTTACTATCCATTCTTAGGCCAGCACCCCTAATTAAATTCAGCTAGACACACACAATAAGACATAATGGCAGGAGAATTTATTGGGAAGAAATATCTCAGCAGCAGAGCAAGGGGAAGAGGAGAGGAATGGAGGTGAAAACAATTAAAATTCATTATATATGTGTGTGAAACTGTCAAAGGACCAAAACAGGACTGTACCTAATGAACAAATGACAGCCGTGATATTACTACACTGTTGAGTCTCTATTGGAGTATTTAGATGATAGAAATAGCTATGGGTGGAGCTTTAGTGTCCTAAAGTACTGTGAAAGGTTAATTCATGCATGATCATTCTTAATTTTCTAACAGATGGAATTGAAGACAAGAGCACTTACATTTTAAGTGCCTTAAAAATCAATAAATAAAATTGAACATAGCTGATTCACAAGCTTTTAATATTGAAGCACAGGATGATGACCCTATAAATAATGATGCTCTAAACCCACTTAATCTCAGATTCTGCCTGCCTACCATCTCTCCTTCTTCATAGATTTAAAACACAAATACCTATACATAAATATGCATATAAAGACGAAGATGTTAAAGAGACGAATGCTCATTGAAGACTATCATTAGTAATCAGAAGCTGAAGGTAGAGCCCTAATTCAGATTGGTTATTTTTATGAAGCCAATATGAAACTTTTTCTGAAAAAACAATAATCTCATTTGTCATGTATAGATTAGGTAAATTATTTTAAACTAAATTATAATGGCATTAATTTGAACATTGGAACTGTAATCTTAATTGAATAATTGAAAATCTCCTCTTTGAAACACTGTTATTTTTCTAAGAACTTTCTTTGAATTGTTTTTGAATTTCTACTTTAGTATACCCAACTAGCATTTCTTTATAATATAAAGCAATGATGTTAACAAAAAAAAAAATAAAAATAAAACTTTTGGTCCAATCAAGTTTTTCTTGAAAAGTTTGGTATAATCACAAGAACATATAAATAGTGTTCTACACATGTCGATTCATAGATGTAAATTTGTTCTAGAAGCACAGGTTTGTCAAAGGATTCATTTCTGTATACGGAAGGAAGATTTATTGCTCAGAGAGTTTTACTTTCTACTACGTAAACTAGAAATTCCATATTAATACACACATTTAGGTTACAGCAGAAAACATAAAATTTGCCAAGATGCACAGTACAATCTCAGTGGAACTGAGCTCTGGGAGGACCTAAAACAATATAGGGCTGGCTATGAAAAGATGAAGTAGGCTCACTATCCTCTATGACCCTCATCCAGTCCATAGTCTTACAACCACCATAGCTTTCCTAAAACTGTAAATTCAATAGGTTATGGTCTCATCACAAAAAAAACACAACTGTATTTTTAGTAAAAGGATGTCTATAGAAATATTACCACTAAGATTCTCACCATCTTTATGTAATTCCATATTAAAACTATTTACTCTTTGCACAGTGACTTAACATTAATTTAGCAAGGATAGTGGAGAAATAGAAGCAATCACCCGAGGCTAAGGGGGAAGATTTTGCAGCTCCTTTCCAGCACAGTTATTATCCAACTATCATCCAAATAATTGGAGAAAAGCAGACACTGAAAATCACCAAGTTAGTTAGTGACACTAAACTTTTAACAAAGGAATAGGGAAATGCCAAGTCAATTTATCTAAATTGGAGAAAAAAAATCAAGAGTGTTAGCTTGGCAGAAAGAGATGACATATGAAGTTCCAATAAGCAACTTTAAGATAAAGTATTTGAGAAAAAAATTAAATTATTTGGTTAGAAAACTGGGTACTGGTCTTATTACTTACTTAATTGACTCAAATGGGTGGATTCATCTTACTTAATGCCTTTATTCTAATTGTTTTATTGATAGTATAATCAGAACAAACTATTCTCTGAGGATATCAATCTAATATGCTACAGTGGCCAAGAAACAAACTAGAAAAAAAATGACACAAACAAGAAACAAATTAGAAAAAATGGAAATATTCTTTAATCTGCGTTAATTGTTGTCATGGAGATTATTCAGTGGAATAATTTAGTTTCAGAGATTATGAATCTACTATTAGCTTCATTAAAACTTTTGATATAACCCAAGATCAGAAGTATGGTAAAGACAGGTGAAGAGAAATGAGCATTCTTTATAGAAATGAAACAATGATTCTTTTATTTATGTGAGAAATAAATTGAGCTAAATCTACAAAATTATTGAATGTAAACATACTCTATTAGGTCCAACAATTAGTGAATATTGTCTCCAAATTCCTGTCATAAAAATGGGAAGAAAACCAAAGTTGATGCTGATGCAATATGATCTCAGATTAATTTTCTCAAACTTCTTCAAGCTCTAGTCAAGAGTGAACCCTGAACAAACAGTGAAATTGCATATGGCCTGCTTAAACTCATGACTCAGTTGAATGAACTCTTCTCTTGAGATGTTCCTCTAGAGCTGTCATTGTCACTTGGGTACGAAGGTAGAAGAAGTGTCTGGTAAGAGTATTTTCATAGCTCTGATACCTGTACTGGAATTCACTAATTACCCAAACTGCTAGGAGCAGCTACCAGGGAAATTTAGTTAATTGTATCATTTAAAGTATGAAAATACGCTCCAAATTCAGATCATTTGACATGAGAAGACCCACCTTAAATCTGGGTCTGTGTTGAAGATTAACTCTAAATCAGGTTCATACCTTCTGCTGGCAGCCTATATAAAGGACAAGGAGTAAAGAAGCTTTTGTGCACTGTCTTCTTGCCCTCAGTCTCACTGACGAGTCCACTGCTTCACTGGCATGAGAGCCTACTTGTTCAGGATTCTTATGTAAACCATAGATCATCTGAAACATCCAGCCTTTTGGACTGAAGGACAATTGAATTTTTAGACTTTCTGTCTGGAGACAGCCATTGTTGAAGAGTCAGACCATGGACAGTAAGCTACTGTAATTAATCATGTATATATAAATTATCAGTTCGGTTTCACTAGAGAATAGTGTTTAATTCAATAGTCAAAAAAATAAATTACCGGTTTTAGTCTCTAAGAATCTTTGACCAAATTAAACAGTTGATGTGGGGTTTCTTATATCTTATTGAGTTACTGTTTCTGAGAAGATTTCTGTTTTAGTAACTAAATAATAAAAAATAAAAGTGCATTTTATCTATGAAAATTCATATATGAAATATTCAAATGGTGGTAAAAGTAAATACAAGTTAAATAAAAATGAGTCAAAGCAAAGACAAAATAAATTCTAAAAGTTCACTCATGGAATAGAATATGGCTAAATGACAATTAAGTTTCTAATTTTTCAGAAGAGACTTTCTTTCTCATTACTTTATTGTATTTTAGAAGATTTAAAAAAAAAAGCCTTAGCTAATATCCTGCTTCATTTAATTACTCCTTTTAAATTTTGGTTCACATTTTTATAAATTAGAGATACCTTCTAAATAGAGAAAATATTTTATACTGTTGTAAAAATTAAGATAGCAATGTTGAGTGCTTGACTTTCAAATAAAAGTTTTATTTAAAACATATTATCAAATTCATCAAATATGATGAATATTAAAATGAGCATGTTCATGTTTACTTAAATTTTGAGTAACAAAAAGGAAAATTTGAGTATAACTCAAAAATATGTTTTTATGAAAAATATTTATACCTCCTAACAAAGTCATGCTTGGTCTCATGTTTAAATGTTGCCTTAAAAATGCACTTTCCTCTATACATGAACTGTTCTGGATGTGAAATACTTTTACAGAAAACAAGCTGTTATGGTCTTCACATAGAGATGCTTTCAGTGGACTGATAAGGTACATTGATGATTGTAAAATATGAACCATAGATAAACCACTACCCACTACCACCCGACTGTCTCATGTGGTGGTACTACTGTGTGTTATTTATTCATTTTCACTTTGCTCTGACACAGATCCAGAAAGGAAATAATTAAAATAGTTTTTTTCTGCAACTTTTACCTACCTTCATTTTATCGTTTACCATTTTGTATAATTTTCATTTGATATTTCATGAGTATATTACAAACTTCTTATGGGATAGGGTCACATGTTATATTCCTTGCTTTTCCTTAACTTATTGTATTGATAATTTTCAATCTTTAACTAACAGAATACTTTCCATACAGATTGGTCAACTGGTAAAATGTCAGGTCAAGAGAGGTAGTGACAAGAGAAGGAGTTACAGGACTGGAGAGAAAAAAAAATGTGACTTGTGTTTGTTGTACACAGGCACATAGTTATATGGTCTTTCCCATAATTGACCTTTTTCAAATAAATTGAAAATATAAATACAGTTCTCAGATACTGTGCTATGCCAGGAACAGCGAATTCATGAACATAAAACCTACATGTGCTTAACTGTTTTCCTTCATTCCCATGTTAAAGTTCTAATATCTAGGATCTTGGGAAGTGATAGCATTTGAAGACAAAGAGTTGACCAGATTGAAATGAGGCTATTAGCATGAGGCTTAAACCAATACGTTTATAAGAATATGAAATTAGTACATATGTGCACAAAGTAGGGTGGATAGATTCTGTAAGGATAGCATAATTTGGACAAACTCTTAGTTAAAGAAAAAAGGCTTAGAGGATACCAACTCTTCAGGGACTTATTATGCTTGAAGCCAACCATCAAGCTGAATGCAGGGAACCTGGTGGGAGAGCTGGCAGAAGAATTGGAGGAGCAGAGAGGGACTGCAACCCCATTGGAAGAATAAACTTAGCTGGCCTTACCACCCAGTTCTCCCAAAGACTAGACCATCAACCAAGGAGTTTACTCCTTTGAATTTTTGGCTCCAGATACAAATGTAGCAGAGAATGGCCTTGCCCGACGGCAACATGAGGAGAGGCCCTTGGTTCTGGGGAAGTTTGATGTCCCAGAATAGGGCGATGCTGGAAAGGTGGTATGGGACAGTGTGGGTTTGTGGAGGAGCACTCTCATACAGGTAAAAGGGAAGAGGGGGCAGATTTGGGATGGGGGTGGTGGTGGAGGGGTAACTGGAAGTGGGATATCACGGGATGGGGGGTTGGTGGAGGGTGTAACAAGGATATCATTTGAGATCTAAACAAATGGAATGATTAATAAAAAATTTTTAAAAATGTATAAAGCGATAAAATTGAAACCTTCAAAAAGAAAAAGACTTCTAAACTCCAAAAGTGTTGTTTAGGAAACCCAGCCCATTGATTATGTACCAATGACAAATCAATACATAATTAAATATAGCTTATAAGGAGCAATAAACTTAACATGAGTAAAACAGTATTATTAATATACTCTATGTGTTCAAATTTGTCTTTTACTTTGAACAGTTCTTTTGTTACAGAACAACACAAGTCAGGCAAACTCTCTACAAGGAACTATATCTTAATCTGTCAAAGTTGTCTTTTATTGTTTGTTTAATTTGCTTCTATCAAGAATCATTTATTGCTGTTGATTTTCTTTGTTCTCACTTTCTTTAATGCAAATTGGTTCTCTGTTAGCCACATCTGTCATGACACAGACATTTGAAGAATACAGGCTGTATTTGCTTTTTTATTTCCTGATCAGATTAAATTCTTGTGGTTCTATAAATCTTAGTTATACTTGGCAGAATCTCAAACACGTTGTCTCCTAGGTGATGATACGTAGTTCAAGACATGCTTAACACACTATTTTCCAAGTTTCTTCATGAAAGGAAATGTCTCCCCAGTAGTTAATTATGAGCCCACAGCATGAGTTTTGAAATATCTTGACTATTCTTCTCACCATTGTTTTTAGCAGTTATAATACAGATTCTTCATTGTATTAAATGTCATACTAGCCACTGGAAATGATGATTTCTACTCCAAAAATTTTTTTGGAAATTATTGTAAACCTTGTCTCACACAAAAGAGCTTTCCCCTTCAATGTTCCCATGTGTTCGTTTACATTAGTTTCATTTACAGTCCATTATTTTTTTACTAATTAATGTGTCATAATCTATTAAAATCATTATTCATTTTGGAGGTTTATCATGTTTAAATTTTAATTAGTCAGTGCTCTTGGACTCCCCCTTAATTTTTTTCATTTTTTAGCTTTAGATACCATACTTAATATAACTTTTATTGCAAAGTGTATGTTTAAAAAGTAACACATTAAAAAAGGTACATTGACCTGAAATAAAAGAGATGATGTTATTTACCTAAGGGTATCTGTAAGCTGATAGAATAATACATTATACAATGCAATGTCACATATTATACAGAATACTACTTTGAGTAGTTTAAAACAGCAATAAGAAAAAGGCTGTACAAATCATCTGATTAGGATGACTCAGTGCTCAGTGATCCTAGCAAAAATAACCACTATGGGCTGGCAGCTAGATGTCATCTTTGCCTTAGTGAACAGATGCCCTCAGCAGAAAGTCAATGGAAGCTTCTTCAGTAAACCTGTCAATCATGGTAATATTGCTTATTGTTCTACACTCCAATGGCTTCATTGCTGCCAGTGACACATAATGCTGTGGAAATGAGATGAAACTCCACGACAGTTCTTGAAATGGTGCATCAAAACTAGCATGTACAGAAACTAGAAATGTATGTAAGCACTGCTAATGGCAAACACGGGAATGTTGTGGTAGAGATGCTAATTCATCAACCCATACCTCAAATAGGGAGGAGTGAAGTAAAGGAAAATAGCCTGACTATTCTCTCCAAACATTCCATCAGTACCTACAGCCAAATAAAGTGTAGCCATTTAAAAATATTTCAAAACACTTAACTTGTCATATATTATTATGACTACTATTAGTGTGTGTGTGAGTGTGTGTGTATGTGTGTGTGTGTGTGTGTTTCTGGTTGTGTTTAAGTACAAAAGGTTCTCTTAATTTCTAAGCCATCTGTCTCTGCAGCTATTATCTGTCATATATTAATTCTACTGGTATGTGCAAAGAGTAGGTGAATTCCAGAGTGAATGGGTATTTACGTCATGGGCATAGATATGGCAAGGATCTTAATGGTACAAATTCATGGGAGTGGCAAAGTCTTCCCCACATCAGGCTCGGCAAATTAGCAAACCTTCCTCCTAGTTTGCATGCAGATATTGACTGCACAAACAGTAGCTCTTGAAGCTTCATCCTTAAACTGTTCTCCTTCAGACTTCTCACTAAGAATTCACCTAACTCTTCCTTCTGTGGTATACATAAAAACATACTGTTTTCCCAGGTTTCATAGAAGGTTTCCTTCATTAGAGAGAGCACACCCCACCCATGCCTTGCTTTTCTGTGTATATGTCATTGTGTGTTCATTCTTCTGTCACTCCTATCAGATTTCCAGGACCAAACCATGCAGGCCATGCAGGTTCCCAGAATATACAATGAGTCCTAGCGTTTCTTTTATTTCTAGCTGTTGTTCACTTCAGGGTTCTTTTTTCTCATTCTTCCATTAGCTTTCCAGACATCAGAAAAACAAGCTGGGGACCAGCAACCCGATATCTTGCTAAAACGTTTGTGAGCATTTTTGTACAGATCGATGCTCATTTGCCTGCTCAATGTTAACTTTATCACCAAATAATTATAGTACCTACTAGGGGGCAGCAACATACTGTGAACAAGAACTAGATAGGAGAACCAAGAGGTAGGAAATCAAAGAGGAGCAGGAATAATCACATAGACAGTTCTCACTTAGAAGCAGCAGAATTCCAAAGTGGAAGCAACCATCTGCCAGGTGAGTCAGGGGAAAATATTTGATAATGCAACTTGAGCAGAGACTTAAAGGGAAAGATGGAAGATCGGGTCCATTTGGCCCAAGCTAGATGTTTGCTAAGCCCAGAGGTGTAAAGTACATTCTAATCCAGTGCCTTGGACATACGAAAAAGGTCTCCACCTGCCTCTGCCTCCCAGGTGCTGGGATTAAAGGCGTGCGCCACCACCGCCCGGCAAGATGCTACGTTCTTAAAATGACTAAAATTCAAACCAGGTGACAAATTCATTTAAAATGAAATTATGTATATTTCAGTTAGGCTTCAAATCATTATTTCCTAGAGTCTAAAATTCAAATGTTTTTGTACTCTAAGAAGCTAGCTCCTGTTAGGAAGTTGAGCAAGCTTACTAAAAAGACATCCGTTGTCTTCTTGTGCTTCGTGATCATTAAGCGAAACTTGACCTTAGGTCGGGTGTCAGCATTTTATTAGTTGTGTGCACACAGAGATCTCCAGAATCCACTACAAAGCAAAGAGGGTTCTTTTGTTCTGTAGTCGATGCAAAAGAATTGCCGAATGCGCTGAACCCTAGTGAGCAAAAATAACACTTAAAGAGAGTTCTTTTTTTTTCTTAAGCCTGCTTTTAAAGATTGTGTTGTAATGAGCTGTAGATTGTTAAAGAAACATTTAAAACATGGAAAGAAAACTTCTTTATAAACAGCTACAAGTAGGTCTCTCTTACATGAGATAGAGGGATCTTGCGTTTCTTTTCTGAGATCCTAAGCACAGGATGACAAACTACTTCTTGCATTTGCAGCTGACATTTCTAATCACCTAGTTCTTAGTGAGCTCTATAGTGGGTGCTATTAAAAATGGCAAGATAAACAGAAAACATGGTCTCCAACTTTGTTCCAAATACTGTCTGAAATAGAAAATAAACAGCATCACTACAGTACTCAGAAAAGAAAGAAAAACTGAGCAGTCCTTTAAAATCAATGTCAAAATATTTCTAGATCACCCAAGGGCTACAGTGAACTTGATGTATATCCCTTGGAGACAATGTTAAAAGGCTTTGTCTGGACCTTGACACATAAAAACAAACAGAAAGTCATGCATGCTATAACTGTATCCATCTTGTAAAGCTGTTTGATGGCTTTTATAGATAGTCTCAAGGAAAATGGAACAACCTAAATGAGTTCTAACACATTAAGTGACTACCTAGCAATATTCTTGCAACATTTGTGTATCTACAAATGTTGTAACCACTTGTAGCTTAAAGCCAGTTAGAGTTTGAATAGAAAAACTAACAGATGAACCCATAGTCACAGTCTTCATTAAGATTCTGTGCGATTTTTTTCTGATAAAAATCCCTCTAAGTCTGTTAAGTATGTGTGTCCCCCTCATGTTATCATCAAACTGAATTTGTATTTTTTTCTGACAAAAATTACTTTAATTATTAGGACAAAATTTGAATATGTAAGTCCTACTATTGTGCATACATATGCTTCCGAAATCTGGTTCTATATCTGAGATTCATTATCTAATTAAAAATTAAAATATATTATTTTGCATACTATTTATAAAATTGTAACATTTATCTGTCTGTAAATAACTTCATATCCAGAAAAGCAAAGTGAAAGCATCTAACAGACAAAAAATAAGCTTTTTCACTTCTAAATAAGTCTACTCTCCTGAGTTGTACACAGGATTAGCATATTTTCAAAGAATTTATGTAAAGGTATTTTTCTATACCTGCAGAAGATGCTGAGAAAAAGTAGAAATCGAAGAATAAAATAAAATATTGGTGGAAGAGTGGAGAAGCATAAAAAAAAAAAGCAAAGAAAAGGAGAAGGCCACAGACATCTGTGTTCAGACCACCAAGAGTTGTTGAAAAGTGGAATTAATCTCACTGGAAAACCAATAGACAACAGGCATTCTACACACCTGAGAACTATCTCAGTTAAAGGAGAACAGATACAAAATTTTGTCTACTCTTTCTCATCTATCAGGAGAAAAGATGACACTTAGTATTAATTTCCTGTTACACTTTGCCTAGCACTAGACATCAAAGGGCCTACAGCTATGGATAAGAATCCAATGACAAAGAATCATGGTTTTTGAAGTTGGATATTTGGCCAGTGTTCAACAATTTGCTAGACTAGAGTATCTGTTCAAACATGACAAAGACAAAGGGTTAATTTTATTTCCTTATGCTGGTTACTACTACATATTTTATATTTACTATGTACATATCAAAAAGTTACCAAGTATTTTAAATATCCTATATTTTTCATTTGTAGATTTTATTATTTTATGATTTATTTTAAAAATGCTGCTTTTCTTTTAAGAACCACATTGTGACTTATTAACTTAAATCTCAATGAGACATAATTTAATTAAATTTAAGAAGTTCATAATCCATTAAACAATTAAATGGAATTTTTAACTACTTTTGTCATTTGTTTGAAAGGTAATTCAGTTTATACTAATGTATTGGCATGGTGGAGGGGATATTTTGTTACTCATTCATGTTATCCTGATATGTACTCGAGACACTGGACATGAGTGATCACCAAGGATAACTCACAACTTTTAGGACCACTTAGGCTGTGGTCAGTGAACTAATTTGACAGGCCATCATGAGCTATTGTTCTGATACCTACTTTGCCTGGCACTGTAAAATAATTGTGATACATTTAGGACCTGTGCAGTTAAAGACAGAGCACACAGTAAGGACAGAGAGAACAGGTTAAAGTTGGTTGACAATGACCACTCTCCAATGAAAGGACTCAGCTCCTAAAACATATCATCCTCACAGGGCAAGTTCTTTCTCACTAGTTATTGTATAAAATCTAGCAGTGTGCACATTATCAAAACTCTGCCATTGCTAGTATTACACCTAATACACAGTGGGCCCTCAACGCGTATTTGTAAGATAACTAAAAGCTGGTGTCGAAATTCATATCTATTGATGCTCTGCTCTTATATTGAATTCTGCTCAGAACAAATCTTTTAACAGAGCAAAAAAAATATTTGTATAATATTTTTTCAATCAGATAACTGTGCTTTCAGGAAAATTTAAAGATAAATTTAAAACCCTGATAAAATAATAATTAAACTAATGTTCAAATTTTAATGTTCAAATTAAGACACGGAGGTTTTGCTACTCACTCAGAGGCCTGTCACTTCCTCTACCAGCTACTAAGTGATCCTTGAACAAATACCTGAAAAATTATTTAAAACAGAAAAACATAGAAAAAAAAAAGAAAACCAAAAGAAGCAGAACAAGAAAAGAGAAGCAGGGTGTTACCTGAACTCTCACTAAGCACTGACAGAAAATGTGGGAATTGTTAGGCAGCAGTGTTCCATTCATATTGTCCACTTCCTACAAACAAATTCAAACCAGCAAGCTTCCAATGGACAGTGGGAATTTTCCGTAAGTGTCCTGTGAGATGCTTTAGTAGAAAAGGAGACTGCTGAAAAGTTTGATTCTTTCGAATCCACATGACAGAAGGAGAGAACCAACTGCAGACAAAACCCTAAATTTGTCCTGCAAATGCTGAGTTAGATGAACATGTATCCATACACACAACAAAACACATATTTAATGTTATGGAAAATAAAAAAATAATATTATGAGAGTATGAATTGCTAAAGGATGTTTTCATCCAGGAAACTACAGATGACAAAATGAATACTTTGTTTCCTTGTGATCGATTACTTCATGTAATAAGTTATGGATGCTGTGAAACTTTCTAAATTTATTAAGTTAAATAAGGGAAATCTATTTTGTGAGGAACATTAGGATTGTCAGTAAGTTAACAAACTCAATGAGCTGCAAGCAGCTTGTGTGGGAAAATCCTTGCCTGATTCCTGTAAATACTAAATAAGTAAATATGAAAGCCTTTGATAATGATAAATACACCCTCAATATATAGATAATGGTTGGGATGTTATATGTGTCTTCCTAGGTTTCTCATTCATATGAAGCAATATTTTTAAAATATTTCTGTATTCAGAGTTTTGTGATAGCTGACTCATTACCACAATGGAGAGATTGAAGCAGAATTATGAATTTGGGGCAGCTCTGGAGTGCACCCTGAGACCTTGTATCCCTAAGCTAATCTTAATAATGAAATATATAAAATGGAAGAAAAATTTTAAAAATAGGTAAAAGAAAAAATGATTATAGAACTATATACAAAATATGAAATTAGACTTAGAAGCATCCTGTAAATATAAATTTGCATCTTTGAAATCATCTAATAACTCTTAATTCAAAACCTAACCCATTTTTATGTCAATTGGACATTAGAGTGTTAGTTCTTAGTTGGCAGAGTGAACATATTAAATCTGTCTCAGTCCTTCCAGTTTTTTGATCTCCTTGTGCCCTTGTTACAATTGCAATGAGCACATGGTTTCTCTGACAACAGAGGCTGTGCCTGGTAACCTCACAAAAGCCATTAAGCACTGCGATGGTTAAGCTTTTCACAAGCACTCAACCAGGTAAAAAGGTCCAGCAAGGAAGTTCTTTCCACTTCCAGGAGTATATCCACTGCTTTCATCCATGCACTACTCAAACTGTTCAAGTGGAAAAAAATAAAGAATTGTCTTATGACTCAAGCAGTTCAAATGTATGGTACTTTCTACTCAGTACTAAGAGAGCTAAATGGAGAAGTAAATTCCCTTCATATTTATCCAACTTACAGTAAAGTTATTCCTAAGACTGTTTTGTAAAATGACAGTTTTTTTCAGCAATTGTCATAATTTTATTCTTTATAATTAATAGAAATAATTCCACACCTGGGGTATTTTGAATAATGCAGCAATAAACATGGTATGTACATCTTACAGTGGCATTTGACTTAAAGTCCTCTGGGGATTATTTACCTCCATTCTAATTTTGATTTTTTGAAGAAAGGCCACACTCATTTTCTCAATGGTTCTAAAGGCTCCCTCTCAGCTCACATCCTCATCAACACCTGCTCTCCTTGTCACTTTCATCCTAGCCATTTGGACAAAGATAAGATAGGATTTCAAAATCCTTTTAATTTCAGTCCCCTAACAGCTTGGAATATTGAACACTTTTTCAAATATGTACTGTGAATTTCTATTTCATTTGAGACTTAGTCTATTCAGTTTGTTAGTCTATTTATTGACTGTGTTATTTGTCCTTTTAGTATCTAATCACAGAGCTCCTTTTATGTTCTAGATATTAACCTCTCTTAAATGTGAGTTAGCACAGATTTCTCTCATGTCGAGCTGTCTCTTCACTCTGGTGATTACTTCATGTGCTATGCAGAAGATTTTTGATTTAATGCAATTACATGTTTAAGTCCTTGGGGTTATTTAAGTGAAATAAATCAGTCTCAGAAAGAAAAAAATGCCCATCCTCTCTGATATAACTAGCCAAGTTTTAAAAATTAGAGACCGTGGATTGTCCATCTCTAAATGGAACAACTATATCACACCCTCTGGTGGTTTGCATAATAGTATTACTTAAAAGCTCACATATTTGAAAATGTTGCCATAATTGGTAGAACTGTTCTGGAAAAACTATTATGTATGGAGAAGGTGTGTCTCTTGGAGTGAGTGATCTTCGCAGTTTTAAAAGTCTATGCCTTTCCAAGTTAGCTTTCTCTCTCTCTTTCTTCCTTGTGCTTATGGATCAGATGTAAACTCTCAGCTACTCCCCCAGAACCATGCCTGCCTACCTGATGCCATGTTTCCTGACACAATGGTTATGGACTTTAAGCTTCTGCAATCATAAGCCCCTAAATTAAATACATTATTTTATATATTGCCTTGGTCATAGTAGTAGTGTCTTAGCACAACTACTGAAAAGTAATTAAGACATACCTGCCCTTCCCTTAAGACTTAGGGTTAGCAAGTGTAGGAGGGGTTAGAAAAAGTATAAGAGACAAACATGTAGATTGACTATAAAGAAACTCTTTTCTGGACAAAGCATGGAAGCTTCAGAGGAAGTGTGACAGCACTCACACAGTTCACAGAGGCTCAAGTCAGACTAAATTCTAGGATGGAGAGGAAAGGTGAGCATAAAGTCCCACCCTCAGCTGAGAAGCTATTAGGATGTGAATTGGAGTGTCAAGTTCTACAGTAAAGATAACAATCTTACTGTATTTATGATTTGGGAAAGAGGCAGCTTCAAGAGGGACATGCTAACCTAGAATAAATATTCTTGAATCAGACACACTGTACTAGTTACTTTTCTATTTCTGTGATAAAACTCAATGGTCAAGAAAACTAACAGAAGAAAGAAAATAGTTTTTTGCTTATGCTTCCATAGTCACAAAGGCTGGGAAGCAGGCGGGCATGGCACCTGAGAGCTCATATCTTGAACCACAAGCATAAAGCGAAGAAAGTAAACTGGAAATGGCACAAGTCTTTCAACTCTCAAATAATCAAGTAAAGCTAGGTTAGTTGTTAACTTTTTCTAAGGTACACATATAAAAGAAATATTGATTTTAATTCAACTTAGCAGAATTGATTTATGGTCTGTCAATCTAAAAGTACTTTAAGGTTAGCTGATGTTTCATGTTGTAGTGATATATTAATTTCTATTTTTCTTGACTACTAAGACGCAAGTTTGTTTGGAGTTTTCTGTGTTTTTGCAATAGACTGTCATTTATATGTGGTTTCATTTGTACACATCTGGAGCAGTTATGAACGAAAAAAGGAAAGGCCTATAGTGTGAAGACTTCACTGCTTTCTACTCCTCTGGGGATAAAAGGCTGAATATATAAGATGAAGAATGCTTCAGTGATGTGCATTCTGGCTTCTGATATTCCAAAAGGCCCATGAGAACGTGGAAATATGATGCTATCAAAACTCATTATCTATAAAATAGAGTACTTTATTTTTTAAATATGTGTACAAACTTTGAATGTTAATTCTCTCCTAAGCTGTTATTGTCAATATTAAGATGATTTTCACTCTATTTATTTTATGATGGAAAGAGCTATAGGTCATGCTATTTTAATCATTTTAATTTATTTTACTAAAAGATTTTGTTTTACCTAAGTTTATTTGGTTTTCAAAGTATAAATTAAAAAAAAAAAGATTATTGGATCCGACATTTTTCTGTAGAAGAAAATATTTTAAAATAAAATACTTGAAATTATTTTTATTATTGTTTTTTTTTGAATCTAGAATGAAATAAATGTCAGCACTGGTTGGCATTTGAAGAACATAATTCATCCATTTTATGAAAGAAAAATATTATACTGTCTATAAATCTGTAAGTTATATGACTTGAAAATTTAAACCAAAAAGCGACATCAGAAAAATCAGTTAAAGAGTACAATTTCAAATGAAAATATTAAGAAATACTTTTGTTTACAATTAGCTTTAAAGATGATGGCCATAATTGTCAGTGAGAGGATGATTAACAGCCTTGTTATACAACTTTATAGGATGCTTGTGTGCATAGTTTGTCTCATTAGCTTTTCTCTCTGAGGACTCAACAGAATTTAGCCCAGGCTCATTTCACTAATTCACTTATTAGCTTAGGATATCAGCACATATGCACGTGGCAGGCCATGACACACGTGCATTTCATCCTTTGTTCTCTTCTCCTCTGCCCTCCCTTCTTCTCTGTGCTTCTCATGCTCTTGCTATTTTTCCACCGCTCCTTCTCTGTCTTGCTCACCCTAAAATTCAACCACAATTCTTTTCTAAAGTATATTTTTCCTTAAGAATATTCCCCATCTTTATCCTTGTACATCTTGTAGGCAAGACTAATTGCAGGTCTGGTTTTGTGACTGTGTTGGTGTCTCGGTCTTTCCATTGGAAGTCCTTTCTGGTTACAAGAGGCAGCTGCTTCAGATTGCATATCCCCATTGCTCGAAGTCCTTGCTAAGGTTACCTTCATAGATTCCTGGGACCTTCTATTGTTCTATGTTTCTAGCTCTTCCCAGTGATGTGCCCCACCACCTATTACAGTACTCTCTGCTTCCATCCTCCCCTCTCTTGATCCCGCCTGCTCCTCTACATACACCTTCCCCAACCCAGTTCCCTCCCTCCATCCAAAACCCCACCCATGTCTATTCTATGCCCCTTTCTCAGTGAGATTCAAGAGTGTCCTACTGGGCCCTCCTTAGCTTCTTTGGGGTCAGTGTTATGTGACATGGTTATCCTGTACTTTATGGATATTATCTTATAAATGAGTATATAGCATGTTTGTCACTCAGGATGATATTTTCTAGTTCAACACATTTGCCTACAAATTTCATAGTGTCATTATTTTTAATAGTTAACTAATGTTCCACTGTGTAAATATACTACAATGCTTATCCATTCTTCCTTTGAGGGACATCTAGGTTGTTTCTAGTTTTTAGCTGTAACAAATAAAGCTGATATGAACATAGTTAAGCTAGTATCCTTGTGGTGTCATGGGACATTATTTGGATATATGCCAAGGAGTGGTATAGCTGGGTCTTAGGTAGAACTATATACCCAGTTATCTAGGAAACCATAAAATTGGTATCCAAAATGGTTGTACAAGTTTGTACACTCACCCTAAGATGGAACAGAAATTGAGAGACTGACTAACCAATGACTGGCCCAACTCATACTATAAGAGACAGCCCACATCTGACACTATTAATAATATTCTGCTATACTTACAGACTGGCACTTAGCATAACTGTCAGCTGATAGGCTTCACCCAGCAATGATGAAATAAAATGCATAGACCCACAGTGAAACACTAGAAGGAAATTATGGAATCCTACCAAAGAGGGTGAGAAAGAATTGAAGGAGCCAGAGAGAAGTCAAGTAAATCACAAGAAAACCTACAGAATCAATTAACCTAGGCTTATAGAGGCTCACAGAGACTGAAGCACCAGAGAGCATACATGGGATGGATTTAGGCCCTAGGCACATATGTAACAGTTTTACAGCTGGGTTTCCATGTAGGACTTTGAACAGAAAAGCAGGGGTAGTCTCTGACTCTTTTCTGCCTTTATTTCCCTTCCCCATAACTTGGGTGCCTTGCCTTGCAACAATAGGGTGCCAATCCTACTGCAACTCTATGTGCCACAGGGGTTTAATACTCATGGGAGGCCTCCTCTTTTGTGAGGAGAAAGGGAGGATATGAGGATGAGTGAGACAGGAAGTGAGAGGGAGGGACTAGGAGGAGTGGAGTGAGAGGAAGATGCAATTGGAATGTAAAGTAATTTTAAAAAATTATGAATTTGAAAACAAAGAATGTGCCCTTTCTAGTGACTGTTTTCTATCTGCAGCTGGCCTTCATTGTTAAATTACTTAGTGAAAGAAAGTTTAGTGACTCTGAAGGATATTATTTTTAGAAGAAAGTCTCATTTTATAAATGTAACTTGAATACCCATCAAATGATCTAGATGACCAGCAAGCAGATGGGCAGTAAAACATGAGTAATTTCTACAACTCAAAAATGCATCAAGCCTACTCTTCTGCTTTGGTCACATTTTTATTCAAAGGGGTGTTTTTAATAGGTTGTGCCAGCCATACTACCATATCATCACACTAGCCATACCATCAAAAGAAAGGTTCCCAACCAAGTGCAAACATGAGCAGTTATGCTTAGCTTCTGAAGTGAGGAAAAAGGACTTCAGCAGCTAGGAGTAGCTTTTTCTGGAAAATGTCTCTTGTCTTTGGAATTGATCTTTTGTAAAACCTTGCAAAAAAAAGTAGTATATTTTCAATTTGTTTCTTCACTGTATGTGTAAGTTTTCTTTAAAAGAACTATGTAATCAAATTTCTATACCTTGGACTTCCCATGTAATAGGCTTTTAAAACCTCAAATTGATGCATACATTTAATATTAAACTATATATTATTCCATGACTTTGACCTAGAAGTGTGCAAATATGTGTGTGCATGTGTGTGTGAGTGTGTGTGTGTGTGTCATATTAGTTAAATAAAACAACATTTATGGAAAGTAGAAGCACTGAAAGCAATAATTTAACAAATGTAAGTTTCAGAAACACCATGTTAATATGAGTTGTTAATATATGTTTCATTTTGAGATTTTTTTAATTCATTTATTTACTTTTGAGTGCAAATTGGTGTCAACATAAAGTCAATTAAGTAATTTATTTCCTCATAAAACTCTGTAAAAATTTTCTATAGAATAAAGCCCATTTTTTACCTATAACATACTTTCTATGCTATTGAATCAATACAACCAAGTGTTTTGTTAGGAGATGTAGACATCAGATTGAAAATAGAGTGATGACAGACAGTGATATGTTCAGATGGAATACACAGGGAATGAAGTAGAAAATTCAAACTTAGATTCACTTTTCAACTAAACTACTTTAAGTGAGAACTTTTTTGTTCTTTAATATGATATCAATGCAAATTATTTCCAAAATTTTCTATAGTTGTTCACAGAAACCAAAATATGTATTTGTTTGCACATTTGTGTGTGTGTGTGCATGTGTGTGTGTCTGTGTGTGTGTGAGAGAGAGAGAGACAGAGAGAGACAGAGAGAGAGAGAGAGAGAGAGAGAGAGAGAGAGAGAGAGAGAGAGAATGTGCAGTTAATACATTTTAGTCTTAGTAATAGCATCTCCTTAGGCAGGCAGGAGACATGAGAAATTATACAAGTCATAAAGACTGCCACAGACTCCATGAAGACATTGATATGGCATTGATACTTTTAAAGATCACTGTCTTGGCTGATTAATTGGAACATGAACAACATGGTATAGTTTTATTTATTGTCTTCTCTTAGCTTCAAAGTTCTGCTACACTGAGAGTTGATTTATTCTGTTGAGTATTATTTTACCTAGTTTTGAAAAATTTAAATGAATGACCACATAAAATCTCATATTTAGAATAAAGTGTGTGAATCATTCTCAAAGCATCATATATTGGGATTCAATTTCTCTTCCCACTATCCAGTTTTGACATATTTTCAGTCTTCATTTTGAATTGTTGTACAGGTGATTTAAATATCTCAGTGATGTTTGCCCCTTTCCATAGAATTTTGTTTATGAACTTTTCAATGAATACATATATTGCTTAATAATAATATATATTGGCCAGCCAGTGGTGGTGCATACCTTTAATCCCAGCACTTGGGAGGCAGAGGCAGGCGGATTTCTGAGTTTGAGGCCAGCCTGGTCTACAGAGTGAGTTCCAGGACAGCCAGGACTACACAGAGAAACTCTGTCTCAAAAAAACAAAAACAAAACAAAACAAAACAACAACAACAAAAAATATATATATATGTATTAACATATAATATGCAATACTATATATTAATATAATATATAATGATATGTATTACACATATAATACTATATGTTAATATAATATATAATGATGTATGTTACATATATTAATATATTATTATTAAGCAATATATGTAGTCATTGAAAAATCAATATATATTATTGAGTGATAAACTCTTGATTGAAACCATGGACTTGATTTCTTTAACCTCAGATTACCTACTTGTGAAGAGAAGTGAAGTATAGGACTTATCTCCCAAGATTCTAATTTTGAACAAGCACAGTTGGCATAAAACTCTACCTATCTCATAGAAACTATCAGTACTGAACATTGCAATAGAGTGTTTATCACTGGGAAAGTACTCACAAAGTAAGAATGAGGACAATCCTTTGTTTCTGGAGTTCATTTGTCTCTCAGTAGCTGGTCTTTCAGTGTATAGAATGACTAAAGTACCTCTTCATATTGCCTGAATTTTATATCATCAGTTAATGTCTAAGTTCAATCAGCTAAGATGTTTGTGTGTCTATTGATTTGGAGAGCTTCTCACTTTCCTTTTCCTCAAGTTCAGACATCCTAACATTTCTACAGATTCCTGATTGGTTGTGCTCCCATTGTAAAGAATTTAAAAAAAAATGTTTTTAGGAGGACTAAGTCAACCTTACCAATGACAAAGAAAGAAAATGCAATATTTAGATCTGGTTTCAATAACAGTAAGCCAAATTTAATTGAATTATTTTCAACCTATTTAGAGAAGCATTGACCCCTTATTCTTAAAAATGACTCTTTAGAGAATATTGTCAGAAAAAAATAATTGAATTGACTTTTCTAAAAACATTCAGCAATTTCATCAGTCTTTATTACAATCAACACATTTCTCGTTTGCTCCTTTTATTACTGTTCATAGCTACCATTCTACTAGTATTTAAACATAAGTGCTAACCAATACAGCAAATAGCAAGGCTATCTGAAAAACAACTATACTCCTTTCCTCATCCCTCACAAGGAAAGCTGGCAAATCTGAGGGCTCTGAGGGTAAGAGGACCAATGTCTGATCATTTTCTTCCTGCCAAAATATAAAACTGGCCTGACCTATAGTGGCTTTGAAATTAATCTTTTACTGCACTCTTTTTGAAAATTCATAAACCTCATTCATCATTTATACTTCATTTTGCTTTCCTATTCAGCAATGCATTTAAATTTTTCAGTCTCATCTTGATAAGCTTGATAAAATTCCAAGACTTTTTTTTTCTTGAAAAATATTCATTATCTTATAATGTTTTTCCTGAAAACAAAATGTTTCCTTTCAAGTGAACAGAAGCTGTGGGTGGAATGCTTCGCTTAAGTACTTAGCTTCCCATGTGACTACACAAACCAGGAAGCCAAGAAAAGACAACTGTTAATTCCTGTCGGATACTTAAAACAGTTATATCATCATATAAATATCATTACTTTGATTTTTAAAAACGTTCACTGTGTTTGCTACAAA
Organism: Rhabdomys pumilio; assembly: GCA_030674055.1. NCBI lineage: Eukaryota > Metazoa > Chordata > Mammalia > Rodentia > Muridae > Rhabdomys > Rhabdomys pumilio. Next base: position 114,067,565 of record JANHMN010000002.1, read on the forward strand.
GAAAAAATATTTGTGAAAGTGATCTTCCTAAGTACCCAGAATTCATCTGAGTGATTTCATACATGATTATGAACGAGAGTCGAGAGTCTTCCCTTCATCAATTTAACATAATATCATTCTTTAGTAAATCAATAAACATTTTTATTGATTTACCCTATTTTTAAGTGAGCTCAAACTTTTAAAAAGAATAGGAATTTTATAAAAAAAAAAATTGCTGTCTCCTATTTTTCTTTGTGGAATTTACCATACATCTGTAGGATAATCAAAACGCCAAAGGCTCTATTCATACCCTGGAAAATTAGCTAGTGTGTGGCATAGATCTCTGAATGTGTTTCGTGTTAATGCTTCAAATTACCAGAATAAATGACACATTTTAGTTATATTTATAAAGTGACCCAAGGTTTTTGTAATTTTGTTATAGAAAAATTTTATGTCTATTTCAATTAGTTAAATTGTTTGTCGTCCGACAATTTCATGTAAATAGTTTGTTGTCCCCATTCATGAGCCCTAAAAGACCACCAAGGAGCCAATTCCAATGCAGTGTCACTAGGATCTTTTTATTCAAGCTTGAGCTTGGGCTCACTGCTGACCCTGACACAGCAGGATGGGAAGGTGAAGCCCAGGACCCAGTTTCAAGCAAGCATTTGTAGAGGTAAGCAAACAAGCAAGGGGGTTCTAGCCTAGCACACATCTGATTGTAGGCTACTGTGGAATATTTTTGCCCTTTAAAACTGGGAGCCAAACTATAAATTTTACTCCTGCTTTCCTCCAGATTGGTGGTTGTCAGAAAGTGAAGTACCAGGGGCAGGCTTGTTAGAGAGTAACCTGTAAATTAGTGCTGGTTTGTTGGGGAATAACCTGGAAACTAGTGCTAGGTACAGTTTTGTTGGTTAACTCTAGTTAGCCTTATGTCAAGTTCTCTATAAGGGAGCCTGAACCCAAGACTGGTCTCTCATAGATAATGAATTTAGTTAAATGCAGACACTCTGTCCATACTTTCATACACTTAGTCATGAAACATCATGTTATGAACCTACCCTGTCCACTCATGTACTCCTGTCTTTTCCACTGAAAAATGTAACTTTTCACAAAGTTTTGCTCCCAACTTTATGTCTTTTCTTTTATGTGGTTGGCAAAATTAATTGAAATTGATTGCATAAAATAGGAGTGAGGGTTTTTTTTTTTTTTTTTTTTTAAACATGGGCAACTCTCCGGTACCTCACTATGTATTTTTGAGAAATAAATTTGAAAACAGAACTTTTAACTATGTGTAAGTTCCATTTGATTTGAGAATGCTACAATGGGAAAACTTTATAACTTATATTAACATTTATTTTAGTTTAATATTTATTTTATTTGAAAGAATAGAGTAATGGTATTTTTATAACATTTGTATGTGTTTGTAACTTGTTCTACTTAGTAATCTCTCACATTTTCAATATAGGATCGAGAGAAAAGCATAGTGCTTTTCATTATAGTCACTTTGGAAAGTAACAAACATTCATTTTATTTAAATATTAAAATATCAGTGGCCACTGCATTTGACTGATAATCATTCAGCAAGCTATCAATGATATTTAAGTCAGCAATGGAAAAGGAATAGTAATTTGCTGTCCTCCATGGGGTCCATACTATTAAATGTGCTTTCTTTGAGATACCGATGCCTAGAGCACCAGAGCTATATAGCAGACATGTCCTTATCCCATACAAAACTTACAGTTATAAAAATAGAAAGCAAAACAACCATGAATACCAAAGCAAATTTATTAAAGTCTATAGAGTGAAGTACATGGTAGATGTTTATTAACAAAGTTATTTTAAGCATCCTGATAAAAATATAGATTGACTGATGTAGATCAGTTTCAAGTACCTATGCGAATTATTGCTTAGTTCACTAAGTCTTCTGAACAACGGGTCTATAACCCCACAAGATGTTTGATGTTTAACTGCAAAGGAGTCAGAAATAATTATTAGACAACAGGGAATGAAAAACATGACATTGTATACATCTGTTAATAGTTCTGGAATAGATATACCATTCTATTGAAAGAATAATATAATTACAAGTTCTGAAATAGACAAATTTTAACAGTAGAGTTCTGAAAAAAATGAAAGCAGTAAATGTATATAATAATAATAAATCTGGGTCTCAACAGTCCCTACACCAACCACACTTCTTTAGATAACATGATGCCGATATAAGACAATCAGAAAGCTTCAACCAATCTGAAGGTGGTGGGGGAGAGGGATAAAGAGATAGAGAAGAAAATAATTAAAACTAGGATAATCCTTTATTTCACGTTTTATTTTGATACCTTGAATAAGTGAGAAATTGAAAATATGTTTTGATCAAACAATATATTAAAACCTGGTTTATATGAATAGTGAACTAAACAAAAAAGAAATGATAAAAAATGCAGACAATCTGAAATCATCAAATGCATGTATAACATAGGAAAGTAAAGTCTTCCTTGCTATCACAAAGCACCAACATTACAGAGGCGTAGACTTCACAGAGCTGTCTGTAGGGTGTTGAATGAGAGTCACCCTGGCTAGAAGTTGAGATGACATTCAGACTTCAGCCTAATAATAACAGTCACAGGGTAAGACCTGAAAACCAGAATGGGAAGAAAGAGTGCTGAGGACCGGCCTCAGTCCAGTTGTTTAGGGGTTCTAGAGAATGAGAGGATTGGATCAGCACAAAATAAAGAGTCTCAGGCAATGATGCAGGTGCAGGCTGACAGGTGACTCATTGTTCTGAAGCTGTGTTAAGTGACAGTTCTCTCCCCACCCGGCTTTCTCTCATATTTTTTTCCCTCTGAGTTCACCTCAATTTTTTATTGGTTTCACATTTCCTTACCTTATTATACATTAATACATAATCAAAAGCCTTTTTTATTTTTTTCCTCAAGCCCATTATTTTTCCTGAAAAACCACATGTAACTCTGTCACCAGGAAGCACAATGCACAAACAAAGTCACAGTTCAGTGTGCGCTAAAGCAAGTTATACATTAACTTTTAACTCTCAGATAAACTTCCAAATCACAGGTCATCTGGGCATAAACTTGAGGTTACAGCATTAGCATGAGAACACAAAGGTGTTAAGCAGGTCAGGGTAATATTAATATTTTTGACTTGTCTTAGATTTAAAAAATATCTTTATTAAGTTCATCCAAAGTCTATTTCTACAACACTTTTCAAATTCTTTTCTATATGAAATATTAAATCCTCTTGCAGCTTTTCCCAGGGCTCCTTCACAAGCCCAGGTTCTATCTCTTAGAAGGTGTACCCTAGTTTCTTTAGGCAGGGGGGTCATATCATTATGCTCTAATCTTTCCAGGAAGGTAAATTCACTAATTCAACATCCCCCTTGAGGGGTCCAAACCCTTCTATCCAACCTGTATCTTTTTTATTATACATGAATCTCCCAAGTCTCCCTAATAACATTTATGGATCAAACTTTCTATTATTAGAGATTTTCTCTCATGCGTGGTCACACCATTGCTCACTAATCCATTAGACCCAATTATGTCTTTTTCTATCTTGTCCCTGTATTTTTTATGAACATCCCAATCCTTAGTGAGCCAGAACCCTTATTCCCTTTTCCTAGAGATATTCAGTACTCTTAACTACTAAAACTTCAGGTTTCTCAAAAACATTTCCTGCTTCAAATATTTCCTGATACAACTTGATCATCACAAGTCAGCTAAAATTTCCAGGACAATTAAGGCAGCCAGACTCCACCTCCAGAACCCCTTGTCCAGTTATGTCTGGGTTGGCTGTTTGAATGGCCAGGGCCAGAGGACATCAGAGCTATTCTCTTCTCTAGAAATTTTCATCAAAGTTATATTTGAAGATGAATATGGTATAAAAAAAGGAAACACAGACAAACATACAAGAAAGAGCAGCACCATCTGTATACTAGAAACCAGAGATGCATTATTCAGATTGAGGGTGAGCCCACAGCTGAAACTGTGTCATATAGCCATGTTGGCCACTGTGTTGCACTTGACAGAGAGGACTTGGGATAGAGAAAGACTGAAAAAGATCAAAGTTAGGCGTGTTTACCTAAGATGGAGCCTCTGTTACACTTTGATGGGACTCTTGCAGTCAAGTGAAAACTGAAGACCAACCTGCTCAGGTTTGACAGTAAAGAAGGTTTCCAGAGCTGACTTTTAAAAAATCAAGTGCATCAAAGCTCTTAATTTTCTGTAGCTATTCTTTTGGGGTTGTTTGCTTGCTTATTTGTTTGACACATAGCAACCAATTTGCTCTGGCTCCTCTTTTTTAGTGTCTCCCTTCAGATCTCCCCCACACCCCCATCTATTCATCTTCTAGTTTCTCTTCAGAAAAAGTTAGGCCTCCCATGGATGTTAATCAAACACAACATATCAACTATTAGGAGGCCCAAAAGAAGATGAAGCTAAACAACTATAACCTATATTCAGAGGGCCTAGATCAAACCTTAATAGGTTCCCTAGTTTTTGGTTCAGACTCTGTGAGCTCCTGAGAGGCTGGGTGAGTTGACTCTTTGTGTTTTCATGTGGTATCCTTGAACCCTCCCACCCGGGTTCCTACAATCCTTCCTGCTTTTAAGATTCAAGCTGTGGGTGTCTGCATCTGTTTTTATCGGTTCCTGGATAGAGCCTCTCTGATGTTGATTATTATGCTAGGCTCCTGTCTAGAAGAATATCATTAAGAATCATTTCATTCACTTTTTCTTTTGGCATATTGGCTTGATTCTATCCTAGGTCTCTTGGCTAGTCACCCTCTGCTTCTTGGTCCTCCAGGCAAGGCCCTCAGGTATGCACTCTCTCTCCTGGCATAGGTCTCAAGCTGCTCCAGCATTGGTTGGCCACTCCCATAATTTTTGTGCTATGTTTACCACAGCAAATCTTGTAGGAAGGAAAACTGTAGGTTGAAACTTATGTGGCGGGGTTGGTTTCCCAATTCCTCCAATGAAGTCTTGCCTGGGTACAGAAGATTGACAGTTCATGCTCTGAATCATCCATTGCTAGAAGTCTTAGCTATTGTCACTCACATAAATTCCTGGAAATTCCAATTGCACTAGGTTTTTAGCTTGTTCCTGAGATGTCTCCAAATTCCAGTTGTTCTCACAGTACTCTCTCTTTCAATCTCCCCAACTGTTTCACCTCTTACAACCATGAATCTACCTGCTATGTCTATTATATTTCTTTCAAAGGGAGATTCAAGTCCTCCCCCACCCTCTTTGTTACTGACATACTCTAAAGGCCAATAACAACACCAGAGTGCTGTCATTAAAGAGTGGTCCATTTGCAGACTAGAGAAAGAATCTGTGATACATGGACCTCATCTACTAGAGCAAGAAGGAGTGAACTTGGGCCATTGTAGAATGATCACATAAATGAAGAAACCAGTAAATGGTGTGCTTGGTTTTCTGAAAAGCTCATCTTGTCATCTGAGTAGAAAACATTTTATAAAGTCTATGTTCTAGAATAAGATAATAAATAAATGAGCACAATATTTATTATCTAGCTACCTACCTACTTATAATATATCTATTATTTAAGGAGGACATTCATGAAGGCCCAAGTGAGCTCTGCCATCTGACTATAAGCATTCTTCATTACATACTTGTTATTCGGCCCAGTGTCTTCTGAGTGGTGAGTTATAAGTAGCGTCTCATTAATGAGTAAGGCAATCAAATCAGTGTATAATAATCTCTACTTATGCATGTATGTACGTTTGAGGTGGGACAGAAAGACACAAAGAGAGAGAATAAAGTAATAGATTTATAAAGAGATTTGTCACTTTGCAAACCTCTTTGTAATGACTTTGAAACCCAGTTTATATTTCTAAAAATATAGAGTCCACTGCATGAAAAATATCTGAAAGTTCCAATTCCAATTGTGGAGTAATTTATTTCATGTAATAAAATGATTTTGAACAGCTGTAAAACATATTCATCAAGTTGGATGTATGATTCAAATTGCATTGGGTTGAAATCTCAATGGTTCATCTAAACTGCATGCAAGGAAGTGTTGGACATTGAAAGAGAAGTGGAAGCTCCATGCAGCATCTTGAGAATAAGAGGAACTAACTACATGAACATATGGGCTGAGCAGAAAACCCCTTGCCCTCAACCTGTCACACAGGTGGAGTCAGATATAGAAAGATTGGGAATTTCAGGCCAGCATGGGATGTAGGCTGTCTCAAAATCAAACAATAAGCCAACAGAAAACAATTAAATATACATAAAAAGGAAAAGTTTTGAAACTTTCAAAACAAAGCAACGAAGATTTAACAACAGAATTTCAAACTACAAACAGAAAACTACAAAAATCTCCCTTCGTTCCTAACAGAATACACATAACAATTAAGTAAGATGGTGTGGCATAAGGGTTTTCTTGGAGTGTCTCTCTGTGAAAGCCTAGTGTAATGCTTAGGCCCCAGAAAGAAGGCTCGAGATCTACATAAGAAAGGAGCCAGTTGGCCCAGGAAGACTAGAAAGTTTTCCAAACTCAGATAGCCTACGGAAACCAACCATCCAGAAGTAGGAGGTGCTCCCACTTCCTAATGAAGCGGACGTCAGATACTGTGGAAACAGCATGTATATATAGGTGTGGGACTCCTGTACATATCGCTATTGAGTCTTGGCTATTTCAAGTTCTTTACCCCATTTCTATTCTCAGGAATGCTTTCCAAATCTTTACTGCAGTGTCTGTATTCCTATCAGGTATACCATGTATACCTGGTTCAGTTCTTTGCTCTAATCACACAAGAACCCAGAAATCAGCAGGTATCTTTTGGACAAAGATCTGTTCCTTAGATTTGTTGATGAATAGTCAGCCAGGAGATACATGGAAAATTCTTTCAGTGTTCTTTCTTTTTCTTAACAAGCACCAAAGATCATTCCACATTTGCTCTTTTTATTCCACCACCATTTTCTTTTTCTCTGGATCTCAGAAATGCTGAACAAGCTTATCCATGTGGCCTGATCATCAACTGGGGGCACTGGCTTCAACTATGCTTCCTTCATTTCTGAACCTATGGTATCCTGTGGTAAACCTGAGGCCAAGCAGAAGTGATTAGGACTTAGTCAGGAGGAAAGAAATATATCTATTACCAACAGCTGAAAGAAAGGAAACAGGCAACCTTGGAAGGTAGGAGGTAGGGGGACCCTTTAGAGCGTACCAGAGACCTGGGAGGTGAAAGTCATTCAGGACTCAAGTGGGGAGGGGTGTTAAATGCCCAAGAGTGGGGAGAGGAAACTTGTAGAGTCTATCTTTAGTGGAAGGACAGGGCACCAAGTGGAGGGAAGGGGTTGCCATCCCACAGTCAAGAGCTCTGACCCAGAGTTTTTCCTTTCTAAAGAAACTGCAGGTATAGGGATGGAGAGGAGACTGAGGGAGTATAGAATTTTCAATGATCCAAAACTTCCTATGTTGTCGACGTTAGGTCACTATTGCTGTGATCAAACATCAGAAAAAAAGATTACCTTAAACAGAAAAAGTTTATTTCATTTTACTTCTTATGGTCTATTATCTGGGGAAGTTAAACCAGAAACCTAGAGGCAAGAACTGATGCAGAAGCCTTGGAAAAGCGATACTTTCTGTTTTGCTCCTTGTGACATTCCCAGTTTGCATTTTTGTAGCACTCAGGACTACCAGCACACACAGCTGTAACTGCCCACAGCGAGCTTGTCCCTTACATATCAAATATCAATCATGAAAAGGTATCACAGGCTTGCATTCGAGGCGATCTAAGGTGGGGCTATTTTCTAAATTGAAGTTTCATCTTCATGAATGACTCTAACTTGAATCAGGTTGACCTAATTATTGAGAACAATTAACCTCATGTTAAGTTGATGCACAAACACATTATTATAATGAATTCTCTTGGTTCATTCCTAGGGTTTCATATTAATAACAATATCACAATATAAAATAGCCCAACATTTACAAGCTCACAGTCTGTACAACTTCAAGTACTTTTAAAAGTTCACTTTCTTTAATAAAAGCATCTAAAATCTCTTTCAAAGTTTTGCCAAAGTACCCATAGTCTCTGTAAAACTCCAAAGTCTAAAACCCCAGGAAGAAACAAACAGAGAATAATCACAGTGTGAACAAAGCAGAATCAAAAGTCAACACTCAGTATCTGGGATAAACTTTTCCAAAGAGCTTGGTCATTTCTCCAGCTTCACCGTTTATATACAGAGCTTGTCTCATATAGTTTGTCTCCTAGGCTCAAACTTGAACCTCTCCACAGCTGCTGTTGTCATTAGTATATCCAGTGTCCTGCCATTTCCAAAATGTTCTGCTTTCCTGCTGCAGCTGGACTACACTTTCAACAATCGCCTTTTGGGGGCGCTCTTAGGGACACTAATCCTGCCATGTTATTCCTCAGGTTTCTCCAATCTTGGAGCTTCTACTGTAGCTGAAGCTATATTTCCACCACTGCCTTTCTTCAGGGACTCCAGCCCTGCCACACAGTGTCACACCTCAGCTGTTCTCCATGACCCTTCCATGTCTTCAAAGCCAACACCACCTGACTCACTTTTAGATATAAAAAAGTTCATCTCTTAACATGAGATGCAGTCTTGACCCACTTTGGATGACAGCTTCTATGACCCAGAGGAAATACTTCTCAGAAGATTTCATCTCCGTGATGTTCTTCTCTAATTAATCATAGCTGATTCTCTTGCCCTGGCTGAACAGCATCCATTGTCCAGCAAGACAAATGATTCATGTGAGTGGTTCTTGTCAACTGTTAATCATAGTTGATTCTTCAGCCACAGCTGACCAGAACCGAAGATTCTTAATTCAAAATATCACATAAACAGCTTTGATAGATCCTTTGACAGACACCTAAACTTCCAGTCTGAAAACTTTATAAGCCTGGATTTAATTGTCTGCCTTTCTTTCAACACTCTTATCTACCAAGCTTTGCGAAAACAGCCCACTGATCTCTGAATATTCAACAGTTTTCCAACGCAAACCTCAGAAGTACTTTCCCAACCCTCCACAGAACACAATTGTGTCTGTCATAACAATAGTCTACTCTCTATCACCAATTTAAGTTTTAGTTTGGATTCTGATAGTTTGCATAAAACACCAGGAGTATAAACACCTTGAGAAAGGGCTTGTTTTATTTTACACTTCTAGGTTGTCTATCAAGGAGAAAGAGTCAAGGTAGGAGTTCAGATACGGCAGAGACCTGAAAGCACAAACTGATGCAGAGACTATGGAGAAGTAGGGATTACTTGCTTGCATCTTTTAATTTGCTCAGCCTACTTTCTTCGAGCAGTCAGTACCACCAACCAAGGTGTAACACTGCATACTGTGAACTGTTTCATTCCATATTAAACATCAGCAAAGAAAAGGCATCTGTAGTCCTTCAGAAAAAAATAGTCCCCACAGGCTCATAGGGAGTGGTGCAATTAGGAACAGAGGCCCTGTTGGAGGAAGTGTGTCATTCAGTGTGGGCTTTGAGGTCTCAGATGCTCAAGCAAGGCCTAGTGGTTCCATTTTTTACTGTTTGTGGATCCAGATGTAGAATTCTCAGCTGCCTCTCCAGCGACATAACTGGTTGCATGCGTCTAAAAGAAAATTTAATGGGTCCCATGAGAAACTAATAAGAAAAAGGGCCCTGTAGATTCCTTCTCCCTAACCTGAGTAGCTGAAGCTGCTGCCTACAGGTTTTGCTAATCAGAGGCCCAGTTAATCAGTTAACAAAGAATTTGGAGTTACAGGACAAAGAGCTGCTGAGTCATCTCAGGAATGGTCTGGATAAGAGAGACAAACATCTGCCTGCAGGAACTGCACCCCACCCCCATGGACAGGTTCAACCTACTGATGTTCAAGAATTGGAAAACAACCAATTGTGTGCACCCGTGCGAAAGTTTCTCCTTTTCCCCACCCCTAGCTTATATTTACCCTAAATCCTGGAGCCACGAGGTCGATGCCTCTGTCTCCTACACTGAGACACGTGTCGGCCCGGAACGTTCCGCCATTAAACTACCTCGTGTTCTTGCAGAAAGTTGGTATCTCGTGTGTCCTTTGGGTGTGTGCTATCCTGAGACTCTATGGGGTCCCCTTTGGGGAGCACTAGACCTTTCAGCTTCCATGCTTACACTTACGAGATGGTAATGGACTAAACCTCTAAAACTGTAAGCTGGTCCTCATAAAATGTTTTCCTTTTGAAGTGTTTCTGTGGTCACAATGTCTCTTCACAGGAAGAGAACCCAAACTAACACAGAATCAGAACAATCTAGTCGGAGTTTTTAAATTCTTATGAAATTACTCCAGCTCATGTCAAATGGAAGGATATACATGGAAGGATAATATTTAGTTCTAATTACTTTGTGTATCTTTAGGAGAAAACAAAAGATCTGAAAAGAAAGATAAAATTCCATGAAAATTTGTTCAAAGTCCTAATGACTTGCAGAGTACACAGGTTCTGCTGGAGCAAAAGCTCACAGCCTATTGCTTGGTATTATACAACCCCACTAAGGTCCCATAGATATAGATTAATGCTAGAACCATCAGCACTGAGTAATACATGTTTAAAAAAGCTAGTAAAAATAACAAGATTAGGAGTTAATTTACTCAAGAGTTAAAAATAGGAGGGGGGTTCTAGGGAGGGGAAATAGGGAAAGGGGATGACATCTGAAATGTAAATAAATAAAATATCCAATAAAAATATCTAGCTCTATTTCTCATTGCACTGAACTAGATTTTTGGGACATATACCAAACTTGAAACCTCATTCTAAAAAGAAATACTGTCCAGGGAAAAATTTTATTGGCTTGATATGCCCTGTTATCTGGGGGAACCTTCAGAAGTTATCGATGATGATTCAGACCCAACAGACTCGGCTGCTGGAGACTGAACAGGCAGTACAAAGTAGCTAGCAAAGAAGACTGGAAAGTCCCAGGATCACAGACTACCTGTAACAAAACAGAATGCAGGAGGAAAACTCCACAACCTTGAAGTTACATACAAAGGATCAGAACCCTCAGAACTCGTGGCCCAAACTTTTGAGACTTGGAACTTGTCTGACTCTTTATCCCACTTCTATTGACAGATGTGTCTATCTCTTTATATATTGTCTATATTTTTATCACTATTCATGTATTCCTGATCCAGTTCTTTGTTCCAAAATAGCAGTACCTGGCTATGTCCTCAGGTGCTCTCTTAACTTAAAATTGTACCAACAATGATAGGTTTCTGAATTTGACTTTACCTCCACCAGAATGCAGTGATAACCTAACAGGAAACCAATTTCTGGGAGGAAGGGCAAGTAGAACTTCCAGGTCCCAAGAGGACAAAGAGATGCAGGGAGAGACCTAGGGGGGCTTTGTGCCGGATTTTGGAGAAAGAATTACAGAGCAATCATGTAAGATCTTGGGTCAGTCAAGGCCTGTGGCTCCATATTTTTTGAGCGGGGTGTGCCAGAGATGCTCGGCAGGGCTGATTGAAACAGGTCATTCAGTTTGGGGCAGAAGTAGAGACAGAGATGGTGGTTTGGTAAGGGCACACATTTCCAGGCAGGAGGTATTTGCACCCAGAAACTGTGACCTGAAAGGTAAGTTGTAAAGTGACAAACTGAGCGTGTGTACTTTATCCACAGATTCTAGGATCTCTTGGTAGTGGGCAGGTAACATTGCTAATCCCTGAGCCAGGCTGGTAGGAAAGAGAAGCCAGGTCAGGTCTGTCAGCACCGGTCCAGCTAAGCCTGGTGGAACAAAAGGGAGCTGGGAGGGGCTGCTAGTGCAGTCCCAGTTCCTGGGCTAAGGCAGCATGGTGATTTTAAAACATGCAACATTACACCTCCTCTTCTTTATTGAAAATAGATTTTTTTCATACAGAATATTCTGGTTTTGTTTTACCTTCCTCTAACTCCTCTCTGTGCACCCAAGTCCACGCCCTTTCTTTCTCACATCAGGATATACAGAGGCATCTAAAAGCATCACACATTTGATTAACATCTTAAAGGAAATGACTGAAAATACTTCCATATCACAGTGACCTTAGTGAACCATGAAAACACTTGACAGATCCTAAGATAATGTTCCCAGGTCAGGAACACTCAGTCCACAGCCAGATGAAGAAAAAGGCAATCATTACTATGTGGACAGAGTCATGACGATGTTGGTAACTATTTGTCAGATTTTAGTTGGCTAGTTTTACTATGTTTCAGTTCTCCCCACTGTAACTGAAAGGTAGCTAGTAAGGAATTGATAGCCTTAAAAGATAGCTTCATATGAATCTTATGTAATAGGTGACTCATTGAAAGTCTATACTTAGGAATATTTGTTTATATACGAGTAGAAATCTTTTCCATTATTTTTCTTGACTATAAAAATTTCCTGGAGGAAAAAAAATAATGTTAGTTTTACTTTCAATGTTTCTTACTGGGAGAGAAGTCACCCAGAGAGGTGATTTATGATAGCCTTAGTTTCCATAGTTTTCTGCTTCTAGCTAGCAAAGGTAAGGTCTATGAAGAATGGACATTTATGCATGTTTTCTGAATTAGAAATATTTTTAGTTTCTAAAAATCCTTAATAGCAACTCTGGGTTTTATGTAGGTCTCCAGGACACAGTTAGCTGTCTTTCATTAACAAAATAAAGAAAAATAAGCAGCAAAAAATTGCTTAGCTCTGTGCCAGTAGCCTCTACATGGCAGATCCTGAAATAATGACTTAATGTCAAGATCAACCAGACCATAGCCAACCAAGACTGCCTGAACTGCTACCATGGAAATTCCAAGCCTTGCCTTAATGTATCTTTTATGTGTAACTGTAGGACTGTGGCCTTTTAGCTCAGCCTTCTAATTTGGAAGAATCACATTCCTGACAGAAAGATATCACAAAAAGAAGCTATTGTAGTGGATTTGCCCTGTCAGATTTTTGAAATGATGCACCCTAAGAAACTTGAATCTCATGGTGGGAGTAGGAAAAGACTGACCCTGATACCTGCTCAGATGTGAGAGATTATCTCGCAACAAAGACATATTTAGACCTTGCTAGACTACCTTCTGAGAGAAACCAGAGCCAGGACAAGAGTAGGACTGTAATGCATGGTACCAAATCTGGACTACAGAAGCTCAGTTGTACATAACATCAGCATGCCACTTAACTTGAGCCTTAGGTCAGAATCACAGACTTGGAAAGTCACTAACTAGAGCATCTTTATTCCCAGTGTGGCAATATTGGCTAAGCCTCCAGTTTTTGCTTTTCATGATTATATGACTTTTTAATTAAAAAAATAATTTGGTATATACTGATGGTGTTTCTCATTTTTTTCCCAGCTCCTTTGGAAATAGCCCATTAGGGATTTCAGAATCCAGGCTCTGACCTTAATGACTCCTGTGTCAGAATGGGCATGAATAGGGAAGGAGGCACACTGTGATTGTAGTGACTATCCGGTAACATGTGCTAGAGTTAAAAAAACAAAAATTAGAAAAATGATGATTAAATTGTTACAAGCATAAAATAAACATGTTAAAATATTTTAAATATTACAAGCAAACCCTATAAGCCAGAGTCAATGCTTGCAACAATATATCAAAGTATCTGTAGGTTTTATAGGTCAATAAGCACAATTTAAATTTCCAAAGAAGAATCACAAGAATGATAAGGACAAAGAAGGAACAAGTAGATAGGCCTCATTTCATACTTGTGAACTTGTTTCCTTGTCAAATTTAGAACCCTACCCCCAACACACACACACACACACACACACACACACACACACACACACACACACGAAATAAATAGTATATAACAGTGTTTTACTTTACTGGGTAACTTAGTCAATTTTCTATTGGTGTGAAGAGCAACAATTACCAGTACGAGTCTTTAAAACAAAATATTTAATTGGGGGCTTGCTTAGAGTTCCAGAGGCTGAGTCCATATAGTGAGGCTTATTCTCACTATAGGGCTTAAGGTGACATGAAAGTTACCAGAGCAGTTGCTGAGAACTACACCTTGTTCCACAGACTAAGAGAGAGATGAAACTAGACCTGATATAGGGTTTGAAACTTCAAAGTTCACCCCTGTTGACACACTACACCATACTTACTCCAACAAGACCACATCTCCTGTTACTTATAGTCCTTATCAAATGCTGCCAGTCCATAGTGAGCACAGAGGCCTAACCATTTTTTTTTTTTAAATCTTTTTGGAAAGCTATATCCTTAGCTCATTAGTACATAACGAGTACCTGGCTTCAGACTCATTGTTCATTCTTCAGTATTGACTCAATCTATCTGTCATTCAAAATTCTCTTTTCATAAGTCTTACTCTCTTTCCTTGAACTATAAATACTATGTTTTAATTTGGATATTTCTCATAAAACAGTAAAATAACAATGCGACTGATTATAACAACAATAAAATCAACACCTGTATTGTATACAGTGATAGCATAAGGAGAAAAAGAACCAACAGTTCATATTAAAATGTATATTTCAAAAGAAACAGCAATAAATAAATACAAAATAAATAAAACAGGGTAAATGTTTTTGATTGTTGAAAAATCATATAGGCAAAAATTTTTACGCAGTATATCTTGTATTTCCTAGAAGTAATGGTCTAGTGATGCCTGAATCAAAGGTCAAGGCAATGGTAGGAATATTCTGGGAATAATGAAAATTTGTTGCATTTAAAAAGTGAAAACTGCTTTTTGGGACTCTCTGAGGGCAGCCATGTTAGGGTCCTGTCTGCAAGCACACCACAGTATCAGAAACAGTCTCAGGGGCCCAGAACTCCCCTTGAGCTGAGTCCCAATTAGTGACTTTTACTGGACCTTATTTCTCTCACGCTCTTCTCCATTTTTGTCCTTACAGTTCCTTCAGACAGGAACAATTCTGGGTCAGAGCTTTTGACTGTGGTATGGCAACCTCATCCCTCCAGTTGATGTCTTATCACTCCCCTGAAGGTAGACTATACAAGTTCCTCCTTCTTACTCTAGTATGCTTCATTTAAGGTTCCTCCCTTTTAGTCATGAGAGTCTCTCACCTCCCAGGTCTCTCGTACATTTTAGAAGATTCCTCCTACCTCCTACCTCTCGAGGTTTCCAATTTCCATTCTTTCTGCTGGCCCTCAGGCCTTCAGTCCTGTTTTCCCCCAATACCTGATCATGGTCCTCCCTTCTCCTGTCCTCTCTCCTACCCAGGTCCCTCTGTCCCTCTGCCCCCCATGACAAGCAGCTGAAAGAGTCAGATGCAGATACTAGCACCCAACCAATGAACAGAAGCTGAGGACTCTTATAGTTGAATTGGGAAAAAGCTGGAAGAAGCTGAGTAGGAAGGCAGCTCCATGAGAAGACCAGCAGTCTCAACTGACATGGGCCCAGAAATCTCTCAGACACTGTACCACCAACCAGGCAGCATATACCAGCTGATATAAGGCCTCTGACACATATACAGCAGTGGACTGCTGGTCTGGCCTCAGTGAAAGAAGAGGCACCTAACCCTTAAGAGACTTAAGGTCTCAGGGAGTGGGGAGGCCTGTTGAGGTGTGAGTGGGGCGGTAGAGACATCCTCTTGGAACCAGGCTGGAGGGCAGTATGGGATGGGCAGCAGTTGGGTACAGACCAGGAGAAAAATAAATTCTGGACTGTAAAATAAGGATTAAATGATGATGATGATGATGATGATGATGATGTAGATACTGTTTGATAATCAAATCAACTCAAGTCAAATAATACTAACCTAAATAATTTACTTATTAGAATATACAAATATTTTAAAAGTGTTCCAGTACTGAGAAAATTTCAATTAAGTCAAGACTTGTGGAGCAGTGGGCTGTGAGAAGCAACTGGGTACTTGGTCAAATGCAGGCCTCGAACCCTGGATACCCTAAAAAGGTGGTAGGTGTTCGGCCTTGCTCCTGGGCCCTGGTTCCTTTCACTCAGGGCAGCCCTCTACAGCTCCTCCCAAAGAGAGGTTTGTGTCACATAGCACAGGTAGAGGGTGTGACACAGAGCCTCAAGAGATTTCCATATTAATGAAGTACCTAAAGGCCAGAGGGTGTAACCAATTAAGCATCCCTTCCCAGACCCTCCTACTTACAAAAAGTATTTAACCTCAAGCCTGCCCTGAGGACATGGAGTACAGCTTCATCCACAATTCATCAAGACAATAAACCTTTTAAAACCATGGACTTCCTCTTGTACTTGGGGCCTGCAGGGAAGAACCATAGAGGGGGCCTTAAACTAATGAACCGCCACTTAATCCCTGGCTGAGGACCTCTCTACTTTCCATTAGGGCCCACCAACTCAAGCAAGCTTGCCAGCTGAGCCAGCCATGGCCCAGCCAAATGAGTCACCTTGACCAAGAGTCTCTACCCTGTGGAGTGCCACCACCAGAGCTTCTCTCCCTCACCCCTCTCGACTGCGGACTGGTACAACTCATACACCCGCCACCCCTCCAGTCTCAGTCCTTCTGCAGTCTCCCAGCAGCATCTGGGAGCCCACGGGCTGAGACTACCAGTCTCCTGCCAGCCACCTTGCCCATAGACCCTTAATCCAAGAACTCCACCCCCACAGGACCTCAGGCTTGGATCTTCCCATGCCACGGAGTGGAGTTCTGCGACTTTCCATAGCCCAGCATCTACCTGGCACCACATGGAGTAAACTCAGTCAAATTTCCATGCTTCTGCCCCCTTGGGCCGCCTGGGACAGCAAACCCACAACTCAGCCTAACAGAACCCACTCCCACGCACGAGCGAGCTACAGACCCACAAAGACTAAAATGAAATTATATAATTATATAATGATACAACATCATATGGAAGTCTACTGACAGGATCTAGAAAAACCCTTGTACTGTTCAAATCTTTGTCTCTAATTCTTTATTAGTCCATACTAGTACTGCAACAATGAGCACCAATAAGAAGTTAATTCTTTTCTTATTCTAAAAGGAACAAGCAGGTAAACTGAAATAACTTCCTCATCCCTCGCTAGAAGACAACACTTTTCATTTTACAAATGGGAAGGCTAAATTGCTGATGAGGAAAAAAATCTCCATCAGTACAATCAGTTAACCCAAGCTATTTGTTGTTTTCATAACAACTGAGTCTCCAAGGAAAAAAGAGACTAAACCCACATGCATTTGTCTCAAACAGAGGTAGTCTTAGAAGATTTATTGAACAACATTGAGCAACAAGGTGAAGGTTGTTTGTTTTATGACAAAGATTTGTGTGGTTTTATTTACTAACACAATGTTAAATAATGAGAAAGCTGATAGTTTGGTGCCTTTAAAGAAGAGTTTCAGCCCCAGTTTTCAGTGTTTCAATAGAGACCCATAGTCCTTGTCCATGCTAGCTTTATATCAACTTGATGCAAGTGAGAGTTTACTGAAAGGAGGGAATCACAAATGAGAAAACACTTCCATAAGATATGGTTATCTGGCATTTTCTTTATTAGTGATGGATGGGGGAGAGCTCAGCACTCTCCTGGTGGAGCCAGCCCTGAGCTTGTGATCATAGGTTCTATAAGAAAGCAGACTCAGAAAGCCATAAGGAGCAAATCCGTAGGCAGTATCCCTCCATGACTTCTGTATCAGCTCCTGCTTCCAGATTTCTGCCTTGTTTGAGTTCTTTTCTTGACTTCTTTCAATGATGAATAGTGATGTGGAAAAATAAGCCTAACAAAATCTCTCCTTCCCAAGTTTCTTTTGTCATGGTATTTCATCACAATAATAGTAATGTGGTAAACATAATAAACACTAACAAAAATAGATGAAAGACATTTTAATACATTCTCTTTTTATTTATTCTTATATCTAATATGTTATTTCAATTAGTAAAAAAAAAAAATGAATAAGAAGATTTTCTCTGCCATGTCTTATTCTTATTTTTTAGTATGCAGGTAATGTTATAGATGTAAGATCATTTATTTGAACCAGTTTATTCTACACAGACAAACTGGAACTGTCTCCAAAATATTTCATATTGAAATCATATCCTCTCTTATAATGTATAAAATTTTTGAATAACCAATACTGCCTATGAAACATCCTTGTAGTTAGCAATCTCCAAACTAATAAATTTTCTTCATGGAAGGAAAATTAATTGCAAGGACATAGTTTCTAAAGTTTCTGAGTTTAGGGCAGTCAATTTTAAAAACTTACCAAGAAATACTTTTTATCTCATTGTTGTCTCATACATAAGGTAAATCCTCTTTATAAAAATTCTGATTACGTTCAAATGCTAATGGCATTTAACACCACTGTTCCCCAGAAATGTTGTCTCTTAAGTAGACTTCTTCAGGTTCTATATATAGGTCAAATAGGTTAGCATGATGTTTCATTTTTCAGCTACTCTAAGCAGGTGGGATAAATGATGCTTTATTGACTTTAAAATTTCTTAAATGTCAATGAGACAGAAAACACAGCTGCTAAAAAATGTGTGGGGTTTTAGAAAGGACTGTTGAATTAAATCAGCTATTATACCTTAAGAATATGTTAAAATAAAAGTCAATAAATGTGTTGCATTGGGGAAGTGATTTTTCTCTTGTTTCAACAGAATTTGCAGGTGATTCGTCTTAGGCAGACTTATAATTGACACAACAAAATCAAAAGAGCCCAGGACTGCCCACTTGACTGATCTGGTCTTGCTGGACCATAATTGAGATCTGCCTACACTCAGATTCCACCTTGACTCTTCTCAGCCCTTTTCTCTGCGTTATTTCCTGCAATACAAGGGAAAGCTTCCAGGAGGCCAACATAAGTGGAGGCTGAAGACATTGGGCATGTTGAATTGCATCCACGAGTCATAGTGGCACCATGCTTGTCAAACTTAATACTCATTTTCCGCTTTCCATCAGTAATCCTTGGGACAAACAATGGTGAATGAAAGTCATCAATAAGATCTATCTAATGACTGTGCCAAATACACTGTAGCCTATCTCCATGTTTCCTGCTAACTTCTCCAAGTCATACTTTACCTATAATAACAGTCTTCAACAGCATGATCAAACCCAGAAG
This sequence comes from Rhabdomys pumilio, assembly GCA_030674055.1. Lineage (NCBI taxonomy): Eukaryota > Metazoa > Chordata > Mammalia > Rodentia > Muridae > Rhabdomys > Rhabdomys pumilio. The sequence goes on from JANHMN010000002.1 coordinate 114,086,539, forward strand.
GAGGACCAGGCCACCCTCTACTGGATGCACTACATCCAAACATAGCAGACCTCCTTCCCCTTCCTGTCCACCTCAACTCTTCTCAAGACCTTTTCTGCACTTCCCTTTCCCAGTGGCTATTGGTCACTATTCTGATTAGCAAATCACTTCATGAACCCTGTGGGCTCTTACCCACACTGAAGTTACAATACAGTCTTCAAGACTCCATGCTACATGTTCCTGTAACATCACTGTCAGTGCTTGTTAACCCTCTGCCCTTGTCTGGTGTAATAGCATTACTGGTTCCTGCATTAACCCTCTTTTCCAGGTTTCTACACCTCTATAATGACAATTCCGCAGGTTTATCTCAGTCAGTCCTGAGAACTCGATTCTGCAACTGAGAGTGAGTTGAAAGGAAAGATTTTCATCCCTCTGTTCATCGGACAACTTCTCACTGATCTGCTGGGAACTGTGAAAGCAGCTAGAGCAGCCCTTAGCCAAATACATCATCTGGCCAGAGGCCAGCAACATCCAGGATTAGTTTGACCAGTACATGACTCTCACTATGGACAGTCTTATGTCCCTCCAGCAACAGATCACCTCCATAGTGGGGGTTTGTTCTCCAAAATCAGAGTTCTGGACTTAATGACTCCTGAACAGGGAGGGACTTGCATTGTGTTAGGGAAGGAATGCTGTTTCTCTGTCAATGAATTTGGGCATTTGGAACAAAACATGCTTAAAGATCTCCAGCAAGATTTCCAGGCATACTTTGTGCCCAATATCCCTACCCCATGGTATTGAAAACCTCTGGTAGCTTGGCTTCTCCACCTCCTTGGCCCAGTACTAACCTCTACAGCCCTATTCCTCCTGGCAGACTGCTTCATCCAGTTTCTAAAATAGCAGATAAGAAACATTGCAGAAATTACTGCCAATCGGGTTCTGGTTCATTATCAAACAGTTCCCAACCTTAAAGCTGATGACTATGATGATACTTCCCCTATGCAAAACAAAAAGGGGTGATGTGGGGCCAAAAAGCCATGAGACTAGGGGAGCCGATCCAGATCAAGACTAGATGTGTCCAAACTCTGAAAATCTAGTCGTAATACTGGCAGGAGTTAGAATTCTTCCCTTCTTGTCCTGGATCTGCATGCCCTGGTGCACATAGCCTGTATGACCCCCTTGCCCACATCTCTAGCACCCTTGAGGTGTTCACATAGACTGCTGTGCAAAATACAGGTTTAACTTCCTCTCTTAAGGACATGTCCAACAAGCACTTGGGATTCTTCTTCATGCATGAAGTATCTCCAGTACCTCAGTACCAAACAATAATGTGCACTCACCCTGAAATCCCCCATATCCACTCCCCAAGCTCTATCCACTCCCCAAACTCCCCTAGCCCTTGTTACACTCAGTAAAAGAGATGTTTTGCTGAAAACAGAGTCAGAGAAGGTTTTTTCTCCCCCATCAATCAAGCCAGAAGAGATCCTACAAACCCCACTGACCTGTATAAGTTTCTTTCCTTTTGCCTGGTGCACAATAGTGCCTGCATACCCTGAGGGCATAAGTGGAACTGGGCCTGTGTAGTAATCCAAGCTAGGTAAGTCCCCACTGTTCCTCTTTAAACAGTGTCCTATGTAATATTTTCTTTTTCCACTCTGTGAATGTGTTGGGGATGTAGTGGGAATGAACAGAGGGTCTTGTTTATTCTAGTTAAGTCCCCCAACACAGAACTACATCCTCAAACAAGATCTCTTTTTTCTTTTTCCCTTCCTTCCTCCTTTCCTTCCTTCCTTTGTTCCTTCCTTCCTTCCTTCATTTTTTTCTTCCTTTCTTTGTTCTTTTCTTTTACATTTTTGTTAATACTATTTTTTTTTTGGTAAATTTTATATTTCTATCAATGTTGACCCCAGGGATCTCAATGAGAGTAATCCTGAAATGTTAGAAAAAAGGCCTTTACAAATATTTTGTTGTTAAATTTATAAAAAATGTAATTATGTTTTTAACTAGTTTGTTAAATGCAATAAAAATGCAGCAAAGCCTTAGTATTCCATCCCTGCTCTCCATTAAGAAGACTCAAGTATTAGCAAAGCTTCCTTCTCCAGGACATGGGAGCAAATACAGATACCCACAGGCAGTGAGGGACCTTGAAACACTCTGCCCTAAACAGGAGGTTTCCACCAAATCCCTTTCCTAAGGGCTCAGAGAATCCTGTATAAAAGGAGACCGATAAAGTATAAGAGTCAGAGAATAGAGGACACCAAAAAACTAGTCTATAACTTTAATTTTTTTAAAACCTATTTTTAATGATGGTTTCTAAGTGCTCTAACCTCCCTTTAGCTAAGCACCCACCGGAAATGGTGGAAAAGAAAGGATAGAATGGAGGGGAAGGAAGTGGTTCTGTATAGAAAGATTCTTTGGAACAACACTTGTCTGTGTTGTCTGGAAATCAGTTCAGTTCAAGGGTTAGCAGCAGCAGTGTCATGACCTAGCAGGAATATAGAGGCCTCAGCAGGAGGGACCAGGAGGAGCAGGAGCTCTCTTAGGGAAGGTCCGGGAAGACATGAAACTTCCCAGCTAGCTCTATAAACAAGTCTCCCTCAGCCTCGTCACTGTTTATTCAGTTCTATTATACTCCTCCAAACACCACGTGTCTTTCATGGGCCCCCAGAAGCTGCAAAAAACGCTGCAGCATATCACCAGAAGTTTTTTGGTGCATTTCTCTTGATGGAGTCGTGACAAATACAGTTCAACTATGCTGTGTGTAAGGCAGACCAATACATGCATGTCATTAGCAAAGAATCTATCATCATTTGTCTTTTCACTTGCTGGCTTTGTCCTGTGTCCACTTCAGGAAAACACTCCCTCAAGGGTTTGCCCCAGGAAAACACCTTCCACCACAAATTGACTTCCCAAAGAATCCTTAAGTTTCTGCTTCACTAGTCCCTGAAAATCAACATGATTAAGGCTTATATGAATTCACTCACAGAGATGGAAGCAGCATGCCCAGGATCTTCACAGACCTACATTAGGCCCTTTGTGCATGTATTAAGGCCTCCAACCTAGCAATTTATGGAATTCCAGAGTGGGTCTTATGCCTTCTATTAGGTTGGTTGTTTTTCTGTTTTCTTTTGTTTTCTTCTCTGTTTGCATGTTGTGCATAATTCCTAAATATTAGTTTTATTCAGATCCCTTAGAAAATTGCTAATGAGAGATAGAAAAAGGTGGTTTGGATGGAAGGGGTGAGAGGTGGGGAACAGCTGGGTGAACTGACAGAAAAATGAAGCTATAAATTGAGTTATACTATGTGAAGAAAAATATCTATTTTCACTAAAAGGGAAAAAAAGAGTATAATGGTCAGAGAACCATTTTCTTTGCTCACATACTTGATTGGGGAAGCCAAATTATAATATTCATTCACACACACACACACACACACACACACACACACACACAAACACATTATTCTAAGTTCAATTGAAACACACATGCACTTTTTAAAACTGGCAATATTCCCTGAAATACTAAAGGATAGTTATTTAAGAGATTAAACTGATTTACGGAGCTATAATAGAATATCAAAGAAAAATTAAATTAAAAACAGGAACTAAAATTATTGTCAGAGGAAAACTCAAAAATAAGTGTGCTGATTCACTCACATTTCACAAAACAGCATACTGATGCCAAGAAATGTTCTATTTCTAACTGAAGAGCATCCCATAGCTGTGCTTCATTCCAGCCAAAGGGTACCCTGGAAGGTAGTTACCTGACTACTGCATCTATAGTAATGTATCTTCCTTTCTACAGTTACCTTACAAACATAAAGGACCCATGGAGTAAAAACACAATGAGGATGCTTTTTCCTCTAAAATACCCATTCTTTAAATCACAATCATGGTGTGTGTGTGTGGGGGGGGGCAAAGCAATAGTCCTGTTGTTTTCTCTCATGTTTTATGAAGACTTCCAAAATTTACATTCATTTAAAGAGATATATATTAACCCTGCCTAGTGATTTGACTTTATCTTTTTTATAAAGGAGGCTATTTTTGTTAGAAACTTAAGGTATGTTAACAATACATATGCTCATAGTTTATGAAGGGAATGTAGCAGCAAGAAAGAAACCCAGTTCCTGAAGTTGACCAGATTTTATTTCTGTCAATTATACAAATTCTGATTAATGGCTCACATGGTAAGATTCAGGAATGGTTATGTAGTTAAAGTAGTTACTCATTTGGTGACCTGAGAAATCCTTCTGTCATTAGTACTTAAATTACACCTAAAAAAAAAAAAACCAAAATAGACTATAACTCTGGGACCATTAAGACACTAGTTAATATTTTCCATGCAGAAATTTTCTATGCATCAAATTTCTACAATTGTTTACTGAAACCCATATATTATGAATGCCATAAGAGAATACTAGGTTCTGGGATTAGCACTATTTTTTTTCAAGAGACCACTTGTGCTAGCTCATACTTGTTATCCTAGCACTTATCTGCATACACAAGAAATCCCTGAATTGTGTATACCCTAAGCTACATATTGAGAACCTTTCTAAAAAAGGGAATGGCAAGAAGCAAGAAAATAAATGATTCAAATATCATTTGTGAGGTATATATACCTTTTAAAAATTATTTCTTTTTTGTTGTATAATCACTTTGTCTAACAACCCAAAGTGGCAGCCACACCAAACTATTTCAGCCCTTTATTTTATTGGCTTGACTTCTCTTAACAACTCATAAAGCATTATTTGCTGAAAATAACTACCCCTTGGGCTTTCTTCTGGTTCTTACTTGAAATAAGCAGTTACTTTTTTTCTAAAACTTCCTTGTATATGTTTTCAGTTTTGTCACTGATATTGTTCCTGGTAGATAATGACTCTGAATGACAAACCAAAACACTTGGATGACATCTGTCTTTTCCTGTTCAAACATCTAAACCCTGGGCCATGATTAAAACAAACACACAAACAAACAAATAAACAAAACCAAAAAGGCTTGTTTTCCTTTTACCAGAAAGGAGAAGAAAACAGGGGCTAGCAGAATACCACTATTATATTTAATTCTTGTATTTCTTTTAATTATTTTTTACAGTAAATTGTCATTTTGTGATTGATGGAGACCATCTTTCATTTCTGTATGCACAGCATATGATAAAATGTGTAAGTGTGGAAGAAAGGGAGAAAGTACATTAGATAAAAGGGAGCAGAACCTCTACTCTTAAAACTCATGAAGAAGAGACCATATGCTAAAGTGAAACTGCCTACCTAGGATAGTTAAAATTGACAAGCTATGTTTAGTCAGAAACTCTGACTCTATTAAGGAGTGAAGGAAGATTGAGAAGTATATTTTCAACTTCAGCTACTCCATGCACACATGCATGCTTCCATTCCCACATATCATGAAAACACATGTACGTACATACATAGATAAACAGAGAGAGAGAGAGAGAGAGAGAGAGAGAGAGAGAGAGAGAGAGAGAGAGAAGAAGGAGGAAGAAGAGGAGGAGGAGGAGGAGGAGGAGGAGGAGGAGAAGGAGAAGGAGAAGGAGAAGGAGAAGGAGAAGGAGAAGGAGAAGGAGAAGGAGAAGGAGAAGGAGAAGGAGAAGGAGAAGGAGAAGGAGAAGGAGAAGAAGAAGAAAAAAAAAGAAAAGAAAAGAAAAATATATAGGAGAATAAAACTGATGGGCCTCTACTGTATAGTTTACTATTCATAGCAGTAAAAGACTGACCAATTCTGAGATACCTCAAACTTCACACCAAAGTTTTATACTCCTCTCCCTCCACATGAAAACATTTGTTTCTTTTACCTTTTAATTATTTAAAAGTGAATTAGTAATATCAATAACTTATCTTAAAAAGTTACATTGAAATTAGAACTATCAGGACACTTTTAAGAATTACGGATCTATTTTGTGCCAGGTAATATACACTAGGAGATGGGTATACAAAAGAAAATAGCAATCTTAAAAGTGTGCCACCATTTTATGATGTCAATTTTAATTGTATTGTATGTAAATGAGCAATATAAACAAAAAAATTAGGCCTTATAGGATGAAAGTGCTCCGGAGAAAAATAAAGCACCGAATGTGCAAAGAAGCATGAGTGGGAGAATTCCAAATTGTGCACTTAGGGAACACTTCACTGAAGCAATTGAGATGCAATGTGCCATGTCATCACTGAGTATGAGGACCTCTGTGAAGAGAGTAGCAAAGGAAAAGACCCAGGTCAGATATGGGCCTCATCTCCAAAGTCAACATAGCACAGGAGCAGGGGACTGAGTTAGATGGACAAGAGCCATATTATGACTTCAGACAGATAAGCAATGAATATATTATATAACAAGTCTGGCTATTGCAGAGATTTTGGTATTTACTAAAGGATATGGGAAGGCTGTCTCAGTTCAGGGCAGAAAATGTATTTGGGCAGACAAAACTCATTTGAAGTGACACTAAAAAGTAGAAAAGGCATAAAAGCTACGAATCAAGATATCTCCAGAAGAGACCACATATGCCACAGATTTGATCCCACAAAAGACAAGTTTCATTTTCAAGTCAAAAAAAAAAAAATCTCAGTTTAAATGGCTATAAACATGGGAATACATTTAAATAAGAGCATATAGCTTCTCCAAAATGAAAATTTTAAGTGGATAAAGAGACAAATTTAGAGAAGAAACACTTTTCCCTGTCAATCAAATAAAAGATACCCAATATTCCTGGATTAGTTCGAATGTCCCTGCTACATGAAATAAGTTGCAGGTTCAAAGCAGCTCATATAGCAGTACCAGTGTCAATGTCTCCCTCTCTTCTCATCTTCCTTCTCTTGCCTTTCCTCCAATCTCTCTCTCTTTTCTTATCTCTTTCCCTCCATTTGTCCCTACTGCTTTCCTTTAGTCCATATTTTTTCTTCCTTTTCCATTTTCCTTCGCAGTGTGAAATACAGATTGTAATGTAGTTCAGAACTGGCCCAAAGCTGTGTCCTTCCTTTCCTACAGGTTCTGGGATTTACAAGCATGTGCTGCCACATCAAGCATAGTGTCTATGTCCACAGAAATAGTAGAGCACTTCTGTCAGTGCTCTAGGCCCTAAATAGTCAATGTTACGTGGAGTTAAAGGAACAAATATGGAACCATTATAGTATGTGACTTTAAACTGCACTGTCAATTTAGAATTCTTATGTACCATGGCACTAAGTAGAGGCGCAGAGTGATCACTGCAAAATAAACTTGTGAATTATAGACTACAGTATTTTTTATGGGGGGGTTTTGAGACAGGGTTTCCTGGCTCTGTAGACCAGGCTGGCCTCGAACTCAGAAATCCGCCTGCCTCCGCCTCCCAAGTGCTGGAATTAAAGGCATGTACCACCACTGCCTGGCCTTGTTTGTTTCTTGAAAAAGCAATAACACACGCCCTGAAAAATGGAAATATTATCAATCCTTACTAAGAAAATTAGATGTCTATAGGTAAAAAAAAAAAAAAGAAAAGAAATTTGATTTTTATCTATTGCCACATTAAAAATTTAATTCAAAATGGTCAGAAGATCTAAATGCAATATCTAAAACTATGAAAAAAAAAAACTAAAAAGAAAGAAAAAAATCTTCAGAACATGTGTTTGGGTAAGTAATTTTAAGATATGAATCCCAAAGCATGAGCAACAGAAGCAAATCTATGATGAGGTGAAAACCAAACGTAGCATACATGTAGCACACATACACACATGGAGGCTCCCATGCATGTGCCTATCTTAAAAACCAATCTTAGAAAACATGCTATCATGCTATACAGCAAGAGAACCAATCAGGGGTATATATGCAAACCACAGAATGGGACAAAATGTTTGCAAGCATTCGTCCAATAGCAAGCAAGCAATACAATGTGTAAGAAACTCAAACACTGCTGTAGCAAACAATTAAATCATCTTAAGAGAACTGAGCAATGATCCTGTAAAAGATGCAATCTAGTAACAGATAAGTGAAAAAAACGTTCAACCTTAGAAGCAACCAGGCAACAGACTCAGAACCGTGTCCAGCAATCAGCTTACCCAATCAGAATGGCCAGAACAAAAATAGAGACAAGTAACAGAAAATACTGGTGTTGAATGTTTTTCCTGTTTGCTGGGAGTAGATTCTAGTGAAACCCTCGTGGAAACAGTATACTGGTTTATAAATTCAAAAACAAAAAGGAGGGGGTGGGGAACCAAAGCACTCATGTGATCTAGGATCCTACAAAAGGGGAAAAATCCAAGGAAAGTAAAGGTCAGTATGTTGATGAGTCTCTACATTCACATTTATTGTCTTATTATTTACAATAACTATGTATGTGATGGAATCAACCTAGGTGTCCACGACAAATGAATCAATAACGAAAATGGCAGGTGGGTTAAGAAATATTAATTATCCCCAAATAAGAATGCAATTCAATCATCTGGAACACTATGGATTTAGGACAAAAAACATCACCCTTCATTGTTTTCAGTTTCTAAAGGGCTGATATTAAAGAACTTTAAAACTGAATAGTGGTCCTCAGAGCCTGGGAATGGTAGGTGAGACAGAAGACAGAGAGTGAATGTGGCACATACAAATGACCAGTCAGGTAGAAGAAATCATTTCTAATTCACCACATGACAGCAGAGTAACTGTCACTGAAAACAGATGAATCTGTATTTCAAAATACTTAGTTGAGATGAATTTGGGTGTGTTTAATACAGAGAAATCATAAAAACTGCATTCACTGACAGAAATCTTGTGCTAAGGTAATGGCAAATCATTGTTTCTTATGCCTTCTAACAAGCATAATTATTGTATTTCAATAAAAGTAGAGCATTGTGAAAACTTTCTACTAAATGAACTAATCACTGCAAGTGTGGACTCTACAGTAGATGTGATTTTAATTTATTTGAAATAAACAGTAAGGATTTGGTATGTCAAACCTAGAGCACAGTTTTCTTTAAATTTAATTTTTACCTGGAAGTAGTTTTTAAATATTCCACAAAGGAAAAAACAAATATTAAAGCATGGACCACTGACTAAGACATTCCTAAATTAGTTTCAGGTAGTTCAAATTATTATTTCTCATTAACAAACCACAACTATTCTCTGTAGATCCACTTTAGCAAACATATTTGAATGGTAGCCTGAAGTATAACTTATTTTTCCATAATTGGTTGACTTCTTAATTAATTCAATTATTAAAATACACTGTACTCTCTCAAAGTGCTGAGATCAAGGACAAGGATCTGTTACTTTGTAAAGCAGCCACCACACAGGGAACCTTACTGTAGGACCTTGGGAAATTTTCTAATATTTCCGTTTTTAAATAGCATAGAAATTGAAATAAGTGGTTTCTCACAAAATTACTTCCATGTTTTAATAAAGAAAATAAAAGTCATGCACTAAGTTTCTACTCTGGACCAATGCTTAGTTTTATATATTTTATTAAATTTCGGAGTTTCATATCAGTCCAATGAAACATTTGCTACCTCATAGAAATATCATAGCAAGTCATTCATAAAAATAAGAAAGATTATTATTAAAGCCATATTAAGGGCATTAATTTCTCAAAGCTTGAATATTATGCAAATCTGTACTTAAATTCCAAAGCAGTGCTTGCGATAACACTAATGAAAGGTTCTCAAGAAACTGAAATTTTACTTAGATGTATTTATGGTGAAAAGCCTTCCTTATTGGAAGGTAAAAGAAACTGCCATACAGTGTGATGACTGCTGTGTGCTCACTTTCTAATACTCAGCTGGACACATATGGAGAGAAACTAACAAAAACCTGCTAATTGAACCTTGTGTTTTATAGCCATTGTCTTCTTGGGGAATAAACTTTTAAAATAATTTCAGATATTACAGAATGACCTTGTCAAAGGTAGGAGACACATCTGTGACCTGTCACAACCCTCTGAAAGCACCTTGAGCTGCTCTAAAGAGAGACAGCAGCCATGCAAACTGAAGAGAAATTAAAAGAGAAAAACTAGTGTTGTCCATCTGTAATAAGAGCATTTATAAGTCATAGACGCAGGATCTCAATAAAAACTACAGGATGAGATGCCGGCCTTGAAAAAAAATTCAGAAAAGTAGCTGATGGCTCACTTTTACCAGTATTATGTTGCAAAGAACTCTAAACATCTTAAATTATATATATATATATATATATATATATATATATATATATATATATAT
>JANHMN010000002.1:114096707-114144700 GCA_030674055.1 Rhabdomys pumilio
TATATATATATATATATATATATATATATATATATATATATATATATTCTTATCATTTATTTTTCAAGATATACTAGAATTTGTCAACTTAAAGCAAAATAAAAGTTTGTTCTCATCACAAAATGAAAAGTTTACAATTTCATACTGACATATAGGCAATAAGGGTAGTCTCCAAAGGAATGAATTAGTATGCCCTTTCCATGCATGCACACTATTGCAGCCTAAATACATCTAGGGAAATAAACTTTCACTACTAAGGACAGTTACACTGTTGTGAAGAAATATAAATCAATCAATTTTTTTTAAATGGAAAGAGGATGGCATCTGAAATGTAAATAAATAAAGTATCCAATAACAAAATAAAAAAATAAAAAAGAAATATGTTGGGCGATTCGTTTACCTTTTCCCATGAATCCTCTCAGTCTTCCTTTCTAGTCCATTTCCATTCCTTTGCCAGCCTCTGATCACAGAAACACTTCCTATCGGTATTTCCCAGTGGCTACACTGAACTGAGACATATGCAGGCAATCTTTAGCATCTGTCCTGTCCTCCTTACCTATTTTTCCAGATCTACTCTTAGTTCTGCTTCCAACCACCTGCAGGAGCCACTTTTACCCACCCCATTTCCATAACCTGGGAACGCTGCTCTTGTGAACCAAGGGTACTCTTAGCTCTTTTATTCTAGTCACTCCAGACTTACTGTTAGTTTTGATGTCACCTGCTGTCAGGACACCCATATCCACCCTACCTCTATTTCCTTGGAACTACAGCTATTGGAGCACAACAGAATCCCCCTAGTGATTTTTCATGACCTGTCTCAATCTCCCTGTCTAGAACTTTCGATTTCTTTATGTCAACCACTAATGGATACAAATAGGTTCTACCAAGGCTTCCCCAGTGGCCACACTGGTTCGGGGATTTGAATGGATGACCTTCACTACATTTTCGGTCCTCCATTATGCTCACTACAGAATTATTCTTAGTCCTATAGCAGCCTGTTTGCTGTCCCGCTTCCAGCCCTACCTCTACTCTTTGGGGAATTCTGTCTCTTGGTGTGGACCTTCAGTCCATCTAGCTCTGTCTCAGTGCTCCTGTTAACCTTCCTGTTCAGTTCATCTCCATCCTTTTGAGTCATCCACGGGCCTACATAAGTAAGTACGGTTTATAAGAAACTTCACAGTTACCATTTTTGTCCAGAAGAGAGAGAGAGAGAGAGAGAGAGAGAGAGAGAGAGAGAGAGAGAGAGGGAGGAGGAGGACGAGGACGAGGAGGAGGACGAGGACGAGGAGGACGCGGAGGAGGAGGAGGAGGAGGAGCAGGAGGAGGAGGAGGACGACGACGACGACGACGAGGAGGACGAGGAGGACGAGAAAGAAGAGACTCAGAGACTCACTAAAGAGCCCAGTATAAAATAAAACTGGAAATGAGAAATTAGAGGGTCGACCTCACAGGTAAGTAAGCCTCACCAACAGAATATAAAACATGGATAAAAGAATTTCAAGTTTTGAAGTCGGGTAGAAGAAATGATAGTTCTATCAAAGAAAATATTAAATCTATAATAAATATGAGATATAATGAAAACAGCAGATATAGAGGAATGTAGAATGAATATTTCAGTTTAAAGGTACAAAGCTTATAAAACACCAACTATGCAAGTCCATAAAATAATCTCAAGCCACAATAATAAATAAAATCTGAAATTACAGAAGAAAGAAAGAATACAAACCCATCAAAGAAAAAAGACCCAATCATATAGGAAGACAGGCTCATTATGATATCACCAAACTTTTCAATTGAATCAGGGTCTGGATGGATGTTTTACAAACTCTGAGAGACCATAGATGCAAGTCCAGGCTTCTTTACCCAATCATAATTGATGTAGATAGTCCATGATAAAAATGAATTTAACCCATTTTCATCTCCAAACCAAGCTCTACAGAAGTTGTTAGATGAAAAACATCAATATGAAATGGTTAGGTATACCCCAAAAGACATAAAAATATATAATCCCAGAAGAGTAAATAAAATATAATTAAAAACTCACACTGTAAAAATAAAACTAATCAATAAACACTTCAAATTAATAAGTCTCTATATTAATGGTTTTAATTCTCCAACATAAAGAACAGACTAACAGATTAGATTATAAGAGAGGATATACGTTTTGTCTGTATTCAGGATACACACCTCACATCAAGATAGACATCAACTCTCTAGGTAAAAAAAATAATAATATTCCAAGCAAATGCAGGCAAGAAGCCAACAGGTGTGGCTATTTTAACATTAGATTAAATAGACTTCAAACTAAAATAAATAAAAGGAGGTAGAGAAGAACACTAAATACTCAATAAAAGAAAAATTCATCAAAAGGATATTGGAATTCTAAACATCTATGCACCAAACATAAAGTCATACAAGTTTATAAAAGTAACATTACTACAGCTAAAACTACATACTGACCCTCACATAGTGAGAGTAGCTGACCTAAATATACCCATTCTCATCGAAGACAGGTCTTTCAGCTCAAAATTAACAGAGAAATGCTGGAGCTAAATAACACCATAAATCAAATGGACCTAAGAGACAGCTACAGAACATTCTGCACAAACACAACAGGATGCACTTTCTTCTCAGCAGGTGATGAAATTTTTCACATAATTGACCACATACTAAGATACAAAGCAAGTTATAACTGTAAGAAATTGAAATAACATCCTAAATCCTATCTGACCATCATGAGTGAAGGCTGTATATTGACAATATAAAATGGTAGAAAGCATACAAACTTCTGGAAGCTGTACAACTGAGTACAAAATAAAAATTGGGTTGAAACAGGAAGTTGCAAGGAACTACAATATTTTTATAATTGAATGAAGCTGAAAAATACAATATACCAATAAGTGGGCAATGCAAAGGCAGTTATATGATGAAGAGTTACCTTACTTCATGTCTACACTGAGTAACTAGAGTGATCTCACAGTAAACTTATTGACATACCTGAAAACTGTAGAGCAACAGGAAGAAATAATACCCAGAAAATTTAGATGGGAAAAAAATAATCGGAGTTGGAACTGAATTCAATGAAGTAGAAATAAGTATAACTAAAGTTAATGATCAAATAAAAAAGAATCAATGAAATTAATAGTTGCTTCTTTGAGAAAATCAATAAAATTGAGAAGTTCTTAGTTAAGTTAATCAATGAATGTTGAGAGAAGAACCAAATTTAAAATAAATAAGAGATAAAAGGTGAAATTAAAGGAGATTTTGAGAAAATTTCAGATTATCTAAAGAATACACTTTAAAACTTTGTATTCCTCGCCGGGCGGTGGTGGTGCATGCCTTTAATCCCAGCACTTGGGAGGCAGAGGCAGGCGGATTTCTGAGTTCGAGGCCAGCCTGGTCTACTGAGTGCGTTCCAGGACAGCCAGGGCTACCCAGAGATACCTTGTCTCGAAAAACAAAAACAAACAAACAAAAAATTTGTATTCCTCTAAACTATAGAAAGTAAAAGAAGTGTATAATTTTTTGAAGTATATAAAGTTAAATTAAGATTATAGAAACTATTTTAACATGACCATAACCAGTAATGAATTATAAGTAACAATTAAATATGTCCTAAAAAGGTAAAACAATCAAAACAACAACAAAACAACAAGCAAACAGAAAAATAAAGCACCACATGGATTTAGCACCTTATCCTACCAAACTTTAAAGAAAAATAAACATCAAATACCCCTTAAATTTTCTCTCAACATATATAATCTAACAAAATTTATAGACTAATATTCCTTATGAACATATCCAATAACACATAGAAAAGATTATCTAGCATGATCATACTGGTTTTACCTCAGAAAGTCAGGGATTGTTCAACATATATAAATCATTAAACACAATTTACCACATAGACAGGATTAATGACAAAACACACACCATCATCTCATTAAATAAGGAAAAGAACTTTGACAAAAGCCGACAGCATTTCATAATAGTTTTGGAGAAACTAGTGATATAGAAACAAACCTCAGCATAAAAAGAGCAATCTGCCTCAAGCACAAAACAACCATCAACCTAAACTTAGAGAAACTTAGCCCATTTCCACTAAAATTAGGACAAGGTTGTCCAGTCTCCATGCCTATTCAATATAGTGCTTGAATTCCTAGCTAGAACAATAAAACAAACGAAGAGATTCAGAAAACAGAAATTGCAAAGGAAGAAATTGAAGAATCTTTATTTGCATATAATATGATTTTACACATAAAAGACCTTGAAAGGTCTTCAAGAACACATTTATAGATGATAGGCTTTCAGCAATGTAGCAAGATGCAAAAGAAACACATAAAAATAGATATCCTTTCTATATACACATGATAAATAAACTAGGGAAATAATGCCTGTAAAGATTTTTTTAATTCAGCAACAATGCTGCTTTGGAAAGTCACTACATCTAAAGATATGAATGCAGACACACCCTGGATTACAGTATGATCTGGTTGGGATACAGACAGTCTCTTATTACACACCTTTAGTACCTAACAATGAAGGTAAGTTTAGTTTGTAGAGGAAGCACCCATATTTGAAAGTGAGTGGCAGACAGCATGATGAATCAGGAAAAGATCTGTTAAAATGAGTTAACAATCGGATACTCCCAACTCAAAAGGGCCAGCACAGGAAAGAAAGGCTGCTTAAGAGCAGCAATAGATAGGAAAAGGTGTGCTGTGTGGTCTATGGAGTGTGGTGAGGCTACTGTGAAAGGCATTTATTTGTAAATGTCACTCTCAACAATCTACAGATTCAATGCAATAGCCATCACATTTTCAATGCAATTCTTGTGGTGCACAGTGCATGACATGTGGTGTGTGATGTGTAGTGTATGGTGTATAGTGTGTGTATATGGCAGCTTTACCAGGACAGTTTTACAAAGCTACATTGCAAACACAACTAGCCAGAAACAGGTGAAAACAGAACAAGGCAGAGAATGAGAAGGAGCCAGATTAGTCCATACTGTGAAATTTAGTATGAGGCCAAACAGCACAGTTCAGTCAGAAGCTGAGGAAGGCTAGATTGAATTAGTTAGTTTGAAAGATTAGATTATAAATAGGATAGTTGCTTCCAGGCCTAAGCCTAGGATAGTTAGAACAGAAAAAGAAATTCTCTGGGTTTAGCACCTGTGATGTGTTCACATAGCCTGGGTATGTCTCTCATCTCATCCCATCATCTGACATAAAAGTGACATTTACAAATGCCTTTCATAGTATACTCAAAAATATATTAGAATAACTATAACTAAATAACTGAGAAATGTATATAACAAAACTTTAGCACAATAAAAATAAAGTTGAAAAGAAAGAAGATGGGAAGATACCCCATGTTCATGGGTTGGTAGGATTAATATGGTTAAAAAGGGCCACTTTACACAAAACAATCTATAGATTCAACTTAATAGCCATTAAGTTTTCCACACAATTCATTAAGGAAACTGAATAATGAAAACTTCAACTTCATGTGTAATTTAAAAAATATGATAACCAACACCATCATAAATAATAAAAGAAATTCTAGAGGTATCACTATTCCAGGTTTTAAGTTGTTATTACAGAATTTGGTAGTCAGAAGAGCATGGAATTGGCACAAAAATAGTACGTAGATGAATGGAAGCAAATTGATACTGAAACCTGATTTTGACAAAGAAGCAAAAAACACACACTAGAGAAAAGGTACATCTTCAGCAAATGGCATCAACATACTGATGATTCATGTAGAAGAGTGAAAAGAGATTCATATCCTTGCACAAAACTCAACTCTAAATGGATTAAGGATCTCAATATAAGGCCATATACACTAAATCAGATAGAACAGAAGGTGGAGACTTGTCTTGAATTCATTGGCACAGGAAAAAATTTCTAAACAGGACACTGATAATACAACCATCTGTAACTAAATAATAAATAAGATTTCATGAAGTTAACAATCTTTGTACAGAAAAAGATAGATATCATTATTTATGTAAAGTATAAGCCTCAAAAATGGAAAAAATATTTATCAATTATTTATCAATTTAATAGAGGATCGGTATATAGAACTAAGATACAAAACACAAATTGAACCTAAATGAAAAAAAAACAATAAAAAATTGGATTAAAAACAAGCAAAGAATTCCTAAAATATAAAACACGAATGGCTTAGAAGCAAAGAAATATTCAACAACTCTACCAGGGAAATGCAATTAGAATTACTGTGTGATTTCATTCTATCTGAATAAGAATAGCCAAGAACCACCAAACAAATGACAGCACATAAAGGGGAGAGGAAAAGGGAACACTGATCTAGTCCTGATGGCAGTGCAAACTTGTTCAGTGTCCATGGAAACTAGTGTGGCAGTTCCTGGGGAATCTGGAAACTGATTGACTTTAAAACCCAACTGTTTTACTCTTCAGTATGTATCGGAAAGACTCTGTAGTTTATGACATATATATTTTCTCCTCCATGTTCATAGCCCTTGCATTTTTAATGGACAGAAGTGGGAAACAGTCTGGATATCCATCAACTGAAGAATGGAGAAGGAAAGCATTATTCATCTGTCGTAAAATTAGCAAGTAAATGGGTACCGCTGAAAATTATCATCTTGAGTGAGGTAGCCCAAACCCCAAAAGACAAATATTGTACATTTTCTTTTATATGTGGATGTATAGCTTTGAAGCTTTCTAAATGTTTTACACCAAATAACCACAGAGATTAGGTACCTAGAAAGTACCTGCAGTACTAGGGAGGAAAAGATCTCCCAAGAAAGGGGAAATACATGTAAGATTATAGAGAGATAAAAAGGGAAATAGCAGAGAAGAATTGAATGGTAGGGTGGAAGAAGAAGGTAAAGAAGGGAGCATGGATAAGGATAACTGATGGTTTGAATTTGCTTGGTGTATGGGTAGTGTTACTGCTAGGAGTTGTGGCCTGGTTGGAGGAAGCATGTCACTGTGTAGGTTGACTTTAAAGACTCCTAGTGCTCAATCTCTGCCCGAGGCAGAGGAGTTAGTCTCCTTCTGCTACCTCCAGATCAAGATGTAGAGCTCTTAGCTCCTCCAGCACTATTTCTGCCAAGATACTGCCATGATTCTTGCCATGATGATAATTGACTGAACCTTTGAAACTGTAAACCAGCCCCAATTAAATGCTGTGCTTTATAAAAGATGTCCTGGTGTCTCTTCATAGCATTAAAACCTTAACTAAGACAATAACTTACAATAAAGACTGTTTAGAAAAACATACTGAAATCTACTGATGTAGAAGCTTCCTAAGATATATGTATTATGTGTTGGACTCTAAGTAGAATCACTAAATTATAGGAAAGACAATGCACCATCAAGATTTCTTATAATACTAGGTAAAATCTCCAGTGCCAGAAATTGTTTACATATTGTTTAAGTCATTGATCAAATGGCTCCCACTACCACCTTCTAAAAAAAATAAAATCACAGGCTATTGTCAAGGCTGATGACAATAAAATGACTCCTAATGAGATACTAAGATACACATAGATCAGTGCTTTGTTGAACCCACAGCAGTAAAGTTACTTCTTATATTCGGTTTGAATTAACACAAAGATTCAGTTATGCAATGTACAGAGAGTGAGGGACTTTGGAGAATTCTCTCTTAAATGGGATGTCTTCATCAATTCACTCCCCTAAGCCTCAAGGATCTATGTAAAAGAAGAGGTGGAAAGATTGTAAGAGTCAGAGTGATGGATGACTCCATGGAAACACCATCCTTGAGCACAACAGCACTGATGCACATAAGAACTCGCAGAGACTATGGCAGCATGTACAGGACCTGAGCAGGTTCAAGCCATATGGATTTAGAGCACTGACAAGGGCTAAAGAACACAGAGTCTAACTGCTAAAGAAGAAGATATGTGAAAGTGATACTTGCTTCCAAAAGGAGTATCATTTTTTTTCTAATATGGTGTCACTGGATATATCAGCCACACTCCAGGGGAAGACCGGTGCTCAGGAGTAGTTGAACAATACATAATGATTCCAGTGATATTTGTAAAATATTTTGCTTTTTTGGCATTTTTTGGCAAGATTGGTTTTGCTCATTTGCTTTAAAATTTTTATTTCTCTGTTCTTCTTTATTTATTTTGCTCTTAGCTTTCTTGGAAGCAAGGAAGAAAGGAGTTTTGTGGGTAAAGAGATGGAAAAGTTGTGGAAGGTTTAGGTGAGAAAAATTGTTATCAGAATATATTGTATGAATTTTTTATTAAAATATTAAAATAAAATGTGAAAATAAAATACTGCTCTAATGTTCAATATTTAAAATATATCTATGCATATATATACATATATACATGTATACATATACATCATATATACATATACATATATATGATTCTGAAAATCCAAAACACCCTCAAATGATTAACTTCTCTCCCATCCCCATCAATTCTTTCCTCTCTTCTCTTTCTCATTTTTCTTATCTTTTTTTTCTTTCAGTGCAATTCAATCCAGGAGAGGTATTGACAGCCCACTTTGTATGTATTACATTGTGCTCACACAGCAGGAAATAAGTGTCAAATGCAACATTATTCCGGCCTAAGAATTGTCTTTTGTTTTATTTTCAACAAGTGAATTAGTGCTCCATCAAACTGAAGATCTACCACAATCATTATCATGTGTTTTGTCAAATGATCATAAAAAATATTTCATGTTTCAGCAGTGTCATTGAATGAGGTACTTAAATAGGAAACCTGGAAAGAAACACTCAAATCCTATGAGATACTCCTAAAATGTGAGCAGCCTCCGTCCCTATACTCACAAATACAACATGTATAGAGAAACCAAATTTGCCACAATTGAAATTACTATCTTTGAAACTAATGCATGAAAGAAAACTTTACATTAAGCATAGTATATTTTGTAATACAGCAAAACTTTTAGTGAAGGAAAAAATTATATTTAGATTGTTTTTATGTTGAAATTCTAACAGGATTTTGGAGAATCTTGGTATATTTATTTTGAAAGTTAACTTTATATCAATGAACAGATATAAGATTATGTCTTTATTTGGTTAGCATACAAAGAAATGGATTTGTTGTGACATTTTCACAGTCGACATATATAATGCATACACAAACCATTCCTTCTCCCATTGATAATATTTCTTTCTTGTTTTATAGCATGTAGTTTTATCAATGTTTAAGTTTCCACTGCATTTTGTGTTTATGTTTAAGTCTTTTCTTTTACATTAGTCTACACATTTGTAATGTTCATATACATTCACCTCTACAATGATCACCTATTTATTTTCAAGCTATGAAGTTGTTGAGAGATAATTTTTAATTCCACAAAGAACAATTTCAACATAAAATGTAATTTATTTTAAAAATATTTTATTTAATATTCATGCATACATATAATGTGGTTTGATCAAAAATATTTCCTATTATTTCCCTTCCAATTTCTTCTTCACTTAGCTCATCATTTTTCTCTCCCAACTTCATGTGTCCCCCCTCTTTTTCTTTAATACCCACTGAGGTATTTTAGTGTTCTATTTGTTGTACACATGGGTCTGGGATCATCTTTTGTAGCCTAGATAGCCTCTCAGATCTGCTTCCCTGAAGAAAATTGTGTCTCCCTTCCTCATTAGCCATTAATTGTCAGTAGCTCTTCAGATAGGCGTAAAGATTTCTGAGCCTCTTCTCCATCCATGCTGGGATTATGGCTGGCTGGATTTATCTTGTGCAATTCGTGTACATGAAATCTTAAGTTGTGAAATCTAACATGAACTACTTTGTCGTGTTTGTCAAATACTGGTTTACAACAGATATCTTTTCCTCTAACTTTTACAGTCATCCCAGACTATCTTTTATGATGATAGATAATGCTTTGGGATAAGAGTCAATATTTACTAGGTTATACAAATATTATAACTTATCAACTATATAATCTTTTGTCAAAATATTTTATAGAGTTTCAATGACTACCTGAAATAAAGAAAATGCTATGAATTATAGTCCTATCAATAAGCTATGAAAGGCTTATTGTGTTTGTGCTTCAAAAATATTTTTAATTTTGTGTATGTGCTGTGTATGAATTTGGGCATATGAGTGCAGTATCCACAGTGACAGAAGAAGCATTGGATACTCTGGAACTGGAGTCATGGGTAGTTGTGAGATGCCTTGTGTGGGTACTGGTACTTGAATACTTTGAAAGAGCAGTACCTGTTCTTAACTAAGGGCAATCTGTCCAGCTAGATCTAGAGACGTGAGTTTTATGCTCTTGGCTCTGAACCAGAAATGTGAATGCAAGGCAATCTGTTTTTCAGGCACAGATCTGTTTGTTTTATTTTACTGCTCCTTCTTTTTCCGCCTGGATACATCATTGTGAGACTCCTGACAAGAATGCACAGTAAGTCATGACAGTCACAAAAGTCCTAGTTAAGCTCTTCTGAAAGTCAAAGGCACATTCTGGAGTCCACTGTTACCGGAACACTGCCATAGTAGAAGTTGAATAATAAGGAAAATAATATGAAATCTTTTAGTGGGAACCTTGTAACAGCTTCTAGGTCAATCCATTTGTATATTTTAAGAGAGTAGGTTCTTCAAGTAAATAGTTGATTTGTATTTAAGCACAAGCAATGCCCTTTATTAGCTTTGAGACATTGACAAGGTATTAACCTGAATAAATCTCTGTCTGTTCACCTAGAAAAATGGAAAAATTCAGAGTAAAACCTTGCAGTATAATTGCTAGGTTTAAATTAAATAATCAATGTGAATGTTAAACTATGCCTTGTTTAGAAGCATCTATAAATCCTATTATAAATTTGATATTTTACAGTGAACCATATCTCAGGGATTTAAGCACCACTCCATTTAAATCTTTGCCTCAGGAAGGATTGTATTTCTTGATGTTTGTGATTGGGGTGAAGCATAGAAAATCAATATCTTGAAGCAACAATGTGTCAGCAATGCCTGAAGAGAGTGATTTTTTTCTTTAGTATCTTTTAAAACACTAGCATTTGTTGTTTTAGAAGTAAAACATTGAACATGTACATATAATTTATCATTTTTTTTACTATTTTAAATCTTTTCCAGAATTGTTTTTCAGTTTTCTTTAGATGATTGATATTTTATCTGCTTCTATATTTTAAAGGCTATATTTTTAAATGCTGTATTTGATATATTTTCTCATCTGACATGATGTAAAATTAAAACATAAGTTCTGCATCATGATTTGTGATATATTGAATTTGAACATATCTGCTTAAATCTTTAGTATCACCATATAAACCACTTTTCTGCGAGACTAATAGCTCTTTGTAAGTGAAGTAAAGCATAGTGCAAACCAATAGTTCATTTATGTATTTATGACTTTTACTTTTTGACATACAGTTATTTGACTTTCCTCACAATTATCTTGCTCCAGTTCATTAAACGGTTCATTTATCTTTCCCTGGACCCTTGTTCAACACTCTACTATTGGGAATAAGTAACAAGAAGTTTAGATTGCAAATGTAACTGAAGAGCTGTAGAGCTTACTGCTATGTTTTACAGACAGTTTATCATTTTTAAATGTTTTTGTTGTATTTCACATGATGCAGTACAATCTCATTCATCTACCCTTTTCTCCACATTCACAATTCATCCTTGTAACCTTTTGCAGCCTCCAAAGAAACACAACACAACAAAATACAACACAACACAACACGACAAAACAAAACAAAACAAAACAAAACAAAAAGAACATCTCACTATGAATGTTGTTGTATGTCACACAATATGCCCTTTTGTTCAAAAAGCTTCACTTGAAATTGCTGTGTGTCATTGGTCTGGTTAGAGGCTTCTGGATTCTGCCATACTTTCGATACTGCAAAGTAGAATTGGTACCTGGTGGTGAGGAGAAAAGTGAGCCAGCCCCAAAGGCATGAGAACAGGAGAGCTGCCCATGCCCCTTGGCTTCTAAGGAATGGTGAAAGAGCTGGTCTTGATGGCTTGGGTGCCACAAAACATATCCTGCCCTTTGTTGCGTGCTATAGACAGTAGTGCTGTCTGTACCCCTCTTCTAGAAAAGTAAGAGAGCTGGCCCTGGTGATGTCTAGCAGATCAACTCAGCTACCACCCAGCCCCAGAAAAATTATGTGACGTGAGAATGTTTTAATTTTTTTTATAATGCAAAAGCAAATGTTTCATTTAAAAGTAATTAAATAATTTTGAAATTATAATAAAATTACAGTCTTTCTCCCCTTTTTTCTGCCCTCCAACCTGTCCCTTGCAAACCTCTTGTGCTCTCTCTCTCTCTTTCTCTCTCTCTCTTTCTCTCATTTTATTGTTTTGTGATATTACATATATTTCAAAATGTATACATGTAATCTGACAAATCTATATAATTTTGCATATACAATGTTGTTACTTGTATATGGGGATATATATATATATATGTGTGTGTGTGTGTGTGTGTGTGTGTGTATATATATATATATATATATATATATATATATATATATATATATATGTTGTTTCAGAGCTGACAACTTGATATTGGAAAATGAGCCCAAGTGTTCTTCACTGGGTAAGCTTATTTCTTCCACTCTTTGCATTTCTTGGTTGCCTGAAGTTCTTTGTCTAGGGTGGAAAAGCAATGAGTTTTCCCCCTTTGACATTAGCATATCTATTTTTCTTATCCTCATGTCTTGTTTTGGCAGTCATAGCCTCTCTGACATTTCTAGAAGACAGTCTGACAGATAATATCCTGTTCTCCAGCTCTTACCATCTTGCTATCTCTTCTATAGTTCTTTTGATCTTCAGTCATACATGCAAGAGCTGTGTTGGGTATGTGCCAAGTGGGTCTAGACACTACCCCATCACATATCATCTGCATTTTGATCAGTTTTGCTATTCTCTAATGAACTCATTCTGTGGCAAAGAGATATCTTTTATGATGATTGAAACCTATACTTATCTGAAGCTATAAGTATAAATGCTTATAACGTAGTTAGGGATTGTGCTGGTTTAATAAATTTCCAGTTGTAGATACTCCTCCACAATCTATGACTTCACTAGCCTTTGGTAGTTGACCATACTTTTAGTACTATCCATAATTTCTCTCTTGCTGAGTGGGTCTTATATCCAATAAGACAACTGTTGGTCTCTGACTTATGTGCCTGTTTGGGGGATCTATTTCCTCCTATTGGATTGGCTTGTTCATGTTAGGGAATGTGCCTAATCTTATTATAACATAATATGACATTCTTGGGGGATATCCCTGGGAGCTCTCCTATTTTCTGAAAGGCAACAAATGAGGAGTGAATTTGAGGGGAGAGGTAAGATGGCAGGGGAGTACTGGTGTGAGAGGAAGGAGGGGAAACTGTGGTTGGGTATAATATATGACAGAAGAATAAGTTGGAAACATAAACACTGAAATTTTTGACAATTTCTTTAATTGATAGGGACAATGAATATTTTAGATAATATAATTTTAGAAAAAATATTGTTTATTTTGTTTACTTTTGAGAATACTGTGTTCAGTTCCCTTCCCCACTTTTTGAATAGGTAATTAGTTTTAGATTTTTATATATTCTGGATATTGATACCTTGTCATAAGTATTGTAGCAAAGATTCTCCTCTATTCTTTCTGCTTTCTATATTTTTCTGCTTCAATGAATTACTGTTTCTTTATCTGTGATGATTTTTGGGTCTCATGACATTCTACTTGTCAATTTTTTTCTGCTAAATTCCTCATACAAATAGATTTATATTTGGAAAGTTTTTTTTTTCTACATGTATGTTTAGAATCTTGCTATGTTTTCTTCCAATAATGTCAGTGTTTTGGATTCACATTTAAGTCTTTGATACATATGGAGTTAGGATATATATATATATATATATATACATATATATATATATATATATATGTATATATGTATGTATGTATGTATATATATATAAATAGTTCATAACCCACCATTTTTTGTTTGTTTTTTATTTACTTTTTATTTATTTATTTTTGTATTGGATATTATATTTACATTTCAGATTTTATCTCTTTACTTCATTCCCCCCAACCCAGGAACTCCCTATCCCATCTCTCCCTCTCCTACTTTTATGGGGATGTGCTCCCACCTACCCTCCACTCCCACCTCCCCACCCTCAAATTCCCCCTCACTCAGTGTCCAGCCTTCATGGGATGGAGTTAGTTTTTGTAAATATTGATAGATATAGATTTAATTTAAATTTTCTACATGTGTACATCTAATTTTCCCAACTTCAACTCTTGAATATGCTAACATCTTTTGCCTTTTGTCCAAAGTATGTTTTGGGCAACTCTGTCAAATATTAGAAGACTATATTTATGCATACTTGTGTTTTGGTCTTCATTATGTTCCACTAGTCCACATGTGTGTTTTTATACCAGTACAATATTTTTAATTGCTTTTGATTTTTTTAATAGAATGAGCAAGAGGAGAAATAAAAAGAAGGCAAAGTAAAGGGAATCCAAATCAAGTAAAACACTTTAGTTACTTTTTTCATTTAATATCTGAATCTTTAGGAATTAAAAGAAATACAACTTTTTATAAGATGTAAAATAAAAAAAAGTGCATAGCCAAATAGAGCTTAAAATTTGTATTAAATTATAATAGAGATCAGTAATCTCATAGAAGATATGATTTTTTTATACACAGGTTCTAGCCTGTATATTTTATTTGATATTATTAAGGAGCTTACACATGTCTCCTTGGCTTACTCCTCTTCTGTTTTCATTATTTCTTCTTTCTCCCAGACAATATCAGAGTAGATAAACACAGCTCATTTCAAGATCACCTTTTCCATAACCCTAATTTCATACTTTATAATTTCAGCTGACTTTTCCCTCATTTTATTTTATCTTTTACATTCCTTAAACTTGGAAAAAGAACAACTATGTAACTGTGTTAATAAGATTGAATGGCTAATGAAAGGCTTATGTGTGTATTCATCCCTGTGTTTGCACAGGATAGATAGCAGAGCCCAACCTTGGTTATCATCCTCAGAAACACTGTCTATTTCTTTTGAGATGAGGCCTCTCATTAACCTATAGTCTGAATGGTTAGTGAGCTCCAGGGATCATATTTTGTCTCACCTTAGAGCTGGAATTACTTATGAGTATTACCTAATTAAGCTTTTGATGTGGGTTCTAGGGACCATATGCCTGTCCTCACACTTGTTAAACAATTACTCCACTGACTGGATTATCTCCACTATCCAACAGGATTGTTTCAAAGAATAGATTAAAACGAACAAATGAACCAAAGTCTAGATAAAGGCTTTCATATTCTGTAAGGCATCTAAATAGTAGGTTTGTGGCATTTATACTTAAGGAAGGGAACTAGTTTTATTTTATTTTTTTACTACATAAATCTTGTTATGAGTGAAAGAGATTGATTTTACAGACATACAGAATAAAAATATAAAATCAGCAATATCTGTATCCTGTAGTACTAATCTTCACTTCCCTCTTTCTGAGCTATCACTTTAGTGACCCAGAAACATCCAAAGATACTTTTCATTATCATCCCTTAGATGATTTATACAATAAGAAAAGGACATTGAAAAAATCAGGATATTAAATAAATGAAATGAAACACTGGAGGTTAAACCAAAGTATATTGAGAATAAAGAAACAAAATATCAGCCTTCTTTTTAAAAGTATGGAGAGTCTAAAAACATCTACAATTTATATTATTTTGAAAAATTGTTATATTGATCTCTTCAAACCACTAGGATGCTAGCAACACATGTTCTGAGTTTAAAAGTGCCATGGCTCATTTCTTCCTTCCTGTCCCTGAGAAGGTTATGGATGAAGGACAGAATAGAAGGTCCATCAGTGTACACTAGGGCATAGATGATTAATTGATGAAGGGAGCAGCTGTATGACTAGTTGTCCAATGCTGAAAAAAATCTAGGTAGGAAAGAATATACAGAGAGAAGCAAGTAAGTGGACTTGATGTCCATTTTTTATGCTGCTGCACCTCTCCTTTTTTTTAAAATTGGCTTTTATTTAGTAGCTTGAGTGAATTCTTATAACAACTATTTATATCTTCCATTGTCCACAGTGCCACATTTACACTGCGGTCAGTTTATAGACAGAACACAGTGGAGAGTGTGACCTTCTTAATATTCTCCCACACAAGAGAGTGGGAGGCATTGGGAGAAATTGTGTTCCTAACATTTAGAATGTTTCCTTGTCCAGATCCTCACAGGAATCAAGGAAAGAAATTTAGCATGGCATTGATATGTATGCATAGAACTACTACTTCTTTTCTGTTGGAGAATCTCTGTTGCATGCCCCCTGAGAATGTAGCTACTGCTCCTCACTCAAGGACTGTCTTCATCATCAAGCCAGAAATAACCTTGATGAATTCATTTCTTCATAGAAAATTCTTCTTCTTTCAGAAACTTACTGTGTCATCTCTGGCCTTTGTCTTTGTAGCTTCATGGTTAAGCCATGTATTTTGGACAGTGTTGTCAGTATCTACCTTCTCATCGAACTCTTTAATGAGGATCCCCTTTCATTATAACATGCCTTTACAAAAGAAAACCGCAGTCTTCTGCATATATTGTTTTCTATAGAAATCGTAATGATCTAGTGCATAATGACAGACTTAAGGGGATATGAAATTCAAGGAGAATCTCTAGGAAGGGCCTGAGTCCATGAAACCCCTATAGGAGAGAGAATAAATATGAATATGGATAAGAAAAAAAGCCTTCTATCACATGTGATGTATGCTTTTAAACTAAGAAAGAGAAAGATAAAATTGACATTTTAAAAATAACATTCTGAAGCTAAAAGCTAATTTATCCAAAAAGATAAGAATGAATATAAATCTGAAATAATCATTATGTTCAAACTTTTTGTTCTGCATCTATGAAACCCAAGTATTTAAATAAAAAATAACTTTATAAAAAATATGTGTCTAAAAAAGAATTGTATTATAGCAACAAAATACTCTTTCAACACCTACGAATCAAGAAATTTTCTGTATGAAAGGAAAGGAAACATATGTCCCCCTTTGGGTGACAAGAGCTGGTTCTTAGAATTTAGAAATAAATACAGAAATTTTATAAACACTCTTTATAAAATTAGATAAAATATCATAGTCTGGACCTATACATATTTACAAAAATGAATACAGACTTTGACCATATAAAATAAGTCATTAAAGAATAAGGAAAAACATGAAAAGATAAAAATTAAAATAGCTAATGGTAGAGTATTTATTTCAATTTTAAACAAAGCTGATTGGCTATTAAAATTGTTAAATTATTAAATTTGACTAATTTTAAAGTAAATTTATGAAGAAAACAAGACTAGAATAAACAGAAATAAAAAATAACTTGGATATATTTATACCACATTCAACACATAAGAAAAGGATGTTCAAAAAATAAAATCACATATAAAATTTGCCAAATGGAACTTGTCACATTTCTTAATGGTATCTTGCCCTCATTCATAATAGAAAAATCATATTTTGTATAGTATTTACACTGAATAGGTTAGTAAATATTAAAATAGTAATGTAGAGATTTGACATGAGTGGAAGTATTCACTCATTCACAGTCATTCCTGTATTTTTTATGGAGTTAATTCCTTAGATGTCTATAAAACAAACCTATTTAGAGATACATATTACAATACTGAATACATATTATGATCTCTACAGGGGCTTATTTGGAGATACATATTAAAATATTGAATATATGGTTGATTTTTCCTGTTACAGAAATATTCTATAGCATTTATCTGTGAATTTGGTATGAAGAGATATTTGTGTTAAAAAATGACAACTTGAAGTTACAGAATGACAACAGGAGGCAGTTGTTGAGTAAAAACAATGTATAGTCAGCAATAATAATGCTATTATCAAACTATGAATCGGATATGCTGGATCAGAATGACCTTAATGTGGAATATTAATGATGATCCATTTCATTTAACAATTTATAAATAAATGACCCTAGAGAACTATCAACTGTGTCTTCAAATTGCTAACCTCATAAAACTCCCGTGTATGAATTGGGTTGCTGTGTTTAGGAGCTCCAGTTTTTTCTCTTTTGATACTGATGACATTTCAGCTTTATTTCATTAGAACTTGGTTAGACAAATGATAATTCCACAATTAGAAGATGATAAATTCAAACTTATCCTTCATGTTGTACATAGTACATTAAAATATTTTAAGTAGATAAAAATTTGAAAAAAAAATCTTTTCAAATTTATCAGAGAATATTTTTTTACCGAGATAGGATGTTATTTTTTTAATCTGTTAACAAGCTCTATATAGTTACCTGAATTTCATCCTCACTTATAAAGTTAAATAGCAATGAAATTAGTTTAAAAATTTCAAAGCACAGAATATGGCCATTATTAATTCATATACTCATTTGGTGCTATTACCAAATACAACATTTTCAACTTGTGAAAATGTAATAATGTAATAGTATTAAAATCTATCAAAATAGCACTTTAACAAATATAAGCTGTTACATAAAATTCCATGTATTTTCCACAAGGATTACATGTATGGAAAGTTGAATATATATGGACTTGGGGAAATCTTTCTCTTTCATATGTGTGTGTATAAAATTACACATATGTGGGCTAGTTCGTAAACGTGATATTGCAGTATTTTTATGTTATACTGTTGTAATGACAAATATATTGTATTTTGTATTAGAAAATTGCAAAATAGTAAAATATTGAGTAATCAGTATTCAGTACATAGATATTCTATTTTCTCCTAGCAGTGGATACATTATCAGAAATATATGAACAATAAAGTGTCATACATTTTTAAACCTTCTGAAAATATTCAGAAAATTGTATGTGAACTGCTGAAATGTAAAGTACTTTGGGCTTGGCTCAATCAAAAATGAGCCTCTATTGGATAACATAATGGTTCCAAGTGTTTCGTGAGATGAAACATACGCTCTGACAAGACCTTATGCCACTAACTAATAATGCAGCATGTATTATGACTCTAATTATTCAATGTTGCTTTAGGTATCATCAGTTTTCACCCTGATTGCGCATGAATGTAAACCTGAATGAGGAGATATTTGATGGACACTGCAAGAAATATGCAAAGAGCACATGAGATATCAAACTTCAGAATAGTGACAGAAATATTCTCTCCAGAATCTCTTGCATGACACTTCCAAATTAAGTATTATAAATTATAGCTACAATTATTATGACTACTTGGTTTGTTAACATTATTTTAAAATTACTCGTTCAGTTTACAGTGCTTTCTAAATTTTTTGTTATAAGTTTCTCTAATTTGAAAATTGTTAAAAACACATATCAAACACATAATATTAGGATTTATTTATTTATTTATTTATTTATTTATTTATTTATTTTGAGACAGGATCTCTCTGTGTAGTCTTGGCTGTACTCGAACTCACTCTGTAGACCTGACTGGCCTTGAACTCACAGTTATCTAAGTGTTCTTTTCATTATTTTCCCTTTCTATCGAACTCTGGTAGCTCTCTCTTATGTTTCTTATAAGAAGCTGTAATTGTCCAGGAACAGTCATCCAACACCCAAAGTACATTTCAGTAATGCTCTCTCATTTTTTCACAGTACAGAATGGATAGAGGATGTTTTCTGAGAAACTTATGGAAAAGCCATTAGGAACATGCCTTCTTCTTGATATGGCTGGAAAGCTTTATGTCTACTGATATGAGCTTTGCATTTCTACAAGGGAATGTTTTTCCCCAGCTCCCTAGGCTCTAGTTACTAATGTAAATTCTTTCTG
This sequence comes from Rhabdomys pumilio, assembly GCA_030674055.1. Lineage (NCBI taxonomy): Eukaryota > Metazoa > Chordata > Mammalia > Rodentia > Muridae > Rhabdomys > Rhabdomys pumilio. The sequence goes on from JANHMN010000002.1 coordinate 114,116,499, forward strand.
GTTTTAGAACTTCAAGCTGCGTTATCTATTAGCATCCAGACATATATTACTCAATCTTTTCTAGAAAATATTACAACAATTTTTGGAAAAGTCTCGAGTTTCCTAAGTGCTATTTGTACCAAAATGCTTAGAATGTTCCCTCAGCACAAATGAAATCAGTGCTCACACATCCAGTGAGATCTGAGTCTTTTACTCTATCTCAATGATGGTAGACATTTTGTTCATGTCTCAGAGCCAAACCATACTTTCCTTCATTCTAACTGCCACTCATGTCTCCCATGTCTTCCACCCTTTCTTGTTTTAATGCAGCCTTATCACATTGTTGTATTCTCGTTCATCTAAGCTGAAATATAGCCCCAGTGTCTAACCAGAACTCCTGACATCAGGACTTTGCTATATAGATCATTTTCAAAATTACATTATCATCACCTCTTAATGGAATCTTGCTATGTAAGTTTTCTCTCAGAAATCGTTGATGTTACTTTCATCCCACATGAAATGTCCTATTACTTACTGAGGCAGAGGCTTCAGACGTTGGCTCTGCTCTCCTATATTTTCTCTTTTGCCTGTCAGCCTCTTTACTGAATGCTGTTTCTAGCTTTACCATCAAATATATGTTTGTCTGAGTCTTCTTTCTCTACCCTTCCTCCTTTCCTTCTTTCTTGGCTTATCTACATTTCCATACCACACACGTACTTCCTTTGCTATGCATTTCAATTTTGTAGTGTCTATCTTTACATCCCACTTCTCAGTGCCTTCTATCTTATTGACAGGAAAAGTCTTCATAGCTCAGGTAGCATACTTATTGGAACTTTGTATGCCCTACAGGAGATTTAATAGACCAACATGTAGTTAATAAGCTGATTTAAAAACAGTTTCCAAATAAAATATGTAATAGAGTCCAAACTATCATTTTCCTCAAGAACCTATATGTCATCATATTGAAAATCATCAGGAAAAAAAGAAGCAGCAATGAGAGAAACATATTTTAAATCTCTCATGGGCCAGGATAAGTGGTATAAGTTTTTATTTTGAAAGTCTATACATTATTTCTATTACATATTATTATGCAACTATTATTATGTCTTTTCTAGATGTGTTGTTAACATTCCTATAAGACAAATAAACATTAACGTGAATAGATGTCCCATGAAAGAGATCAAATAACCGTTCGATACTCCAAACTGAAGTTACTGAAAGCCAGAGCAAATCTCCCTATAACGCAGGAGGCTGCATACATGGGGGGAGGCAAGAAGAGAGGAGAACAAGGTTTCTCTCCAGGAAATGATTAACAGGACAATGGTTTCAATGAACTATTTATGTCTTTTAGTAAAGTGATCCACATAACATCTTTTAGAAATCAATGGAAATAAATATTTGTTAACATCAAGAATAGAAACATTTATTGAAGAGTAATAGTATACTCTATTTTCACAGTACAACTACCCATAAAATTTATTTCCTTCTATAATCCAAAATATAAGACAATGAAGAATCTAAAGAATAGTTATCATGTTATATACAATGTCTTGAAAAGATGAATTTGTATCTATAAATTAAATCAATGAAAAACAACAACAAAAACCAGACAGTTTTGACATGAAGAAATAAATGTAAAAACAACATATTTTTTTCATATAAGGAAACAAATGGAGAATCACCCTTATAGTCACATAAATACATACTCCTTAATAGCATTGTCAATAAGACAAAGTTCTCATTAGCCCTTTAAGTTGTCTAATTTAATGAATCTTTCCTATAAAACGAGTGGTAGGAACTTACTTTGATAGGTTAAAAGCATGCACAGTCATTTTGGTGATAAATATCATTACCAAGTCTGACTAATACTGCAGACAGCAACGGAGACTGGATCTTTGCTAGGTCATATATAAACATTGAGCACAACATGTTTGTTGATGTTTAATACAACATCAGTTGCATTACTTAAGGAAGTTCCCCAAATACTTAGGTGGCTAAATTTCCTTCTATTATTAGTTGCTGTATTGCTTAGGGAACACAAGCCTAAGAAAAACATAATAAAGTTGGAAATTTTACTTCAAAACATTACATAGTTCATCACACAAACTAAGAGAAGTAATTTCTTCATTATGTTTTATATGATTCATTATGACAGCATGCAATGTTGGCATGCAATTGAGAATAGACTATGTCAATTTATCCTGGCAAATAGAAAGCAAAGACAAAAAACCAAACAAACAACAACAGCACTGCGCAACAAATTCCATCAGAATTCATCAAGACTCTTCCGACATTTTTAGGCTAATTTTATTAGTTTCTAAGAATGTATAAGTTGAGAGGGTACTGGAAGAATTTGAAGAGTTAACTGAAAATATAATAAAGTAGTTAATAGGTAAAAACTTCATGTCCACAGGTACTTAGCAACTTGTCATTGTATTGATTGTAAGTGTCCCCTGCTCACTTTCACTACTATAACTGTTTAAAATCTGTAAAAGTATGTCTTAGACTGCCAAGTTATCAGAAATAATAAATTACAGGAAAACAGAAATTAGTTGACAAAAGAAGGTACCATTTCATCTTGAATCCCCTCATCTTTACTGAGAATTTATTTACCAAAAGGCAAATGACCTTGAATTTCATTTTTCTCCCCAGTTTGATATTTATCAAATAAAATTCATTTATTTATAAAATTCAATGTTTCCACTATGTTCTGGGTGCTGTGCAGAGTGTAACACTGGATGCAGAATGATGAGCAAAGGCACACTAGATCCAATGGCAAGCTAATTAAGAAAAATGCACCTCTGTGAAAGTGCCTGCAAACTAACCAAGTATACAAATTGTTGTTAATGCCCTGAAGCTGCCAATTGTGGAGGCGAAAGATATATAGATTAAGCCATGAACTTGATTTAGATTTTCAGTATGCTAGAATTTCTTATCAAAGGTAAATTAAAGAGAATGAACACTACGGGAAGATGGAAAGGTTTATGTAAATATATAAATTGGAATAAAATCTAGAAAGCTTTTGTATCTGCTGCTCAATTTTATAAATGTTTCCCATCTCAGTGAAAGCAAAGCCCAAGTAAAGATATTAACAAAATATATACCTTTTGATTATTTGAAAAATGAACACAAATACCAAATTAGGGTAGTTTTTAAATTATATCAAATAAGAGGTGCAAGGGGCATTTTGAATAATTGTCAACTTCCCTTTTAGGGCATGCTTTTCCCATTGTTATAATTTTAAAGGCTTTGTTAAACTCAGTTTTAAAGCTGCATGCTAAAGGTCTAGGGTACATCAGCCTAATACACTTAGCATTAGAAAATTAGTTTACATGCTAGCCCCACAGGGGAACAAAGTGCCCCCATCTCTATAGGTTCTCAGAACTAAGGCACATATGTCATTGTTCCTGGAACACTGGCCAGAGACTGTGGCTCTTCCTGGACTTAAAAGTCCAACCAGCTTACCAGAATTTCTAATCCCTTGATAAAATCTGAAGCTGTGCTTCTTACAGTGATGACTTAAAGGATTCTGGGAAGCATCTGCCTCAGTATTGAATGTTAATAGCATAAGAGTTTATGATGTGATATTGTAAAATATGCATGCATTGTGGAATGAATACAATAAAGTAATTAGCACTTATTTTATCTCACATAATCATTTTGAAATATATATACAATTTGTCAATTGAAAGTACAATCAAAAGTTATATCAATTCATGTACTTTAAATGCATGTAGTTTTAATTTGTTAGTTGTATCTTGACAAATCTGAGAAACGACTATATATACTTTAAAATATACATAATACATACAATAATTTCACAAGTCTAAAAAGAGGCAATAGTACTATTAGAGTCTAAACTTCAAATTAAGAGACTAGACATTAAGTGCTACAGTGAAAATCCGTCAAAAGAATATGTTTATGGAATATTGTTATAACATTGTTTCATTTTTAAATTTAAAACATAATACAAGCAGAAGCCCTCCCATCTCAACTCTGAGGTGAGCCTTATCCTAACTCCAGCATCATATAACACAAACAAAAAGCAAGAGAACACCACATGCAAACAGCTTTCCAACACATACTAAATCAAATATGGTCCACTGCCAAACCAAAATGCTATAACTAACGTGGAGTATATATGCCAATAATGCCAATAATGCAAATGTCCCTTAATGTCAGCTATCAATAAAAATAACTAATCATGCTGACAAGGTAAATGAGCTCAAATCAAACCAACAGAAAATCAGTTTACAAAGTTTGACATCCATTCAGTAAACTTCACCAGAAAGTTACAAAGAAAAGGAACCTTCATGTTTCTTTCCCTAAAAAAGATGAAAAATATATATAACACTGAAGTTTTCACAAACCTCTGGGGAGAAGTGACATCTAAAGGATTTACTTTTGTTAAACTGGAAACAGCATCTCTCTTTATTTTGAAGTGCCTTTCACAGGTTCTTGTTCTGAATGCTTGCTTCCAAGCTGGTAGGGCTACCTAGGAGGTTTGGGACATTGTAGGAGGTGTGGCCTGTGTCCCAGAAAAAAGCCACTTTAGTGGGACTTTACAATTATTACCTGATCCTGGTTCCTGCTCTGCTTTTTACCTCCTGCCTCAAGTTGATATTAGTAGCCTTTGCCTTCTAGTCATGTTGTTCTGAATTGAGCTCCTCCAGACACGATGCTCACAGAACAGCAAGCCAGCAGCCCAAGCAAAGATTTTTTCGTAGCATGGTTTTGTGTTTTTGTGAAGTATTATTCTTAGAGACAAAAAGATGAAGAAAATTAGAATGAAAGAAAGGAAGGAAGGAAGGAAGGAAGGAAGGAAGGAGGGAGGGGAGAGAGAGAGAGAGAGAGAGAGAGAGAGAGAGAGAGAGAGAGAGAGAGAGAGAGAAAAGAAGAAAAATATGATAGGAAGTTCAATGTCTCAAAACAAATTTATTTGAGAAAATCAAAATGAAAATTAAGTCTAAAAAATTGAACAATCTATTTCCAACATGGTGACATTGTGGTCTGGAATAAAAAAACCTTCTATTTATACATGGTTTTGCATCTCAGGAAATAAGTGGTAAACTATGTAACTATTTTATGAAATTTACATTTGAGTACATAACTTCTTAAAACCAAACAGTATGCTGCCAAATCAGAGTATTCAAGACACATAATAAAGATGTATTCTGAAGGCCCTGGTTTTTTTTTTTTTTTTAATTTTGTTTTGTAGGAAGCAAGTAATAAGCCTTTATTCAGCAGTGTCAAATTATCTCTGAATTGTTTCTGTTACAAGTTCAAGGAAACAGTAATATACGTACTTGGGGCAAGTTGACCAAGGGAAGCATTTCTGACCAGACTGAACATTAGATGGGAAGCAGTTCTCACATAGACTGGAAGACATTCAGGTGTGCTGGGGGATAGCTGTCTCCACTTGAAGATATAGCTCATAAGAGATACATTTAGGTGAATAAGCCATTTAAGAAGTCAATACAGAACCTCATTGCCAGCTTTCCCACCTGCTGCAGGTAGCAAGGGATAAGAGGTGGAAAGTATAGAAAGCTCTATTGTGCTACCCAGGCCTATATAGGGCCTGTTATTTCAACTGTTGTAGGCAGTGAGGGTTGGAACTAGCTCTGCATAGCCCTTGAACATCAACATGGCCCCAGAAACTAACCTAGACTAAGGACAACTGCAAAGCATTTGATGGTAATATGAGCCTTGGACATTGACAGAGAACCATGATGCTACATGCCCAGACACGGCTCTTAGCAGCAGGGGCTTGGACTTCACTGTGGTTTCAGGTGCCAAGGGCAGGCTACTCATAGCAGACTATTCCTCAGCACCCTCACATCACCAGTGCCATCCCTGCTCATAGTGATTAAACATTTTCCTTCTCTCTCTCCTTTATATCTCCATTCTTGTAGGCCATGAAAGCAGGAGAGCTGACCCTGCTCCTCACCAGATACAGCACTCCGGATAGCAGACTCTGCCTTTTGCGTAGGCAGCACAGTAGAGGTAGCCCAAGCCCTTGCTGGCTGCAACATCAGGTAATCTAGTCAATGCAGTGATGGTGGCAGTACAGAAGAGCTGGGGACCTGATCAACCCAGCTACCACTCAGACCCAGATCCAGGGCTTTGAGTTTACCTACTCCCTCTGTGAACTGCTGGATAACAAAAAAAAAAAAAAAAAAAAAAAAAAAAAAAAAAAAAAAAAAAAAAAACAAAAAAAAACAAAAAACCTCATTCTGCAGGTTCAAAGCTGCAGGCTCTCCATGACACAGACCAACAACAGGATATGCAAGAGAAATCTTGGTGAGGACCCAGCATTGATAGTATAGCAGAAGTCAGAAAGGTCTCCAACCAGACCAAAGGCTCATTGCAATAAACACCTGCAAGAAAAGATATGAAGACAAATGGTATACTGTGGGACATACCGTGATATACTATAGCTTTCACCAGGAGATATATTTAGTCTTTCTTTCATTCTTTCTTTTATGGTTTTGTTTTGGGGTGGGTTCCAGGGTGCACAGTGGGTATGAATGGACAAGGAGATGAGGGCAATTGAGGTACATGTTGTGAAATTCTCAAAGAATCAATAAACAGTTAAACAACTTAATATAAAAGCTTACTAAAATAATTAATATATTTAATAACAATAAGCGTATTGTTAACATAGCTTCAACTGCTGCTTCTTTAATGTTCCCCACAAGTCTTTTCAGAACTCAGGTGGCAGTCAATGTGCATATGACACAGAAATGCTCTGATCAACCTTGAAGTAGTCATAGGATCGGGTAGCAAGGTTTATCATTTTTTTATCAATCTACGTCAGGATTTCTACTGTGTCAAGTTCTCCACTCCCAAACTCATGGCCATCTCTTCTTTCTTCAGTGCACTCAAGGCGTACAGTTCTTTACAGGGTTGGTCTTGTAACTGTCAGAATGTTTCTCAGAGTTGACACTGATAAAAGAGAGTGCTGAAGACTTCCTGACACCACAAAAATTCTTTAAGACTCCCTGCATAATCTTAAGAGAATGTTCTCCCCTTTAGGAATAAATAGTCTTACTAATATCACTACTGCCACTTTCTCTGTATCTCACATATTTAGTATGGATTAATCTTGTTTGAATAACTTTAGCCTGTCAAATTAAAATGATAAGGTTTATAATGAAGTTTAAACTCTGATTTATATTTTAACAACTCTAAGAAATTTTGTTCTTGATAATAATGGTTTCCACAGGCAGAGAAAGTTAAGTAGAATTCTCAGTGAGCTTACTCTACCTTAAAATAGAACTTCACTATTTGTATGCCTTTTCTATTTCTGTCCTTGTTGCTTTTTGAGTGTTCTAAGTTAGTTTGCTTCCAGTCATACACTTCTATACATCGTTTTATTTTTAAAACCTTGTTCAATTATTATATATATTATATTTATATGAGCTCTTTATGTTTGGATGTGTGTGTGTGTGTGTGTGTGTGTGTGTGTGTGTGTGTGTGTGTATCTGTGCCTGTAATAAATTGTTGCATTAACTTTTCCTGGGAAATGTGAACACAATTGTCTATTTACCCTAGTGGGGAAGTGAAGACGCAGACCAATTTAACAGAATCATCTAAACCCAACTTGTTGAGTTAGTGCAATTATTGGACTAATTTAAAGTAGAAATATATGGGTAGCCCCCCAAAAGGCTACATTACTGCAAAGTCCCACCCCATCACGTATAGTGGCTCATGAAAATTGCATCATAAGATGTCACTTTCATTTAGCATGTCCCTTCATATGTGCTCTAGCATTCTTGTCTTAGGGTTTCTATTTGCTAAGACAAAATAACATGCCCACAAATCATGTTGTGGAAGAAAGGGTTCAGCTTATACTTCTACAGCACTGGTGATTGTTGAAAGAAGTCAGGACAGGAATTCAAACAGGGCAGTATTACCGAGGCAGTAGCTACTGCAGAGGCCACAGAGGGGTGCTGCTTACTGGTATGCTTCCCAAGGCTTGCTCAGTCTACTTTCTTATAGAACAGAGTAACTCCAGCCCAAAGATATTACCACCCAAAAAGGGATGGGACCTCCCTTACCAATAGCAAATTAAGAAAATTCCCTACAGCTAAATATTATGAAGGTATTTTCTAAATTAGGGTTCCTTTCTTTCAAATAACTCTATTTTGTGTATCAAGTTGACATGAAACAGCCAGCACAGTCTCCAAAGATAATATGCAGTTGGGATGGGTTAAATAAAGTTCATAATGACTAGAATTTCAGATGAAGTTTCATGGCCTTACCCTTCCTCCTTCTGTTAGGTAGTATTAACAAATGTTTCACTGGTTCATATACACCTAGCTATCTTATGTTGTTCTAAAAACTATATTATAGTAGTTATTTGCAGATCTTATACATTGAGCTAGATTTCTGATATTCGGGTATATTTTGTTTTAAAGAATATTTTGTTTTAGAGAATATTATTCGAATTTTTACCAACTAAACAAGCAGTAGCCTATGGAATTACAAATCTTGATAAACATGCAGTATGCTTGTCTTTCTATAGAGTATTTTATTCTCTGAGGATGTTACTAAAGGAATTAACTAGAAATATTTTCCTGTTTTATTGCAGAACAATGATCACACATTTGCTACATGAAAAACAAAACACCCAAATAAACATAAACTATCTTTGGAAAATCCTGGAAAGTAGAACGTCCACAAAACAGTTGTTAGAAGTATTTTATTTCAAAACTCTGATATTTGAGTCTGTGGCGATGTCTTAGTGGGTAAGAATATTTGCCATGTAATTGTGATACTGATACTGGGATCTTCAGCATAGATGTGAAATTCCAGATATGACTCTTTGTACCTGTGACCCCTGCACTCTGGGAAAAAAGTGGAAACAAAAATTGTTTGGACTCCTGGTACTTTCTGGCCACCAGTGTATCTCAAAAACCATGAGCTCTAGGTTCATTAACATATGTAATGCTAAATAAAAGAAAGAAAATATGGCTTTATTAATTTAAATAACCATCATTCAATAATGAGAAATTTTATAAATTGTGCCTTGATTTGATTTCAGTGTCTGCATGATCAATAATGCAGAGCTGTAATCTTTCTCCTTCAACAGGACAGTTTACCATGACTCTGACAATGCCAGAATATTGTATAATAACAACACACAATGGACAGCTACTTTATTACTAACAATCTTCCAGTTAATTTTAATTTTCTTGGTTTCTAGTTAAGGCAAACACTGGCTCATTTGTTACAATCCTAATTTGTAAGCCAAACAGTGCAGCCACCTCTGCACAAACACTGGGGGCAACACAGCCACAAAGGCATCTCCTTCAGGAGGCCCTAATTGAAGACTGACTAAGAGACCAAGGATTTCTGACAAAGACAATGCCAGCCAATCAGAAACTACTGTTGAGAAAAGATGCTTTCTTGGGACCAGTGAGGTGTGGGTGTAGGTTATTAAAGGAGGTTGCTGTAGCATTTCTCACCTACTCCGGGACTCTGTGCATTGATTTTTTTGCTACCTCACCTTTAACCCCCAAGGGCAAGTAGGGAAGTAGGGTTGGGCAGTGGGCGGTCTAGCACATAGGCAGCATTAACTCTCTCTCTCTCTCTCTCTCTCTCTCTATATATATATATATATATATATATATATATATATATATGTGTGTGTGTGTGTGTGTGTGTGTGTGTGTGTGTGTATGTGTGTGTCTGTATATACATATATACATATATATACACATATATATGTACATATATATACACATGTATATGTATATATGTGTATATATATATCAGTATTGGCAATGAATTTATTGCTTTATTGTCTATCATCTATATCTGTTATCTATCATCTATCTACCTATCTGTCTATCTATCTGTTTAGCTAGCTATCTAGCTATCATATATCTATCCCTCTATCTAAGCTTAAGAATGATAGAGAGTTAAAGCGGCCAAAGCAGAGTTCAGAGACTTTGAAAAGGCCTTAGGGGCAGCAGCCAAGTAACTTATGGGAGTGCCAACGTTCTCTATATGTACAATATAATGAACCAAGTTAGAGGTCTGCTGAAGAGGCTGTGGTAGGGTAGGTTATTGCTAATAGACAAAGTCTGAGCCAAGGTTTGGGGGGTCAGGTGGAGCCGGGTCTGCATGAAGGAATAGGCACATGGATAAATGCCAGGTCCAGACAGATGGAAAGGTGAATGGGCAGAAGGTAGATTGAGAAACCTGCATCGACAGCGGAGACAGAGCCAAGCCAAGCTGCAGGAACAATCAGGAGTTTTCCACCTGTCAAGCACTTGATACACACACTGGGTAGTGAGATGAGAGCTAATGGAGACTTCAGTATTTAAATAGTTTGTACTTCTCTTTCTGGGGTCCTGAAGTGGAGATCCTACCCTCCCCTAGGTATGTCATGCCTGATAAGTTTTCAGACCTGATATTGCTGATATGATTTCAATACACGCCTTTTCTGTTTCCAGTTACTTTGTTATTTATAGGAAATCTCCCTTTCTAACTGCAGTACTAAGGCATTTACTACAATATGCCTACTGCAGGTAGAAAGTGCTGGACAGTTGATGGTGTATATATGACCATCATGGTGCAGAATCATGCTAATTCTGCATTTGCACTCAAAATGGAGTCAGTTACTGTTTGTAAAACAGCCTCTCTGGACAAATCATAGACTGAGAAGTGACTGTCTTCCACAAAATCGAGTAACTTAGGGCAGGGCACAGCATGGTCTCAACATGTGGCAACCAAGAGAAATAACTGCTGAATTATGAACTGTTGCACAGTGATAGTGCTGCTTATAAAGTACAATAGAAACCATTGTTCTCAATCCAAGAGACGCTGTAGGGAAGGAATCAGCTAGCCTGCCTATCAACAAAGATACTGTGCAAAATACTGTAATTAACCCTGACTTCCTCAGCTAGCTTAATGAAATTCCTACGTCTTGAGACAAGATCAATAGACAGTCAAACTCTATGCCTTTACATGCCTTTGAACATTGACAAGCATTTTCCATGATGACAGCTGTTTCGGTGTTTAGGCAATACATTAATCATTAGACAGAGTTGAGCTACTCAGTCTCCACCTTATTGCAGACACAGACTTCAGGTTTTATTTCTGTGAGCTCAGACAGTATTTTCTACAGATAAAATCTCCCACAGGACTACAATAGAATAGATTGTTCCTCTAAGTGTCAGTGAGCATAAGCTGACTCCCTAGTTGATATTACTGTCTTTTGCATTTATCTTATGTTTTATGACACCAATAATCTAAAAAGTTGTTTTTACAACTATAAGCAAGATGTGAATTGGGAATTTGCATTTTGTTTTAGAATTGTAGTTAAGCTTCAAACAGAGATATACCAAATCTTATGATAAATTGTAGGATCTGAATATTTAATTATACTGGGTAAATCTAAAAGGAAAGTTATATAAGTGTATATGTGTGTGTATGTATGTATGTATTATATACATATATATATATATATATGTACACACACATATGTGTGTGCGTGTGTGTGTGTGTGTGTGTGTGTGTGTGTGTGTGTGTACAGTTAGTAGGCTTTGCGATAGTAGATGTCAATACATGATGAGTGAAACAGCAATTTAAAAATGAGAATTAATATCTCCTAAAAAACAAAAGAATTGAGTCCTCAGTGAACATGAAGGTCATCCAACATCTATTCCGTCTCACCTTTAACTCTAGCATGAAAGGCATTTTTAAAGTATTTTGAAGATGAAAAGCAGGCTAATCATGTTTTCAGAGTATTTCTAATATCTCTCTTCCATTTTGCCCATGAAAAAAATAATTGATGAGTCAGACCAGATAATGGAAGCCAAAGCCGAAGCCTAGGGTAATCAATACCTTTGTGACTGTTGCATCTGCAACTGGATGAGACAACTGGGGAAGATTGCTTGGATTTTTACTCTCAACCCTCACCAGCCCTCTTCAGAGTCTGCATGTCTTGATCCATCTCCTTAAATAGGGAGAGTATTAACTATCTGGACTTCAGAGAAGCCTCCCTGGACTACAGAATCACATCTTCCCGTCAGGGTCTTACTTCACCCTCTCACTGTTTGATTCCAATAAAGTCTGGGGGTATCCTATACAGTCTCCGAAGCATACTCTTTGTAAATCAAATCACTCATAAGCAAGTGCCTTGAGGTTTGGTTCATCTCATTTCCCTGACATTCATCAGAATCAATGTTTCTCATTTGGTTCAGTGTCAAATAACCACCACAGCAATCTCCTCTCAGCATCCTGAGCTGCATTGTATGCTCTTTAATTTTTTTTTTGACCTTCCAGTGGTGCCTTTAATTTGTCCTAATGACAAAAGGGAAAGCAAATGCATTTCTCTGTGACAGCTTCCCAGATGTGTCTGTTGTTGTTTGTTTTCATTAGATAAGAAAAATGAAACATAGAGAATTTAAATGTCCCAATTTGGATTGTATAGTGAATACTTAAGTATAGTACAGTATTTAAGGAAGGTTCTTCTCCTCTCACTTCAAATTATATAGGAAGTCATTCCCAAGCAGTGTAGATATGTCAGAAATAAAAACTTTCAGGTATGTACTCTGCCACACAATCAAAAAAGTCTTCATTACCCCTGAAACTCTAGATATTAAAATCAATATATTTTAGCATCTGCTTTTATCTACATCGAGGATAAGACAAAATAGTGCACACAAATAGTATTTGATACCTGTGGTTACTGAGACAAAATAGCTCACCCCAGTTCTACACAAGCCAATCAAGTCATAAAGTTGGGCTTGTAGCTATAATTCAGTAGTAGAACACCGACCTCCCTGCCATGGGTTAGGTCTTTGTCATCTCCACTGAAGAAAAATAAAGAGAATAGAAAGAATTAAAAAATTGATTTACCCCAAATCATGTTGGTACAATACTATGGTCAAGATTAAATATAACTTTATGTTAGAGTATGAGAATTTAAAAATATAGACTAATAGATGTTAAATACATCATCAAAATAAAACATGTATTATCTATTTTCAAGAAAGAAAACAAAAAAATTTAGCATTTTTCACCATTAAATATTTTTTTATCAATACATTCCACCTCCCACCCAAGCTAAATCTTCCTGGAAGTGTTTAAATGCACTACTGCTTGTTTGAATGAGAAACAGCTGGTCACTTCATAACCATACACTTCACGACCCTTCATATGCTTGAAGATCATTATTAAGTTACCCTTCAGCCTTCTAGGATGCGACAGGCCCTATAAAAGAACCATCAGGCAGAAAAATCATTAGATGCACAACCAGGCACCATCATTAAAGCCACCATCTGGTATAACAGGAAATGTCAGCAAATAGAGACTTTGTATTGATGGGCATGCTATGTTTATGCCTTTTAACTGGTCAGCAATGTTAATTATAATTATGTCTTCATTGTAGAATTTTATAGCCTATGTGGACAAATGAACATACACTCGATTAACTAACTGCAGACTAAATGGGAAATGGTTCTCAGAGTAATGTTCCAAATGCTATTAGCACTTTCTTTGTTAACTAATAGTTCCAAAATCATTTAGTACTGAGCAAACTGACCAACTGACTTTGTTTCCAAGGACTCAACCTTTTCTTTATATTTAAGACTAAATTATTTCATTATTTATCTGTTAAACATTTTTTTAAAACAACATTTTTTTCTAACACAATATTCAGTCATTGAGAGAGGGGGTCTTACACTGTAAGAAGTATACTGTAACAACTATTTCCACACTACATACACTGTATTAAATAATCTAGTAACCTAGAGATAATTTAAATTATATAGGGGGAACTGCTAACTTATAGTCAAGTACAATGCTACTTAATGTGACATATGTAAGTTTTGTTAATTACAGAAGCTCCAGAACCATGAACCACATGGGACAAACCATATGTCAAAAGGAAAATACGACAAAGCAGAAACAGGAAAAACTAAACAAACAGAAAACCAAACCTACATCATATAAAAATCCTGTTATAATAATCTGGATGAGTCTCAGACCTTTGAATACTTGATGCCTAGTTGAAGGCACTATTTGGGGAGGCTTATGAGGTACGAGCTTGTTAAAGAAAGTTTGTCATTGAGATGGGCTTTGAGACTTTAGGTGCCATTTACAGCTTGCTCTGTGTACTTCCTGCTTCTTTTTGGAGGTGTGAATCCCAGCTGTTTCTGTAGGCTTGACAGCTGCCTGCTGCCATGCTTCTCTGGCATGATGGACTCATATCTCTCTGAAATTATAAGCCAATGAGTCCTAATAACTTTCTAAATTTTGCCTTGGTCATCGTGCTTTATAACAGCAGCACAAAAGCAAACTGTACACTTGTGTTACTAGAAGTTTGTCACTAGGAATGTCAAAAAATACTTCTTAACTCAGATATTTAGGACATGCCACTTATTTTATTGTTCATTAAAGAACTGTTTACAGCTTTTAAAGCTCTGTGGAGTAAATTCAAGTACATATGTTTGCAAGTCATCTATCACAGTGTTGTTTTCCTCTTATTTTTATTTTTTGTAATTAAAATAATTATTTGACAATGGGATTTATGCGTAAAATCACCTCACATGAGGCTATACAATTCAGACTCTTCTCATGCAATTCTTACATTTTCTTTTTTAAGCTTTTTTCCTACTCCATTTTCATTATTCAGAGGACTAGACAGACTTTCACATATGTTCACATTTTAATTAATTAGGTGTAGATTAAAAAGCTTCATTTATTAAGTACAGGAAAACATTAAATTATGGTAATTAATGGATTAAAAGTCTTAGAATAGACTTCTGTTAACATGGTACAAATTTATTTATAAATATTAGGTATTAATTATAAGTTTATGCAAAACAATTAAAATTGGAGAGTAATAAATGATAGTACTCGGAAACATTTCTCAGAGAATAGAAATCCAAGTATATCTGAGTTAATAATTCAAATGTCCAAAAAGATAAAACAAGTCCACTTGAAATGCATGTGTCTTACTAAAAAGCAAGTAATGAAAAGAAATAATTGGAGACCATAACCACATCTACATTAGGGTTGTGTGTATTATAACATGTACATGTGGACATATTTAGAAGAGAATCTATTGGGGACTCTTGTCTTAGAAGCAATATAACATCCATGGAAAAGGATTTTCCACATTCGCTTCAGCAGTTAGTCTGATTCATTTTTTGTTATTTTCTACGTTTAGTATTATCCATATGAATATGAAAAAAATTAGAGAACAAAATAACAGCTCTGCTAGTTGGTCTCAGTGTTCCATCCTCCACCCCAACACACCACAATACAAGATCCCTTTTTGTTCTCTTTGCACTAAAAAGTGGAGAGTGACCACAACAGGACAACAAGAATTTGAGCATTGTCCTCTCCACATTTTCTGCTTTGAGGTAGATTTTTCTGAAATCTGTCTCACACAGACACACAGACACAGATATAAGTATAGACATACACAAGCACAATCCTCTAAAGCATCTGTGAACTTTGATATGCAAATGGGAAGAAATCAATTCATGTGGATGAGTTTCCCAAGAATTCAAGGGAGTTATTCTATAGGACAAAGACATTCTGGGTGGAAATCATCAACTGCACTCACAAATGGCTGACTTAGCTACAGGGGTCAAAGTTTAATGCCTTGATCTCCTCTGACTTACTCTGAAAAATTTGGTAAGATAGTAATGTTTGGTCAATAAGGAATATCATGTTATGTTTGGACTATGTGACCTAAGGAAACAAACTCTTTTCTCCATATTTTGTGTCTGTTCATTTCAGTTAATGCTTATTTCTTTTTAATATATTTGTATAATTTGTTATTAACCAACTCTTCCCTTTGCACCTGTAAGAATTGGCTGTGTTTCTGGATCACTTGTTAATTAATAAGCCCTATTCATATTTCCTGGTTCTGAGAAAGTTCTGCAGCTACTACTATGGAAACTACAACTAAATTTTTAATACTAGCACGTTTTTCATTTCATGTGGACAAGATAAACAAAGAACGAACAGTACTTTCACCCTAAAATTCCCTGTTGCATATCTTGTGATTGGCAAGAACCTCGAGTTTCTTCACTAATGGAAGTCTCCAGGCTCTTCTTCCTGCTCTTTAACACAATTAGTGGCAACCTTTGCAGTGTAGCTGTGAAATATATTTATTTATGGCCCGTACATTATGCAAATAACTCTTCTATATTTTCAGATGCCTCTCACTCTGCTGCATTTGCTGTTCCATGCAAGAAATGATAAAGACTGTAGCAAATATTTAATTCTTAAGTTATTAAGCCATTAAGTGATTTGATATTTATAATATTATTATATTCCAATGGGAGGATTTACTAGTAAGATCAAAACCCAGAATAATAGTTCAGTTCGCACTACATCATTGCAGATCTTTGTGGTTTGAATATTGTTTTTCTTCACCAAAGATGAACTGTTATTAAAGACTTGGTCCCTGGGCTTTTCCTACTGAATGATGACAGATCCAATCTGATCTGGCTTGTATGTAAGTGTGGTAAGGTCTCTTTGTAGAAACTTTTAGGGAGAATCTCCTATTTCTCACCTTAATTTACATATGCATGGGATTCCAATCAGATGCATCATGAAAAGGGATTTCTGTAGTAGAAAATGAAAATGTGACTGAATTTATCAATGAAATTAGATAACCAACAAAAACAGTCTCTTGTATCCAGCCCATCCTTCACTTAGACCCCATGTAAAGCAACTGCAGGCTGTAGAGTGCAGCTTCAACCTTCTCACTCAGCCCTACTGTCAATTATGATGATATGTCATGCTCTAGTTTCTTTTTGAAAAGCTTTGTGAGCATTAATTTTTTTATTCTTGTAGTAAGAAGGCGAGAACCTGAAAACATCTGGCTCAGGCCCCAACTCTCTGTAATCAATGAAGGTGATTAGGGGTCAACCTTCCAAATATGGATTGAGAAAGCAGTCTGTTCTTTTCTTTGCTCTTGTTCAAGATGTCATTTATACAGCACCCTACCATGATGTGCACCCATGTGCTGACCTAACCACCATCCAAAAACTGATCCATACCTGATTTCCTGACCTTGGACATGACCCTTCCAAACTGTGAGCTAAATAAAAACTCTTTTCAAAGTATGCTTCATAAAGAAATTTGTTACAAGAAGGCAGAGCTGCCCAATATATAGTCATTTAGAAATTTAAAGAAATTGGTGCTGCATTTATCACATGCTTTCACAATTACCAGCTAAGAATTGGAAATGTGGTAATTTATACTGGCTCTTAAAGTGTCTACCTATAAGCAATTCAAGTAATTTGTTTCATAGTTTACTAGTCAAAGGCAGTTGCACATATGAATTTAACATGAGAAAAATGGAGCAATACTTTCTGTTGTAGAAATTTTTAATTTCAATCTTGGGTTTCTACTGTGCCTTTGACCATTTTAGTTTCTGGAAAACACACACACACACATACACGCACACACACAAATCCTTCATATTTATGCTAATCCTTAACAGCACTAGAACTGGGCAGTTATCTACCCTTTATGTTGCTAAAATCTATTTTCTATAAATAGCCCTAAATTATTACTTCCTGTTTCATCTGGGCTACTCTTAACTGGAATTGGCTAGCCCTCAGACCTCCTAACCTTTGGCATTCTTTTCTTTCTCCTTACCTTCTTTTCTCTCTCATTTTTCTCCTCTGATCTCCAGACCTGTGAACCCTAAAACTTGCCTTCTGCTCAGCTATTGGCTGTCAGTATCTTACTATTCAGAAATTACTTGGGGGCAAGGTAACACAGCACAATTTGTCTTTACTTGCAGATTCTTGTCTCTGGAACACCCAGGTCTTGCGGGACATACTTAGTATTACAATATACAGGAAAAGACCAGACCTCAGCAACTTTCTAACAAGGATAAATTTGTGACATATACATCAATATCATGCTGCTGTGACTTCTTTCTATACTCAGTTTTAGCTGATATTCTCATAGCATTCAACTTAAATAAATGTCTAAGCTTCAAACTATGTAATGATGACTGACAAGAAATAATAGGCTACTTTTTGTCTTTCACTAATTTTAAGACCTAAAAAAATACCTTGATCACATATTTTTGCCTTGTTTTCTGTTTTATAACTTAAATCACTTAAAGATCTTAAATGACAAATGTGACATTTGCTTGCACCTCTGTAGTCTTCAGTGAGCATCAGGTCAGTGTCTTCTTCCCCTTTCCCCACAAGAGTCACCTATCCTAGCTTGATTCATATACTCAGAAGCTCTGGGCAGTACACAATTTCTATCTCTATACTCTGTTGTCACAATAAAATCCAGTTTCAGTTCTTGCTCAAACAACTGTGAAGACAAACCAAACATGAGGAACAACGTTCTTTCTTTCTTTTTTTGTTTTTTGTTTTTTGTTTTTCCTTAGCAAATATGGGAAGATACCACTTTAAAGCCAGCACAAAGGGAAAAAGGTAATTTAATGAATTATAATCAGACATTTTTAGAATACAATTCTGCCTCAGAGAAGAGCAACCATCAGTGACAGTCTGCTTAAAGGTGTGACACAGTAAAAGGAATCTAATTGGGTGATAATGTATGTGAGTTACCTATTTCTTCCTAGTGCCTCATTATTTTAAGCAGATGCATAGAAAATAAAGAGGAAAATTGATTACTTAAGTAGACAAGCTATTCAATTACCGAGTACATTCTTTAAGCCTTGGTTTTCCCATATTTATTATAAAAAATCACAACAAGAAATTTCCGAATCTATAGTGAGAATGTTTGTAAAAGAGTGAACACGGGGCTTACCTGTAACAACTAGACTTTCTGTATTCACCCACTAAATTATTAGTTTTAAAGGATGATTTAGCAAGCAATATTTTCAGATAAATGGAAACCCATAAGGGATGGGTAAATCGAAAAAACTACTCTGTCACTTCGTTCAGTCAGTGAGGCAGGGATACAAACATGAACACTGAAAGGAACAAGTTACAGCCTCAAAACCACTGTCCATACAAGTGTATACAAGGATGATGGATGCAGCAGAGCCTTTAGACAAGCCTGGGTCATGTAACTGATAAGGTAGCAATATAAACGTGTTCTGTTGCCCTTATCCGAGTTTTCTTTCTTTTATTTTTTCTTGTTTTCTTTTTCATCTGACAGAGAACTAATATCCAAAATATAAAAGAACTCAAGAAATTAAACAGGGACAAACCTCAGGGTAGGGGAATGCTAGGGCATGGAGGCTAGAATGGGTGGGCTAGAGGGTGGGAAAGCACCATCATAGAGGCATGGGAAGTGGAAGGGATGGGGGGTTGTGGAGGGGAAACTGGGGAGAGAGATAACATTTGAAATGTAAATAAATAAAATAACCAATAATTTTTAAAAAAAAAAAAAAAATTGAGTACAGAGCTAAACGGAGAATTCTCAACAGTGAAACCTCTAATGACCGAGAATCACTTAAAGATAAGTTCAGTGTCCTTAGTCATCAGGAAAATGGAGAACAAAAGGACTCTGAGATTCTATCTTACACCCATCTGAAGGCCAGAATAGATAAGATCAAAAACTCAAGTGACAGCACTTGATATGGAGCAAGAATTTTTCTTTATTTTTCTAAAATTTAGAAACACATTTTTCTAAGGCCTACGCATATCTAGATTGTTATGAAGATGAAGATGTATTTGGACTTCTGTCTGTCTTACCTCTACTTCCCAGATGATAAGGTCACTGGGTTTATAGACATAAGCCACTAGATCCAGGTCACATGGTGCTTGGGTTTGAATTCAGGGCTTTGGGATGCTACACAAGAACTCTACCAACTTCGCTCTTTAGATGTCCTTGCCACATTTAACCTGAAGGGAAACTCACTTTTCAATACTTTTAGAAATCGTATTTTTCGAAAATGTTTTACCACCTTCTGTGCTTATGGGAGTCTCCAATATTGTTTTGATCAGTGATGCACAGCATGGGGTACGATCTCTGATTTTTTTCTAAGCTCTTGTGACATTTGGGCATTCATCATTTAAATTTAAGATAAAACTTAATGAATCAGCAAGACACGTCAATGCCCCCTCTATTTTCAAATATGATTTCCCTTTTTATTTTCTGCTTCATAATGGTACCTGAGATTTCAAGTAAGAATCACACCTTAATCCTCAGCTTTTAATCCTTCTTACACATCACAATCTCTATACATCTTTAATTTGATTTCAACTTATCTGTACTGTTAGGTCTTGAAATAAATACAAGTGATATTTTCTTGTGTTTTAGTTCTTTCTAACTAGTTTGCCTGACTCTTTTTTTTTTTTTTCTCTGCTCATCAGTCACAGAAAATACACTTTATACACTACGGAAAATATTTTCTAAATCTCCCAAAATTTTATGATACTATACCCTATAATAATAGTAATAATAATAATAATAATAATAATAATAACAATATAAACTTTAACTTGTACTACTGAAGTACAATTTTTTTTTTGTAAAAAGAATTTCAAGCTTGGGGTGGTAGATCAGTGGGCAAATCACAAGCCTTCATGATTTGAGGTCTAAGGTTAGCTCCACAGAGTCCATGTAAAGCAAGACACAGTGATGTATATTTGTAATTTAAGAGCTTTTATTGAGATGGGAGGTGGAGACAAGAAAACCTCAAAGCTCACAGGACAGTCTGCCTGGTTTATACAGTGACAGCTAGAAGATGCTCTGCCTCAAACAAGGTCATAGGCAAAAGTAACTTCCAAGCTTGTCTTCTGACTTCAATATACTCACCATGGCATGTCCACACCCATGTTTAAACATAGGAAGAAGCAAACTTGAATGCACACACATGACACACACATTATTACAACAACCATCACCCCCACACATAATACACACACATACACACCACATATACCACACACATACCACACATACAACACACACATCACACCACATATACACATGCACATACACACAGCATAGCAGAGCATACATATATGCACTCACATTCCAAATGGATAAAAGTGTTTAAGATTTGTATTAGAAATATAAAAAACATCATAGAATATCAAGGTTAAGCATATTGAAAACTACTAAATGGCTATTTATGGTGAAAAAATAAATTAGCAAATCTTGATTTAAAATGTTTTATTTCTGTATTAAGTTTGATAAGTCATTAAAAACAAATATGTATTTGATTATAACTATTTAGTAAAATACCTATATTGATGATAAAAATTTCCACGAATAAAATTTTCATTGTAACTGAAGTTCACACTTTAAAATAAAATAATCATTGCTTTATTATATTTTGCAGTGTGTATTTATTTCATCTTGAAGTACAAGAATGTAAATAACTCTATTTTAAAGATGAAGAAATATAATGCCTAGACTAAACAGAGTAGATGGGGAATATTTCCATTTAAAAATACTCATTTTACTAGATTTTAAATATATTTTACAGATCTTGAGATATAAAGCGGATAATGTACTTTGGAAGTCTTTGTTTATGCCTACATGTTAGGACACTTTGCTACATTGCTGACAATGAAATTGCTAAACCAAATCTTGAAATTTTACTAAGTCAAGATTATTCATGTTATACCCCTTTGCAATTACATTTACAAATATTTCCCAAGTAACATTATTAATTTATTTATTGATATTATATACCCAGCCTCTAAATAGCTGAAGATATTTTAAAAAATTCAGTGTGTATGAAATTATCAAAAGTTGATGTTATAAACAAGCTGAAGACAGTGTTAGACTCTAGTGCTTGTTAAAGATTACATGTATGTATTGTTAGGGTGTTCAGAGAAACACAAAAGGCTCTAATTTATACCACAAACAACTGGCTCAACAATTGCCAAGTTTTGCTTGGCCTTGTGTAAGGCATAGCATGAGATGGTTTCTTGCCCCTGGAACAGACCAGTAGGGTGGTGGTCTTCTGGGAGTGCTGATGGTGTCTGTAGGCATAAGGCTAATCTGTATACTAATGTACATATTTTCAGGCTCTACCTTCCAGGAATGTCCTCTCTGACATGTTAATCAGAGACAGGACCAAAAGGAGAGCTGTGGCTAATGTCTAAGCAAAATGGTAGAATGCTGTGACTTTCAGGACAAACCTTAAAGCTGTAGGAAAAACGCTGAAAACATGAGTTTGAATGTAGAAAAAATATGGTTGGGGAACCGCAGGGTCGTATGTAGTTGGCTGAGAATGCCCTGGGTTGCTCCAGCTGTAAGTTAGGCCCGGCTGCTCACTAAAGTCCTCTGCTGTGGCTCCATGGCTCCTCAAGGCATGGCCCCAACACATGAGGAAGTCCTTGGGTTTCCAAAACCAGTTTACTGGCATGGTGGATGAATCTGGATGTGTGCCCCACAAAACCCAGGGAGGACCTGAGTTAAATAGGGAGGGGAAGGGGGGGCTGGGGAGGAATGCTTAATTGGCTCCACCCTCTGGCCGTCAGGTACCTTATTAGTATGTAAGTCTCTCTAGGGCCTGGGGCCTGTTTATCATGACCACCTGTGTATGTGACTGAAGTGTGAAGGTAGAATGGAGAATAGACCTCATGTCAGGCCCAACATCTGAATATATATATATAATTTCTCAACTATGTAAAATATAAAGACGCTATTCGAATAGTATAGAAGTTTCACAGATTTAAAGAAATGAAGGCAGCTGCTTGTCAGAAAGATACTAAGGAAGGAGATAAAGAGATTTAGGGAGGGTAATCACAGTGCAAGACCCTACCCAGCTAAGTTTTGTTGTTGTTTGTGGGAAGCCAACAAAAGGCAGCTATCATCCTTGTAGTCATCTTGAGCCATATACCCTGACAAGAGGCTTGTTTACAATAGCCTACAACTGCTGAGCACACACTGATAACATCTTGCTTTAGATACCCAGGATCTTTCCTTGGGTGTGTGAGATTTAAAGATGTGATTTAGAGGCGAGACTTAAGGGTGTGACCTAAGGGTGTGGCTTAGAGACATGGCTTAGAAGTGAGACATATAAAAGGTGAGAGGCACACAAGTTAGTTAGACATTAGGTATTAGGCACTTGGCACTTGGAGGAAGAACTTAGAATTAGACATTACACACGAGACAGAAGAAAGCAACAGAGGATTAGGAGTTTGACATTAGACATTAGGCACTTAGCACTTGGAGAAAGAACTTGGAACTTGGAGGCACTAGGGACTAAGAACTAGGGATTAGGAACTCAAGACTTGAGACTTGGACTAAGAAGAGTGAATGAATAATAAATGGGATTGAATCACACTCTCTCTGGTCTCCATTCTTTGAGTCCATCCTCACTCTCTCTCTTGCTGAACCCCGACCCGCAGACTGGAGCAGCTTGGGGCAGTGCAGGCTTTCACAATTTAGCCCCCAAGGCTTTTGGCAGTGTGGGTCCAACATTGATAGAGCGGTCCTCGACATTTTGGCCCCCAAATGTGGGCTAGAGCGGTTCTCAACATTTGAACAGGCCACTACAATTGTTGTTGTTGTTGTTGTTATTGTTGTTGTTGTTTATACTTACAAAGACAAGTAGATTCCTGAGGTCAAGGTCAGCCTGAGACAGAGGGAGTTTAGGTCCAGGCCCAGGCATGGTAGTAAAGGTAATTTAAGATTGGGGTCCCACCCAGCTATCTCATTGTCTGTGCTTGTGCTTGCTATCTCTTTTTAAGAATCAAGGGACTGGGTTCAGGCAATGTTGATTCTGAGGATAAACAAAAAGGGACTGAATTGATATGTAAAATAAAACACTAGACTTTTGCAATGCAGAGCTATCCAGAGAGGCTTTAGGATAGAGAGAGAAAGCTGTCTGGAGCAGAGCAGAACAGAGGGTAATCTGTAAAGCTGTCTTGAACAGAAAATAGGCTGTCACCTTGGACTCAGGATTTTGAGTTGTTTGTTTCACTGCTCTCAAACATCCTTTCTCACAGAACCCTTCTCCAAGCAGAGGCTGGTCCTCATTAAACTTCTATTAAAACCCAGGGAGAATTTCAAATTGCTACAGAGATAATAGAACCGAACAGACAAACATAAATTCTCAGTCCATGTATTCTGACCAGAGAAAATGAAGAAACAATTTCTGTTTCCTCCTACCTACACGATCTTCTGTCTTCAAAACAAATTCCTAAACCAAGACTCTGGCAGAATGGAGAAGCAATTCAGAAGAGACATGCTACAGAGAAAGAGTTCTTACAGTTCCACAAAAGCCAGAATGAGGACAGAAAACCACAGGCAGACATGTAATTGGGAAATTTTCTCTTTTAAAAATTTAAAGTCAGCTGTGCATGGTGGTGCAGACCTATTATTTCAGCTACTTGGAAGACTGCAGCAGGAGGATTGCAAATTCTAGGCCTATGTGGACTACAGATTAAGTCCAATGCTTTCCTGAACAACTTAGTGAGACCTGCTCTTAAAGCAAAAACTGTAGAAAAGGTTGGTTTTACAGTGAATGATAGTGTTTGTTCAGCATGAGAGGACACCTAGGGTAAACCCTTCTTACCTTTCCAAGAATAAATGAAAGCTTATATGTCAGCTGAAGGAACTATAAAATCTAAAAGCAAAACCACAGTAAGTAAATGTTCACTAGGGGAAAAATGTCAAATTAATTATTTTGTATAAAGTGTAAAATTACAAAATATTTGGCTTGACTGAATACCACTCTTTCAGTTAGGCAGAGTCCTGCTTTATCATAAGATCTTTAGAAAACAGAGAGTTATATTGCTAAATTTTACTAGATAGAATTTTTTATAACACAGTCACTTAAAATTAAGTTGGTTTATGTGAGCCACAATTTGTTTTTAAATTAATAAAATTAAAAGTCCAAGAAACATGATACCAACTTTGTTTTTCCTGTTATACTTATAAAGCATTTATGCAATTTTATAAATGAATATATAAATACTTAATAAAAACAATAGCAATTCATTGTGGTTGATAAAATAATGTATAATTACTACTTTCATATATAGTTATAGCTTCCAAATTTTCACTAATATTTATATAATATCCACAGGAAAAGGAAATCCTGAAGCCAGCTTTATTTACAGGTGAGGATACTATGTCTAAGAGGGAACAGTCTTGTGTAGCTATGAAGAAAGAAAAACATCATAACCTGCTATTTTTCTAAGTTTCTGATCTCACCAATAAAAAAAAATCAAAGGCATATATATATATATATATATATATATATATATATATATATGATACACACACACAAATGTAGACTTTTCTACATTTTTCTTCACTCAGTGCAATAATTATTATGAATGAACTTGTGTCAAAATAATTGCCCACTCACTAATACACAACCATCCATTTAACTTTGTAAGACTTCTATATTGAATAGAGCATTATTCAGGACTAAGATAGTCTGATTTTTCTGAAAAACACTTAGGTATAACTCATGCAAAAACTATATTAATAAATGTAAAAACAGAATTAGGCAACAGGAGATATTAATCTATTTTATCTTTAAAAATCTTGTTGATCTAACATGATTGTGTTATCTGTAACTTTTATTTTGTAAGGTAAGGTGCAAGAACATAAGCAATAGTTACCAAGTTCCACAGAAAACTAAGAATTCATAATGAAATTATATTTTATTATTTCCACTGACCAAAGCATCAGTTTCAACTAACACGTCCTATTTTAATATTAAAAACTATTTTAATGTGTTTAAGCATGCCTGGTTTTGTTCAGTGTATAAAACATTAAATATGCATGTTTTATAACTGAATATAGGTGGACCTGCACTTTGAATATACTTGTTTAATGAGTTAGATCACATCAATTTCTTCCTCTTTCTAACTGCTTAAACTATATTCATCCTATATGTTCAGAATTATGGTTAAAATTGACAGCTTTACTTAATACCTGCCATTTATCTAGATACACTACCAAGCACCTCTAACATGTATTTCCTTTTATGCTTTATAAAAAAAAAAAATTGTAGCCCAGGCCAGCTTGGTGCTCATGGTCCTCAAGCCTTCATGCCATCAGCATGTGCACCAATGCAGCCAGCTTCTTTTTTACTGTTTTTTTGTTCTTTCGCAGTTGATAACTATCTGTCTGCTGTGAGACGCTTCACCTAATTTCTATCTTTGAGAATACTAGAATTCTAAGCGACACTGGCAAATTCTTTACAGATTATAAAAACTTTAAAAGCCTAAGCCAGTGACATGGGAGCAAGTGTGACCTGCTATACCGGGTGTTTTATAATGTACAGCAGTCGCCATTGCTCATGAGTTCTCTCGGATCTAGATGTCACCCATGTTCTTTGAGAGGTTGAGGTGCACAGTTCTCTTCCTCACAGTTTTGGCTAGTGCCTTAGAGTAAAAGTAGAGTTTAATAAATACTGAATGAATGTAAGGGAGGAAATGAGTAAATAAAAGTGTAAAAGCACACTTTGACCATTGATGGTTCACAATTATTTTGCGCCATCAAAACAACTATTTAAGCTAGTATATTCCACGTGTCATCTTAACAAAGCAACCTAAAATCTTCACTTCTCTTATAAAAAACTTCCAACTCAAGTAGTGATACGTGTCTATGCCTGCTTTCGCATCAGCTCAAGCAGTTATGGCAAGTGTCAGCATCCATGACACTTTGTATCTAAAGGTGTCAAATTCTTTCTGTTGCGTTTAAAAATGTTTGCTGATTTGGCAGAGTGGAGGCCCCAGTACCTCAGTGATTCCCATACAAGTGAAATTTTGAGGATTACAGGCGTATATGCTAGAACATAGTCTATAAATACCTCCACACCACAGGAAAGACATTCTGAATCAAAACTCTGTAGTATTTACAGAGTTCCCCTAGTCATGTTGAGTCTGTGTAGGGACATAAAAATTGGTTCCAGGAAATATGCCAGATATCTGGAAGGTCTTCCAGTGGCAAAGCTAGCATCTGCCCAAAGGCTTTAAAGAATAAACCACTGACAAATTTAGCATGTGTGACCTGACTTTGCACAGGAACTTTCAAATATGAGGTAGGCATGTGGATGCCCAAACGAAATAGGGAAATCATGGAGGATTCAAGCATCAACTAGGAAAGAATGCATTTATACCCTGCCCCAAGCAGTTCTCTCCTCTTAACTCTACCACTTTTATTTAATACCAATGCCAAGTTATTTTCAACATAACTCTCTCTCTCTCTCTCGTCTTTGCCTCCCTAAACCTCTCCTTTTCCCCTCTGATTTTAATAACATTTTCTTTTGGTGACCTTTGGTGAGATCTCTGCCTTTCAGCCTCCTGAGACCTGGGGCTGTCTTAGATTGTCTGATCTCACTGCTTTGTCCTATTTTCATTCTACTCCGACTCCTAACTGCTACATCTCACTGTGTTCTTATTATTCCCTCATTCTTCTTCCTCTTCCCAATTCTGCTTTTATATATTCTTCTCATACCCACATTATCTTAAAACACACTATTCTATGAGCATTTCTTGTCTTCCTATGATGATTGAAATTGAAGAGGAAATTTCTATTTGTCTATTATTGCATGTTTGTATTAGACCTAAACTTTGAGAGTGATTAGTTTTGTGCATTTTTTTCTGCTTCTAAAGGAAGACAGGACTTGCTGTCTTAACACCCCAAACAGCAGTCTGGCAACGAAAAATGACACCTCAACTCTACCATTTCTTAAACATTGCGAACACTTCTACTAAAAGAATATGAGGGCAATATAAAGACAAACAACGAGGGCAGAGTCATGGCAAGGACCCTTGCAACCAAACCTGATAGCATGTGTTTGATTTCTAGAACCCATGGCAGAAGGATGGAACTGACTGAAGCAAGGTTTGTCCTCTGTCACACAAGCACCATGGCATGTGGACTTACACATACATGTATACATAGCATGTATATACAAAATGAATATGACTGCCATGGTACGGACACCAACTGTACTATTCAACATTCTTGGCTTCACTGGACATCTTTTCAGATCATTCATTACTCAACCCTAGGGTGGAGTGCTTAGATTGAGAACCACTTCACCTAAAAACACTAGAGTGGCTTCTCCATAAATAGCTACCATTTATAAGGATGGAGTAACTCCTTGGGAACAGAAATCCAACAAAAAGTACTGCATTATTCTCATGTCCACTAGACTTAAGAAAACAAGCACTGCACTGGATGTACTTAATAATGACTCTCTGTGATGAGCATAGAGATGAAATAAAAAGATGTAACAAGAAACAGAATCAGTTTATTTTGGTAAACACACACACACACACACACACACACACACACACACACACACACACACACAC
>JANHMN010000002.1:114144710-114169811 GCA_030674055.1 Rhabdomys pumilio
CACACACACACACACACACACACACACACACACACACACACACACACGGGTCTGTTGCTTGTGCGTGCTCGTGCTGAATTGTGGATCCTGTGTGTCTGCCAAGGCTCAGCAAGACAGAAGCATGGGAATTTGATTGAGTTCACCCCACAAGGTGCTGGGCAGACTTCAGAGAAGTCACAGAACTCTGCTCTGGGCGTGAGGAGATCCCAGTTTGAGGTCCTGTGGGGGTAGAGCTCCTGAATTGAGGGTCTCCGGGCTGAGGTGGCTGACAGGAGACTGGTTATCTCAGCCCTCGGACACCCAGGTGCTGCTGGGAGACCACAGAAGGACTGAAACTGAGGGAGGGTGGGGGGCGGCATATGGGCTGGACTAGCCCGCAACCTAGAGGAACTAGGGAGAGAAGCTCTGGTGGCGCCTGGCGGTGTGGATGAGAATCTTGGCTTGGTCATGGCTGGCTCAGCTAGCTTGCTTGAGTTGGCAGACCTCTGTGGTTGGAATGCAGAGAGGTCCTCAGGTGGGAGATTAGGCAGCGGCTCATTGGTTGAAGGCCCCCTCTATGGTTCTCCCTGGCAGGCCCCAAAGACAAGAGGAAGTCTATAGTTTTAAAACATTTTATTTTCATGGTGGAAAGTGAATGAAGCTGTAGGCCTGAATGAAGGGCAGGCCTGAGGTCAAATACCTTTTGTGAGTAGGAGTGTGGTCAGGGAAGGAATGCTTAACTTGCTATGCCCTCTGGTCTTTAGGTATCTCATTAATATGGACATCTCTTGAGGCTCTAAGGCTTGTAGTCACACCCTCTACCTGTGCTACCTGTGCTACATGACCTAAGGCCACAAACTTTTCTTTGGGAGGGGCTGTGGATAAGTGAAAGGAACCAGTGCTTAGGAGCAAGGCTGAACACCTACCATCCCAGGTACCCAGCTGCCTCTCACAGCCCATCACCCCACAAATATATAATTTGCTTTTTCTGTCTCAAGCATGAAATTCTGGCTGGCTTAGAAAGCACTATGTAGACCACACTAACCTAGAACTCACAGAAATTTTACTACTTCTGTCTCCTAAGGACTGGAATTAAAGGTGTGTACCTAGTTTCATATTGTTTGACTATTCTTTGATTTCTTTTTCCACCCACCAGGAAAACATTTCCACATATTTTTAAACACACAAGAGGGTATTTTTAAGATTCCTCCCTTAGGAGGGAAGTAATCCAAATATTTGAATCATGTATATCTGTGGGTTGTGTTTGCTAGATGAACAAAGTCACTTTCATTTGTTCTGAACTTGAATTACCTTAGAAATAAAGAAGATTCTAAAAACACTGGTCCCAGCTGAATACTATCTAAACAATATGTCACCCTAAATGATTTTTTTATTATAATACAGTGTAAGAAATAACAAAAGCAACACAGAGAAATACAATGTCATCCTTTAGCCACTCTGGTTCTAGAGTGATAGCCCTTTCATGGGTCCATATCAAAGGGAGTTTGTATCACAAAACATAGTCACTGCCTACATATTAGAAACAACGTCTTTTAAATTTTCAAAGTGAAAAAAAGAAAGAAAGAAAGAACAGAAGAAAGAAAAAAAGAAATAAAATTAAAAAACTTAACAAATCAGCACAAGTGACTCCTAGGCTTTTTGTTTTTTTAAATTTATTAATTTTTTTTTATTTGTATGAGTGTTTTTCTGCTGGAGTCTATCCCTGGATAGGTTCAAAACCTGAAGAAGGTGTGCACAGTTGTTGTTGTTGTGTGTGTGTGTGTGTATGTGTGTGTGTGTGTGTGTGACTTGGACCAGGAAGTGGATCTTACACACTCTGGCACTGAGACAACCCAGGCCACCTTTAGTTATACACCTATTTTTTTTCACAGCTGAGAAAGCTTTTCATTCATTTTCTCATTTTCTCATACACAACCTCTTTTAAGACCTTCCTACATTTAGTTATAATGTACACACTGTACTTTTTCTCTTTTTTTTTTCCTCTTCAATCCCTGTGGTTTCTTGCTAACCCAGGAACTGTATCATGAAAGAGGAAACATAGTTGCACCAAGCAGTTAATGTCTAACCCAGCACATTTGTACATAACCAAGTGACTGTGGGTGGTAGTAATTTCAATTACAGTATAGAGAGGTGAGAGAATACTTACCCAGGAAATTCTGATTTGGTTAAAGACACTAAGCATCTCTTCAAATCTTAATCAGGAGATCTAACTTCTCTAACACCCAGGACTCTCAGCAAACGAGTAATCAGAGTCATTTCCTCATCCTTGCTTGGCTTACCTCTAAATGTTCCCATTAAGTCTTAGATCCAACAATCTAGCAAGACCTTTTTGTATTCCTGATAGGCAATTAACTGTTGTTTGGAACAGGTTTGTGGGCAAATTATTTTCAGAACTACATTCTCATTGTAAGAGAACATTCAGACTTTAGCTGATGTTTCCAGTCCACAGTCTCGCATTGACTCAACGGCATCATTATTAACAACAAACTGAAATAGTGATCTTTCTCGTTCCCACAATCCTCAGAGACAAACAGAAATGAATAATAGTCTCAGCTTTCCTTTTCTGATTTTGAAAAAGGTCTGTCACAGACAAAGTAAAAATAAAAACTACCCTTATTAAAGGCAAGAATGCAAACACAGGGGAAAGTGAACCAGGGAAAGCCTAGGAGATTCCACATGAATACTCCACAGATCCTTGCCACAGACCCAACTCCTCAGGCCTTTGCATACGGAGAGTCTTCTCTATTATACTGTGTATCTTTCTGAGCAGAGGCTTTGCCACCTCCACTTTTCTTTCTTAAATATCAGTGTGCCACATGTGTGTCTGGTGTTTAGAGTTCAGAAATGCGCATTGACTCTTCTAGAACTGGAGTTAATTAATGGTTGTAAGAAACCATATGGGTTTTGGGAATTAAATCATATCCACTGCAAGAACAATAAATGTTTTTAACTGTTGAGAAAATTCCTCAGTTCCAACTGTACCCATTTCATTAACTCCAAAATGTGAAGATAACTGTAGGCCCCATTAAAACAATTATGGGGGATTTTTGTGTCAAACTGTCATCAATAGATATGTCTTTCTGACAAAAGAGTAAACGATAGCATCTGACCTAAATGATATCACATAGTAATGGATGTAACAAACATCTGCAGGATATTTTGTGTGAATATTAAGGTAATTCTCTCCTTTAAATATGGAATTGGAAAGTGTACTCAGGCTACAGACATTCGTGGTAAGTGCCTGTACTTGCTGAGCATCTTGTTGGCCCTATCTACATATAGAAGCAAAGGCATTAGCTGCTTATCTTTTGCAAAACCTTTTCAAGGATGCTTGAATAGCAAACGGCTTGTACTGCTATAAATAATCTATTGATAATATCTCCCTCTGGAGTGTAAGGAGGGTTTATATCATTAATAGAATAGTATAGTTTTGCTCAAGTCCAAATTTGTTAGGTGATAACTGTGGCCATAAAAAGTTGGTGGTTGCTGGGCGGTGGTGGCTCACGCCTTTGATCCCAGCACTTGAGAGGCAGAGGCAGGCAGATTTCTGAGTTCGAGGCCAGCCTGATCTACAAAGTGAGTTCCAGGACAGTCAGGGCTACACAGAGACACTCTGTCTTGAAAAACAAACAAACAAACAAACAAAGTTGGTTTTCTAAACTCAGAGCTGCTCAGCTGTGAACCAAATCTCTGTATCTATAATCTACCTGCATCCATGGATGAATGGTCCCCTGATTCTGGTGGTAAAGGATCGTAATATGAAAAAGATAAAATTGTTGAGGTTATGCTGTGATGATACAAATGAGTACACATCTAAAATTGCAATAGGCTAACAAATTGTTTGCTTGAAAATAGGATAAAGTCTTGAATATGATAGAGAGGTGAGGGTTAAGTAACACATGGCAGATTTATTTTGAAATCACAATATTCAATTCTATCTTTAGGTACAGAATGCCTTGCATAGTAAGTATAAGCTCTGGATACTAATTCTTCTAGAATAAAGCCCAAAAGGTTAAAATTAAATTCCAGATTAGAGAAAGATGCCCATTCAACATTGCTTCAAAAAATAAGTTAAATTCTTTGGAATAAATCTAACTAAGGAAATAAAAGTATCTGCAATGACAACTAACAGCTCTGAAGAAGTAGAAGACACCCAAAAATATAAAACCCTCCATTCATATGGATGAGAAGAATTAGTAGTACGAGAATAGCTATCCTAACTATACGAGCTATTCTTATCTGCAGAACAGGATGACCAAAGCAACTTTTAAAATAGAGGCAGTGACAAGCTTAGTCCATTCTCTTCATGATAAGGAACATGAATGCCTACAAGCAAGTGCTGGAACAATAGCTAAGAGCTTCATTCTGATCTGTAGGTAGGCAGAAGTAAAGAGACAGAGCCTGAATAGTCTTAGGAAACCTCAAAACACACCTCTATTAAAGCACTTTCTCTGACAAAGCTACACCTTCTAATACTTGTAATCTTTTCAAACAATTTTACTCCCTGCTGACCAGGCATGCAAATATGAGTCTATGGAACCCATTCTTATTCAAATCCTGCCATTCTACTCCTTGGCCTCAATAAGCTTATAGCCATGTTATAGTCAAAATGCATGTTGTTCAACTTCAAAAATCCCCATAGTCTTTCAGTCTCAAGACTGCTTAAAAGTCCAAACCCAAAGGCTTTTCTAATATTCAAGGCATCTCTAACCATAACCCCTATAAAATAGAAATAAAAAAGCAGATTACATACTTTTAGTGAAAAATGGCGAAGAATATATATTACCATTTTAAAATGGAAGACAGGGAGTATAATTGAGGAAATATATGAAAGAAAGACTGAAAACCAGCAAACTCAAATTTCTCTATCTCCATGTCTGATGTCACAGCATGCTTCAGGTCTCTAACTCCTTTTAGCTTGGTTGATTGTAACACACGTCGCCTCTTGGGCTGGTTCCACTCGCTGTAAGCAGCTCTTCTTGGATTCTATCCCATTACTCTGGCATCTCCAACATCTTGAGATCTCCAACCCAATCCAGACTTTACTTTCATAGCTTCATGAAATGGCCTCTTTTAGCCTCCATGCAGTGACATAGCTGACATATGCCTGGTGTCAGCAGATTTCATCAGCCACAAAGAGAGATTCCTCAACCTTTTCCTTGTATCTTTGACTCTAAGGCCAGAACAACTCAGCCAAAGCTGCCAAGTTCTTTGGCCTAATGGGGTTGAAAGTTTGGCCCATCCTCCAATGACATGTGTATCAGCTTTCTGTCATTGATGCTTTCAAACATTATATATTTATCATTATCTCCTTTTCACGAATTGGAAGTTTAGCAGCCCTGAAGTCACTAATTTTTTTATTCCCCTTGGCTTCAGGCCTTTTAAAAAACTTTTTCTCTCATTGAGCTCTGGACTTAGGTAGAACACTAAACTCCATTACATTTCCTGGTGCTCCTTTTCTCTCCTGTGGTGATTTGAATATGCTTGGCCCAGGAAGTAGCATTATTGGGAGGTGTGGCCTTGTTGGAGTAAGTGTGTCACTGTGTAGGCAGGCTTTGAGAGACTTTCCTTCTACCTGCCTGGAAGCCAGTTTTCCTCTTGTTTGCCTTCAAAAAAGATGTAGAACTCTCAACTCCTCCAGCTTCATGCCTGCTGGATGCTGCTATGCTTCCCAGTGTGATAATAATGGACTGAACCTCTGAACCTGTAAGGCAGCCCCAATTAAATGCTGTCCTTTATAAGATTTGCCTTGGTCATGGTGTCTATTCACGGCAGTAAAACTCTAACTAAGACACACCCAAACTGTACATTTAGTATTTCTTTTTGTCTAGTTTCTTCAATTTTATTATAGGTCTACTGAAGAATAATTATTAATAACCACATAACACAGCCAATGCTAGGGTGTTTTGAAACTCTATAGTCAAGGACATTAATTCAAAAGTCTTCTATTTAACATAAGACAGATTTATGGGGTGTGTGAACAAGAGTAAAGAGTAGCCACATTCTTTGTCAAAATAACATAAGAATGGTCTTTAGGTTCCTTACTAATAGTCTTTCCCTCTGGAACTTCTTCCACTGGGCCTCCATATTTCCAAACACCTTCAACACTCTTTTTCACACAGCTACTAGTATATCAAATTAAGTTTAAAGTATTAAATTGCATTCTTAATTTAAAGTCCTAAAGTCCACGTTCCACTAACAGGCAGCATGGTCAGCCCTGTCACACCAATACCAAGTCAATTCCTATAATGAGAGAATTTATTCGGTGCTTGCTTACATTTTCAGAAATTTAGTCCTTTATTATGTCTGGGAACATGACATTGTACAGGCAGGTGATGAAGGAATAGCTGAGAACTACATCCTGGTATATAGGCAAGCAGAGATAGAGAGACTGAGCCTAGTATGGACTCTTGAAAACTCAAAGCCAAGCCCACCTCACACATTTCCTCCAAAAAGTCTACACTTCAGCAAACAAGGCTTTACTTCTTAATCCTCATAGTTCTTTCAAAGTCTTCCACTTCTTAGTGACCAAGCATTCAAATATATGATTCTATGGAAACATTTTCACTCATACCACAACACTAGCAATTTAAAAACATGATGCAATGCCCACCAAAATACCCATGCCATCCTTTACAGAAATACAAAAAAAAAAAAAAAAAATCAAAACAAAACAACAAAAAACTATCTGAAATTTCACATAAAAGCACCAAAGACCCCAGGTATCTAAAGTAATCCAGAACAAAATGCAAATATGTATATGTTAGAGAGATCGCTATGCCTAATTTTATGTTACACTACAGAGCCGTAGCAATACAACAGTATAGTACTGGCACAAATAGACATGAAGGTCAATAGAGTATAACAGAGTACCTTGATGTAAAATGTCAGCTACAGCAATGTGATTTATGGCAAGAAGCAAAATAATTCCAGTTGCATTTTATAAACATTATTTCCTCTCTTGTATATAACTATTTCAGAGTAAAAATTTGATGGAAGATGGACACAGGAGTGGTGCTACTTAAGGTTTTTGAAGAAGTGGAAAGACAATATCTTTTCTTGATGGAGAGATGATACTATTTCCTCAAAGTTGTGGAGAAGCAGGAATATGGTCATTTGTCTTAAGAGGTGTTTTTAGAGTCTCACTTCAGAGCAGAAATATCAGTGTTGCTCTTACATCTTTGCAGTGATGTTGGAAGTAAGAGGGGCAAATAGAATCATGCGGCTAATGTTGTCTCCTATACTGGGAACAAGGCTGTGCTTTATCTTTTACCCAAGAGAATACTATCTTGTGTCAAGATCTGAGAAACTCTGGCAGTTAAATAGGGCTTATAAAGGGGATAAAATCTTAGACTATTCACAGTAATTGATGTAAACACAAATTACTAATGCAGGGGCAATTCAATTATGTCATAACATTCTAAACTGGAAATAACTGGGAAAAAAATGGAACGAAAAGATATTGGTGTTTTCCAAATGGTGCTTTCTTATAGATTATCACTGAAGATAACAAACACACAAAATTGCATTGTGTCTCACACTCTATTGTATCTTTTAATTCCAGTGACATTGTGGTACACAGTAAAATATGGTCACTTTATCTCCATATTCGGACAGAATCTTTCTTCAAACAAACTAAATCTTTTTTAGTGATGATACACAGAGTCTAGATATTAGCACACCAAGTATAATAAACATTAGAGGATTAGAGCTAGCCATGGTCAGTCCTCAGGCACTGGAGAAACACTTCTCAGAAGTATTTTGTCTACTTTTCAGAAAATTCCATGGCGAATCACAGTCCAGTGTACCATGAGCTGCAATGTGTGACTCCATTTGTCTTTTCTTCCTTCTCTTTTCTTACTCTCACAGGTGTACCTCAAGGGTTAACCACAGTATTTTTTAAACATAAACAAGGGACAAAACTTTCTTTAGAACAGACACACATTAGAAACCTAGTTTGTAAAACATATGCTGAGATTAGATATTTATAAAGTATCCATTAAGTAATTCCCTGTCATGACCCAGAAAGCTGGGTTCTGGCAAATTAGCTATGGTAATAAAGGAATGAGGAAAGACAGAATGCAGACAAGCTGGGTTTGGGTGGGCTCTTAGCTCTTGAGGAGATGCAGGAGGGAAGCATCTAAACCAAGAAGGTAAGTATATTTGATCCAGCTGAACAAGGATGCAGATTTTAGCTAAACTCTGTAGGAGGTATGTATAGGGGAGCAGTGTCAGGCTACAGTCACTCTGGAAAACCAAGCTGTGGTTGATACTTTCTGCATACACTGTCAATATTCATGCATGAACCAGGAAAAGGCTTTGCTATTACCCTGGATTTGATGCATTGAGGTCCATGACATGATTGTGCTCACTCAAAACTTCATTGGCTTGTCTCAGTTACACATATCTCAACGCACTGAAATTAATGATTAATATTACAAGGTATAATTTGAGTTGAATTTTGAAAATGAATTTAAAGCACTAAGTATAATGGCATTTTATATTGAAAAAGATTTCTGCTGAGGGATAATTTAGATAATAATTTAAAAACAAATCTCTGGTTTAATACCAATTCAAAATCATGTTAATATATATATATATATATTTTAAGAAGTATTCAGTAACCACACTACCTTTGGTTTATCTGGAAAGTGGGCATTCGATCTGGGGAGTAGAGAGACAGACCTGAAACATTATTAGCCTGCACTCTGTTCATAAACTATGTGATCAAATTCTGGTTGTTATGGGATTTGAAGGTTATTTAGGGAGTTTTAATTTGAGCAAAAGAATCAATAATTGTTCTCAAAAATAGGTGGGGGTTGCAAATGAAAGGTACAGGAAGGAATAAAAATGACAGAGAGAAGTTAAAGATCCTGTCAGGTCTACTGAATAGCTATGACAAATGAGAGTTTGTGTTGTTCATTGTAATTAGTGTCTGATGTAGAAAATGTCCAATTCACTATTAAGCCCTTGTGGGTAATAATAGACAAAAACTTATAATGGTGAAGAAATTCCCCATTATGTATCTATACTCATGAATGATTATAAAAAATAGCCTTAACTGATAGATAGCTAACATGCATAGATAGCATTTCTAAATAGGTAAACATTTTCATATCATACTCCATTTAATTTTCATGTCTTTCTAACAAGAATAAATGGACCAACAAAGTCTTTCACATTTTACAAAGGCTAAGTCTGAATGTCAGGTAAGAGGTTTTCCCAAAGTTTCATAAAACAACTGACAAGGTACAAAATTAGATTACACCCACATGTATGCTAACTTCTATTTCATTTTCCTTTGATCTACTCATTATAATCATGTCCATTTAGGGGCCAGTTTTCATTTTCTCATAATAGCAAACAGATTTTGCTGAAATCAATATTCAGGGAGGCTGTTTTACCAATTTACTATGGAAAAGGAAAGAAATAAAATCTAGTGTTTACAGAATACAGAGTAGAAGAAATTAAAACTGGCAGAAAGAGTAGAATTTCTCTGCCGATGGGTTATTTCTCTAAAAATGCTTTCACAGTCAAGAGTACACATAGAAGGATACATGGCTCTAACTACATATGTAGCAGAGAATGGCATTGTTGGGCATCAATCAGAGGAGAGAACCTTGGTCCTGTGAAGGCTCGATGCCCCAGTATAGGGGGATGCCAGGGCAGGGAGGTAGGAGTGGATGGGTGGGCGGGAGAACACCTTCATAGAAGCAGAGGGAGGGGGAGGGGATGGGGTTTTCTGGGGGCCTGGGAAAGAAGATAACATTTGAAATGTAAATAGAGAAAATATCCAATTAAAAAATGATTCCATAGTCAAATTTTAAATATGAAGGTTCCTTATTTTCTTACTTCTTATAACCAACTACTTCAATGATGTACATTTTAAATAGTCTTCTGATCCTAGCAAACTGTCCTCTATTTTATCTTTTCTGTCTATTCAAGGAGTACACACACACACACACACACACACACACACTCACACAAACACACACACACACTCACACACACACACACACACACACACACACACACACACATACACATTAGGTTTCTGTTGTTATAAATAAAACAGTGACAAACATCAACCTAAGAATGAAAGGAATTGTTTCAGCTCCTAATTTATAACCACTGACAAGAGAAAACAGGTCAGAAACTCTAAGAAGAACTCTGAAAGAGGACACTGAAGCAGGGACAATGGAAGAATATTGCTTATTGGTTTGCATTCATGGTCTTCTTAGCTTGCTTTCTTATACAATCCAGGCCCACTTGCCCAGAGGAGACACTATCCATAGGGATCCAGAACCTTTCCAGCAATCATTCATCATGAAATGCCACAAAGACACAAAAGCAGGAAAATCTGTTGGAAATTATTCATTAATTGAGGTTACCCTTTCCAGGTGACTATATTTTAACAAAACCAAACCAGCATAGTGTGTGCATAAGTGTAATTTAAAGCAAAACACATCATACATAAATAATAAATAAACATGAATGGCTGAACAAAAGAGCCAAAGGACTCTAGTGGGCCGTACACTTTTAAAACAGAATAAAATGAACAGATGACAAAAATCACAGGATTTGAAATTGAAAGAAGTCATAGAAGTTGAAGTGAAAAATTTACAAAAGTCTCGGGATCTATTAGTCATACTCAATTTTTTTTTTAATTAAAACAGGATTCTCATAGTATGACTGTGTACCTCTGGGTTAACAACATACTTGTTCTCCTTCAAATTTTAGTAGAAAAATACAAAAAAATTGAATAACCATATTCAATATATACAGGTTAAGAAAGATTGTCCTTGTCTTGAATATAATCCTTACAAACCATTTAAGATATTATCATTTTATTCCTTCCATCTGTCCATTTTCTAAGCTAATTGAGTGCAGCTTATCTGTTAGTTGTTAAATAAGTATTGAATTATTTACTTATTATTTAGTTGAATCTTCCAGCAGCACAAGATAAAATTATTATCAGTTAACTTAGGACCAGATGAAAATGTAAAAAGTAGAACAATTGAAGGAGGCTGTCTCTGTAAATGAAACAAAAGGATTACAAATGTAAAGTCAGTCTTGATAAAGTAGTGTGACCATTGTCTCAAATATAAGTAAATAATAAATTCATATATGTGTATAAAGGAGGTATAAAAGTTAAAATCTCAAGTTGTCAATACATATTAATGATGATTAATTCCCTATTCACTTAAAAATAAGTAAAAGTCATTTTTAAATTAAGAGTCTTGGTAAACTCAATGCTGACTACAGAACAGTTCAAATACGTTCTTAAATGCTTAGTTTACCACTGTTGTTAGTAACACATTTCCAATT
Organism: Rhabdomys pumilio; assembly: GCA_030674055.1. Taxonomy (NCBI): domain Eukaryota; kingdom Metazoa; phylum Chordata; class Mammalia; order Rodentia; family Muridae; genus Rhabdomys; species Rhabdomys pumilio. The sequence continues at coordinate 114,156,039 of JANHMN010000002.1, forward strand.
AAAATTTGAATGAAGAGGTGTTTGTCTTCTGTGCTTCATATCTGTATGGATTTCAAAACGATATACTTACTGCAAAGTACTAGGTACTCCATTAGCTCAAATAAGTATTTCCCAAACCAAAGCTATTGAAACAGTTTAAGAAATGCTCACATTATATTTTGATCCTCCATCCATCTCTTACTCACCATCATTTACAATCGCACCAACTAGATGTGTTTGTGTGTGTGTGATATAGATAGATAGATAGATAGATAGATAGATAGATAGATAGATAGATAGATAGATAAGAAAAGGAGAGAGAGGAAGAAAGAGAGGGAGTGAGAGTGAGAAAAATAACACATCTACTCGTAGCTTAAATTTTCTTAGCTGAAAAATAATTTCCAAGTTAGTCTACATCTGGATCCTCTCACATGCACTGTGAAACATTTATTCTTAGACTAATCCACAATGATTCTCCTGGGGTTTCTCAGACAACTCATTCTCTTTTTCTCTTCCAGGTCACAAATGCACCTTCCTGAAAATTGAACTTTCTTATTACTAAGCCCTGTGTACAGTCCAATTTTCTCTTTTTGTGGTTTGCCATTTTATTAAATTTAGCAGCAAAAAAATGTTTGAATCTAAGCTATTACTACTAGTACTACTTTCTGGGTAATCTTTCAAATGGGCTTTTCTTCCTCCTCCTCCTCCTCCTCTTCCTCATCTTCCTCTTCCTTCCCCCTCCTCCTCCTCCTCTTCTCCTTCATCTTCTTCTTCTTCCTCCTCTTTTCCTTTCTTTTTTTTTTGTTTGTTTGTTTGTGAGACATGGTTTATCTATGCATCAGCCTAGCTGTGCTGAATTAGCTTTGTATAACAGACTGGCCTCAAAAACAAAGATTGACCTCCCTCTGGCTCCTGAGTGCTGAGATTAAAGGCATGGGCCAGCACCCCTGGCATAAGGGCTAGAGCAAAGGCACAGGTGTTAAGAGTAATAGCTGTTCAGAGAATCCAGCTTTGAGTACCAGCATCCATATGGCAGCTCAAAGTTGTCTGTAATTCCAGTTCCAGGGACTCTGACACACTCATACACACAAATGTGTAGGCAAATGACATCTTGATGAGGTTTGTACAGCCCAGTCAGCCACTGTTGATAAGAAAATTCTTTAACACTTACATACATTGGTTGATCTTATTCTTTATTTTAAATTTTAAAATTAATTTTCAAAATGAAATGCAGCTCAGATATATAAAAAATTTGTGCTGCCTCACCCTGCTGTCACACCATAGGCCAGTGCTGCCAGTCTTCCTGCAGGCCTGGGTCAGTGCATGAAGACATCATTAATGCAATTCATGCTGCTCACCCTGATGGGTGAAGAGAGCATGTTGACTGTAAACATGATGGTGTTGCCCTGGACACAAACTCAGAGGCTGACACAGAACTAGGAGGTGTACAGTATCCTGGAACTTTTGCAGATCCTGCGCCCACCCCCACCCCTCCACACACATACACTATGTGCTGATCAGGTAAAATGTTACCCCAACTCTGTGCAACAACAGGATATCTGAGATGATGCCCAGCCATAGTCCAGTATTTATGGTGCTTCAGAAATCTCGAACCAGATGAACCAATGACTCTTTGCAATAAGTATTTGCATGTAAGGGTGGACCTGGGAAGAATGGGTAGGTAGTGCATTGTGTGAAATTCCCAAATAGATAATAAAAATATATTGAAAAAATAGAAATGTACATGAGTAATGCAAAAATTCACATAGACTTTTCACTAAGGTTTTATTTTTGCTAAAATTTTACCATAAGCAGGGATTAAATGAGAATGGCCTCCACAAACACATATATATATGAATGAATACTTAGAATCCACTTGGTAGGATTGTTTAGAAGGGATCAGCAGGTGTGACCTTAAGGACACGGTATGTCACTGAGGTAGAATTTGAAGTTTCAAAAGCTTTTGTTATTCTCAGTTACTGCTCACTGATTTGTGTTGGAAGACCAAGTTGTGAGATCTCAGCTACTGCTCCAGTGCCAAGTCTACCTGCCTTTGCCCTGCTCCATGCCATGATGGTCATGGACTTTAACCCTTAAAACTGTAAGCTCCAAAATAAACTTTCCTTCTGTAAGTGTCCTTGTTCAGAGTGTATTATGACATAAATAGGAAAGTAAGACACCTACCTTTACTACATTCATCATTATACACACACACATACACACACACAAACACACACATGATATTTTCATATATATATAATATATATATGATACATATGTATATTTGTATGTAATTCTGTATAATCAGTAGTATTTTCACCAACTTTATTTAGTAGCATATAGTATGTAACATATAATATACAGTGGATAGTTTATAGTTTATAGTGTGTAGTACATAGTACATAGTGAAAAGCATATAGTATGAACTTATAGGTAAAATGAAAGTTAATATTTTACATTTATACCAGTTAGCTTCTATAATAAATTATTTTTCAGTGAGTATTTCTACATAAATTATCCCAAAGTGGAACTTCAATGTATACCATGAACTATTACATATAATATACAACAGAAATTCTTTCTTTGTTATATCCAGGAGTGATTTTACTGTATGCCATATAGTATGCCAACTATTTCAAAAGACATCATCTTGAGGTGACCACACTGCTATTTTAATAGTGCAGGAGACATAGCCACTGATGGTCACAGAGATGTTTATTTAGTTATTGAATAATTTATATTTTCATTATTTCTCAGACCTAGTTGTCTATTATTCCTATACTATGACAGACCTCACAGTTTTAAAACATTTACTATCCACAAAAACCTTGGTTTTCTTTTTTATTTCTTTTTATTGAAAATAAATTTTTTCTTACAATATATTCTTATATGGTTTCTACTCTCCCTGCTATTCTCCACCTCCCCTTATCCTTATGCTAAAGGTTTTATTACTAAATCCTTTATTTTATGACGTATATTAGAGACATAATAATAAAAATACCAAAGGGAAAGATAATAATGTTAAAGCATTGGTTATTGAAATATATTTGGTGGGAGTATAAAAAAAGTTAAGAAAAACCATACTTTTAGTGTGTAAATATATTTTATATCTAATCAGTAAGTATGCATACTTTATACTAGAGTCTAATCTACTCTGTTGGATTCTAGATAGTGTGTTTTTAATTATGACCAAATATATTTACCCTAGATGATACTGAATAACAATGTCAATAAAAACTGAGATATAACTATTAAAAGATAAAGCATAACTGTAATGAGACAAGCAATATACTAGAAGAAAGCACTGAAGACTAGGGTTTAAAGGAAACTAAGGAGGAAATCTAAAACAGAAGATAAGATTTCAGGAGATTATCGTCTGTCGGGTAAGGTATTTGTAAGCCTCCTCTCTAGGTGAGATATTCTCTATTTTAGAAATTGATAATGAAAATAAATGTGCAATTCAATGTTCTTTTCTAATAGAAGTTTCCTGACAGCTTGTATCTATTGCAAATGATGTATATTATAACATGATTGTTCTCCATGTGCTAGATAGGAAGCACTTGTTTCTGTTAAAAATAGTTTTCAGTTTGTCAGTTACTTGTAGGAAAACATACTGTCTGACAATGCACTATCAACCACATTCAGGCATAAATAAAATTTAAACTCACAAACTTCAAAAGTACTGAGAATCTTTACAATTTAGGCTACGAGAAGTGAAAAAAGACTGAAAAGAGAACTGTCACAATAATAAACAGTAATTGGCAGTAATCATAACATGCTGTACTGCTCTGGATGGGGGATTCATTCAGGGAATATGGAAATAAGACTCATGCAACTCATGTCAGTCATTTTTGAACTGAAAACTCTCCTCTTGGGGATAACCAAGACACTTTTATCACAAAAACTCACATTCCAAAAATTGGAAAAGTGCTCTTCACATGCATCAGGGAACAAATTATCCCTTATTTGTGACAAAAAATGTAGCTCTCACGTAAGTCTGTGTTATCTAGGACTTGTTTGATTTGCCTTATATTGCTTTTGTTTCCATGCAAGCCTCACACTGAGGCCAACCTATGTGGAGAAATGCACAGTGATGGACCATTGATCCGCTCAGTGTTAAAAGCCATTTCCTTCTGTCAAACTGTGTCTTCAATGGTAAGAAAAGCATAGAGACTGAATTTACACTCTACTCCACAAGAAATGGTAATGGTTACACACCTCCTTTTCACAGCCATTATCAGCTGCTTTGTGTTTGAAATTGAATCGCGAGAAAATATTTCTCCCAAATGCTAGCTTATTAATGTGGCCTAAGGAGGCCTAGGAAAACAGAAACCTCATCATTATCATCACAGTAAGAAAATTTTGTCATACATTATATATTTATGGAAACTACTCAAAAACTCTTGAGTCCTGCCTCTGTGGCCATGAAATGGCAATAGAACTTTCTAAGGGGCACAGACTTCCATTTAGGGAATACAAGGTACAAGAAAGGGATTTTTGGTTCACCAGTAACTCAGACACTGGTGGTTGGTGGTACAATAAACCCAAAAGAAATGTGCTTATGGACTTCGATTCTGACTAAGAATGTAGGATTCTTCAACAGTAGCAAAACATCCCTTCTTATTTCCAAGGACATTAGCATAACATCCTTTCTTTTTATGTCCGAGGACATAATATCTTGCACAATAGCATAAACTACAGTTACTTGAAGGAAAGTCCTTGACTTCCTGAATGATCCACATTATAGTCATTCATCACAGGCAATTTTCTTCTTTTATTTTAAATATTTTAAACATTTATATAATGGTTTTAAGTTTACGAAAAATTTAGCAGAGATAGTTTCTCTGAGTATCGAGCTTTATATGTCAGTAACATTTTGCTTTTTGGTTCACATTAGAGTTAATGCATCGACTTCAGTACGTCACTACAAACTTATGACCACACTTTATATTAGGACTATCTGTATGCTGTGCAGTTCTAAAGGATTTTGAGGTTTGCTTTGTTGCTATGTATTGTAATGCCAAATATTGGCCCCCAAGATCTGGTCGCCCCTGAGATAAGGAGATCCTTATGTATACCAAGGGATTCTATGTATCCTACCTCCTTGATTTACAACTTTGGGTAAATAAAGAAGCCTCTCAGCAGAAGAGAGGTAGGGTGGGTATTGGTTCCCAGTCTTGGGGTCTGAGGCAGAGACATGGGAATGATAAGAGAGAGGTAAAAAGAGGAGAAGATGCCGGGGTGTAGGTGAATCATAAGACCACTGCCATGGGCACTGGCCAGTTAGATTAAGAGTGGCCCAAGGGGAAGATAGCAAATTATAATTTAGGATTACTGACAGAAGTAGACAAAATAGAGGACCAAATATCTGCCCAGCTCTAGAGCTTTTAAGACTAACTTAAATATAAAGGCTTTGTGTCTTTTATTTGGGAGCCAAATAATCAAAGGTGGGTTAAAAAACCCCAATTAATTTATGCTACTACAGTAAGCTTTGATGAATGTATAGTGGTCTGTATTCATCTGAGCAGTATCACAGAGTCATTTCAATGACACCATTTTTCCCCTACCTTATCAGCTTACCCATAATTTCTCCCTACTACCATGCTCTGATAACCATGGATCTTTTCCAAAATGGCTTACAGTTTCTTCTTATAAAAATTTGTCTACAAATGGTACAATATTTCCTGAAGATCTTCACAGAACTTATATGAAATTGTAACTGCTCTCTTCTAAGGAATACAATTATAGTGTGTACTTCAAGTCCCATTTCTTTCAGGGTCGCTATGTAATCTTGTGGATCAATATTGACATGCCAGAAGATTCCAATCCACCTCCCCTTTAATTCTATATGGTCAGCAAGATGGCTCACTGTGGAAGTAATGTGGTAAATAATACTGTAGACTATGGGCCTGGCGTGCTCACATATACCCATGCTCCAGGAACTAGAAAGCCGAATCATGAGAACTGTGAGAGCCATGCCATCCTCAAAACAGCATGTTCAAGAGTCAAGGCCTCTCTGAAGTACAAAATAAGTCTAGTCTAAATAAATGTTTTCAAAAGAATATATTAACTAAGAGGTGGCGCTCTTAAGCATGAATCTTGGCTGCAATACACAGTACTTTTTGGTTTTTGGGTTTGTTTGTTTGTTTGTTTGTTTAAAAATCAAAGTCAAGTAATCTCACCTGTTCAAGGTCTCATATATATAAAAGAACACAAGGGAAAATGGAACTCTATGTATTTTCTAGGATACTGAAAGATCATTATAACAGAGGAGTTGCTTAGGACAAATAAAATTTTTAGTCACATTCCTTAGTATAGTATTCCTGTAGTTTTTCTTTTTAATTTCCTCTCTGAATGCCTGTCAAAGAAAATTTGCCCAATAGAAAAGGTAAAATTTACATTCTGATGTAGCACAAAGAACTAAACTAAGAACTTATGTGCTGTGAAACTACTTTCCTATGTTCCACAGAAATGACAAAACAGGTCAGTGTTTTACATAAATGAGGTTATGGTCACAGGATGAGCTGGGGCACTTAAAATTGTACATGGCAAGGTGTTCCGTTCAGTCACGTTCATCATAAAATAGTTCACAGAGCGCACGTCAGATCACCGCAGTAATCAGGAAAAACACTCAGTATTAACATAGCAAGGAAAGAGGTAGAACAGGGGGCCTTCTAAGGTGTTGTGTCATAATGCAAACGCTAACAACACTCTGCTGATCAACGTAAAATATGATGTTCTTCTTAATTGAAATGCAACTTGATTACTTCTTGGAAGATGCTTCTATCCACATATGCTACCTAAGAACTGTGAGTTTAGAGCAAGGGACTCTGAGTCTTTAATGTTGCTGGTAAGGCTACTTTGGGAAAGGATGATTTTGGTCTTAGTTATGTCATTTATTTGCTTTCAATTTATTATAAAATAATTGTATAATCTGTTGATATGCATTAATACTTATAATCAATTTTAATGAAATGAAATTAAAACTATTCCTTAAAACATATAATATTTAATCAAATTATAAATAAAATAAGAATGGTAGTGATTTTTTTAAAAAAATAGTGTAAAACTCACACATGGGTTAAAAGTCTTGGAGGAGAGGAATGAGGAGTGATTGTGATTAGGATGTAAAGTAAATAAAAATCAAATTATGAAAAGAAGAAAAAAATAAAAGTTTTCTATGCTGGACAACCTTGAACTTATATGTTACCAGTCTGTTTTGGGACAGCTTATCTTTGCACATTATAAGCATTTGAGGATTGTAGGAGCAAGATGATCTAAATAAGACATACTTTACATCAAGTTATCCTTTTTTGTATCTACAATTTTACTTATCGTCAACCCTATGTTCAAGATTGAGACATCACTATTAAGCTCTAAAGCATCAATCTCTGTAGAATAAACTAGAAGGTTTTCTTTAAATTTTGTATGCTACAAAAAAAAAAATGCCAGGCTGTCATCCACTCAGTTTCCATAATAGTTTCGTTGAGGTGAATATCACCCTTGCCACTGTTATTGATGCAGTTGCCACTGCCATCTTTGTCTTCATCATCATCATTGCTACTGCCATACTTATCTAGCACCTGCAGGCCTCCTATAAAAAGCATCAACATATCCATCAGAAAGAATGCAATTTAATCTCAAGCACTTCATATTCCACAGCACACACACTCATGAGATTGGTCCCAGACATTTCTTTTCTATTTTTTTGGAAGTGGTCTTAGCTTTATTTTCCAATTATTTTTTTCTAATAGAAAATTCCCTGGCTTCAGATATCTACTTATAAGACGCTATTTTTACTGTCACTAAGGGCTGCATGCCTCAGTAGAAATTGATTCCACTTTTAGATATACAAATAAATTCTGATGAGTCCACAAGCCTCAGTTATAAAATTTACCTAAATATGTAAGGTTGAAAGGACAAACAAAGAAAATCTATGACTTCTCTAGAGTCCAGTAGGAGAACATTGCCCTCATTCATCAATGAGGGGATGAATAAAGCTCATCACAAAATATAAACAACATCACACAGGAGGATAGGCGTAGGAGAAAGTGAGACAATGGGAAATGTGAACAATAGTGAACACAACCAGTGACTGGTGACTCTGCTTCCTGAGGAGACTATGTATACCTCATTTTCCTTCATCTTGTCCCAACAAATTGGCCATGGATACGGCCTGATCAATAGCCATTGTGTCTGCCTATCTTTTATATTCTACAGGACAGTATTTTGTTAAATTTTCAGTTATTTGATACAGAGCAGAAAGCACTAGTGGTTTCAGATACTCTGTGATTTGATTCAGAGATTGCTATGTGAAAAATCAAACAAAAACAACTATAACAAAAACTGCACATCAGTTGGAGGTATCATGCTTTGTTCTAAATGGAGTGTATTCAACTTATGGGAAGAGGTACATATACACATCTCACAGCCAGAAGGTAAGATTCTGATAAGCAAGTATTTAGTATAAACTCACGTTCTCCTTTCTGTGAATTGTGTTTTAAGGATCAAATTACTACTTATGAGAATGCTAGGTTCCCATGATTCTCTTATGCATAGCAAAGTTAATGTATATTCTGAAATATAACTTATTTTAAATAACCAAATTAATGTTAGTTAATTCTTATATATACATCAAACAATTTTTAGATAAAACTACAAATACTTTTATTCATGAATATATGAATCAAAATCATCTCAACCTAGATTTTTTCCTGTCATTGTGTTAGACTCTTAAGACAGTGTTTGAACTGAACTCATAAAATCAGCTGACAAGGACAGAAATATGTTAGCTTTGTTTTCATAGAAAGCATTAAGTCGTTTATGGATATATTGGGAATTTTTTTTGGTATAGTTACTATTTAACTTAAGTATAATTTTAAATTTTTATTTGTGTACAAAGACCCTTATTTCACTAATAAAAGATCCCAAGAACCAAATAACACCAATGTTTGACTGTTTTCCTTGCACAGCAAAATAATCTTGAGTTAAAACTACATTTCCAAGAGGCAGGCGGATTTCTGAGTTCGAGGCCAGCCTGGTCTACAGAGTGAGTTCCAGGACAGCCAGGACTACACAGAGAAACCCTGTCTCGAACCCCCCCCAAAAAACAAAACAAAACAACAACAACAAAAAAAACTACATTTCCAACTCTCCAACTCTTGCTTTTATCCTAAAGTGAGGCCAATTTCGCCTCAGTGGAACTATTAAGAGTCTGGCTCAAGGAAAACTAGTTTTGGTTCAATACTCTGCAAGTTTCAGCAGTCCAGCAGCACAAAACACAGCTCAGAATTAAAGCTTAGAGCTCTCTTCATATCTTTTATAATTGAGCAAATTATACAGCCTGCTAAAACTGTAAGTTGATTTTATATATTAAAATGTAGAAATGTGCAGGCAGAATGATAGAAGAGAAGTATTGCTTTCTTTTAATTTTTTGTCCTTCCCCCATGCTATTTCATAACTTAAAATTTGCTTGGGTTGTATGATTTTTATTTTTTTAACCTAAACTATTATTGAAATGAGGAATTAAGGAAGGAAGGAAGGAAGGAAGGAAGGAAGGAAGGAAGGAAGGAAGGAAGGAAGGAAGGGAGGGAAAGAAAGAAAGAAAGAAAGAAAGAAAGAAAGAAAGAAAGAAAGAAGAGTGCCTAGTACTTTTAAATGTTTCAGAATTTGGGAGAAATATTTTTCAGTGTTCTCTTAACATCTGATGTGTCATGCACAATTTTTTGTACTCCTAGTGTTACAAGAATGCTGTGTAACTTGATTCTCTCATCACACCTAAGCACTATGGGTCTCATTCATGTACTGCAGTAGCAGGCCTGCTGCCTTCTATCCAATTTCTGTTTTACAGAACTCCCAGTGGGAAACAACTAGAGAATATCTTAAACTACTTGAAACCATAAACAATCATTCTCTATTATTAGCAAAGACTTTTAGAATGTAATCTATTCTATGGTAAAGAGTGAAAGAGCTTTCAGGCCACTTGACAATCATTTTATAATGAAACAAAATGTACTTACCATTCATTACTCAGCATTTGGAAATTCATATTCCCCAGAATGGTGAATCAATCAAAGAAAGTAAAAACTACCATAATTTTCAAAAAGGTTTTAAAGGAAAAAAACTCAAGATAATAAATGTTATCAGTATGATACCACCCAGTGTCTCAGTGTCATATAACATGCTAAAAGCACACACAAATCTTACATACACAAAATAATATTCCAAAGAAAACAATTATATCACTCTGATTGAAATGAAATAAAGAGTTGAAACAAAATAATACTTTTTCACTTTTCAAATATGCTGCACTTAGTAAAAGCAGACTGCTCAATTCCTGAGAGTAGATGTTTGAAAAAGAACTTAAAGTGACAGAGCAGATGAGTTTAAGTCTTATATCATGTGACACGGCATACTTGCCTGACCCCTGTTCATTTCTATGTAGTTGGGCTCCATCTACTAAAGGCAAGGAGCAGCAAAGCCATCTAGATGGAGACATATCCATTCAAACCAAGATAAAAGTGGAAAATCAGGTGAGGAAGCTTTTCTACACTCAAGGAACAAGCATGATGCATCACAGCCAGATAAGCATTAGTGTGAGAAGAATTTGGTTCATCTCAGGGCTCTGCTGTGTTTAGAACACTTTGAATTAAGTTCTTAAGTAACAAACCCTGAGGCTGCATGATATCTATAACTTTAAGTAAGGTAAAAAAAAATCAAACTAAGCAAACACCTCAACAACAACAACGAAACACCCCCTCCCTTTTTTAAATTTAAGCTATTACTGTTATTTCCTGATACTCCTTCTTTCTGAGTGGCAGCATTACTTTGGCTGTGAATTCAGAAGCATTCCTGAGAGGCTAAGCAAACACTGAATAGGGTTAATTGAAACAGAAATTGTGAACCTAGTAATTTAGAGACAAGTTTAACAGACCTGCAAAACTCACACAATAAAGAAAGAATCGATATCAACATAGCAAAGAAGAATCGGGACTTTCTTATCTCTTCCACAAAGTAAACTTTATTCTTTAAGTTTTAATTGAATAGAATTACATCACTTTCCCACTCCTTCTTCCTCAGACCCTTCCCAGGTCTTCCTCACTCTCAAGTTGATATCTTTTGTTTCTCTGCTTATTATTGTTACATATATATGTATATGTATGTGTGTATAAACACACACATGTATGTATATACTATACATACACATCTAGCCAGCTAGGTCCATTTTTCATTGTTTGAGTATATAGGTTTTAAGGGACTTTTAAAGTGATTATATTTTGGGGAATGATGTTATATGATAAACAGGGCAGTTACATCAGCTGGGGTTACATTTTCAGCCAAGGGTATGGGTCAGGAGAACTACCCTAAATCTCCAGCATGTCTCCAAGCTCATCCCAATGTAGTAGATAACACTGCAGTAGTATGTTAAAAACATATGATAAAGCTGTATTACCCACCATTGAAAGAAAAAGCAAGGGAGCAATGTAGGCTTGTAAAGTGGTTAATCCTTCACAAGACTGATGATGAAATTATTTTGTGTACAAAATTGTATTATGGAGTCACATCCTCCATTATGGAGGGACTCTATTCCCAATAGCTAGTCAGGTCCCTAGCAGCAGACATCAGTTCTCAGGACTGTTAGTAATCTTAGCCTGGGTCTAAGATCTTTTATCTCTGAGGATTTGATCACTTCTGGAACCAGGCAGAAAAGGCCTATGGATATTCTCCTTTGGCTCCTCTCATCAAGGTCCTCTCTCATGTTTCCACATTTGCCCTAGTCTTCTTCCTGCCCATGCTGCTTTCTTTGTGGCTGCTAATCAAAGGTCAGCCATGGTTGCCAGGACTCCAAACCAGCCTCTGTTAGGACAATACAGGAAAAGAGCTTCCACTGAGCTGTCCCAGGCCCCCGGGATGACTCAGGGATGAGTTTATCCTCCTGTGGAGAAGATCCTAGCAAGTAAATAGAGTGAAGGCCCACAGTGTAGTGAGATGTTCTAGGTTCAGACCTGGATTGTATGGACTAGAATTTCCAGTTCTTCATCTCTAAAGCAGCACTGCTCATTCCTGCTACTTCTACAGCATCAAGAATAATCATGATGGTGCAAGCTCCACGATCTGGGTTTCGGGAGGTGTTCTATTTTCTGTCCTACCACAAAGCATGATCTTCAGCTATCAAGCTAAGACACTGCACATCTAGCACCTGTATTAACAATGTCACTGAGCCTCCAGTATAAATTTCAGTTGTCAAACCTCAAGCAAAAGCTTTGCCAATCATTTGGGCAACAGGCCAATATTTAGATTGTTGGCTGCCAGGCCATGTCCATGTTCTTCTCTGCTGTTTTTCAGTCTTCTACTGTCTCTGTGGCTTCTTCATATATCCACAGGAGCACATACTACTGAGAATAATCACAGAAAAACAAAAAGGAACTAACACAGAGTTTCTCCCAAAAGACTTATGTACTGAGATATGTAGCCTGCTTCTACAGTCTTAAGAAAGACTGCAGATCAGTCAAAGCCATTCGTTTAGCCCACTGAACCCACACAGATGGGTGATTTGACATAATTGGAGGTTTGGCCTTGAATCATTTATAGTAGCACTAGTACAAGGGGAATGGTAGTTTCAGGGGTTCAGTGGGAAGTGCTTCTCCCGTGGCCCAGAAAGCAGCAATTCATCAAGGCTTGGGGCTACAAAAACTGTCAAAGAAACTGTCAAACAGTCTTGGCTAGTGCTGTCCCTTCAAGAGCCAGTGCAATCAGCTGCAGTCTTTGCATAGCTGCTTCAAAGCTACCATGGAGAGTTCAAGGTGCTGGCACAGGCAGGGTCTGCAGGTGCACCAGCTTTTAGAGTGATAGTTGTTTTTGCTCAAGAAACCTCAGGTAGCAAGAGAGAATTCTCAGAGCTGCTAATTAGGGAGTTGCTAGTGTCTGTGCTTATTTGCAAGAAGATGAACATTAGAAGCAGTGATTACAATATGAGCTCAGAATTAACACTAACAATCATTTTCACAGTGCTTACAGGAAGGTGCCTTCTCCCCACTAGTTTGTCTCAAGTAAACTTGTGAACTCTAAGCTTCTCCAGAATTAATATGTAGAATCACACACACACACACACACACACACACACACACACACACACTTTTACTTTCTTGGGAGATTATGCACTCAGTCAGCAATTTCAGAAAAGAAATTTGAATCTCAGAATGGTAGGGCATATTTTCTTAGGTCCAAAATAATCTTACCAAAGATGGGTAATAGTGATGTTTAGTTAATTCTCCATGAACCCAATTGCCAAAGGGGATTGATTAGATTCATCCAAGGTGGTAGCAGAATAAAAAAACATAAAACAAAAGAACCCCAAAGAAACAATAAAGAAAATATTAAAACCATAAAGCCCTGACATCTTCAGTTGTTTCAGCCCAACTGTTGAAGAAACAGATCTTGAAGAAACAGGTCTTGTGCCTGCCCAGTTCATCTCCATCAAACTATTTTGCCATGTATTATTAATACTCAAATAGATGTGTCCTTCCCTAAGTGTAGCATAAAGTTCACAAATTGGAGGTTTAGTTTTTGTTTTTGTTGTGTTTTTTATGTTTTGTTTTGATTTGATTTGATTTGTTTTTTTCAGTTTGAAGGTTCCTATGTTGTTATTTTGAAAATAATCCACACTTTCACATGTTTTTGTTTGTTAATATTTCTTAATGGGTTTCTGTTTGCCTGTTTGGGAAGAGAGAGAGGGAGGTAGATAAGAAGAGAGAGAGAGAGAGAGAGAGAGAGAGAGAGAGAGAGAGAGAGAGA
>JANHMN010000002.1:114169821-114230045 GCA_030674055.1 Rhabdomys pumilio
AGAGAGAGAGAGAGAGAGAGAGAGAGAGAGAGAGAGAGAGAGAGAGAGAGAGAGGGAGGGAGGGAGGGGGGCAGCCCTTGGAGTTGGGCATATGGAGAGGTCAGAAGATCTGGGAGTTGTTAGGGAGCGTGATTAGAATGTATTATATAAGAAATTATTCCCAATAAAAGAAGAAAAATGTGAAACAATTATTTTTCATAAACAACCTTCACTAGAAAGAAATTATCAAACTCTTTGTACCCTATGTAAGATTTATTGCTTAATAAAACTTAAAATAAAAGTACTTCTGTATGTAGCAATGCATGAGGAAAACATTTCCTCCCCTCCTTTCTCACATCTATGGCTAGCCACTCTGCCTTTCCCCTCCAATGCCTTCAACTCACTTTGTTTAATTCCTTGGAGATATCTTTTTTTCCCTATTTGTTTCTTATTCATCAATATCTTATCATAAATAAACGTAGTCTACAAGAAATCAACCTTTAGGGGAGACTGTTTAGCAGAAAGAATCTGAGGGAAATGAAATGCAGTCTATGATGGAGTAAGATGTAGTTCTGAAGCATAAGACAAGCAGAATCCTAGTGTCCAGCTGAAAGACTGGCTATTAACGTTGTGTGGATGACCTCGGGCCACCTTCCAACTCTAATTTTCCTCAGCAATAGGTCATTCTCAATGAGTCATTGCAAGGAAATACTGCAAAAATTTTGAAAAGAGGAGAAAAGTCTTGAGAAATTTCTCTAAAAAATGGTCTGAACTAGTAAGTTCAAATAAGTAATTAAAATCAATGATCATAAACATACATCGTTAAAAATACCTTTTGGGCATACTTGTTGTGATTGGCTCCAGACAAAAGGGGAGTCCATACCACAGTTGTCTTTTGTATCCAAACCTTAAATAACTAAAACCAACAGAGAATAAAATTTGAAAGATAGTGCTGCAAATTTTGGAATGGTTTTGAGGTACAAACCAAAAAGAAGGGAGAAGAGTCAAATCACAGACATTTCCAAATAAAATGATGTTCTTTCTACATGGTCTTTGAGACATAAGGCTATTCTGATTGTGTGCCAAGCCTCTTCATGTCAGGACATGAGAGTCTGGTCAAATGACTGATATATTTGGATATTCTGCTATCTCTGAACAATTTGACCATTCTGAGGGAAAGGCATATTTCCTTGAGGAATTAAAAATAAGGAAAATATTAATAGTACAATATTTCTCTATTTACAGCTCACATATAAATATTCTCTCCAAAGCAAGTCCTATTGTGGACATTGTCCTCCTTTTTTTTCCCCAAGCTTCATTGTGCTTTCATCCAGAAGGCTATGTACACACAAGCAGAGCTGAGCTGAAATGTTCTGAGCTGCAAACTGTATCTACTCACATACTAGCAGAGCAGTTCTTGCTTCGCTATCAGTGATCATGACTGAAAAACTGAGTGAGAGTCAGATCATACCACACCCCCCCAAAAAAATTGCCAGACCTCCTATTGTGACAAATGGCACACAGCAAAATTACATTTAAGCAGTTACCAGGCCCCAAGGAACCCATCAGAGAATGTGTGCAAACAGTATGGGGCTTTCTGCATCTAATTCTGTTGACAAAATGACAAAATATGGCTCTTTCTCATAATGACAGGGAGAAATAAGTTGACTGCAAACATAAAGTATGCTGTTGCTAAGAATGAGAGATGACATTCATATTATGTTACATTTCAGTTGGCAGCTTTATTGAAAAGAGCCACATGATCTCTGTTTTTATGAAAGGCAAAGAATGTGGTGGAGAGAAAGGAAGAAGGCAGCGGGTTCACCTCTGAACATTTAGATATACAAGGTGGACAAGGCTATCTGAAGGTCAATTTGAGATTCAATTAACACCATCCGAGAAAAACTTGCAAGGTCCTACATTTCTAAAAAGAATGCCAAAAGAATGCTGAAAGCAAGCTTGCAAATCTGAATTCTTTCTTACTACCCTTATCCAACCACCCAAACAAATCTGTTTAAATACAACTTCTTTTACTAATGCCTTTTGAAGCATCGCTGCGGTGAAGTAACCATCTGCTGCAAACACAAATAGTGCCTCATTCAAGAATTATGTTACACAGGCTTCCTAGCAAAGTTCTTACGTGCAAGCTGTTCTTGT
This sequence comes from Rhabdomys pumilio, assembly GCA_030674055.1. Classification (NCBI taxonomy): domain Eukaryota; kingdom Metazoa; phylum Chordata; class Mammalia; order Rodentia; family Muridae; genus Rhabdomys; species Rhabdomys pumilio. The sequence goes on from JANHMN010000002.1 coordinate 114,171,958, forward strand.
CAAAATCAGAACCATTGTGATGATGCATCTTAATATTCAATCAGACTTTAAGTAAAGAGTGACAAAAGTCCACATATGGATGACAGCTGCTTCTTCAGTAAATATTTTCCCCTTTATTGAATGGAGGCTTATGGCAGTTTAGGATAAGTTCCATAAGACATTTCAGCCGAAATGCCTGAGGACTATGGAAATGACAGGAAGAGGAAAATTCCAGTTTTTCAATCTGCTACGATTTACATATTCAACACCAACAGTCCTTTCAGCTAAAGGAGCACTGTAAGCCTTTGATGCCAGTCTCCTTGACTCACACTGGTGAACAAGTGAGTTTGGAAACAGCCCGAGTCTCTTTGTTACTCCCCTTTCTATTGTTATGCCATGTTTGTGAAATATGAGAATTGTGTCTGAGTAGACTTTCCCACTATATGAGCAAGGTTCATAGGAATTTAAAAATTTGTGATCATATTTTAACAAGTAGTAAAATATTTGTAAATTATTAATAATTTTATTATTAAAATGAATGTCTTATAAGGACTGTTTTTAAACCAATGAAGTAAGTCACAAATTTAAAAATCTAAAATATATAAATGGATTCTGCTGAGCTCACTAATATTATTAGGTATAAATATTAATATTTACTTAAAAATAGTCTGAACTAACAGAGATATACTTAATTTTGAGTTTCCTTGAACCTACACTGTAATTTGTTTATATATCCTAAATGCTATGGTGATTCAAGTCAGTAAAGACTGTGTGTCTTTCAAGGGGCTTTTGTGAAATTTGCCAACTCTAATGTTCCTTGTCAATCTTCAAAAATTTCTATCTTTAACCTGATACTACTACATCGAGGTTCTTTGGAGACCACAGGCAATCTTGAGTAAAGGTAAGGTTGTTGGTATATTAGGCTAGGTCTATGGTATGACTTTATGTATAGTCGCCTTCTCCTCCTGCAATGCTCTTAAACACTTCTTTTTAAATAATATTAAAGTCTTACTTTCTACAAACCCTTCTGTTAGACTTTGATCCATTTTTCATAAGAATATTTTCCGACCAGGCATGCTGAAGGTGACAGTCTTACCCTGCAATGGGATCTGCTGCTATGGCCTTAGGATTGTGAAGCTCCAATTCAACCAGGGTGACACACACAGAGCCATTGAAATTACAAACAAAGATCCGGTCACTGACATGGTCCACGAAGTAGATATTTTTGGAAAGCCAGTCAATTGCCATTTGTTCCACATCTGAAAAAAATACACATGAAGAATAACTCAGTCACAGATGTAAACCTTGAATTATAGTCAGAATACACAAGTCTGACAAAGCCAATACAGAAAACAGTTTAAAAACAAGTTGTTTCTTTTGTGTCATTCCAATAAATTCTGTGTGTGTGTGTGTGTGTGTGTGTGTGTGTGTGTGTGTGTGTATGTATACATTTAATATGTTTTTGACTCTAGAGAACGTGACAAATACAACATTGATTAACACAGAGACCCACAAGTGGTCAAAGGTACAAAGAATTTGAGTTTATACAGTGCTCTGATCTAAAATGGTCATCTATTTCAATCCCCTTTCCTTCAAGGTTCAGGAATCACTGCAGAGGAGGGCATTGTAATTTTTAAGCATCAGGCAGAAAACTAATTCTTGTTGAGTATGACATGGCTATTGGGCAATGAATTCAGAGATACTGTACAAGACCAATTCAGCCCAGATCCCAGTATGAATGGGGCAGATACTAATAATAACCCTTCATAATCTGTGGGGCTATTGAAAACTTATGGCTCCTTTGTAAGGCAAATCAGTTTCCTTAGAGATATGGCTCCTAAAAGGGTACCTATGCTCCTGTATTTGGTACTACACAAATGAGCATACAAGCAGCCCTAAGCAGACTCATAAGGTTGAAAAACAAACAACATCAGAGAGAGATAAAAAGGGATATATAGTGGATAAATTGGAAGATAAAGGAATGAAGATGAGTTTGATCAAAACACGTTATATGCATATATATAATTCTCAAACAATACAAACCAACATAGAATAGAAAATATATAGAAATTATAAGAAAGCTTTATGATATCCTTGCCTAAAGAAAAGGACCCAATGTTTTAAAATAAACTTAAGGCAAGGTTACAGATTTCGTCAGTGGCATACTTAGGCACTGAAATAAAAAGAAAAAAAAGGCTTAATCAAGGATTATTTTCCCCAATATTCTAATACCATGTTATATAATGAGGAGAAAACTATTTCATATCTGCACTATCTAATGAGGTAGTAACCATCTCTATTAAAATTTAGCCTTTATATCTGGTATAATGAAACATCAATGCATTGCACTTTAATTAATTCCATTTCAAATTGAAATAATACTGATTGCTAACAGATACAATGGAAAGATCAGCCACATTAACATATACATGTTTTATTTGAGTATTTTTTATTTTATACTTTCACCAGCCTTATATTGTAGTTTTTAATGTAGTTTTATATACAATTATTAATCTGTAGTATGCAATTTATAGTTAATGGAAAAATAATCACAATGATACTTTATAACTATGAGATATTAAATTCTTACAACTATTTCACAATTCTCTTGTTAATATTTTTAAATATGCAAAAACTAATTAAATTCAGAATGAGCTGGGGATGCTGCTTAGTTTGTAGAATGGCTGTCTTTCATAAAAAAAGGTTCTGAGTTCAATATGCAGCATTACATAATCCAAATATGATTATGCATGTCTATAATAATAGCACTGGGGGAGGGGTAGGAGCCAGAGGATGAGAAGTTTAAGACTAGTCTTGACTGTATAGCAAGTTACGGCCATCTTAGTCACATCAGAACTTTTTGTATCCCCCTGGCCCTACCAATCCCTAAAATCCCAATATAAGAAAAAGTACTTATGGATACTAATTTTCCCCACTGCTTCTAGACTACTAGTACTACTATGGCTCATTCAATAATACCATAAATAAAACTTGGATTCATCTTCAGTCTAGGTTTCTATGCTTTCAACTCTTGTAGATTACTGCCATCCTACTTATGTTTCAGGAAACAACTCAAAGACCCAGTGATGATTGGCTAATATCACAGAACCGAATCCCATGAGTATTTTATTTGTCTGTGTATATCATGCATTCTTGTGGTAGATGGCAATTTATCTATATACCAAACAAGTAAGAAAGTTAACAACTGACAATAAAAGAAAAGAATAGCAGTAACATGTAATAAAATGTAGGAGAATATTGTCTCAAATTCTGTATCTGGAAAAATATCTTACAGTACTCATTTGATTCATGTTGGTCACAGTGGCTTAAAACTGTGTAAAGTAAAACAATACCTAAGAAGAACCTGGTAGATTTTTCAATACTCCTTCCCTTAGACTTCATAAGTATCTATGGTCAACTGATTGCTTGGTGTGGTGTGATTCAATAGATATGCCACTACTGTGGCCAATCATGATATACCTGGGAAGAGGGACCCTCAACTGAATAATTTCCTCCCCCAAATTGACCTAGTAGTATGTCTATGATTCAGTTTCATGATTCCTAATTTATTTAAGGCTGCCCAGCCTACAGTGGTGTTGCCATTCCTAAGAAGTTGGGTTGGAGCTGTATAGGAAGTAAAGCTGAACATGAATCTAGAAGCAAGTCAGTAAGCAGCATTTTTCCGTGGCTTTTATCTCTGCTTCTGTCTGAGTTTGTGTATTAGGTTCACTCAGTGATGGACTGTGGTTTCCATTTCAAACTCTTGAGCTCCTCTGAATGATGAACTATAAGGTGTAAGTAAGTGAAAAAAAATACTTTCCTCTTCAAGTCGCTATAGGTTAATCTATTTTATCATGGCAACAAAAAAGTAAAGTAGAAAAGCTACTCATGCAGATTTGATATTTAATGCTGAAGGAATTTGAGGAACAAGAGGGTTTTCTGACACACACCATCTGAGGCAGGTTAAAAGACACCAAAGGAAGAGGTACACTCTCTATTCTCAGTGGAAAGAATTATCTGTGTTCCAAAAAAAGAATAATGAGTTCTTTGAAGGATCTCATTGCTAGGTTTTCTGAACTTTACTATCTTCAGTGCACAGATCTGTCCATCATGTCTTCCTGTGACTTCTTTTGGCCCATAGACCTAATAGAAAAACACTCATGTCTTCAGTTCTTTGAATGGCTTCTCTGTCATATAAATAGATTTGTGTGCTTTTCTATTGTGAATCTCTTTTGTTGCTCAAAGTTGCGTATGTTTTATAATGAAGAAACTTAGCTACATAGAAGAAAAATGTCCCATGTTGATATAAATTCCCAGAACAAAAAATTACCTATATTACACATTCTACAAAGATGAGTAACTGAGGAGAATGTCAATTATTGTTAGAGTTGAAACATTGCAGGTTCATAACCAAATTATCTTGGCTTATCTTAATCTTTAAATAGAAATTTATTGCCCACATCCCATTTGATTAATGTTCATATAATTAACAAATAAATTCCTTTAGACCCACATATCTATAGCATCTACCAACTCAAAACTATGCAACTAATCAGCAGCATCAGTGGCCTATAGCACAGATTACTCCATTTTGCTACAATCCAGGTACTATTTTCACCAATGTATTTGAAAAGTGCTCTGAGTTGTAGCTATACTTGTTCTGTCATGATAAAACTCCACAAAACTATAAGTGCATTGTAACTTGGTATTTGGAATAATTTGGATTTGTGTTCTGGGATATGGCCATTCATATTTTTCTACCAAATAATCTCTCTCTTTTTCTATTTGAAGTAAGAGCTATAGATTTTGTGTTTCTATTTTCCCCACTAAGAGCCCTCTTCTGTAATCTTACATTTTCCATTATTATGCTCCAGGATTCTGCCTCAGGATTAGCTACTTCAGTGAATGATGTTCTCTCAGTAGAGAGACTAAAACTGACTGTCATACCAGCATTATCTTTCACAATGGTGATCACCAGAAAGATAAAAGAGAGACAGCAGGAATTTCGTGGTAATTTCTACCATCTCCTACAAGAATAAGAAGAAATTAGATATTGCAAGTCACTGGACACAAATTTGCAGCCTACCAGTAACAGTCTGACTCATATTATATGGATTTTATGCAACAATAAACATTTAAATATTTCCAAAGCTACCAGAAACCTTATTTTTCCTGAGTCAGTCTAGCACTCAGGATAGTCAAAAGTCTCAATTATGTTTTTGTCTCAGAAAATCGAGACCAGAAGACTTTTCTGTCATTCAAAGTAGGCTTGCATTATTCTATCAACCACATTTGAGCACCAAAGCCATTTCAGACACTTTGATTTGAGATCCGGTATGTACCAGGCTCAGTCATCCACTCATCCCTTACACTGTAAAGCTGATGGCTTCAGTATGTGCAACTATAATTTTAGACAAAAGAGTTGCGGTATGGCAAAATTCACACCTGTCAGTACTTCATCACTTCCCAAAGATTCTTTTCAATGAAAGAGATAGTGAGATCTCAAAGAAAACGTCTAATTAGCAGAATGCTTAGTAACTGTGAGAGTTGGTTAGTCTCTTTCTACGTCTGGAATTTTTTTCTGTCTTTAGTATAATTTGTATTTAAATCATAGAGTTTTGGCCATTAGACATAGTCTGTAAGCAAGCAAGTTATTAAATAGAAAATATAGGTAATATTAAATAACCAGAAAAGGACAAACTATAAAGTACTTTGAACTAAAGGAGACAAAAAGACCTCAAAAACACTCTCTTTCTCCACCTCATTGCTTTTTGCCCCTCCTAATTACACAAAAAATGAATCACAGAGGTAGGAACCACTTTTTCCAAAGGCAGAAATCATAAGGGCAAAATTTTCTTTCTGAAGTAACTCATGAATGGATGAGGGAGTGACGTTATTCTGCTTCAATTAAGACATTTCAAAAACAACCTTAAAAACATTGCTCAAACATTCTATATTTTTTAATATAGAAACTGCTTGTAATAAAATTCTCTGACCTTCCTTTTTAAGTACTAGGTCATAAGACCTTCCTTCACTCCAGAGAAGTTCTGTCTGCAGCTGGAAGGAAGGAATATTACCAAGAAAGGTCAAGGATACTCTTGACAGATGCCCCTCCCAATATTATTGTAGCATCCTCTGTTGTCTAAATTCAAGTAAATATTAAACTGAGGAGCACAGAAGCAAATAATTTAGAAGTGTGCTGACCCTGTGTCTCCCTTTGGTGTTGTTTGAGTTAAACTCTTGATGACCTAACTCACCTGGCCTCCTGAATTCTGGGATTAGTGTTATGTGCCACCAGATCTATCTTGTTACTAAATTTCTAAAAATTCTCCATTTCATGGAGAATTGTTAAATATACTTGTATTGAGAAATTAAAATAAAAATTTCATGGAGAGTATTTCATTTTAAAGAACACATAACAACAAATACAGATGAGGAAACATGGAAAAAGACTACATATACACTGCTAATAGGGATAAAAATCGACACATATACTTTGAAAATTAGTATGAAAATTTCTCAAGAAAATAAAAACAGACAGACAGACAGACAGAGAAACTACCACATAACCCAGCTTTATAATTTCAGAGAATATGTTCAATAAAGTACAAGTCAGTAAAGGACAGCAATAATTGCACCTCTGTGCCTATTGCATTGCAATTCACACAAGTCATGTCATGGAAATAACATAGACAGTATCTTACAACAGGACAATGAGAGGAATATTCAAAGACAATGGAGTAGTCTTTATTTCCTACCATCAAAAGAACATCAAATTCAATGCAAATGTTTAGAACTTGGAATTGCCATAAAAAGGGAAATAAGCAAGTCTCAGATAGATGAATGTCACATTTTTCTTTATAGGTAGACCCTCCTCCACAGTGAACTCAGGGGATGGTTGAAAGGAGAGAATAAACGGGTATAAACACAAGTTCCATGATTTACTTAGATAATATTTTCTATGAACTTTACCTGTATGTCCAAAATATATACTCTAATAAAAACAAAATTTAAAATTTGTTTTGCTTTTCTCTTGCTACCTTATGCTTTGTTACAAAAGTGTCTACTTTGAACTTTAAGATGGATTTTGAAGCTACATGTTTCTCTCCTCTACCTGTGATGCTGCCTTTGTAGGTGCGAGACAGGGAACACCACATGACAAAGGGCAGACACAGATTCGAATCCTTAACACAGTAAGTATTGTTTATTAAATGTCATCATGAACACTTCACACTCACAATCCTAGCTGCAAATTCATGAGCACCCCAATATGATACTTCCTTGGAATACAAAAATAAACTGGGGCAGAGTATCATGCTACTGTTGGAATTCCTACAAATCAATAAAAGACAAACTTGTAAGCTGTTAAACCTGACCAGACTTAGGTACTGGAAATATAACACTGTTCCTCTGGAAAAAAAGCCTACATTCTTAACTATCTAATACTTGATTCGAGATTCTCTATCTCTTCTTTAAAAGTGTATTTTGTTGCTGTTCTTGTTTTTTTTTTTTTTTTTTCCTGAACACCACTCGACTGCAATATCTCAACTTTATTACAAAATATGATGTTTGTATATAATGGAACTCAAATCTAATACAGGCAACCTCTGACTGTCTAGGTTAGCATATATTCTCAAAACAGATAACATGCTTTGAAACCATGCCAAAGACCTGCAATCCAACATTCTTACATCATTTCAATCTTCGGTCCTCTACACACATGCATACTTTGATTTATTCCTATAATCCTTGCAAATGAACAAAACTTTCTCTTAATCTTTGCAAAGAAGTAAGTCTGGAATCGCTCAATTAGTGCCATTCATTCTTCACCTCTTCAACCTAAAATTCTTTCCCTTTCTAATTACATCTTTGCATGTAAAAATCATGTAGGGATAGGTAGGGATTGGAGGATCATAAAGGAGGATACAAATTTCCTAGCACAGAATTTTTCATTTAAGCAGAAGTTTGTCAAGTGCTGAGATTTTCAATAAGAAATGGAAAAATTCCACTATCTTATAACTATCTAGAAAACTAAAGTATAAGTTGACAACAGTAAATGAAGTTAGACATTTTTCTTAGAGCCCAAAAGAAAGAGAAAAGTCACTAACACTACTAACTGTAGTGAGCTATGTGTCTTCTCTCTAAAGCATATACCTCAGTTCTTGGTTCACATATACACCCTGAACCAGCCATATAAATGTACATGGAATATACCTAGAAACAGCACTGGATCCAGTGAGCATACCAGGGCTCTCACACATGTCATATGTACTCTCAGGTAGCTTAGCTCAGGCATACAACTTCCATTAAGCACATACGTGAAATGACCCTGTCCTAGATGATATTTTTTTTTTGTCTAGTAGACCTAAGCTACAGTTATCTGAGTAAAGGAAACTCAATTGAGAAAATACCTCCTTTAGATTGTCTTTAGACAACACTTTAGGGTATATTCTTTATTAATAATTTATGTGGGGTGGCACAGATTGCTATGGGATGTGCCACCCAGGGGAAGTGTTCCAGGGAGGGATAAGAAAGACCAAGGAAACCATGGGAAACAAGCCAGCAAGCAATATTCCTCAATGGTGTCTGTAAATAATCTTTCATGTTTTTTGCTTTGCTGCTAGGTAGATGTGATTTATTTACATTGGTTAATTCTAAAAGGAAAAATTATTTTCTGGTTCTCTATTTCATTCTTTGGCTGCAAATATGTTCTAGCTTTAGTTGCCTTTTACCTGTTATTTCGGGTTACTAGGAGAACTCATTGTGCTCTGATTCAGTTTCACTTTCTGACATCACAGAGTCAACACGCTTGTGTCTGGTGCACAGGTGGTAGGTAGGCAGATTAAATTTAAGCATTTAAATGTGTCCTAAACCACAAGTAGTTCCTCCAACCCACCCCTGTTCTCTTTCCCTTCTCATCTGTCTTCTGTTCCTCTCTTATCTTCTCGCCTAATTTCTTCTGTTATACTGTGTTCCTAGAAGCTTGGCAACACATTATTAAGTCTAAATTATTTCTCTGTCTCCAGAATTTCTGAAATGATTTGAACATATTAGAAGATAGATAGTCTTTCCAGAAATATATTCAGTAATTCATTTTTAGTTTGCTAAACCAGAAGAAAATTCATTGGATTATTTTAAGATAACTGTCTAAGGATAAAAACAAGATACCATTTACTATCTAATAAGATGCCTCTTGCATTTTACAGAACAAACTTTTATATGTTTTATTACATTTGTCTGATTTGTGTTTTCAAAGATCAGCCAGAATTTCCTCTCATTATTTCCTTGATATTATTCTGATTTTGGTAATTTATAATTTTTTTAATTGTCAAAAATTATTAAGAATTTTTTTATTTACTTGAGAATATCTGAACAGGTTAGCCACCTACTTTCTGAAACACATGGTAAGTTTCAATAATATTTTCAAATTTGAAAAATAATAAAGGACTACAGAAAGCATTTTGAAGCTTAAATTCTACATGAACAAAATTATAGCTATGTTTTTAAATTGCAAATCTCCCTATGCACAGATGATAAGCCTCAAGCTTACACCTGCATCACTTTGATGGGCATCAGTCACACATAGCATCATCATCTTTCCAACATCTTATTAATTATATACTATGTATTAAGGTTAGCAGTTTAACAGTTAATTCAGTGCAGATTAAATAAAATATAAAATCAAGAGAAGAGGGATAATGATGTGATAATTCAATACTGATAAAAATGATGCATCTAACTTCCTCTGACGTAATAAGGTTTATCATATACTACTTGAATTGTGAGTTTGTGACTTAAACATTTTAAGTCTTTTAAAAGTGTAATATGTTATGAATTGAACTATATTTATATTCTTCAACATTTTTTATGACCTCAATACTCAGAATTTCAATAACTCATTACATTTGGAAAAACAATCTTTAAAGAGGTAATTAGTAAACATGAACTAACTAGTTTTCAGTTCCAATCAAAAATGACTTTCAGTCTTCTAAGAAAGAACTGGTGAAAAAGTCAGCAGAAATTTTTACGTGAAAGATGGCTAGTGCATGTATTAAGGCTCTTTTAATTTTCAAGTTAAAATTTCTTTTGTTTCTTCTTCAGTATTTAGTGTAAGTTGCATTGATTGTACACTTTTTAATTGTGTTAGTGTCTTGAAACATTGCATGTCTGTCACTGGGGTGTATCAACCAGCTTTTGTTTTATTGCCTTGAGTGCTATAGAACCTTGGTTTTCTGAAAAAAGCTTGCAAATACTGGAAGAAGTGAGTAATGCTTTAAGCAGAAGCAAGAGGTTAGTGGACTTGATTATTACTGGTATAACAGATTTAATTACAGTAATTTCTAGTATCACTGGTGCTGCAATTGCTTTGACACAAGAAGTTAAGACAGCTACTTTTGTTAATCATTTAGCAAAAAATGTTACTAATGTGTTGAGTATATAAGAGGATTTAGATAGGCATTTGAAATAACAAATTGATACTCTTTATCCTATTCAAATTACTGGAAGGAGGTTCAGAGTTTAAGAGTAAGGAACCATCTTAAGTGTCATGTCAAATACCAATGGAATTGTGTTACTTCTAAAATTTGTAATGATAGTCATTATAATTAGAAAAAAATTTAAAGACACATGCAGGGTATATGGCAAAAGTCAAACCCTTTCTGGATGTTTTATCTTTGCATAGTGAGCTTATGAATTTAAAGAATGCTTCTCTGCAGAGCTGTGATGCTGCAGATACTGCTGATAAAATTATCCATAACTTGATGTCAGTATTTCCATTTTGGTCAGTTTTCAAGGATGGCATATATAGCTTGATTATGCTAGCCCTTTTTGTCCTAGGAATACTTTTATTCCTGCTCAATTTGTTTAAGGTTGTCTTTAGCGACATCAACATATTGGCAAACAAACTACATGACTTGAAACTGAATTATTAATTTAACAGGTTGGAAAGCCAAGGATGGGTAAGTTTCTGCACAGAGCCTTATCAACCTTAGACAGAAGTGCATTGCCTTTGATAATGCATATTTCACGACAGGTTAAAAAAAAGGCATTCTTGTCAGAATGACCTAAGACAGATCCAGTCATATTTATGAAATAAAAAAAAAAAAAGGAGAGATGTGGAAAGCTTTTGGGGTTGTTTGGCAGGAATCTGACATTGCCCCAGGACAAGGAAATGAGCTTTAGGCAGGTATCTGACATTAGAATAGAACAAAGAAGTAATTTAAGGCAAGAATCTAAATCTTAGGCTAGAACACAAAAGTAGGCTTCAGGCATGAAAATGATGGTGGGCTAGGACAAGGAAGTAGGCTCAGATATTCTGGTTATTTTGATAAGCCCTTAGAAACAGTGATTATGGAAGTGATCATGGGACTTTGTTTATTGTCTTGCTTGTTCTTTGACTATTTGTGTTTATTGTCTTGCTTGCTCCATGACTATTTGCATGTATTGTGTTGCTAGTTCCTCAACCTAGAACTGACCTTAATACTTGAATGAAATTAAAATGGTATAAAAGCAAAAGTAAAATTAAATAAAAGTTAAAAAAATAAAAAAACAAACAACAACAACAACAACAACAAAGAATGGTTGTGTAAAACACTGTGTGGCCATGCCGCCAGCATTTACTAAGCCCAGATGCCCTGGAGCCACTTCATTTGTGAACATTAGGTTTATGGAAATTTCCAGATTCTGTATCCATTGGTATCCATTGTTTCCATCACAAATGCTCTTCTATTTTGACTAATGTATCAAATTAATAAAACAACTTCAGTACTGTTTTTAGAGCAATCCTTCCTTTAAAATTATTGAGAACAAAGAAAAATCTTTATTAGGAAACTCAAAAGAGAGATAATAATATAGCATGTCAATAGATCTGAGGACCATTATCAAATATCTAAATGCTAATATATTCCTCTGGGAAAGAAACAGTCAATCCCTTATTTTAAATTAGATAATAAACTCTATTCTTAACGACATTACCTTACAAACTGATAAATCAGAAAGTGTTTCTATCAGACAGAAAAATACATAGAGTTCATACTTTCTTTATCTTTGGTGGACATTCATTATGTATTTGGTGGTTTGAATAACAATGACATCCATAGGCTCATATATTTGAGTGCTTAGAGAGTGACACTACTTAGAAGGGATAAAATGTGTGTCTTTCTTGGGGAAACTGCAGCCTTGTTGGAATAAGTATGTCACTGGAAGAGGGCTTTCAGATTCCAGAAACTCAAGTCAGACCCAGAGGCTGTCTCTCTCTCTCTCTCTCTCTCTCTCTCTCTCTCTCTCTCTTTCTCTCTCTCTTCTGCTTACAAATCTGGGTGTAGAGTTCTCAGCTTCTTCTCCAGAATCAACTCTGTCTGTATTTTGCCATGCTTACTGTTATGATGGTAATGATGGTAATGGTTAATACCTCTGAAACTCTACACCAGTCCCAATTACATGCTTTCCTTTATAAGATTTGCTATATTAATGATAAGTAACATCTATGAGAGTGGTTGTTCTCAAGAGAAGGAAGGGAAGGCAGGTAAATACTATTATCGTTACATTATATAGATGTATAAAATCATAATTTATTATTAAATTGCATAATTTAATAGTGCTTATAATCAAAATAAATAAAATTAAAAGCATTCAATGTCTTATCTTATTATTAATAAAAGATAAGATTTAGAAAATGCTCATGGATTAAATCAAGAATCTAAATTTACGAGTTGCATACAGTGGAATGAAGCAAGTATTACACAGAAAGCATTTTAGTCCCAGATAGAATTAAAAGACTATACTTTAATTTATAAATTTGTAACTGCTTGTGATATTTCTACAGTAGAGTGTTTTAAAAAGATATCATCAAGTTGATTAATGATACAATAAACACTTGGTAGTCATGATCATTGTTGTAAATAATGTTCATAAATTCTTTGATACATGATTATTTTATATGACTAAAAACGGTTCAAGCAATAGATCTATATAGTCTTCAATAAAAACTGTTTCTTAGGATTTTTCTTTAATGAAATGACATTTCTTTTGAGATGGTGACTCAGTGTGTAGTTCTAACAAGTCTTGAACTTCTTATTTAGAACAGACTAGGCTCAAACTCACAGAGACCAACCTTTGTCTGCTATTTTTTCTGGAATTAAAGGCCACTAATGAACAGAATTTGGTCGAAATAACCAAGTAATATTTATTGATGATTCAAGAATACTTTATAATTTTATTTTTGTTATTTTAACTATGTCATGTGGTGACTACCGCCAAATCACAGGTGCATGCTTAGAAGCTAGGATCCCGGTACCAATAAAGAACAGAATGCTGCCTACTGCACATCTCCATGTCAGCCTCAAAAATTTCTGATGCACCAAAACTTTGGTGATGGTATTTACTGTTTTAAAGCTACTAATTGGCGGGTAATTTGTTACAACCAATAGATACCATTGTCAAATTTCTGAACATTTTAGATTTTCTACACTTCTTAAACTCTACCTGTCACTATTATATTGAATAAATGGTTTAGCTCCTTTAAAATATCTGCTATGTAGCTTCAATGTGGAAACCACAAAAACACAACCAATAAATGTTTACAAATGAATCTCAATGGATATAAACACATCCTGTCTGGAAAATTTTCACTAATTTTAAAGTAATTTTATCTAAAACTAATAAATCTGGGGAATCCCAAGACATGAAGAGTATTGGTAAAGTCTCAAGAAGGCTGGAATCAAATGAATGTGTAAAGATAGGAAGTGGGATATAAACTTTAGTAAGATAATTTTATGGTATAATTTCACAACAACTGTGCTTTTATTGGTATTATACATTTCCACACTTAAAAAAAAATATCATTATGACTTACAGTGGAAAATAGGATTTTATATTTAATTTTTTCCTATATCCTCCAATCTTTTTAGTTATTTAAATTTTGTACACTTGCTTTTATCATCCTGTATATAATGTTACATTTGTTATTTTTAAAATTTATATGTAATACATTGACCTTTAAGTATACAGAAATTATTTTATTATTATTTCTTTTTACATATGTGCATATTCATATATACACATTTTGTTCAATCTCAATGTTTTGCTAATATTGCTATCAGGGCAGTGCTAGTGCTTGCCTTCAATACCAGCAGAAACTGAAACAGGTAGATCTCTATAAGTTCTAGGATATCCTGTTCCATAGAGCTTGTTCCAGGACAACCAAGGCTACACATACACACACACACACACACACACACACACACACACACACACAAACTTGGAAACTCAAAATAATATTGTGGCTCCATATTTACAACTGTAACTTCGTTGTTTAATGCAAAATTTTAACATGGTTGTATTTCCTTTAAAAAATTGTTTCTTAAAGGTATAAGCTGGAGAGCTTTTTCAAGATTTATTGTTTCATAATTCTACAAACGTGTCTAAAACCTTTTCTCAAATAGAACAAAAATCTCAGTATTCTATGCTGCTGTTTTCATTTGGCATGCATTCAGCTTCCTGGCAGCCAATGCTGGAATCTGTACAGGCTTTTCAGCTCACAGGATCTGGGGCAACTTTTTTCCTCTAGGTCAGGCATTCCTGCTGTGGAGGTGATGTAGGGACTCTAGACTCAATGTTATTCTCACAATAGGCAATTCCTTTATTATGCATCTCATCTCTTGCCCCCACCTTCAGAAGTGTCCAGGGTTTCTAAATATTTAGTCTTCCTGGGTTACTTTAATTGTACATGTCACCTGCACTAACTTAGCAAGGCAGAGAAATATCAATCCTGATCAGTTATATTTCAATTACCACCATTTTGTTTGCTAAAATTGTATCATAAAGTGTCTCATCTCTTTTTCTTTGTTTATTTGTGTATTAAAGCCTTCAAAGTAATATTTTGCAATATTCATGGTGAACTCACAGAAAAATAATTTATAAGACTCACAAAAATGGATATACACAAATATACACACTTTCATTCTTTTTTAAAAAATTTGTTCATCTCCTTTCTACATGTAAGGGTGCTTCAACCACACAGATGTCGATGTACCACATGTGTACCTGGTACCCACAGAGGCCTTTAGGTCCTCTGACATTGGATTTGTAAACAGTGATGATTCCATGTGTTTTTTTAAAATGGAGCATGGGATCTCTAAAAGAGCAACCAGTACTCTTACAAGCTGAGCCATCTTTGTCCCTCTTCACACACAACCCATTTTTACATTATCTGCAGTATTCAGAGGAAAGTATGGGGCTAGATTTAAGCAATGAAAGTGATAGCTGTGTTTAGTTATTTAAATTTTTCAGGTTACCTGTTGTGCGGGAAAAGGAGAAGAATCTGTAGCAAGGTTCTATATTTTCAAGAGGCAGAAATAGTGTTTTCAAAGAGATTTACTACAATGGTGAAGTTATGTAGCCTGTACCTCACACTTTCCCTTAGTCATGTTAGATTAGCAGTTTCATTGTAAATGCCACACAGCTTGTTTCAGCTCTACAGAATGAGCTATGTGTAACAAAGTAGAAAATCTGAAGATGTCATAGAAAATCAGCAAATTCCAAGAATACATAATGTCTACCTAGTTTTCTATTCTTATTGCATATTTTGTGCATATTTTATGAATATATATTTAAATCTTGCCTTTCAGTTTCCAGTGTTAAATGAAATTAGTTTGATAAAATCCTTATATTCTACATTTGAAAATGTCAAGAACAGATAAGGTGATCAAATGGAATTGTTATATGACACTAGAAACTATATCAGAAAGTGTTCACTCACTTCTTTTGTTGATGTGAAACAAAGTGAGTTGATAAAGAGAGACTGTGTTTGACACAAACATTACAATGCTAAATTAATCTAGGTGTACTAAAGGCTGACATGTGTAGACTTAGTGGGTCACTATAAAGCATTTCCACTGCCTTGGCCACTGAAAGACTACTTCTGGGCTTTGATTTTATTTCTTAAATATATAGCAGATGACTAACATGCACATTGAAGATATTTAATTATGAGTAATCACAAAGGCTTACCTGGAATGTATGAACTGATTTGTAGTTAGTTGATAAGTGACTTCCCTGGTATCCCTGGTGTGTGGATGTTCTTGCTTTTTGGTTGGGGGAAGGTATGCAATAGATGATTGGGCTTTTGGACTTTTTCCCATATCTCTACCTTCTCTGTCTCCCAATTCTGTTTTCTAACATAAGCAGTAAGCCAACACAACTTTAATATGTTTCAGAGAAGAGGCCAGATTCATTCCTTTGCCACAGCAGCCAACACGTTCCATACAGAGTTGCCATTTCCCTCCAGGGAGATATTATATAATTATATTAATTTTTCTTTATAATTGTATTATTCCCTAGATACTACTGAAGAACCTTAAGGATTTTAAATTACAGACTTCTCATTACTTTCCATACATATTATTCCTCTGACCTGAAATCACTAATAACTCCACTCCCATTCTTTCTCACTATGCTCTTCCTTAAAAAAAAAAAATTGTAGCATTAATAGCACATTCTAGGAATGTGTCCTGCAACTAAATTACATCTCCAAGCTACTGGTCTTTGAGCCAAGATCTCACTGTGTTGCTCAAGCTTGCCTTGCACTCAATTTAAACCTCAAGATGATTTCAAACTCTCCATCGTGCTGGAGTTTACCAAGGCATAGAGCTCCAGACATGTGCCTTCAAAGCCTACAGCAACATTTTATCTGGCTCATCTTCTAAAGATGTTACATATGCCTACTAAAAGACAACTTCCTTCTAGGCTCTAATTCTGTTTCCTCAATTGATGAAATGTCATAAAAATCATTTGCCAAACATCCAGATAAATAATTGTAAACACAAATTAAATGATGATACTAAAGAAGGAATCTTCCCTTTTGCAATTAGGAGTCTGTATCAGTTGATTGACAGTAAAGGAAAATCCTAACTCATAACTGCTTAGGTTTTTTTTTTCCTCTCCACAAATATTTTAAAGTAAATGAGCATCAGTATGTGATGTTCTTATTTCACTGTGTGTGGGCATGGATCCTGTTAGGCGGAGTTGTGGTTCCCAGGGCTCCGGGGAGCAGAAGTGCAGGAATTTGACTGAGTTCACTCCATGAATGCTGGGCTGACGCTATTGGCTGACCCGGAAGGCTGGTAGTCTTTGTCTTTGGGTTCCCAGACTCTGGGGGGGGGGGGGTGTTGGAAGAACAGAGACTGGAGGCTTACAGGTGGAAACAGCCTGCAGCCAGAGGAACTAGGGGGAGGGAAGCCTAGATAGTGACCTGCAGGTTAGACTATTGGTTGGTAAGGCACTCACTTGCCTGGATCAAGGCTCTGATCCACTAGCTTGTTTGAATTGGTGGCCTTCACAGAAAGAATGTAGGGAGGTCCTCAGGTGGGAGATTAGGTGGCAATGGCTTATTAGTTAAAGGCCTTCTCCTCGATTTCCCATAGGGGAGGGGGCAAAGACACAAGGAAGTCCATAGTTTTAAAGGGTTTATTGTCATGGTGGAAAGTAGATGAATCTGGCTACACCCCCAGTACCCCCAGGGCAGGCCTTTGGTTAAATACCATTTGTAAGAAGGAGGGTCTGGAAAGGAATGCTTAATTGGCTATGCCCTCTGGCCTTCAGGTAACTCATTAATATAGAAATCTCTTGAGGCTGAGGCCTGTAGTCATGCTCTCTACCTGTGGAGGGGCTGGTAGGTGAGTTGCCCTACTTGTCTGAAAGGCACTGATCAATTGGAGGTCTTAGACCTTGTGTCAGGATCCTGGAGTCTGGGAGCTTAGGGAAATACATGCCATCCCTCGCAGGCATGTTGGGTCTCTGGCTATCTCTAGCCAGTGCTCTACCAGAAACCAAGCAATCCTTTCATGGTCCCACATCAGTATAAATGTCTGAGGTTTTTTTTTTCATTTTTATTAGTTCTTTTAAAGTTAGAACAGTGTGTTCTGAGCACATTGACCCTCCACAGTTGCTCGAGATTAACCTTTTCTTACTACTCTCCCAACTTTTTGCTTTGTTTTTAAACTTCAATTCGTTTTTTTGTTTTTTTTTGTTTGTTTGTTTTTCAGGACATGTTACTCTTCATTGTGATGCTCAGTGGAACATCTGTAAACCAGCTTACTGTAGTGGTGACAGCTGAGAAATTTCAACTCCAATATGAGCTGCTCGAATATTCTTTGATGTGTTGTCTTCCATTACAATGCAACTGAGTTGCATCTCAAGCTTATCTGGGGATATATTCTTAGAGAAAACTGTTTTCCTTCTTTTAGCAGCTGCAGCTTACAATTATAGTTAGCTCATGACTATGGGTAGAACTGAATATCCAACCTCCCTCTCTATCCTGAGATTTGATCTGTTTCAGTCTTTCATGGTTTTTGTGCATGCTGTAACAACCATGTGAGTTCATATATGCTGTGTCCACAAATGTTACCTTAAACTTGTCTGCTGCCATTGCCTCCTAAATTCTTTTTTTGACACCTCTTTTGCAATGATCCCTGAGAATTGAAAGTAAGAGTGCAGTATATATTTTTCCCTTTACGGCTGAGCATTCTGCAGTTTCATATTTTCTGAATGTTAAACAGGTGTGAATTTCTCTGTTAAATATCATTTAGTTTAAGGATAATTGTTTTAGATGATGATTGAAAGAAGAATTTGACATTGAGCAGAAAATAAAGCAATAGTAGTTTGTTTAATGCTGTGTCTATTTAGAAGTATAAGAGTGGAAGGTTCTTCCCTTAACCCTATGCCCTCTCTAGTCATTGGTTCTTGTCCAAAAATCATGTTAGCAATGGGTAATATCTTAAATCCAATTGAATGGTGTTTGGTGTTTAGTCACTCCCATGACGTTCATTTCCCTATTGCACCAGTGGACATACCTTGCCAGGTCAGCTATTATAGCTGGAAGTGCACACGAGAGAGTGTTATTGGTAGTTATTTCTATCCTCTGGCACATGTATATCACCTTTTAGCACTACAAAAGGTAGCTAGTAGGGATGAAGCTGCCAGATATATCCCAGCTTGAATTCAATATGTTTTTGACACAAGTATGTGGTGTGCTCAGAAATAAGGTCTTACTATGAAGTTCTGGACTGTAACCAAGATCAATGAAAATACTTTATAATGTTCTGGGGTCAAGAGCTTCTTATATAGGAAACAGTGGGCCAACAACTCCAAAAAATGTAATCCGTAGATAGAATTGGACTTTTTATGTATTAACCTCTGATGTCTATTAGGGGTATTGTTACCCTGTTACAGATTAAACTCAACTCTCTCTCTCTCTCTCTCTCTCTCTCTCTCTCTCTCTCTCTCTCTCTCTCTCTCTCTGTGATGTATGCAAGTATGTGTATCTGTATATGAAAGCTTCAACATCTGTATGCTTTCATTTGCCTTATTTTTTTTTGTAGGTTAATGTTATATACTCCATCACAAAGATTCTCCTCTACCTGACCCTTTGTTTCCCTAACCCCAGG
Source organism: Rhabdomys pumilio (assembly GCA_030674055.1). Lineage (NCBI taxonomy): Eukaryota > Metazoa > Chordata > Mammalia > Rodentia > Muridae > Rhabdomys > Rhabdomys pumilio. The sequence goes on from JANHMN010000002.1 coordinate 114,191,379, forward strand.
TTGAGCCTTCCTATTTCATTATTCTTGTTCAATACTTTATACCACTGCATTTTATCAAACAATAGAAAGTTTCTTTTATAGGATACTTGCTGTGCATACCATTCAGGACCTAAATTACTTAACCAGATCATTTGATTTTTCATTTTGCCTTCACAATTTTAGTGAAAAAATAGCATTTACTCTCAAATTCTGGTCTAGATTTTCAGTTTTCAAAATACTTGTCCTCTACTTATATCTCTAACACAGTTTAGATAAAACTTAGTCTTTGAAAAAGCCTATGGTCCAAATCATCTCATGTCTCTCTCATAGTACCCTTAATCATGTTATCAGTTTCACTTAGTCTTTCAAAAGAAAATTTAACCACAAAACTCAAGAACCAAATAAATATTTACATAATAGTTCTCTGGCAGTTCTATTATTTACAAACATGTTAGATATTAACCTCATTCTACTGTCAAAATTAATTATAAAATGTTAAGGAAATGAAAGGATTGTTTTAGAAAGAAATGTACTTTAAGTTAATAAATGTCTCGAGCCTGAGAGGTGGCTTATTTATTAAGAGATATTATAGTTCTTGCATAGAACTGAGGGGTTGGTTCACTGAACCTAAATGATAGTATATCATCATCTGTAATTACAAATATATGTGATCTGACTCTATCTTCTGATTGCCATAAGCATTGGGTACACAGGTAACATATGAACATACATAAAAGCAAAAGATTAATACACAAAGGGCAAAATAATCAAAATATAATTTTGAATAATTAGTGTCTTTTGTTTCAACAAAGTCAATGAAACCCAAATGGTTTGTGTAATTTGTCTGATATAGATAGATCTTATTTTTGAAACTCACATTGAGCCAATATGAAAATCCTCAAGAAGTCTCAGAATTGGGAATGGAATACAAGTAATGAGCACCACAGGTAGCAGTTGTTAGGGGATGAAGAATTCATAATAATCTACCTATGAGAGTCCTAAAGTTAGCTGAGTGTAGCCCAAGTAGGTTTTTCAATGGCAGATGTCAGTAGATACAGAAAGTTTTAGTAAAATCATCAATATTGAAATCTATTTGCAACTATAAATAATTGCTAATGACATACTCTGAATAATATTTATATAAAATTATTTGATAATGGCATATACTTTACAAGAGAAATATATGTTGATACTTGGAACTATATTGCATTAAAATATTTATCATGTAAATATATAAAGCTGTCAAACAATAAACACAGAAGAGGGAAAGAAACTAGAGGCCCTGCATGTCATACTCATGCTTTATCTTTTAACAAATGATGTCCTGAATCACCTCAGGACAACCAACCATTCTTCCAGGCAGAAGACCATCACTAGAAGAACCTTCCAACTTTAAACTTCAGGTTCACAAGTCCAAATAAACATCTCTTTTTTATAATGATACTGCAATAAGCATTCAATTTTATTAATTGTAATAAAAATGAGATAATATAAGAAGTTCTGGTTTTTCAAAGTGACTTACATATGGATACACCAATTGACTTCTCTATAAGCCAAGATATAAGGTAAAGATCATTTTAGCAAACATTTTAACTTTATTTAATGCATGATAAGATACATCAGATAATATATATATGATAATGAGCACAGATGAATTATCTGTGAAATTCCATGGGCAAAGCTGGAGCTTTAGTTACTGGGACCATAATCTTGCCCTTTCATGTGATTTCTATGAATATGGATGGACAGCACTTAAGAGCCTAAAATAAAAGCCCTGGGTAAACACACAGAATGAGATGGAATATAGATGGCTATTTGCATAATCCAGACATTAAACATGTTGCTTTGATCATCTAGATTTTACCAACAAATGTTTTTGCCCAGTATGTAAGCCCTTAATGTAATTCCCCTTGGCACATTGCATGAGGAAGCATAATCATGGTGCATTCCTTTAAGTTCCAAAGCTTGGTAAATATACTCTTGACAGTTCCAATTTTATTCAGTCATATTTCTTCAAAATAAAAAAATGTAAAGCTATAAGGCAGAGTAAAATTTACATCCAATCTAGAAAAAGAAAACTAAAGAGAAGCTTTATGTCATCATTTGTATGTCTGTTAAAAATAACTGAAAATGGATTCTGTTCATAACTGGAGAGATAATTTAATTTTGATTTGTGATGAAATGGAAAATGATTATATGTAAAATTTCCATTTAGGCTTGAATATCTGTAACTCAGTGGAATTCTAGATCCTGCCCTCCTTCCTACCAGACATGAGGCTCTTTGATCTCTCTTAAGGAGGATTGAATATGTGAAGAGGTCCCAATGCTCTCAGAGACACAAACAGCAAACTGGCTCTACTGTGTACTTTTAGGAAGCTATGGCAGTCTTTTCCTTAAGAGAATTAATGACTCAGAATTTTCAGCTAACAGAGAAGGCAGTCATTAAGTTTAGACAGGATCCTACCAGTTCTAAAATTATTTACTCCAAAGACTGAGCTTAAGGTCAGTCTCAGAAACAGCAAGATCCTGTTTCAAAATGAAGAGAAAGTGAGGGTGGGAATAATGAGACTGTATGGTAACCTCAAAAATAAATAATCTTAAAAATTAAAACAACTCAAAAATAGGGATGGGAATAAACTAGTGCATATTTGACATATGAGAGAGAAACCCAGTTTAATTTCCTAGTGGCATAAAAAAATCAATCAATTAATCAAACAAAACACCTCCGATGACATTAATGCAAGTGTAAAATAATAAAATCATGTTAGGATAGGATCTAAATAAGAGTAACAAGAAAATAATAAGAAAAAGAAACTCTTTGAATACACACATACATCTCTACACACATACATATATATATAACCCTACAACACAAACATTCCCACTCACATATGATTACACACATGTGTACACCACACACATACATATACTCAGAACACATATATAAATGCATACATACATACATACATACATACATACATACATACATTTTTCCTGGAGAACATTTTATTAAACAAAAAGGACAGTTAAGATGCAAAAATTATCGTGACAATTCCCTAACCTGGTTTTGCTGTACTTACATATAAGTAAGCTACGCTGGAAAAAATTTCTATTAAGAAAAGTGATGTAATGTTTATTAACATTTACTGGTGCTACTTTGAGTTGCTCTTTAAACCTCAGCTTAAAACACTTCTTTCACACCAACTTGAGGGTTAGTTTTGGAATGCTAATTTATGTGGATTTAGAAATTGGCGAGGTGATGTGAGTTCCTCTCCGTATTACTGCTTTTGAGCTGGCAAGAATATCTGTGGAACACATGATACTTGTTACAAGAAGTGTTTCTGTAATCACTGCCTAGCTTTCTTGATGACAAGCTATAGTGATATTCACAGAAACCACAGACTGAATCCTGCTTAAGCTTCTCTGATTCTTACATTATACTTATGTTCAATCTCCAATTTCCAGAATATTCAGAACCAGAGTATTCAATGTCACGTATTGCTTATGGGATAGTTCAATAATGGCTCTTATGCACTAGCTTCTAAAGTTGGTTGTTGCTTTGGTTTTGGGGAATTCATTCTTTAGTTCTGTATTCTTCCCTCTAACAATTTTGGAAGGCTAGCATTATTACCTACGTTGCAGGCATGTAGAGCACAGAAGTGAGTAATCATAGAGGTCAATAGAAATCTTCAAAAAAAAAAAAGCAAAACAAAAATAAATGAGCAAACAAAACTAAACCAAACAATAACCATAAAAAAGAATCTAAGCAAAATTCACTAGGGCCCAATAACCAGTATGAACATGTGTGTCTCATGTGTGGACTGTTCATTAATTTGTAAAGGTAAAATTTAATTTCTATTAGCAATCACAGGATTTTGAAAGCCAAGAACATTGGATGCCTGACAAAGAAAGTAGATTGGTCCATAAGCTTTTGGGGCTACCCAGACTACTGGAATACAGATGAAACCACCACAAAGGCCTAAGTGTTCCAGAGAGTACTTCATGTAGTCGGTTTCAGGCTAGCTTCTGTTCACTTTTTCATTGTCCTTTCATTTCTCCCTGATGGAAGGAGGTGTTTATTCTGTGACATTGTGCCTTGGAGCTATGAAACTCATTTTGACAGGGGTCTCACAGTTGAGAAAGTCACATGCACATCAGAGAAGGTTCTGAAATTTAAAAAGTGCTTTGATTGTTAAGAATGCAGGGATATTTGAAATTGGAGTGATCACATTATGAGATAGCTACTGACATATGGATTGAGAGAGGAGTTTCATAGTCTCAATTTAACATTTTTCTCCAAATTGAGTGTGCATGAATTTGGCTCTAATGAACTTTGCTTAGATTTTTTTTTTTTTGGTGGTTGTTGTTTGGTTTAGTTTTGTTTGCTCATTTATTTTTGTTTGGCTATTTTTTTGTTTATAGTCTGTGCACAGTTAACTGCACTGGAGGAAGTGGGTCACTGAGCGATGGGTTAGACAGTTGCAGATAGCCAGCTTGTGACCTGAGGTCTTTGTAGCTTCCCTATTCACTGGGGCATAGCAAGCTATAGTGAAAGCTTCTGCAGACACATATAAAACCACAGCTGCCATGCCTTCCTGGTCATGACATTATATCCTCATGAGCAATGAGCCCAAAAGAATTTTTCTTCCCATAAGTTTTTCTCTATTAGGCAAAAGTACAATGTACTTAATACAAATAATAATACTTACTTAATAAACTTTTATACAGTTTCTAGAAACTATTATTTTATTATAAAGGTTAATACAGCATTGTAATCTGTTTAAGCTATTGTTCAAAAATAATTTGTGTATGCACATTAAGTATTTATTCAGTCTTCTCTGAAGCCTTTTGAGCAATTTTTTTTTAATAATTGCATTTCTGTTAGCATTCTGTTCATCCACACCTCTCCCAGCAAGGCCCACTAACCTGTCTACAGCAACTTAAGACTTGTTTAGCATTCCACTCAAACTTTTAGAATTTCTTCTCGCAAATCATTTCCTAAATTCTATGAACCATATACTCGTGCTAATCACTAAATGGCATCACTTCTCAGCATGAATTTTCTGTAACTGTTAATTTTTCTTGTCACTGTGACCAAGTACATGACAGAAGAAATTTAGCAGCGTTGCTTTTGGCTTATTGTTTAAGAGACTGCAGTTTAAAGGGAAGGCATGGTTAAAGGTACTTAATTCATGGCAGTAAGAACCCAGGGTACAGGTATCTAATTTAGTAGACGAGGAAGCATGGAAAGACGAAGCCTTGACTAAGCCTATGCTAAATTAGTAGCACACCAACTCAAGGTCCCTCAATCTTCAAAAAGAGTATTGCCAGATGGAGACCTAATATCAAAACTAATGATCTTGTGAGACACTTAATATTCAAACCATAAAATCATTAAATTATAAGGACAAATACTGTAAGAATAAAATGAAAATAATTTTTGAATGTAGGTGATTTACTCACACATTCAAAACACAATAAGTTTTCAGTGTTAGGAGTTTTATGTACATTGTTTAAAGTATTATGTTTGAGGAATTATTTCATGCTTATCACACTCTCTGGAGACTATCTGCCAGAATGTTGATTGATTAATTTGTCACCAGATATTCCCCAAACTAGCACTATATAACAGAAACTGTCTGTAAAAATACAATTGATATGGAAATGTGGATGAGGGAATTTTTATAAGGCTTTATCCCAGAAGAAGAATAACAGGCAATTCGTTAATTTATGTTTGATAAGAGAAGGAAAATCACTCTTTTCCAAGGATGAGTCTTCAATAAAATTATCCAAATCTCAAGATGTCAGCACTAAACATATATACACAAGACTATATAAAGTCAATATGTGATGTATGTGTGTATATGTATGTGTGTGTACATATATGTGTGTGAAGTATGTGTATGTATATGTGTGTTTGTACATATATACATTCATGTGTGTGAGTATATATATATCTATCTATATATATATAGATATATATATATTAGAATTTGAAAAAGAGTTAGGGGACACAGGAGAAATTGAAAGAAGAGGAAGAAGTGTATAGATGGAGTATTCATATATGAAGTTATTGAAACCATTTGTAATTTTTAAAACACAAAATGCAAAGAGCCCAAATTGGAAAGGTAAATCGTAAGCCTTCTGGGTTTTATGAAAAATTTAGAAAGATAGTAGTGTTTCCCTATACAATTTTACTTCTAGAGAACTGGTCAATTTAAGAATGAGTCCTAAGCATAATGTACGCCCTTATAGTACATTACAGTGCCATTGTTTTGCTGTTTTGTTCTCCAGAATTTCTGCCATTGTGGTTGTGCAGTTTTCTAACACTTAACTACAACTTGGTCAATACCAAATACATTTCTAAATTAGTTTCAGACTGTATTTTATATATTTTCTTCTACCAAAACATACTTCAGACTTTTCCTTTGAAAAATTTATTTTAATATGTTCAAATCATGATCACAGTTATAATTTCTCTACATTTTTATACTTATAGTGGTACTGGATTTGACGCCCTGAATTATAGTCTTTGAATCCTCTGTGCATATTATAAATAGTTGAATCATTCATAAAGAAAGGCTAGAATAAATAATACTTGCAGGCATTTTATACATATATACAACTTTATTGTGATTATCCACAAATGTGGTAGAGATGAAAAAATGGTTGAGACAATAAAACTTTAAAGGTGCTATGAGTCCTTTAAAACAACATACTCACACCTTGGCCATGGAAACAGGTAGGAAAATTTTAGTCATCACTTCTTCTCCAAATCACACCCCCTCCAATCCTATACCCAGCTATGTAATAGAAGGCCTGCTGAAGACTCCCTTCTACTTTCAAACAATCTTCAGTGGATTATGTACATTCTACCCTTTCTCCACAGACCCATTTCTTTACCCTAAGTTCTACCTCCAGCAGGCACATCCTAGAAACCCACAGACCACTCTGGCTAGCACAGAAGGTAGGCTAACTGGAGATCTCCGCCTCCTCCTCCTAGATTTATCCAAGTCCAATTGCATAGTATCATTCTCAGCTCTGCAGCAATCTTCTGCTGTGTCCTCCTCCTCACACTTTGCCCCATCCCCAGTGTACTAAGCAGATCCTGTTGAAATACCCTCCTTCTTTCCCTCTTATAAAAAGCTTCTTCACTTCCCTGAGTCCATCTCCATTCTCAAGTCTCAGACATCAATTCCAAAAACCACATTTTAACTGAAAACTGCAAATAAGCATACAGATAAAGACTCTAGGAAATTTTTCTACAGGAAGAAGACAGCCACCACACTCTCTGAAGAACCAGAAAGAAACAGACACCAAGGAACAGTATACTGAGCCAACAAATATAAGACAAGGTATAGATATAAGCACCTAGAATTACAATCTTTCCAATCTAAGATGCTGAGATAGCAACATAAAAACACAAATAATAACTGACACAACAATTTGACTCCAATAAAGCCCATACCACTTCAGGCCCTGTGTATGCCAATGTATGTGAAACACATTTAGGAACAGCTCTTATGAATATGATAGATATCCTTAAAGAGAAAAAGAATAACTCCTTTAAAGAAGTCTATGAAAACATAAACAGTAGAAACAAATGAAAAAATCATTAAAGACCATAGAGGATTAAAGCTAGATATCAGCAACTAAAGAAACAACAGAAAGTTTACAAAACAACTCTCTACTGAATGAAAATGGGTCAAGGTAGAATTTATTTAAAAAAGGAAAAAAAACCTCAAAATTTTTCTAGACTAGAATGAAAATAAATTAACAGCAGATCTAAACGTCTGGGATATAATGAAGGCTGCTGTTAGGGAAAATGTCATAGCACTAAGTGCTTACAAAGAACATTTTCAGAGATTTCATACTAGCAATTTGATAGCATACATGAAATCTCTAAAATAAGACATCAATGACAAAATTCCAAAGAGGAATAGATGGCAGAATGTAATCAATCTCTGAACTGAAATCAGCAAGAAACAAACAAAAAAAAAATGAAATAAAAATAACAATTAATAGGAAAAAAAAGAAATGGTGCTTTGAGAAAATCAATAAGACTGAGAAACCCTTATCCAAATTAACTAAAAGCATGAGAACGAATATCCAAACTAACAAAAGCAAAACTCAAAGTAGAAACATAAATGCAGTCACTAAGGAAGTCAATACTTTAAATCTTGTATTCCACCAAATTAGAAAATCTAAAAGAATTGGATAATTTTCTGAATATCTACCACTTACCAAAGTTAAAATAAGATCATATAAGATATTGAAACAGAACTATAATACCTTGTTAATTAGAAACAATCATTAAAATTCTCCCACTGAAGAAAGTCTATGGCCAGGTGATTTTAGTGCAGAATTCTACCAGGCCTTTGAAGAAGAGGTATTGTCAATATTCCTTATATTATTCTGCAAAACAGAATTTGAAGGAACATTTCCCAATTCATTTTATGAGTCCATGGTCCCCATGATACTCAAATCACATAAAAACCCCAAAACATCAACAAGAACAAGAACAACAACAACAACAACAATAAAGAATTTCAGACCAATTTCTCTTATGAACATATGTGCAAAAGTCCTCGAAACAACAACAACCAACCAACCAACAAACAAAAATAATCACTTTCAAAGTGAAACTATATATGCCAAAATGATCATGCACCATGATCAAGTGGGCTTCATTGTAGAGATGATAGATTATTTAATGTATAAAAACCAATAAATGTAATCCATTATAAAACAAATTGAAAGAAAAGAATCACAAGACCATAGCATTAGATGCAGACAAGTTTTGTGTAAATCCAACACCACTTCATGATAAAAATCCTGGGTAGATTAGGGATACTAGGGACATACATGACTATAATAAATGCAATTTAAGTAAGCAGATAGCCAACATCAAATTACATGGAGAGAAACTAAAATCAGTTCTGAAAAATTAGGGACAAGACAAGGTTGTGCACTCTCTCAATAGCGTACCTATTCATATCATACTTTAAGTCTTAGCTAGGGCAATAAGACAACTGAAGGAGATCAAGCGGATAAAATTTGGAAAGGAAAAAGTCAAAGTATCTTTATTTGCACTTGATATGATAGTATATATAAACTCCCCTAAAAATTCCACCAGAGAACTCCTACAGCTGAGCAAAACTTTTAGTAAGGAAGCTGTATACAAAATTAATTCACAGAGATCAGTAGCCTTCCTATATACAAAAGACAAAGGTCTGAGAAAGAATTCAGGGAATAACATCATTCACAATAACCTTAAACACTGTAAAATATCGTTGAAGACCTCGGAACATGCAAGTAAAAGACTTGTAGGATAAACTTAAGGTAATTGAAGCAGAAATCAGAAGATGGAAAGATCTCTCATACACAGAGATAGGTAGAATTAGCATAGTAAAAATTGTGTTCCTGACAGGTATACAGCAGAGGACTGCCTGGTCTGGCCTCAGTGAGAGAAGATGAACCTAACCCTCAAGAGACTTGAGGCGCCAGGGAGTGGGGAGGATTGGTGGAGTGGAGGTTAGGGGAATGGGGACAACCCCTTGGAGACAGAGCGGTGGAGAAGGAGGTATGGTTGGGGACAAGACCAGGAGTGGGATGAAATTTGGACTGTAAAAATGGATTGAAAGATAAAAATAAGTAAGTTTAAAAAGAGAAAAATCAATCTACAGATCATATACATCCCCATCAAAATACTAACACAATTATTCATAGAACTTTAAAGGAAAATGTTCAGCTTCTCCCACTCCTCCCACACACGTAAAATACAAAAAACCCACACAAAACAGAATAGTTAAAACATTACTGAATGATTTAAAAAAACAACCAACTGATGGAGGTATCATGATTCCTAATTTAAGATGTGCTATGAAGCAATAGTAATAACAGAATTGTTTGCTATCGGCACAAAAAACATACAATGGAATCAAATTGAAGACCCAAAGATAAATTCACACACATTTGGCCACCTAAATCTACAAGATACATACTTATTACATTTCAGAAAGCTTAGCTTCAATTGGATCAAAGAACTTAACACAATGGAAAAATATTTTAATAACTATACATCTAATAGAGTGAAATATCTAATATATATATATATATATATATATAAGCTTAATATATATATATATATATATAAGCTTAAGAAACTAGATATCAAGAAAACAAATAACATTTAAAATTCTCAAAAGAGGAAATTCAGGCAGCTGAGAAAACCTTCTGCTGGACCTGGATTCAGAGAAGATGCACCTAACTCTCGAAAGACTTGGGGGCCCTGAGAATGGGGAGGTCTGGTTGGGGGTTGGGGGGACATCCTCTTGGAGATTGGGTTGGGGGAAGAGGTGTCGGATGTAAAAGAGTTGGAATGTGGACTGTGAGGGGAAAACAGTCTGAATAAAGATAAAAATAATAAATCAATGTTCTTCAAGAAATTGCAAATCAAAAGTATATTTCATCTTCCACCTGTCAGAATGGCTAAGTAAATCAGAAAAAGTGACAGCTCATGCTGGCGAGGTTATAGAGAAAACCTTATATATTGCTGGTGGGAGATCACTGTTATACAGCCACTGTGAAAATCAGTGTGGAGTTTCTTCAGGAAGATGAGAATCAATCTAGCTCAAGATCCAGCTATACTAATGTTAGGTATACACCTAAATGGATGCTTCATTTTAATACAAGACACTTGTTCAACTTTATACATTTCTTCTCTCTTCGTAATAGCCAGAAATTGGAAATAATATTGATGATGCTCAACAGAAGAGTGGCAAAAGAAAATCTCATTTATTTACACAGCTGAGTATTACTGAACTATTAAAAAAACTGACTTCATGGAATTTTCAGGGAAATACACAGAAATAGTAAAAATGATTTTTAGTAAAGTATTCTAGAATCAAAAAGACAATATGGTATGTAATAGGTTATATGTGAATATCAGCTGTGAAGTCACTAAAAAACAACCTACAATCTTTTCAATCACAAAGAATAGAGGCAAGAAGAAAAGACGGATTTTTTCAGGAAAAAGATATCAAAATGTATTTATGGATGGACTGGGGTTGTCTGGAAAAGGAGGACAAAGTGGGGTTGAGAAGAGTATAGTGGATGGTGGAAGAGAATATGAGGAGATACAAGTAAAATTAAGATTCTTTTGAAGGGTAATATGAAACCTTCTTACAGTAGATAACATGATTGTATAGGCTATAAATAAAATTGCCAAATAGTCAAGCAGAAAGAGTCCCAATTGGCCATGTCTGTCACCAAACAAAGCTTCCAGAACCAGATTTGGGTTACATCAACCGAGCTGTTAACTAAATGGGCCACATGGGAATCCCCAAATAGCCCATGCTGTGGCCAAGAAGAAATGAAGTCAACACCTATAACTCAGTGAACATGGAGATGTCAAGGTGGTGACTACATAGAGCTTTCATCCCAGTATTTCAGCATCTTTAGTACAGAAAAGAACTGTGCATTCAATCAAAAGAGTAATGTAAACACAAAGCCATCCATCCACAAATTCTTTGTCTGCAATGGAGCATTACCTGTTAGATGTGCCTGGGATATGGAAGAACAAAGTTTTTGGAAGTAGTCAGACAACATCTGATCTGACTTAAGTCAGACTTTATGAGAAGTAATTCATGTGTGCCACTGCTTGGTTGACTAAGAACCAGAGACTAAATATTCCAGGCACCTAAGTAAAAGACAAATCATACTGGTTTAAAACAAAAGAAAAAAGTGGTGATAAAATGAGTCTGCATAGATCTGTGCCTTCTTCAACCATCATTAGAAAAGCTTCCCTGTGTAGCAGATGAAAACAGATATAGAGACCCATAGCCAGACATTACACAGAGAATTAGAGGCCTTGGAACTATCAGTTCTAAGTGGAGATCTTCATCAAATCTCATATCTCAGAGGTCTGTGAACCACAAGAAAAAAGGAGGCAGAAACCATAAAATCAGAGGTGGGTAGAGAACATCAAGAATACAACGCCCTCTATGTCAGCATGAACAAAACTGATATGAATTCAGAGACCTAGTGCTTTGTGCATAAGGCCTGCAAAGAACCATACAAGGCCCTCTCCATTTTTATTTTAATTTCTAGTTTACAATTTTTAAGAGATTACTGAGTGTATGAATGAATGGGTCTCTGACACTTGTGATATCAATTAGGCTCCTTTTCTACTATTGTTTTGTCATGTCCAACTTCTATATTTTTTATCATATGTTTTATTTTGTTATATTTTTAAGGAATCAAACCCTAGCCATGTGGATGAAGGTTAACAGCTGAACTGTCATTTATATATGCTGGGAAAGGGAAAATTAATTTTCTCCAGTGGAAAATCACTATGCATATAAATCACACTAAAGCGATGTCTCATGTAAGTTAGTTTAGTTTTGTTTTTGTTGGACTTTTTTAAGTGTTGAAGTATTTTGTTTTCTAGATTTTGGGTGTCTTGTTGTTGTAATAGGTTTTTACTTTTTAACTAAATATTTTGTTATTGAATATTTTATTTACATTTCAGATGTTATCCCCTTACCCCATTTCCCCCTGCCCAGGGACCCCCTATTCTATTCTACCTCCTCCTGCTTCTATGAGGATGTGCCCCCAACCACCGACCCACTCCCACCTCCCCACCCTTGAATTCCCCCACACTGGACATCCAGCCTTCATGAACCAAGGATATCCTCTCCCACATATGCCTGACAAGGCCATCCTCCCTTACATATACAGCTGGAGCCATGGGCCCCTCCCTATGTGCTCCCAGGCTGGTGGGTTAGAACCTGAAAGCTCTGGTTGATTGGTACTGCTGCTCTCCTCATGGAGTCAAAAATCTTTTTGGCTCCTTTAATCTTCTCTCTAACTCCTCCATTGGGAACCCCATGATCAGTTCAATGGTTAGCTGTGAGCATCCACCTCTGAATATGTCAAACTCTGGCAGACCTCTAAGGAGACAGCTATATCAGGCTTCTGTCAGCATGTACTTCCTGACATCTACATCAGCATCTACCTTTAGTGACCCACACTTTGGTCTTCCTTCTTCATGAGCTTCATGTGGTCTGTGAGTTGCATCTTGGGTGTTGCAAGCTTCTGGGCTAATATATGATTATCAGTGAGTGAACACCATAGGTATTCTTTTGTGATTGGGTTACCTCACTCAGGATGATATTTTCTAGTTCCATCCATTTACCTAAGAATTTCTCGAATTCAGTGTTTTTAATAGCTGAGTAATACTCCATTGTGTAAATGTACCATAGTTTTGTATCCATTCCTCTGTTGAAGGATATCTGGGTTCTTTCCAGTTTCTGGCTATTATAAATAAGGCTGCCATGAACATAGTGGAGCATATGTCCTCGTTATATGTTGTAGTATTTTCTGGGTACATGTCCAGGAGTGGTGTAGCTAGGTCCTCAGGTAATGCTATGTCCAATTTTCTGAGGAACAGCCAGAGTGATTTCCAGAGTGATTGCACCAGCTTGCAATCCCACCAAAAATGGAGGAGTGTTCCTCTTTCTCCACATCTTCACCAGCATGTGCGATCATCTGTGTTTTTCATCTTAGCCAATCTGACTAGTGTGAGGTGGAATCTCAGGGTTGTTTTGATTTGCATTTCCCTGATAACTAAGGATGCTGGGCATTTCTTTAGGTGCTTCTAGGCCATTCGAGTTTCCTCAGTTGAGAATTCTTTGTTTAGCTCTGTATCACATTTTTAATAGGATTATTTGGTTGTCCGGAGTCTAATTTCTTGAGTTCTTTGTATATACTGGTTATTAGCCCCTTATCAGACGTAGCATTGGTAAAAATCTTTTCTCAATCTGTTTATTGCCATTTTGTTCTATTAGCTGTGTCCTTTGCCTTACAGAAGCTTTGCAATATGAGGTCCCATTTGTCAATTCTTGATCTTAGAACATTAGCCATTGGTGTTTTGTTCAGGAACCTTTCTCTTGTGCCCATGTGTTTGAGGCTCTTCCCTACTTTCTCTTCTATTAGTTTCAGTGAATCTGGTTTTATGTGAAGGTCGTTTATCCACTTGGACTTGAGCTTTGTACAAGGAGATAAGAATGAATTGGTTTGCATTCTTCTGCATGTTGACCTCTAGTTTAACCATGACTATTTGTTGAAAATGCTGTCCTTTTCCTACGGGACTGTTTTAGCTTCTTTGTCAAAGATCAAGAGACCATAGGTGAGTGGGTTCATTTCTGGGTCTTCAATTATATTCCATTGATCTTCCTGCCTGTCTCTGTACCAATACCATGCAGTTCTTATCACTATTGATCTGTAGTACAGCTTGAGTTCAGGGATGGTGGTTTTTCTCAGAATTTCTGTTATTGTTGAGAATAGTTTTCCGTATCATGTTTTTTTTTTTTAATTCCAGATGAATTTGAGAATTTCTCTTTGTAACTCTGTAAAGAATTGAGTTGAGATTTTAATGGGGATTGCTTTGAATCTGTAGATTGCTTTCAGCAAGATGGCCATTATTACTATATTAATCCTGCCAATCCATGAGCATGGGAGATCTTTCCATCTTCTGAGATCTTGTTCGATTTCTTTCTTCAGAGACTTGAAGTTCTTGTCATATAGATCTGTCACTTGCTTGGTTATATTAACTCCAAGGTATTTTATATTGTTTGTAACTATTGTAACAGGTGTCATTTCCCTACTTTCTTTCTCAGCCTGTTTATCTTTAGAATAAAGGAAGGCTACTGATTTGTTTGAGTTGATTTTATAACTTGCCACTTTGCTTAGTTGTTTGTCAGGTTTAGGAATTCTCTGTTGGAAGTTATGCGGTTTAAAATAAAATCAATTTTCAACCAAAAGTTATCAGATAAGATAAGGAAAGACAATTCATACTTGTCAAAGTAAAAATCTACCAAGATGAACTTGTTTTTTTAATTTAAAATATTTTATTAATATTTGTATAAATATATATGCTTATACATGTATACATATATACATACATATATAAACAATAATTAAATAATAAGATGTATTTAAAAAGTATGGAGGGTTGGTAAGAGTGGGAGGAAGGAAAGGTGAAAATTATATAAATACAGTGTTCATATATGAAATTCTCAAAAAGGAATCCAGTTTTTTAAAATGTTCAACAGATTAACTAACATTTTACAATATGAAGATAAATATGACCTAAAATTATGTTGAAGGACATTTTAACTCACTACAAACTTTGAAGTTTAAAATGATACCAATAAAAATTATCTTACCCAGCATACTAACACAAACCATAATAACATTTTATAATTCAAAATATTTCTGAGAACAAGAAAATAGATTGTCAGGAGCTAAGACAGCAGAACCAGGGGTACACTGTGTGTTAATTTTTTTATCAAATCATAATTTTTACTTTTTAACACAGGGGTTATAAACACATAAATGCAGGATGTGGGGAAGGGGATGACACTGGAGCATAGGTGTTCAGGGAGAGTACAGATATCTTCAGAACAGGGTATCAGCTGGGTGAAGGTTCAGGGGTCGGGTCACTATGACTCTTCCTATGATTCACTTGCAAGATGAACTTTTAATTCTGAACATCTCTGCTCCAAATGTAAGGGTACCACATTCATGAAACTTTACTAAAGCTCAAAGCAGACACTGCAACTCACACAATAATAGTGGGGGATTTCAATACCCCACTCTCAGCAATGGACAAATCATGGAAACAGAAACTAAACAGAGACACAGTGAAATTAACAGAAGTTATGAATCAAATGGTTTTTAACAGATATCTATAGAACATTTCATCCTAAAACAAACGAATATACCTTTTTCTCAACACCTCATGGTACCTTCTCTAAAATAGACAATATAATTGGTCACAAAACATGCCTTAACAGATACAAAAATATTGAAATAATCCCTTGCATCCTATCAGATCACCATGAACTAAGGCTTGTCTTCAATAATAACATAAACAATGGAAAGCCCACATACACCTGGAAACTGAACAACACTCTATTCAATGATGACTTGGTCAAGGAAGACATAAAGAAAAAAAATTAAAGACTTTTTAGAATTTAATGAAAATGAAGACTCTTCATTCCAAAACTTATGGGACAAAATGAAAGCAGTGATAAGGAAAAAAACTCATAGCTCTTAGTGTTTACAAAATGAAATGGAGAAAGCATACACTAGCACCCTAACAGCACATCTGAAAGCTCTAGAGCAAAAAGAAACAAATACATCCAAGAGAAGTAGACAACAGGAAATAATCAAACTCAGGGCTGCAATTAACCAAGTAGAAACAGAAAGAACTATACAAAGTATCAACAAAACCAGGAGCTGGTTCTTTGAGAAAATCAACAAGATGGATAAACTCTTAGCCAGACTAACCAGAGGTCACAGAGACAGTATCCAAATTAGTAAGATTAGAAATGAAAAAGCAGATGTAACAACAGAAGCTGAGGAAATTTAAAAAAAATTATCAGATCCTACTACAAAAGCTTACATTCAACAAAACTGGAAAATCTGGATGAAATGGACAATTTTCTAGAAAGATACCAAGTGCCAAAGTTAAATCAGGAGCAGAAACCATCTAAAACATTCCCATAACCCATAAAGAAATATCAGCAGTCATTAAAAGTTTCCCCACCAAAAAAAGCCTAGGGCCAGTTGGTTTTAGTGCAGAATTCTATTAGACCTTCAAAAAAGATCTAATACCGATTCTCTTCAAACTATTCCACAAAAGAGAAACAGAAGGAACTCAACCTAATTCGTAATATGATGCCACAATCATGCTCATACCTAAACCTCACAAAGACCCAACAAAGAAAGAGAACTTCAGATCAATCTCCCTTATGAATATCGATGCAAAAATACTCAATAAAATTCTCACAAACGGAATCCAAGAACACATCAAAACAATCATCCATCATGATCAAGTAGGCTTTATCCAAGGAATGCAGGGGTGGTTCAATATTTGGAAATCCATCAATGTAATCCACTATATAAACAAACTCAAAGAAAAAAACCACATGATCATCTCACTAGATCCTGAGAAAGCATTTGACAAAATTCAACATCCCTTCATGGTAAAAGTCTTGGAAAGATCAGGAATTCAAGGCCCATACCTAAACATAGTGAAAGCAATATACAGCAAACCAGTAGCCAACATCAAACTAAATGTATTAGGTTTTTTTTTTTTTTTGAGAACTTAACATTGGATGGGAAGTAGAGAGATGAGAATCTGGAAGGACTTAGGAGAAGAGAATATGATCATATAATATTTAAGTGTAAAAAATGTTTTAAATAATAATGTAATAAAAATGTTACAGAAAGAAAAACATTAAATCTTAGGTAACCAGGCAAAATTTTTAAAGATTTTGATATATAAATAATTCACAAGGAGAAAGAAAATATATAATCTACAGAAATGATTTAACATTTTGACATTTAAAATTTTGCCATTTAAGAATTTATTTCCCTTTTTTATTAATTTATATTACTTTTTAATTAATATTTTAGCATATAAAATAACCTACCTAGTGATGGTACCAGCTAAATTAAATATGAATTAAATAATATTCTCCATGAAGAGAACAAATACCACAGGTATTTGGGATATTAATATATAACATAAATGCTGTATATAAATAAGTTGCATCATATCATACGTATTCTATACAAAACCTTGTTTACATGATTTGGTAATATTAGGAATTTTGGAAATTGGATTGAGGTCTAGCAAATGGCATGAGCCTGGGAAGCATAAAGAATAGTGAATATGGCCAAAGTACATAACCAAATACACATAGGGAACCCAATGTTGTGAACAGCACTTATTAGAAAGCTCATGGATGGAACAACAGACACATGAATCTAGTTAGAAAACTTAGTAATAGATTTAGCAGACTTATATGACATTAAGCACAATTTAGATGGGGGTATGTTTGGATCTTGCATGTGCAAACTATATTTTAACAAATGCTGAGAAAAACTGGCTACAAATGTTGAAGTCTGGCATATCCCTAGTGTCTGCTCTTATACTTTAGACGCTTGCTGCCAAAGAACAGTATGATAGTCACAGTCTGCATAGCCTAAGAACCACAAAGATGGACCAATAACAAAGACAAATTTATAGAAAAGCAGAATGTGAAGAAGGTCTTTGCTTTGGTTTGTTTTCTTTTCTATCAAGAGACTTACGAAGGCCTTCCATGACTCTGTACTGACTGTTTCTCAGGAAAAGTTAATTCCAAACCAATTTCAACATTCTTTCAAGAGAAGTATTCTAAAATGACTCTGGAAATATGTTCTGAGACCAGCATCTTTTGCCATGTAAAATTAAAAAATAAAAAAATCTCAGTAATGGTCTATTCTCAACCCTGACACTCCAAATCCCTGCAGGAAGGAAATCTGTTAATTAGCTTTGCATGCATCTAAATGGTAATTCATGTATCAGAAAAAAATTGCATTTTTTATGATTTTATGTAAGTGTGCTAAGTAGGAAATAAGAGGTTTTAAAAACTCACAAAAAGCTTAATATAGCATGCATTTCCTAACAAAACAGAAGTTTGCCAATCGAATCTGTGGGAATAGAGCTGTAATATTCCTGTACAAGATGCTCTCTGTTCATATAAAAGCATTTACTTTAACTACTTGGGCAAAAATGACTTCAGATGATATTCTAATAAAATATTATGAATTTTGAACAGCTAATAGCCAAACATAACTCATCTTCTAGGGACACCATCAGGGACGACATGAACAACCTAAAAATATACTATTTTTAAAAAGTCATATGAACATGTGATGTAAGGCTGGTCATGAGCAGCACGTCTTCTCTTCCCCTTCACTAGAAGTTGGTGAGCATTCCAGCACTTTCTACCAGAATGGTGTTTTCTGAAATGATTGCCAAATGTATTTCATCTCTGATAAGGAATTAAAAGCATAAATTCCAAGCTTAGTGTGGGCGGCCAAACTGGAATATATTCAGAAAGAGTCTGAGTAAAATGAGAGATTAAACTTCATCACAGGAAGTACAAACTCTACTTCCCATCAACAGGATTTGTGTGGGAGAGAAAAGCAAGGGAGACAGGGTGCCAGCAGAGAAACCAGAAGGTAAAGCTTTTTTTTTTTTTCATTTTGCTTTCAAAAAATGAGAAAATTATACTAGCTTGTTTTAAATAATAAGAGACCCTTGCTAATTCTTCAAATTTAAAGAATGAAAATTTAAAAAATGAAATGGACAACAAAGTCTCTATTCACTCACAACAATGGGAACGCAAATGCAATATAATCTGGCTTGGTGGTACACATCTTTAGTCCCAACTTCTAAGAAGATTAAAGGAGGATAAGAAGTTAAATCTAGTCGTGTCTATGCAGTGAACATATTGCAGTGAACACCTGGGAAAATATGACATCACACCTCAATAGGGATATATATATATATATATATATATATATATATATATATATATATGTATACACACACACACACACACATATATATATATATATATATATATTAAAGTTTAAGATAGAAATTTTTCAGTATATTTTAAGATGTTAGTTAGCTTTACCTCCCTGTACAACTGACTGTTATAAGCAATATCAATTTTTTTTGTGATTGCAAATGAGCAAAATGGAGTATTTTGTAAACTTTGTAAAGATCATAAATCAGAGTTATAGGAAAGAAATTATGACAAATAAAGGAAAATAATCAACTGTTAAAACTAAAGAATAATACATTCATACTTTTATTGGCTACATATAAACAGATCTACACATGAAAAAAGAACTAAGTTTTGCTAAAAACAAAATCAAGCCTTAGAGAAGAGATCTAAGCAGTGTGGAACTAACTCTGAAGCTAAAAGACAGGAAGCATTAAAAGTCCTATCTTTAGCTAGACATACTCTGGTGGACTGGAGCTGAGCCCAATAATGGCTCATAAGAAGTTGTTAGATATAAAATTAACTCATAGAAATCAGTAGCACATCTTTATGCAAATAATAAAGGAGCAGGGAAAGAAATTAGGAAAACTACACCATTCACAATAGCCACAAATAAAATAAAATATCTTGGTGTATCTCTAACCAATTAAGTGAAAGTTCTGTATGAAAATAACTTCAAGTCTTTAACAAAAAATATTGAAGAAGTTATCAGAAGATGGAAGTATCTCTCATGCTCATGGATTAGTAGAATTAACATAGTAGATTATCAAAAGTAACAAACAGAATCAATGCAATTCTCATCAAAATTTCACACAAATTTTTATAGCAATTCTCAACTTCGTATGG
The DNA here is from genome assembly GCA_030674055.1 of Rhabdomys pumilio. Classification (NCBI taxonomy): domain Eukaryota; kingdom Metazoa; phylum Chordata; class Mammalia; order Rodentia; family Muridae; genus Rhabdomys; species Rhabdomys pumilio. The sequence continues at coordinate 114,211,616 of JANHMN010000002.1, forward strand.
AAATTAAAAAAAGAAAACACCACAGGAGAGTCAAAGCAATTCTAAACAAAACAAAACAAACAAACAATCAAACAAAAAGTTCTAAAGAAATCACTATCCTTGACCTCAAGCTATATTACAGAGCAATAGTGATGAAAACTACATGGAATTGGTTCAGAAGCACACAGGTTGATCAATGGAATAAAATTGAAGACCTAAAAATAAACTCACACACTTATGGACTCTTGAATTTGACAAAGAAGCCAAAACATACAATGGAAAAATGAAAGCATCTTCAACAAATGGTCCTGGTCTAACTGATGTCTCATGTAGAAGAGAGAAAACAGACCCATATCTATCATCCTGCACAAAATTCAAGTCCAAGTCAATGAAGGCCTTCAACATAAAACCAGATACACTAAATCTCATAGAAGAGAGGGAGGGAAATTAAACACATTGATACAAGAGTAAATTTTCTGACCAGAACACCAATGGCTGAGACTCTAAGATCAACAATTGATAAATTGATAAAACTGAAAGATTCTGTTAGGCAAAGGACACTGTCAGTAGGACAAAATGGCAACCTAGAGATTGGGAAAAGATCTCCAACCCTACATCCATCAGAGGGCTAATATCACAAATATATAAAGAACTCAAGAAGTTAGCCTCCAACAAACCAAATAACACAATTTTAAAAATTGGGTACAGAGCTAAACAAAGAATTTTCAACAGAGAAATCTCAAATGGCCAAGAAGCACTTAAAAACATGTTGATCATTCTTAGTCATCAGAGAAACACAAATCAAAAGGACTCTGAGGTTCCACTTTACACAAATCAGAATGGCTATAATCAAACACTCAAATGACAGCACATGCTGGTGAGGATGTGGAGAAAGAGGACACTCCTCCATTGCTGGCTGGATTGAAAACTTGTACAAGCACTTTGGAAATCAATCTGGAGGTTTCATCAGAAAATTGAAAGCACTTCTACCTGAAGATCCAGTTGTATAGGTATACACCCAAAAGATTCCCCACCATACCACAAGGACACTTGCTCCGCTATGGTTACAGCTGCTTTATTTGTAATAGTTAGAAACTGCAAGAAACCAAGATATCACTCAACTGGAGCATGGTTAAATGTGGTTCATTTACACAATGGAATATTATTCAGATATTAAAAATGGGGGGCATCATAAATTTTGTGGGCAAATGAATGGAACTAGAAAATATTTTAAGTGAGGTAACCCAGATGTGAAGGACATGCGTGGTATGTACTCACTGATAAGTGGCCAAAAAGTACAGAATCCCCATGATACACAGACCCACAGATCCAATGTTTGGGTCTGTGAAGTTAAACATTGAGAAAGGTTCAAAGGAAGATGTTTGAATCACACCTAGTTGCATGAGAAAATAGTCATAGGAGGCAAAGAAAGGGGAGCAGATCAGAGAGAGGAGGCAGAGGGAAATTGGGGGCAGGTTCATGTGTGTGGAAAGACAGGAGTGATGCCCAGAGGATCAGCAGAATATATGGAAACCTGTAGCTGCTGAGGGTATGGGGATGGGAGAATCTTTATGATGTACCAGAGGCCAGAGATTGAGGAGGCTCCTGGGAGTCAATTTGAGTGACCTTAACCAATATGCCTAACAGTGGAGACTTGGAACCTGAAGAGGCCACCTTCTCTAGCCAGGCAGGACCCCTGCTGGAGAGATAAGGACACTAACCAACCCAACAAACTTTTGATCCAAATTTGAAGTGTCTTAAAGAATTGCAAGTACAAAGATGGAGCAGAGACTGAAAGAATGGACAACCAATAATTGGCCCAACTTGAAACCCATCCCATGGTCAAACACCAGTCCGCCATTATTAACAATAATATGTTATGCTTGCAGACAGGAACCTAGCATAATGGTCCTCTGAGAGACTCTACTCAGAAGCTGACCAAAAGAGAGGCAGATACCCATACCCAAACATTGAATGGCATTTGGGAACTCTTAAGGAAGAGTTGGGGGAATGATTAAAGGCCCTGGAGGGGATTGGAACCCTTCAGGAGAACCAAAGAAGCAACTAACCTAATACTCTGGGAGCTCTTAAGGACTGAGCCACCAACCAAAGAACACACAGGAGCTTGAAGAAGACCTCATGTGCAACAGACATGCAGCTCAGACTCCATGTTAGCCCCCAACATCTGGAGTAGAGGCTTTCCCCAAAGCTGTAGTCTTATTGTGGTATCTGTCCAAACAGGGCTGCCTTGATTGACCACAGAGAGTACCTCTAATCTGGAAGAGACTTGATGCACCAGGGTGGATACCACGGGAATGCCTACACTCTTGGAAGAGATGGAGAGGGTTAGAGGGAAGGTATCTGTGAGAGAGGACTGGGGAGGCAGCAGTATTTAATGTAAGTAAATAAATAAATTTACAAAACTGAAGAAGTCAAGTTCATGCCAGGATATGCAAAGACATCATCAGAATGTTGAGAATATTTGAGAGTCACATATAACAGCAAAGTGAAAGTATGTGTGGCAATATATTTTTAATAATAAAATAAATAAAAGTTATCCTAATCTATTCATTCATTTCTGAATACTGTGCCTTGGTGGGATCACCAGGTTATTTGATTTCAGTATCTATGTTTCTAACAGAATTTAGTCCAAGAAATTGTTTAAAAAAATAATTAACTGCAACAAATATGTTTTGTTAAGATACTTTACTGAAAATCAAGCTTATTTGCAAGTCAATTAGTTCAAAAATTATTTCCAACATCTATTCTTTAGCGAATACATGCCAATATGAAATCAATTGTATCATAAACACAAAAAAATAAACTCAATTTAAAAGTATGCTCTATCATGTTCTCCAGTATTTCCTAATCAGTATGACTTCTTATGCATGTTATTGTCCACTCTCTTTCCTTATTCTGTAATATTGCTTGAAGGGTATTCTAAGTGTTAAGAGGCAACACTCCTAGGGAAGCTACCTAAGAAGCATTTGTAAGACATTTTGTACAACACAAGTCTTCATAACGCAACATTTTCACCACATTCACAAACTTTTAAAATTCTAGGTTTACAACTCCATAGGAAGAACAACATCAACCCAGACCCCTCAGATCTCCCAGGGATGCTGGGCAGTGGTGGCGCACACATTTAATCCCAGCACTTGGGAGGCAGAGTCAGGCGGATTTCTGAGTTTGAGGCCATCCTGGTCTACAGAGTGAGTTCCAAGATAGCCAGGGCTACACAGAGAAACTCTGTCTCAAAAAACAAACAAACACAAAACCCCCAAAAAAAGAAAACCCCCAAAACAATAAAACAGATCTCCCAGGGACTAAACCGCCAACCAAAGAGTACACATATAGGGACCAATGGCCCCGGCTGCACATGTATCAGAGGAGAGCCTTGTCTTGCATCGATGGGAAGAGGGCCCTTGGTCCTGGGAAGGCTTGATGCCCCAGTGTAGGGAATTTGAGGGTGGGGACCATGGAGTATGTGGGATGGGGGATGGGATATGGGGTTTCACAGGGGAGCAGGAAAGGGGATAACATTTGAAATGTAAATAAAGAAAATATTCAATAAACGAAAAAAGAAAAAGAAAAAATATCTCAGCTTATTGATACTACTAGTATGGGACTAACCACAACCAGAGCTCCCAGGGTCTAAATCACCAGCCTAGGAGCACACAGTGAGGGACACATGGCTCCAGCTGTGTATGTAGGAAAGGATGGCCTTCTTGGGCATAGGTGGGAGAAGAAGTCCTTGGTCCCGTGAATGCTGGATGCCCCAGTGTTGGGGAATTCGAAGGCAGGCAGGTGGGAGTAGGTGGGGGGGGGCGCACCCTCATAGAAGCAGGAGGAGGGGAGATGAGATGGGGGATGTCTTGGGGGAGGGTGAAATGGGGAAAGGGGATAATGTCTGAAATGTAAATAAATAAAATATCTAATGAGAGAGAGAGAGAGAGAGAGAGAGAGAGAGAGAGAGAGAGAGAGAGAGAGAGAGAGAGAATGGAAACACAAGATGACCCAAAGACGTATTTGGAAAGGCTGTAAAATCTGATCCAAATACAAGCCAGCAGAGTACACTTTCTACATGATATTACCCAGCTTCCCAGAGTCTCAATTTTGCATTTACAAAAAGGCAAAAATAGCTTCCTATTGCATAGATAATCATTTAGCATGATCAATAAAATCTTCATGTCTACATTTGGAGGACATTCAATTTTCTAGCATTAAACTTAACAAAATCAATTCCAAACTAGTAAAAACATGAGGCTTAGTTGTCTGAAGTCTGTCTTAACCATTTAGCTTTGCATAACACTCTTATGATCTGAGTTAAAAGTTTATCTATTATAAATCAGAAAGAGCCCATCTCTTCTTCTAGCTTGGGGATTAGTAGTATCTGCAAAAATGAAATCCATAGTGACTAAAAATGTATAACAGAACCCACGACAGGTATACAAGTCGACAAACCAAGCCATTTGGGTCTGTCTTGGTTAATGTTTTTTTCAGAGAGCCCTTTGAAATATATTTTAAAAAGTGTTTTCTACAAGAAAGTGTTCTTTTTTTTCCTAATAAGGTCAGATAAAACCCTCTAAAAACAATGATGCTTAGAAAAGGCAAAAGTTACCTCTGAAATAGTTAATGGTGGCATGCATTTAACTAGACTTCTATTGGTTCATTATTTTAACATATATGATGTGACAGAGACTTTATGTAATTATACAGGGAATATTCAAAGTTCATTATTAAATTACAAATTGTCATGGTAACTGCAGACCACATCATATTCCATGGCAGCTGGGAAATGACAAGTTGCTAAAATGCATAGCTTACAATTATGAAAGAGGCTGGGCAACCTTGTCCACATTTCTGTTTCCACTATCATTAAATTACTTCTTCATACCTTAAACACTTTTTAAAAATTAAAAGTGACTATATAATTATATGACTTAAACCAAACATCATAAAAATTATTTATTTTAAATAAAATAATTAAGAGTCCATTTCTTTTCTTCAGTTCAAAATTAATGTTATTCAGCATTTCATAAGTGGCTTACCAAAAGTAATTTTTATTTGTGTAGATATTTTAAAACTTTATAAATAAAATATAGTAACTTATAAGGATATGTTTAAATTACTATGATGTGCAATTCTTTAATTTTTTAGGTTTAACAGTAATGTTTCATTTGATAATTATCAAAGAAAAGATAAATACATTTAGAGAATGGTAAATGTAGAGAAAAGACAGCTGAAGTAGGCTTGGGAGCAATCTTACATAATTACAGAATTTCCTGGTTATTTGACCACTTCTATGCTATTTCTGGAGATGAATGCATTTGTTTTAGATGGGGTAATCAAACGGAGGGAAAGAGATAGTGATTTGGTTCAAATTCAATCCTTGCATGAACCCGTGTTTGATAGATACCATGAAATACCATTCTTTGTTGCGGCTGGGTATGAATCACTGTCCAAATCACCAAATATCTTTCATCAAGAAATTACATTTATTTAAGATTAGAATGGTTTTTTTCTGAATGTTTATCCTACTTTTTTTCATTTAATTTTAGCTTGCAAAATTAATGTGAGCATCATTTTCCATGAATAAAAAATAACTAGGTATGTGTTAAAATTTACATTCAAGGCTATATAAGCATATTCAAATAAACTTTCTACCTATGCAGGAGATGAGGATGAGAGACAGTATATGTGATGTGCTTATTTGTGTGACCTTATAATTTTAGTTTGTGTTACTATTTAGAAAAAGATGAATGATTACAAGTCATGAAAAGTCAAAATAAATCAAACATCAATAGTTGATATTTTAGAAAATAATAAAATGTACTGATTTACTTTAAGTAAAAAATTAAAGATTTTTTTCTTTCAATTGGTGTAAACCTAATAGTTTTCACTGTATTTGAAATAAATATTATAGCCAGTAAGTCATAATTAATAAACTAAGTTTCTGAATTTGTTATTTTATTCATATTTTATCTTTGCAACTACCTTGTAAACTATATTTCAGCAACAGTCTAAACTTCATTCCAGGTAACACTCTAGGCAGAATGAAAGAAAATATCACAAGAAATATTCCAATTTACTACTGTGTTTGTGAGCACATGCAAACATGTACCCAAGCGACTCATACTCATACAAGGAGTGATTTAGTTGGGCTATGTAGAGAGATATGAAAAGAATGTACTTATCTGTAAAGGAATTCTTGAGGGGCAATACAGAAAATTGAAATACTTACTGTGGAAGGACTGAAGACTGTTAACTATCCTTTGATCTGTCAATCTTCCTGATTTTGTCATCTGGCCACATTTAAATTCATTAGAAGACTCTCTTGATTCAATCCAGCAAATCATTTCTTCACTGTAAATAAAATCTAGCGCGTGGATTTCATTTCTGTTGGCTGAGCTTACAGTTGTCATTTTACTTCCATTAATGTAGAAGAGCTCAATTGTTTCAGGACTTGCAATTAGCAACATTGGTGGCTTCTCTGTGGGTTCTGGAACAAAACAGAAAATTGTTGTTATCAAAGAGGGGTTGATGTCTTGATTTTTTTTTCAGTGGTGCATTATCAACTTAAAGTTAATCCTATAGTTTTAAAATATCATTGGGAAAGAAAGAATGCTTGCATGAAAACATTTTTTTAATAGACTACACACATGTCTCATTACACGCATCATTTCAGTCTCTGGGAAAATGTATTTGTCTGAGTATTTGCTTCCATTACATCCTAAGTCACAATATGTGGTCCGAATGTAAAATAAATGTTCTACTTTTTTTTAATCTATGTTGAACAAAGAAAGTTCTGTGATATGAGTTTTATTTGTTTGTTTTAGCCACAATGATGTATGTGAATGACCTACTCTACGGTTGCTGAGCTTCCCTTGAGAGCAAAGACATGCGTTTATAAACTGAATGTGAAAGGTCAGAAATAGACTCTCTGGAGAAGAATACCGAAAATGTGGACTCCTAGCAAGATTCACTTGTAACCTTGACCTCTCTGGCTATAGAGTGACTTAGGACCCAAAACAATCAATTCTAGATGTAAAACAAACTTTAAGATCATACTTTTATGTAATGCTAACATTGGTGATGTTAGGATTGATGTTTTTATTGACCTAGTGAAATTTTCCCAAATTTTAGTGGCACATTCAAAGACAGTAACAAATCCCACGTGAAAACTAGTATTTCCAGAGCTTGGTTTCATGCTCACACTAGTATTGCTTCTGAAGTGGTAGAGAATTAAGAATTTCTTATTTCAGCTTTTGTTATGAGCTCTAGCAATATACCACTAAGTCTTTTTAGCTCAGATTACAAACCTATCAAAAACTGAATTCTCATTACTCATGGCCACCACATCCTATGTCAAGGTGCCAGCATCTCTCTCAAGACTTACTGCAGTGGCATGTCACTGGTTTTCTTGCCTTATAAGTGGTGCCTCCTCTAAAGTGTCTTCCATAACACCAGCCATAGTTATGCCAACAAAACACAGGGTAGATAATACAAACTTTAAGTTCAATCTCCCAAAAAGTCGCTCCACACAAAATACAATCAGAATAAGTAAAACATTTGAGAATTTTCCTTAGCTGTCTTCTCATTATATCTTAAATGTTTTTTTTCAAGTCCCCAGTACTGTTGTCTACTGTCCTCTTTTCCTAGAAAGGTTACACTCTGTGTTGTTCCTTGTTTAAGCTACAGAGACTGAAAGATGTGAATCTCTTCATTTAGTATCATCTTATCCCACATTGATTAACTTTCTTACCTCATTATTTAGACATATCTTTTCTGGTGAAGAGTTCTGCTACATTATGTAAATTTGCTAATCTCCTATTCTCCACTAACTTTTATCAAGCATTTCTTTATTATCACTGCTATAGCCCATATAGTTTTCTATTTACTCATTTATATAACTTAATTGTTTTATTTTGAGCATTTAGTTGAAAAGCTGAATAATACACTACTCAGAGAAACTGATGAAATAGAATTTTTATACAGCAGTATTCTTTGGAAATATTGTGACACTTAAAAGATACACCTAGGACATAAAATACATTTTAGTCCTTGAAAATGATTCAGGAAAAGGTGGAATAATCAAGAAATCATAAACTAAGTGGACATTGTAAGGACTGTGAAATAAAACCAATATATATATATATATATATATATATATATATATATATATATATATATATTGGACTAGAGAAATGGGTCATTGGTTAACAGCACTGACTACTCTTTCAGATGTCCAACAGCTACATGGTGGTTTACAACTATCTGTAATGGTCATCTGATGTTGTCTTCTGTTGTGTCTGAAGACAGTAACAGTGTACCCATATACATGAAATAAATAAATAAATAAATAAATAAATAAATAAATAAATCTTTTAAAAAGTACTTTCATTGGAATAACTCTATAAATCTAAACTTCAAATCAAGATTACATAGTGGTCCTTGTTATTTGTTTTAATAATAAAGAACTAAGATTCTTCAGCTAGAAGAACTCTCTCCTAGACTTGGTGTCATCTCTCACAATTTTAAAATTGCCAGTCACAATGTAGTCTAATGGATTTCATGAGTACTGACACCCTTTCTCCTAATCAATTACCTTACCATGATTTGTCACCATCCACACTGGCAAAAAGAAACCTAATCTCCTAATTGCAGTGGTGGCATGATGCTGGCCACCAGAATTTTAGGACTGTACCTGACACTACACCCTGGACACCACAACACCATCTCCTAAATTGTGTTGAAAGCCCTGCTCATCCACAGAACACTCCAGCCAGAAGATCAGAGAGAACACAAAAACCAAGGAAAAACAGACTAATTCAACAATGAAAAACTCAAAAATATGCAAGTAGTAGTAAAGGAGTTTACCCAAAACTCAGATGCCTAAATGCCAGCATAAAAACACAGTTACCAACAGGCAGGGCAATGTGTCCACTGCAGAGCCCAGCTATCCTATCTTGTACATAAAGGCCTGAATACTCCAAACACAACTGAAACACTATGAAATGACCTTAAAACGAACTTTATGAAGGTAATAAAGCTCCATAAAGAGGAAATGGATAAAGACCTTAGAGAAATGAAGAAAATGACTAACAAAAAAATTGTATGAACTGAATAAATTCTTTAAAGAAAGCCAAGGGCCGGGCAGTGGTGGCACACGCCTTTTATCCCAGCATTTGGGAGGCAGAGGCAGGCAGATTTCTGATCAGGTTCGAGGTCAGAATGGTCTACAGAGGGAGTTCCAGGACAGCCAGGGCTACACAGAGAAAGCCTGTTTCAAAAAAACAAAAACAAAACAAAACAAAACAAAACAAACAAAAAAGAAAGCCAAGAAAAAAAAATAAACAGTTTAAAGAAATGAATTAACCATTTTAAGACATAAGACTAAAAATAGAAGCAAGAAAGAAACAAACTGAGGGAGTTCTAAAACAGAAAAATGGTAAGCAAACAAGAACTAGAAGCAAGAATCACCAACAGAACAAAAGAGATGGACAAAAAAAATCTCAGATTTTGAAAAATGAGTAAAATACAAGTTACATCTAAAAAATACTCTTGATACCAAATATTCAGGAAATCTGGGACACCTTAAAAAGACCAGTCCTAGAATTAATAGAAATAGAAAGAGAAGAATCCCAGTTCAAATGACCAAAATATGTTCTAAACAATATAATGAGATTTTTTTTTATACTTAAAGACAGACATGCTTATTAAACTTCAAGAAGTTTAAATATCAAATAGCCTTCCAGTTAGCAATGGTGCCCTGAGCAGTCGTGGGGCACCAGCTCTGCACCCAATACCCCAAAACCCAAAGGAGGCTAGACTCCCAGGAGCTCTAACATGCCCAGGAACATAGGATAATAGGATCACAGGATCTCAAGAGCTTGGTCACATGAGAATTTAAGGATTCCAGAAGCATCATGACTCCCAGGAGCTCTTACCACCAGAATCTCAGGATCACAGGATCACAGAGACAACTGGAAACCAAGGAGTTCTAACACAATCAAGATGAAAGGACAAATGGGCTGCAGTCAAAGACAGTGAGTGAAGGTGGCACTATAGATAACCAGATGGTGAAAGGCAAGCACAAGAACATAAGCAACAGAAACCAACTTTTCCTGGCATCATCAGAACATAATTTTCCCATGATGGCAAGTCCTGAATACCCCATGACATCAGAAAAGTAAGATTCAGGTTTCAAAATACTTTGCATGTTGATGATAGAGAACTTTAAGAAGGACAAAAATAACTCCTTCAAAGAAATACAGGAGAACACAGGTAAAAAGGTAGAGGAACTAAAAAAGGAAACATAAAACTCCCTTAAAGAATTACAGGAAAACACAACCCAAAACAGTAAGAAAATCCAAGATACAATGAGAAGACCAAATCTAAGTATAATAGGTATAGATAAGAGTGAAGATTCCCAACTTAAAAAATAGCAAATATCTTCAACAAAATTATAGAAGAAAACTTCCGTAACCTAAAGAAAGAGATGCTTATGAACATACAAGAAGTCTACAAAACTCCAAATACACTAGACCAGAAAAGAAATTTCTCCTGTACCGTAATAATCAAAACACCAAATGCACAAAACAAAGAAAGAATATTAAAAGTAGTAAGGGAAAAAGGTCAAGTAACTTATAAAGGTAGACCTATCAGACTTACACCAGACTTCTCACCAGAGACTATTAAAGCCAGAAGATCCTGAACAGATTTTATATAGACCCTAAAAGAACACAAATGCCAGTCCAGGCTACTATACCTAGCAAAACTCTTAATTACCATAGATGGGGAACCCAAGATATTCCATGACAAAACCAAATTCACATACTATAATACCACAAATCTAGCCCTACAAAGGATAATAGAGGGAAAACTCCAACACAAGAAAAGAAATTATACCCTAAAAAAACAAGAAGTAATCTTCCAACAAACTGAAAAGAAGATAGCTACACAAACGTAACTCCATCTTTAATAACAAATCAAAACAGGAAGCAACATTCACTTTTCTTTAATATGTCTTAACATCAATGGACTCAATTCTTCAATAAAAAGACATTGACCATCTGACTGGATATCTAAACAGGACCCAATGTTTTGCTACATACAGGAAATACACCTCAATGCCAAAGACAGACACTCTTAAAGTAGAAGGCTGGAAGACAATTTTCCAAGCAAATGTTTCCCAGAAACAAGTAGGAGTAGCAATTCTAATATCAAATAAAATCAACTTTCAACCAAAAGTTGTCAAGAAAGATAAGGAAGGACACTTCATACTCATCAAATAAAAATATCAACCAACATCAAATCCCAATTCTGAACATCTACACTCCAAATGCAAGGGCACCCACATTCATAAAAGAAACTTTACCAAAGCTAAAAGCACACATTGTACCTTATACATTAATAGTGAGAAACTTCAACACCACACTCTCATCAATAGACAGATCATGGAAACAGAAACTGAACAGAGACACAGTGAAACTAAGAGAAGCTATGAACCAAATGGATTTAACAAATATCTATAGAACATTTCATTTCTAAACAAAAGAATATACCTTCTTCTCAGCATCTCATGGTACCTTCTCCAAAATTAAACGTACAATTGTCCACAAAACAGTCTGACAGATACAAGAAGATAGAAATAATCTCAGGCATCCTGTCAGGTTACCACAGAGTAAGTCTGGTCTTCAATAACAACAAATATAACTGAAAGCCCACATACACATGGAAACTGAACAACCTTCTACTCAATGATAACTTGGTCAGGGAAGAAATAAAGACAGAAATTAAAGACTTTTTAGAATTTAATGAAAATGAGGACACATCATACCAAAACTTGTGGAACACAATGAAAGCATTGCTAAGGGGAAAACTCATAGCTATAAATGCTTAAAAAGGAAAAAAACAAAAACAAAAACAAAAACAAAAACAAAAACAAAAACAAAAACAAAATACTGGAGAGAGCACACACAAGAAGCTTGACAGCACACCTGAAACCTATAGAAAAAGGAAGGAAATACACCCAAGAGGAGTAAACTGCAGGAAATAATCAAACTCAGAGCTGAAATCAACCAAGTAGAAACAAAAAGAACTATACAAAGAATCAACAAAACTAGGAGTTGGTTCTTTGAGAAAGTCAACAAGATAGATAAACTCTTAGCCACCCTAATCAGAGGGCAAAAAAAAAAAAATAAATAAAAAAAATAAAAACAGTATCCAAATTTAAAACAAAAAATCAGAACGAAAGGGAGACATAACAACAGAAACGGAGGAAATTAAAAAAAAAATCATCAGCACCTACTACAAAAACCTATACTCAACAAATCTGGAAAATCTGGATGAAATGGACAATTTTCTAGATGGATACTAGGTACCAAAGTTAACCAGGAGCAGATAAACCATCTAAATAGTTCTATAACCCATAATGAAATGTCAGCAGTCATTAAAATTCTCACTACCAAAAAAGCCCAGGACAAGATGGGTTTTGTGCTGAATTCTATCAGACATTCCAAGAAGCCCGAAAACCAATTCTCTATAAACTATTAGACAAAATAGAAATAGAAGGAACACTACTCAATTCGTTCTATGAAGCCACAATTATGTTCATACCTAAACCACACAAAGACTCAACAAAGAAAATTTCAAAGCAATATTCCTTATGAATATCGATGCAAAAATACTCAATAAAATTCTTGCAGACTGAATCCAAGAACACATCAAAACAATCATCCATCATGATCAAGTAGGCTTTATCCCAGAAATGCAGGGATGGTTCAATATTCAAAAATCCATCAATGTAATCCACTATATAAATAAACTCAAAGGAAAAAAAAAACATGATCATCTCACTAGATGCTGAGAAAGCATTTGAAAAAATTCAACATCCCTCCATGGCAAAAGTCTTGGAAAGAATAGGAATACAAGACCCATACATAAGCATAGTAAAAGCAATATATATAGCAAGCCAGTAGCCAACATCAAACTAAATAGAGAGAAACTTGAAGCAACCCCACTAAAATCAGGGACTAGACAAAACTGCCCACTCTCTCCCTACCTATTCAATATAGTACTTGAAGTGCTACCCAGAGCAATTAGACAACAAAAGGACGTCAAAGGGATACAAATTGGAAAGGAAAAAGACAAATTCCACTATTTGCAGATGATATGATAGTATACTTAAGTGACCCCAAAACTTCAAACAGAGAACTCCTAAACCTGATAAATAACTTCAGCAAAGTGGCTAGAGATAAAATTAATTCAAAAAAAATCAGTAGCCTTCCTCTACTTAAAGGATAAAGAGGCTGAGGAAGAAATTAGGGAAATAACACCCTTCAAAATAGTCACAAATAATATAAAACACCTTGGAGTGAACCTAACCAAGCAAGTGACAGATCTGTATGACGAGAACTTCAAGTTCCTGAAGACAGGACATCGAAGCAGATCTCAGAAGATAGAAAGATCTCCCATGCTCATGGATTGGCAGAATTAATATAGTAAAAGTGGCCATTTTGCCAAAAGCAATCTACTGATTCAATTTAATTGACATCAAAATTTTTAGTCAACTCTTCACAGACTTAGAAAGAGCAATTCTCAAATTCATTTGGAATAACAAAATACCCAGGATAGCAAAAAATTTCTCAACAATAAAAACTGCATGGTATTGGTACAGAGATAGGCTAGAAGATCAATGGAATAGAAGTGAAGACTCAGAAATGAACCTACATACCTATGGTCACTTGATTTTTGACAAAGGAACTAAAAGCATTCAGTGGAAAAAAGACAGCATTTTCAACAAATGGTGCTAGTTGAATTGGAGTTCAGCATGAAGAAGAATTTAAATTGATTCATTCTTATCAACTTTTACAAACTGAAGTCCAATTGGATAAAGGAAATAAAAGCAGATATATTGAAACTAATAGACTATAAAATGGGGAAGAGCCTGAAACACATGAGCACAGAGGAAAAGTTCCTGAATAAGACACCAATGGCTTTTGCTCTAAAATCAAGAATTGAAAAGTGGGACCTTATAAAATTGCAAAGCTTCTGTGAGGCAAAGGACACTGTCAATCAGACAACTGGCAACTAAAAGATTGGGAAAAGATCATTACCATTCCTCCATCTGATAGAGGGCTAATATCCAAAATATACAAAGAACACAAAAAACTAGACTGCAGACAAATAGCCCTATTAAAAATGGAGTGTGAGGTTCAACAAAGAATTTTCAACTGAGGAATATTGAATGGCCTAGAAGCACTTAAAGAAATGTTCAACATCTTTAGTCATCAGTGAAATGCAAATCAAAACAACCCTGAGATTCCACCTCACACCAGTCAGAATAGCTAAGATCAAAAACTCAGGTGACAGCTAATGCTGGAGTGAATATTGAGAAAGAGGAACACTGTTCCATTGTCGGTGGGATTGTAAGCTGGTTCAACCAGTCTGGAAATTAGTCTGGCAGTTCCTCAGAAAACTGGACATAGCATTACCTGAGGATCCAGCTATACCACTTCTGGGCATATACCCAGAAGATGCTCTAACAAATAACAAGGACACATGCTCCACTATGATCATACAACCTTATTTATAATAGCCAGAAGCTGGAAAGAAGCATGATGTCCTTCAACAGAGAAATTGGTACAGAAAATGTGGTCCATCTACAAAATGGAGTACTACTCAGCTATTAAAAACAATGAATTCATGAAATTCTTAGGCAAATGGATGAAACTAGAAAATATCATCCTGAGTAAGGTATCCCTATCACAAAAGAACACACATGATATGAACTCACTGATTGGTAGAAAAGCTCACAATATACAAGATATAGCTCACTGACCACATGAAGCTCAAGAAGAAAAATCAAAGTGAGGATACTTCCATCCTTATTAGAAGGAGTAATACATTCTTACAGGAGCAAATACAGAGAAAATGTGTGGAGCAGAGACTGAAGGAGGAACTGTCCAGAGATTGCCCAATCTGATAATCCATCCCAGGTAGAATCACCAACTGCAAATACTATTGTGGATATCAGGAAATGCATGCTGACAGAAGCCTGATATAACTGTCTTCTGAGAGGCTCTGCCACAGCCTGACATATACAGAGGTGCATGCTCACAGCTAACCGTTGAACTGATCACTGGATTCCCCAGTGGAGGACTTAGAGAGAAGACTGAAGAAGTTGAAGGAGCTAGTGACCTCATGTGTAGAGCAACAATAGCAACCAACCAGAGCTTCCAGTGTCTAAACTGCTGGCCTGGGAACATACATGGTGGGACCCATGGCTCCAACTTTACATGTATTGGAGGATGACCTCGTTGGGCATCAGTGAGAGAGGAGGGCCTTGATTCCATGAAGGTTGGATGTCCCAGTGTAGGGATATTCAAGGGCAGGGAGGTAGGAGTGGGTGGATGGTTAGGGGCACACTCTCATAGAAATAGGAGGAGAGGTGAGGAGATAAGGGGTTTCTGCGGGGAATGGGGAAAGGGTATAATATCTGAAATATAGACAAATAAATTATCCAATAATAATAATAATAATAATAATAATAATAATAAAACAGATAATGGAACTGGCTATTGTATTTGAGCATTCGACATCTTTTTGTCAGCAATTTAATATTACCCATATTAATGGGCTTCCTTATAATTGTCAAGTACAAGGGACTGTGGAATGAGCCATGGAACTTTAAAACAATATCTTTATAAAATAAAAAGGAGGGAGTTATATCCCCATATACAACAAATTTATTAAAATCATTCTCTTTTTATTTTAATTAAAAAAAAACAAATTTGGATACCAAGGAACTTTCTGCTGCTATGGCACTCTACAACTAGGCATAATTTTGCATAGGTGAAAGGGAAGGATATACTTACTGGCATATGGCATGATCCTGATCAGGTATTTAATATGGGGAAGAGCGCATGTTTCTATATTTTCTGCAGGAGGCTGAAAGAGCATGGTGGCTGCCAGAGCAACAGGTGAGACATTCTGATGATAGAACGAAGAATGATGCTGACTTATGAGCCCACTGAGTGCCCTGACACTGGTGACCGGGAAGCTGTACTGGACATATGTTCCTGATCCACCATACCCCTGACAGACAAGCTGTCTTGCCTCGTGTTTTTAGACCTTGTGGAACACAGAATCAAAAAGAAAAGTTATAGTGACTCTTATATTTTTCTTAAATCTGACCAGTTATTTGGATTCAAACTTGAACTGGTCCAGAAATCAATCCAGTACTGGAAATAGTAGTCTTCATTTGGAAGGCTGGTTCTGGACAATTTTAGAGACATATTATGAAAGTAGATGTAGTTCTCTATATGTTATGTTAGCAAGAGATAAAGTTGGGACATGATCTGGATTTCAAACCAGTGTTAGTACATGTGTTAAGGCTCTTTTAATTGTCAAGTTAATTTTTTTTCTCTACAGTATTTAATGTAAATTTCATTGATTGTACACTTTCTAATTGTGTTAGTGTGTTGAAACCAAGCATCTCTGTTATGGATGTCTATCAAACAGCTTTTGTTTTATTGCCCTGAGTTTCAAAGAAACCTGCTATTCTACAAAAAGCTTGCAAGTATGGGAAGAAGTGATTCAGGCTTTAAACAGAAAAAAAATAAGAGAGTAATGGGCTTGATTATGGCTGGCATAACAACTTTAAATACATTAATTTCTAGCAACAGTGGTGCTGCAATTGCTTTGATACAAGAAGTTAAGAGAGATACTTAATCATTTAGCCAAAAAATGTTACTAATGTGTTGAATATACAAGAGGATTTATAGGCATTTGAAACAACAAATTAATGCTCTTTATCCTATTCAAATTATTGGAAGGTGGTTAGAGATTAAGAGTAAGAAGCCATCTTGAGTGTCATTCCAAATACCATTGGATTCATGTTAGTTCTAATATTTACAGTGGTAGTCATTATAATTAGGAAAAAACTTTAAAGACACTTGCAGGGTTTTTGACATAATTCTAACACCTCTCTGTATATTTCAACTTTGCATAGTGAGCTTATGAATTTAAAGAATGCTGCTCTGCTGAGCTTTGATGCGGCAGATACTGCTGATAAAATTACCCTTGCCCTGAGGTTAGTATTTCTATTTTAGTCAAGCTTCAAGTGTGGCATATTATCATGCCAGCCCTTTTTTCTTGGGAATACTTTTATTCCAGCCCATCCTGTTAAAGTTTTTTTCTTTAAAAAAAAAAAAAAACATCAACATGTTGGCAGCCAAAGTACATGGCTTAGAACTGAAAATGGACCCCAGACAGAATTATTTATTTAACAGGTTGGCAAACCAAGGACAGGTAAGATTCTGCACAGACTGACCAACCTAAGACAGAAGTGCATTGCTTTTAATAAAGCATCTTCTATGACAGGTAAGGAAGGCATTCTTGGCAGAATGACCTAACATATGCTCAGTCTTATTTATAAAATAAAAAAGGGGCAGAGGCATAGAGTTTTTAGGCTCCTTGGCAAGAATCTGACATGGGCC
The DNA here is from genome assembly GCA_030674055.1 of Rhabdomys pumilio. Taxonomy (NCBI): domain Eukaryota; kingdom Metazoa; phylum Chordata; class Mammalia; order Rodentia; family Muridae; genus Rhabdomys; species Rhabdomys pumilio. The sequence continues at coordinate 114,229,099 of JANHMN010000002.1, forward strand.
AAAGACAAGTAAATGGGCTTCAGGCAGGAATTTGACATTAGGCTAGAACAAAAAAGTAATTTCAGACAGGAACATAAATCTTAGGCGAGGACAAAGAAGTAATTTCAGGAAGGAATATAAATCTTAGGCTATAACAAGGAAGTATATATGCTACATACATAAAAATGACTTTGGGCTAGGACAGGGAAGTAGACTCAGATATTTTGGTCATCCTGATAAGCCCCTATAAACAGTGGTCACTGGAGTGTCTACCGAACTTTGTTTATTGTCTTGCTTGTTCCTTGACTATTTGCATGTATTGTATTGCTAGTTCCTCAACCTTGAACTGACCTTAATACTTGCATGTAGTTAAAATGGTATAAAAGCAAAAAGGAGGAGGGGTGATTGGATAGGGGTTTTCTAGGGAGGCAAAATGGGGAAAGGGGATGATGTCTGAAATGTAAATAAATAAAATATCCAATAAATAAATAAATATCAAATAGATTAGAATATCAAATATATTAGTTCATACAAGAACTTCCCTTTGCCACATACCAATTAAAATGTTAAAAATAAAGAACAAAGAAAGACTATTACAAGATGCAAGGGGGAAAATGGTAAATAACATATAAGAGCAAGCATCTCACTTCTCAATGAGACACTAAAAACCAGAAGGGAGACACCAGATGCCAGCATAGACTGCTATGCCCCACAGTATTACCATGCATAGAGAAAAGTAGCTATTTCATGATAAAGCCAAATTTAAGCAATAGCTATCCAAGAATCCAGCCTCACATAAGGTACTAGGAGGAAAATTTCTACCCAAGTAGGTTAACTAGCATAAAAACACAAGAAAAATGTAATTTCATATTAGCAAAACCAAAGAAAAATAAGCACAAACACATACACACACACACACACAGAGAGAGAGAGAGAGAGAGAGAGAGAGAGAGAGAGAGAGAGAGAGA
>JANHMN010000002.1:114230055-114253598 GCA_030674055.1 Rhabdomys pumilio
AGAGAGAGAGAGAGAGAGAGAGAGAGAGAGAGAGAGAGAGAGAGAGAGAGAGAGAGAGAGAGAGAAAGTTGAATTCTGGTATGGTGAGTGCTTAGTTGCAATTGGAGAGTATGGGAACATTTGCAGAGGCTCACATCCAAACACTATGTGGGTCAAGAAAGCCCACACTGAAGAGGGGGAGGAAGGATTGTAGAAGACAGAGGGTTGAGGAAAACATGCCTCACAGAATTAACTAAGCAGAGCTCATAAGGGTTCACAGAAACTAAAGCAACAAACAAGGACATTGTGTGAGTCTGGGTTAGGGCCTCTGCATATATCTAATGATTGTGTAGTTTGGTATTCCCATTCTTCCAACATTAGTAGGAAGTATAGTAGGTTGTGTCTCTGACTCTTTTATTTTCCTGTAATTGAGACCCTCTCCCTCCTACCTGGTTGCTTTGATATAATAGTTGTGCTTAGTCTTGTAACTTGTTATGCCCTGTTCATTTTATATGCCTGGGATGTGTGCAGTTATTATTTTTTTAAAGAGAAATGAAGGACTAGATCTGGGGGAGAAGAAATGAGAAGGAGAGACAGGGAGGAATGGAGGGAGGGAAAACTTCATTCAGAGTGGGAAGTAATAAATGAAAGAAGAATAAAAATAAATACAAAGGAAATTACCTCAGTATAGCCATAGGCACAGTTTTAGATTTGAAAAGGCTAAACCTTGGTATAATAAACAAGCATAGCAAAGAAAACAACAACAAATTGCCCATGACAAGATAAAAGGACCTCTCTTAGGGTTTTATTCCTACACAAACATTATGACCAAGAAGCAAGTTTGGGAGGAGAAGGTTTATTCAGCTTACACTTCCACATTGCTGTTCATCACCAAAGGAAATTTGGACTGGAACTCAAGCAGATTCTGAAGCAGGAAATGATATAGAAGCCATGAGGCGATGTTACTGGCTTGCTTCCCCTGGCTTGCTCAGCTTGCTTTCTTATAGAAACCCAGGACTACCATCCCAGGGATGGCACCACCCACAATGGACCCTGCCTTCCTTGATTACTAATTGAGAAAATGTCTTACAGCTGGATCTCATGGAAGCATTTCCTCAAGGGAAGTTCCTTTCTCTGTAATAACTCCAGCTTGTGTCAAGTTAACACACAAAACCAGCTAGTACATTAGCCCAATATAACATACATGAAATGCTTGAGTGTAAGCCAATGGATAGGGAGCCTTAAAGTGCAAAGGTAATTTCTACAACAAAGAGATCACCCAGGAACCTCAGGCAAGTGGTACAGCATCTCTGCTTAGTGTAACATTGTCAGCAGAACACATCTGAGCCCTGATAGTCACTGGGCTTTTCTGAAAATCTCTTAATTCTACAGAGAGACTATGTTACCATTGCCCTCTACATTCAGAATCCACACTTGGTCTTTCTTTAATACTCTTGGATTGATCCTTTTCTATGTGACCTTGGAAGATTTGAAACCAGTGAGATTATAGATTTCTCAGTTTAGAGAGTCTTAAATGTCCTTGTTATCAGATTTACAAAGATATGCTGTCAGTAATGCCAGTGCTTATTGTCTTCATGTGACATCAGAAATGAACTCAGAGATTTTGCCTGTCACTCAAAATGAGCTTCTGTGGAAAGCTTCGTTGCTGCAAAGATTTATGCAAACCATATATTTTGACAGGTACTTCTTAGCTAGCTAGAAATGTAAAAATTGCTGAGACTTCTGAGATTTGTCAACATAGAAAAATGTATTTAACATAATATGTCTACTTTTGTAGCTCATTTTTAAATAAGCAGGTGACTATTTTAATTGAAAAATAGATGTCACAAGTTTTTCTTCCTGCAAGATAACAGAAAGCACCAAAAGGTAAGTTAAATGATAACTAAATTGACACCATTTGAAGCAGGTTAGCCTTAAAAAATTGCAAACTCCATACTGGAGGAAGAATACTTAGAATGTAAGTTATGAAATACATTAAATAATATTTATATATTCTGCTGGTATTAACTGTTTTCTTTAGGGAGGTGACTATAATACTTGTGTAATGTGTAAAGCTCTTTAAATACAGAAATACTGAATATCATTACAATCTAAGGATAGAACTCAGGCTGACTTAATGCCATGAACCAGCTCTGACCTGTAAAGAGTACTATGTGTGTCCACTTGCCCTCTCTCTGGTCTCCACAGCTAACAGAAGAGCTCCTTTAATAAAGATGAACTGCTGCCAAGAATAATGTGATGCCATTACTCTGTGCCATCCCAGAGTCAATTGAGAGTTTTCTCCAAGGAGCAGTAGGAAAACACTTCATAAGAATCCCATCACAGAGATACCCAAATCAAAGTTTAGTGAGATGTAATAAACATTAACCTTTCACACAGAAGAGATTGACTCTCCAGAAAGCACTGATCAATGCTCCAACTTAGAGAAGGAAGGTAGACTGAATAATCCCCTCCGTTGGGCTGTCAAACACTTTCTGGAGATTCGTGACACACAAATGAGAAGGAAATAGGGTTGGGCTGGGAACATAGCTCACTCAGAGAGAACTTTGAAAGCATTGTTGATGTGATGAGTTTGCCTCCTAGCACTGCCTCTGGCTCCACGAAAGTTAAAACATATGGTGACAGTTCTTATTTTTTTAAAACATTGTGGCCACATTAATCTCTCCCTTCCCTTTCAGTTCAATTCTTAGTAAAATAAATAGTAATATGGATAAGGATAATATATCCTTAGTAAGTACAATATATAGTATAATTTATATTATAATGTAGTATAATATATTCTTATAGTAGAGTAATAGTATAGTATACTTATAATTGTATAAGGATGTAGGATGTATTATCACTTATTTATAAAATGAAAAACATACATTAAATAAAGAATATTCAATATAAGCATATATTGAGTACGAAGCATTATTTATCTGCAGTACAACCTACTTTTCAACATTTTATTTTTATAGTGTAATTATGCTAAACTGATCTCTGTGTAAATATTTGTTGCTTACTTAACTAACTTATTTAATGTTTACAGATATTAAGTATACAAAGACTGAAAAACATCAGTCCAACAATGTGCCTTCATGAAAGATCTAAGCTGTTAGACAGATTAAGGTATTTCTTCAAATATCTAACCTTTTATAATGAAGGTTATATAATTTTTAAATACATAACCATCAAATATATAATCTTTTGTAATTACTTTTCATAATAAAATTTCCAGTGGAAAGGGTGTCACTTGGATGTACAGAGGCATGTTGCTCCAGAAAATGGAAATACTTGAGTGTAAAGAGTGGGTCAGTGGGGAAGGATGCTCTCAGAGGCCAAGAGGAGGGGAATGAAATGAGAAGTAGGTGGAGGGGAGACCAGACAGGGGGACAAAAGTTAAAATTTAAATAAATAAAATGATCAATCAATCCATCAATAAAAAAGATTTTCAGGGTAATAGGTGTAAAAATTGTTAATACCTCTTTTATTTAGTGATTTCAAAACATCTAAATATTGATGTAAATAAATTTTATTTTAGGGTTTACTAAAACACAAGAATTTGATATACAGGAATTAAGAAAACAGACTTATTTTAGAAAAAATGACTGTAAGAAAAGGGCAGATAAGTGAGAAACATACACTGGAGAGATGGTGACTGCATTCTTTTTAGTTTCCTGAAGACAACACATGACTGACTGTCTGAAGAACTTCACAATGATAGACAGAAAGCTGTCACTTAGCAGGATATTTTAGGCATCAGAAAAGAAATAAATGTACTTTTTTTTTTTAGCAAGATTCATATTTATGACTATTAGTTAAGTACTAATATTAACCATAATTTATGTTAGGAAATGAAATTGCTGAGATGTTAAGTAATGTAAGATCATACAAACTTGTGCATGAGAACTGGATTCAAAACATATATTTTTTAAAACATATAAAGTAACATTAAGAATGTAGTACGGCATATTGAATGTTAGAATGATGGACAGTTTTAATTAAAGATACAGTGATAATTAGATATAGGTTATAAAGTGAGCAGAACTGTGTTTTAAAGGGAAAAAGTCATAAATACTATGCAGAATAGCCATGTGTTAGTAGAATGCAGAGAAATTAATAACTATTCATTGTACCTCCAAAATTGCTGGCTTTACTTTTATTTTTCAAATGAATCACTATAATTCATACCAGATGGGAAGGAAAAATATGAATGTCACACACACACACACACACATTTAATTTGCTATTGCACCTTTCAGTACTTCTTTCTTTATATTTAAGTTTTTAACTATAAAATGCTGAAGAAATTTTTTGTGATCTATGAATTTGATGTTCTGTGTGCTTCTTATACATGTAGGAGTGTGTTATATGTTTATTTATACATCTATATATCTGTATATCTATCATATATATATATATATATATATATATATATATATATATATATTCACTGGAATGAGATGCTAAGTCAGAGGGACCATTGTTCCTGTGTAGACAGCAGAAAGAATTTCATGTAGCATTTGCAGTATATAAAGAGCTGATCATCAGAAAAACATAAGCTTCAGAGAACCTTCAGAAATTAACAAAAGATCACCTTCAGGATGCTTCTGCATACTAAATTCTGCATATTACATAAATAGTAATGTTGATCTCATTTTATTTATAGAATATAAAGTTATTTCAGAAAATGTTGAACATATATGAACTATCAAATTTTTAATTTAATTTTCATCTTTGCAAATTAGATAATAAAAATTAAGTGAGGGAGTGTTGATATATGAGGTAGACTCACATCTATAGAATAAAACAGGTTGTTTAGTATCGGTTGAAATTCTAATAATCATATAAATGTCAATATTAAGCTAGATGTAGCCATGGTATATATTAGAATTTTAGAAATTTTAGGAATTTTAGAAACAGATGATGGAGAGGATTATTGGTTTGATAAAATAATTATGGGCACATCTTCCACCAGAGTCTATATGACATTGTTGAAATGTTTGCTAGTGAGAATTACCTAGACCAGTGATTCTCAACCTTCCTAATCACATGACCCTTTACTATCGTTTCCTCATGTTGTGGTATCTCCCAACCGTAGGATTATTTTGGTTGCTACTTAATAACTAATTTTTTTTCATTTATTCTTTTATGAATCATATTGTAAATATCTTTGTTTTTTGATGGTCTTAGGCAATTCCTGTGAATGGGGATATGACCCACAATTTGAGAAACACTGATACTGACAAATGACAAGTCTCAGATTTTAAAAGAACAATTATAAATTTATCAACAAATTTAAATATTTTTAAAAAGGCATAAAGAAATTTGTCAATGAAGGTTAAGAGAACGGATACCCAAGTATGATGGTTTGTATATGCTTGGCTTAGGGATTGGTACTATTAGAAGGTGTGGCCTTGTTGGAATAGGTGTGTCACTGTGTGTGTGGGCTTCAAGACCCTCATCCTAGCTGCCTGGAAGTGAGTCTTCCACTAGCCACCTTCAGATAAAGATGTAGAATTCTCAGCTCTGCCTGCACCATGCCTGTCTAGATGTTGCCATGTCCCTGACTTAATGATAGTAAACTGAACCTCTGAACCAGCAATCCAACCCCAATTCATTGTTGTCCTTTGTAAGACTTGATCGGTCAAGACACCATGTGATGCCTAAGAAAAACACAAACATAAAGATGAGGGAAATGGCAAAGAAAATCTACTATTCAAAACTGTAATTAAAAACAAAGATAGAAACACCAAGGAGAACTCAAGCTCAAATGAATGCAGAGTTGAAAAACCTAGTAACTGAACAAGAAAACTCAAGGCAAAAATATTGCAAGTAGATTGGACCTAGCAGAAGATATAATATTAGGATTAGGACTCAACAATAGACTAGAGGATCTGGGAGAAGTAAGCAAAATGAAAATGAAAAAAATTCTTAAAATCTTTGAATTTTAGTCATAGATGAGGAAAAAGAATCCATGGTCAATGTCATAGGCCAGATCTTCAGCAAGATCATGTAAAAAGCTTTCTCAAACTAAGGAAGGACACATTCCTATGCACTAAGCACATAGAACACCAAACGCATAGTAAGATCATAGAAGAAACTTTACTCAGCATTTCATAGTTAAAACACTAAATTTATAGAAAAAGGAAGAATCACCGAAAGCCGAAGGAGAAAAAACACTAGTTAAACAAAAAGAAAAATCCATCAGAATAAGAGCTAATTTCGCAGTGGACAATTTGAAATCCAGAAGATCCATGAGCAGTGTACCTCAACCCCTAAAGGACTACTGCTACCAGCTTAGCCAGATGTACCCAGTTTTCTTAGTTAGGGTTTTACTGCTGGGAAATGAACAAGGCACAATCCATGGTAATTAAGGAGAAAGGTAAACACCAACACAACTACAAGTACCACCATCTACAACAGTGACCCTCATGCACAATGTGATGGTACAATGGTGCCAGAAATGTTGTGGATTTATGGCCCACTTCATAAGATGTGATCCATGCCTAACACAGCTCAGCTGGCTAAGGTCCTAGAGAGATGGGACATAACATAGATTTAAAGAAAAAAAAATCATATGACATTGTTCTACTAAAAAAATATAGCAAGAAAATGAGCCTCAACTCCAGAACTGTACGCATATATATGTGCCTCCCAAAATTATCTCCAGAGGTGCTTTTGCTTACAGGAAATGGTAAAAAACAGAGAGACCCACAACTAGATAATATGCAGAGAGTTGGGGACTTTGAAACATTCAGTGCTAAATGGAATGTCTTTATGAAACCTTGCTCTTCAGTATTTTGGAAACTGTGTAGAATAATATCTGGAAAGATTAAAGAGTGATGATGGAAGACACCAAGAAAAGAATGTATTCCAGATACACCATGGTTAATACACATAGGATTTCACAGAGACTGCTACAACATGCACACGTAGGCATGGAAGGGGATCCCAAACATTCACAAAAGAGAAAAATCTTCAAGCAGACAAGATACATTATTTTTTAGAATATTGATGACATTGTGAACCCAAAGACTATGTTATTTACTGGAACATCCTATTTATAGTTGTGATGTGGCTCAGCTCTACTATCTTTAATCCAAGAGCTTTCAGTTTATTGTAAACAGGATTAAATAAATTCAGCCTAGCACGAGAGATAGAGGAAACGACCATTTGACAGGGAGTGAGGTGAACATAAATAAAAAGCATAGAGCGTAACAGGAAGTTAGCAGGATTGATGAAGAGACTCACAGGGCATAAAAGGGAGAGATATTCAATTTGAAGGTGGTTTGTTTTTGAGAGAATGTGAGAGAGGGAAATCCTTTTGGAATGTTGGCTGTGGAGGAAGATCAACTTTCTGTTTTCTCTGCCACTCTGAGCTAGTAAGCTTTCACCTTTTACCTAGCTTCTGATTCTTCATTGTTAAAATTGAAAGAATGAGAGTTTGTTTAAAAAAACCAACAATGTTATGGATAGGAGAAATGTTGATACCTAGGGAAAGCCAACATAATTGCTAATCTAATACAAATGGTAGTCTGGAAATCATATGCATACCGGTAACATTATGCAGGGTTTACAGTTTGTTTTTATATATTTTAGCAAAATATAATCCTTAATTCCTTTATGAAAAAAAAATTTCCCTGTTTCAGAGACAGCTTAGATGGTTACTTATTATCTGAAAGCACTTCATGTCTCATCACTGTTAATAAATCAACTGATGTTAAGGACTTTTCTACTTTGAATTTTCTAGTGTTTTTAAAGAAATACTTTGTTGATTTTAAAATAATAATTTTGGGGTATATGATGAAAATGTTGAACCTGACCATAACTAAGGCAATGAGAAAAGAAATTTAACTTATAAGTAGTTAATGTCATAGTAAACTTTCATATCTCAAAATATAATTAATTGAAGTTTTAGGTTATAAAATGAATATAACAAGAAGCAGGGCATATAGGAATGTATAACTGGAAGATGGCCACTGAGTTAGAGTTTCTCATTCACATTTCCAATTATAGTCAGTAGGAACTACATTACCTATACAAACATAATCTCAAAAGTCAGACAGATTCTTCTTCCTTGATATAAATAGCTAACATTTGAGTTTAAGATATAATATATATTTTCTTATCTCAAAATGATTTTATATACCCTATTCATAAAATAATTCCAAAATATTTATTTAAAATGACCACACATAATTTGGTCCAAAGAAAGAAAACAGTACATCAGCATTTGCAGATTTATTTATTTGTTCAATGAATGTTTATGGGAATATGCTGTTCATTCCAAACATAGAAAAAATAAATAAAAGTAACAAAATGATTATTTTTTTAGAGCATAAATTTTACTGAGAATAGCATTTTTTTTTTTGAGTTTGAGTACTCCAACACCTGATTCCAAATCAGTGGCATTATTATGGAGGGCATGCACCCTTATTAGAAGAAATACATCACCAAAGTTGGCGTTAAGAACATTGTCAACTAACTGAACCACCTAGAGATTCCAGAGACTAAACCACCAACAGTGGAGGGATCCGTGGCTCCAGATACATATGTAGCAGAGGACGGCCTTGTCTGACAACATGGGAGGCAAATCCCTTGGTCCTGCGGAGACTTGATACTCCAGCACAGAAGGATGAGCAGTGAGACTGGAGTGGGTGAGTGGGTGGAGGAGCATTCTCATAGAGGCAAAGGAGAGGTGGGAGAGGGGGGATGGGAAGGGGGTTTTGTTGAGGGGTAACTGAGAAAGAGGATTTTATATGAAATCTAAACGAATAAAATGATTTAAAAAAAAACAATAAAACCTCATAGCCTTGTCTTACCTCCACTATGCTATCTCTGTTTCTTACTTGCTGTTGATGTGATCTCTCAGGCTCCTACCCTTGCTACATTCCTGGCTTTTACTCCCTATCATGTCTCCCTATTGTGATGGACTTGTGTCTCTGGAGCCACATAATCCATTCCCTTTCTAAATTACTTTAGTCATAGCATTTTATCACAACAATGAAAAATAACTAGTATGAAAGTTGGTATCAAAATAGTGGCTGCTATGAAGAACCTGACTGTGTGTGTATGTATGTATGTATGTATGTATGTATATATGTATGTATATATGTATACTTGCTTGATGCTTGTTTTTTTGAATGTGGAAGACTTTTTAATTTTAGATTTAAAAATCAGTTTGAATGCTATAAGCACTTTATAATCGCCCACTCCAGAAGACTGTAATTCTGACAGTAATGCAAACTTGCTTAAGAGACTTCAAAAAGAAGAAAGCAGGGTGCTACAATCCATTCATTTGATATTTTGGCAAAGAAATTTGATGGCTTTTGTTCTTGTCCTAAGAACTTACCTGGGGCTAAATTTAAAGTAATGTACTATTTTCTTAGGCCAAGAAAATTTTAAGACTGTACAATAGTGAATATGTGGCATGATTTTTTTTTTAATAATTTCCTTTTTTGGTTGCCTGTCATAAAAGACAACAAGTAGGTCAGATAGAAATACAAAATGTACAGTTCGGAGAGAAATGGAGCAATAGGAAGCTTAATGTTGCAGTCAAACATGTGCTGCAACTAAAGCTATAATTGTTAAAGAGATTAGCATCATTAAGGAGAGACCTCTTGCTCTTCAGTGGAACAAAGGGAATGGTTCACTCAGGGCAAGACTTCAGTTTGATAAGCTTCCAACTTGTGAACTAGAGCCTAAGGACTTTCAGCTTCTTGAAAGCTATTGAATATAAAAACTGTTGTTGATGTGATCCTGGATTCTGCCTCCTTAATTACAGAGTCAGTGCAGGCAGCCAATGTGTGGCAAGGACATTCCTGCACCAAAGTCCTGAGATGGCAAGAAACCCAGAAAGTCCATAACATGAAGGTATGCACGAAAAAAAAAGTTTGTGTTATGAGGAAACATTTATAGTTTATTTTGAGGGGTGTTGGGTATTGGTTCTAGCTTGATCTGCTGATTCCTTGACATGATAACAACCCAATAACTGGCTTAGATGTAAAAATGTCTCTAGCCAAAACTTCAGTAAACTTAGACAATACATCTTTTGGTTATGGAATCCTTGAGATTTTGTGCCCTCCTTTATATGGCACAAATGAATTACAATTGGTTATTGATCAACTTAACTCATAAAAGACAGTTATCTTTCACCTGCTCAAACAAGGAACAAAAATTCATTCTTAACAGATCTGTTCACCTTGAACAGTTCATATGAATATCTTAATAGTACTGACATTTTGGTTATGAGATTTATTACAAACTGTACAGCTTTGGTAAAATTCCACCTCAGGACCCTGAAATGACCTGCTGTTCTAGCCCCCTACTTCCTGAAGTTGTTTCCAGAGAATGGTTTCAGAAAAAGCTTCAGGAATAACTGATGATTCCAGATGACATTGCTTCATCCAACCTTTCATATGGATCCATTCAGAACTCCAGTCCAATCCTAAGCCTTCTAAACATACAAAGGCCTGGCGGTGGTGGCTCACGCCTTTAATCCCAGCACTTGGGAGGCAGAGGCAGGCGGATTTCTGAGTTCGAGGCCAGCCTGGTCTACAGGGTGAGTTACAGGACAGCCAGGACTACACAGAGAAACCCTGTCCCAAAAAAACCTAAATAATAAATAAATAAATAAATAAATAAATAAATAAATAAATAATAAACAAATATACAAAGACTGGATATCAATGCTAAAGCTAGCTTTCTTAAGTTTAACCAATTTTTCTAATTTTTTTTCTACCCTCCACCCTTTTAAAGAATTTCTTGTCACCCCTATTTAACAGGAAGAAGCTATGAAGAGTCATCATCCTGATACATTGTGTTTGGGTGTCTAGTTAGCATTATTTTATAAATTATAGACAAGTTGTCATTTTAAGGGATATTTTTTTCATAATTTTGAACAGGAAAGAAATAAATGAGATGTATTACTAAATTTATTCATAAGTAAAACATTATAGGCACAATCTTACGTTAATAGAAGTTATTATAATTGATACAAATTGAAGTCATAATTTTATATTGGTACAGAATTGATAGACTGACACAGATTTAAGGTTTTCACTGCCATAAAATTTTATACATGATACAAAATTTGAAATTAATATTGTTACTCTTAGATAAGCATTGTGCCTATGCAACTCATTTAAGAATACAAGGCTTAGACACAGTCCTTCTAATAATTGCTATTGCAAACTATTTAGGATGATTAAATAATACAAGTTAAAGGCCAGACGATAAACTCATAGTTACATCAGATTTTGATCTAATTGTATTAAGGTGCATTTTACAACATTCAAATAGAAAGAGCTGAGAATAGTCAAGATTTAACAATTCAGATATACTTTATGTAGATAGTCTTCAAAAACATCAGGAAAAACACAGAATATGGCATTTAATATTAATTCATTATTAAAGATCATTTGACTAGAGACATGTATGCTCCTGACAATACCCTCTTCTTGGTTCAAAGAAGAAATAAAACATCAAAGCCTCCATATGGAGTTGTTCCTGTTATGGCAAAATAGCCAGTGGACAAAAATTACCCTATTCATCTACAGACAAAATACTGTTCAAGAAAGGACACGCAATGAAGGATAGGCAACAGTTTAGCTCAGCCAAGACAGAGTAAACAAGTCCTTTATAATTCCTGCTTCATTTCAATCTCTGTCAGATGATTCTGGGCCAGAGAATGAAAATTGATGCTCTAATATTTTGAGGAATGAAGAAATGCCCAGGTAGTCAGCTGTCTCTACAAATTGTTTAAGTTTTGGAAGCTATGTTTTGTGCTTCTTATATATTCAGATAATAATTTGTTCTTGGATTTCCGAAGGGTTAAGTCTATTTATAGTCTTATGATCAAATTCAAATTGTTTAGCATTGAAACATATCATAAAGAAAAGATAGTTTCCAGATGGTCATGCAAGTTAAAGTCAAAACATAATTCAAGTTTAAAATTTCAACCTCTTAACTCAGAATAAATAGTAAAGTATCTTAATTGACAGATATGATGGACTGGATGTTCATCCAGTAACTCGATGTTTATCCAAGTAACTGATACCTTAGGCAAGGCAGACACTAAACAAATACTGATTAAAATATTCTGGCAGTGAAAATTCGCATGAATATATGAAAAAAAGGAAGTGCAAGGAAGAAGCCTTATTAGAATAAACAACAACAAAAGCTAGAAATGTAGTCTTTGAGAGGAGGAACAAAATCAACTGTGTGTCTACTGTTTTAACCTTAAAAATGGGGTAAAGAAGGTGACAGTGACCCAGATGACAGGGCTGAAAAATGAGTATTACAATGAAATAGTATAAAACATATAGAAGTATAAAAGAGGTCATTTGGGATATAAGAAATCTGATCCTTTCAAGATAAGTATATGAAAATATTGACCATAAAATATAATATGTGTAATCTAGGATTGAGCAGTCGTGACAAAATCTTAGAAACCTCTGATTTCATGTACTTTTTAAAACATCATAAAATAGGGAGTGATTTAAATTTAAGTAAAAAAAAATAGATGACCTGGGAAGCCAAGCAAGGAAGGAAATACAGTGACAGGAAAGAAGGAAAAAAAATACTGTAAAAAAGAAGAGTTCAGGAAAGTAGCTGGAGAGAAATTTCCAGGAATTTTAGAATATAATTCCAATTTAAGGTGGTATGGTATAATTGAGAGAGTATTCAAAGGAGACTAAGGACTACTAATTGATTAAGAAAGTGGAAACTACAGATAATAATAAATGTTGAGTTTAGTAATATTGAAATATCCAAAGAAATAGGTTCAATAAAGAAGGAGAAAAGTGGAGAATGACTATACACTTCAGAGTTATTCTTATTATTGGAAAAGCAATTTGCACACAACTTGGATGAAAACCTGGCACTAAAGAGATTCTTTTCCACTTATCTTTACAGAACATTAATTGGAAAGATCTAGGACAGAATAAAGTACTAGTGATTTCATTGTTGTGCCTAAAGCCTAATGTTGTTTTCCTTGTTTCTTCTTCTTTTTTTTTTTTATCAGTTTTAGTGCTTCTTGTCAAAGATTAAGATCTTCCATCAAACTTAAATTGATTCTGTGCAGGAAAAAGATATATGTATCTAATTTTATTTTTCTGAAGGTAGATATTCAAAATTTCTGATACCTTTAATTGAGAATGCTATCTTTTTTCCAGCTAACATTTTTACACAGTTGTCAAACACCTGGTGTCCACACTTGTCTAGGTTTACCTGAGGGCCTTCTGTTCTGTTTCATTAGTTTTTATGTCTATTTATGTGCCAGTATCCTGCTGTCTTTGTCATCAAGACTCTGTAATCTGTAATGTAGTCTGAGTTTAGTAATATGGTATCTCTGGCTGTATTTATACTTCTTTGGTTATTTGCAGTCTTTTGGGATCCATACCAATTTTTGGATTTTTCCCTTAGTTCTCTGAAGAATGTCATTAGAATATTGATAGAGATCACATTGAAGATTTAGAATATTTTTGGTTATATAGTCATTTTTATAATGTTAATGTGATAAACCAACAGCATAGAAGTTTTTCCACAATTTACTGTCCTCAAATATTTTGTTAGTGTCATATGCTAAAGCCACTCTAAGGAAAGAACAGACATTATCCATTATTGGTGGAATTTTAAAACAGAATGACTGACTCTCAAAAGCTAAAAAGAGAACACGTGATTCAGCTATACCAGTCCTGATTAAATACCAAAAGACCTCCTCATTCTATGACAGTGATACTTGCACATAAGTTTTACTGCACACTGGTATGTTTTCAACAGCAAAGGAATGACACCAACCTGGATACTAAAAAACCAATAAGTGTGTGTGTGTGTGTGTGTGTGTGTGTGTGTGTGTGTGTATGCATGTATGTGTCCATGTACACACACAATTGAAATGTATTTAGTTGTAAAGATGAAATTCTGAAATATACAGAAAAATAGATGTAGCTGGAAAATATATTCAGCAAAAGTGGCAGATAGCAATTATTATGGTTTTATTCAGGGTTTTTCTTCCTGTGGTGACACACCATCACCAAAAAGCAAGCTGGACAGGGAAGAATTTCTTTGGCTTATACTTCTATATCACTGTCTATCACGAAGGAAATCATTATAAAAACTTAAGTAGTGAAGTAACCTGAAGATAGGAGTAGATACAGAGGCCATAGAAGAGTGCTTCTTACTAGCATACTTTCCATGGCTTGCTCCAATTGTTATCTTATAGAGCCCATAACTACCAGCTTAGGCATGGCACCACCCACCATAGGCTGGACCTTCCCACACCAATCACTATTAAGAAAATGCCTTATAGACCTGCCTACAGCCCAATCTTATTGAGAAATTTTCTCTCCTTCCTATGCAAGTGATTCTAATAAAATTGTTTTTGAGCTCCCTTCTAAGACTCTCATTTCATTATTTTATTAATAAGATGGGGGAACGTCAGCTTCTTCAGTAAGAGTAACTCAACGTCAGAAAGACAAATAACATATGTTCTCTGTCATATGTGGGTTCTGTTAACTGTTCATTAACTGTTACAAATGTATATCCATGTAGCAGAAACATGGGTAAAAATAAGGAAAGTAGGATCCAGGACAGGAAAAAGAACATATAAAGGAGGGCAGTATAAAATATAAAACAATAAGCAAGAAGGATATACAGGAAGTGAAAGTGTACAGTAGTTAAAGACTGGGGCATGAATGGCCATAATCAACCACAACAAAGTATGTTTGAAAATGATATACAGAAATTTGTGCCTTTGTAAACTAATAAAAATAACACTGTAAACCAAATAAAAGAACATTAGTGATTTTAATAAATAGATAAGGCTAAACATGAAATATGATTCCTGGGTCTGCACAGAATCCGAGATTAACAAACTTGGACTGGGAAAGTTTTATTTTTATCCCTTGTACTTTTACAAGGATATGCAGAACAATGTCATCATATCAGAGTAAGAGGGAGAAAGGTGGTACATGAAATGCATTATCTAGAAGAGAGAAAATGAAAGGCCATTTAAACTATTTCAGTGCTTCTGACAAGGCCTCTTACAACCTGAATTTAAGATCACAATTTTCTACTTTACTATAATAGAGACATGTTAAGTACTGTAAGCATTAAATACTATACCAAACACACCTCTAGGCAGATTTTCAGTAACTTAATAGTATACTGTCCCAAACACCAGAATACCATTTAAGTGCAATTTAGCAAATAATTTGTGCACACTTCTATTTTGTGAAAAATACCATCAAAATCAGTACTTCGTGGGTCTTATTGCTAAGAAGAAATGCTTTCATACATTTAGAAATAAATCAATGTAACAGATTTTTTTTTTAATCTGAAAAGACTGTAGGCAGATGACTTGAAAGAATGCCATGATATTAATCATCCCAGTCCAGGATGAAGTGGAGAGAGAAACGCCAGAGGGGCATTCTCTAACTGATATTATTACTCTAGATTTTTTTCCAAACTCTGTTGATTGCAATTTATACAAGCTATGCCTTGAAGACTTTCTAAAGAAAAATTATTTTTCTCATATAAAAGGACAGCTATTCTACTTTTCAAGTTTTAGTATTCTTTGTTCTCCCAAGAATTTAAGTAATTGTATAGTTTAAATTTTTTAATGAATAAAAAATAAATATATTATTTAAATATGTGTATTTTAGTCTTACTTAGTAACTTACCATTTTATCTATTTTTATTCATTTTTGAGGATTTAGCACAATGTACTTTGATTATGTTTAGTATCTTACACAAATTCATCCAAGAAATGTCCCATTTCTCTACCTATCAAATTTGGTATTCTCTTTTACTCAAGCCTAGCATGTGTAATTTGTGTTACACATATGCTCTTATATGTGTCATTATCTACTGGAGAGTGATTGACTTAGCAGAAACCAAACCATTTGAGAAAAATATTTTTTTTTCCTTTTTCAAATGCTGTAAATTTTCAGTATCTCTTCAGTTTGTGATGGGACTTCCTGCTCATGTCCACCTCAATGCCAGGTTTTATTTAACTTAAACTTGCCCAGGTCTTGCCCATGATGTTACTGTCACATCCTGAGTTCATATGTGCAACTTTCCATCTGTATCTTAAAGCACTGTTTCTTTTAGTCATTTACTGCCCTCATGTCTTATTTTTTTTCTGACCCCTTTTCTGTAACAGTGTCTGAGTCTTAAAGAAGAGGATGTGATAAAGATGAACAGTTTATGGCTGAAGTTTCCGGTCTCACATTCTCTATTATTTGGCAGTCATGTGTTTCTGTGTTAACTGCCATCTGCTGCAAACAGAAGCATTTGTTGATGAGGGTTGAATAAAGAGGCTTCTGTGAATTAAAGACCTTAAAGATTCTACCAGAAGTTCCTTACTTGTGATGGACATATTCATCAATGTTATCAAATGCAAAATTAGTATGTAAAAAAAAATTGGTAGCATTCCTTGATAAATAAAATACTTAGTGAAAAGAAATCAAGACAATTATCATTTACAAAACCCTCAAAAATATGCACTAGATTAAACTTAACCAAGGTAAGGAAAGATATGTACAATGAGCCTTTTAGTACTCTCAAGAAAGAATTTGAGAAATAAACAAAAAAACAGAAAGATATCAGATGTTCATAGATGGGTAGTACTAATGTAGCAAAAAAAAGGGGGGGCTATTTGTCAAAGCTATTTAATAATTCAAGGAAATCATCTCAAAATTCCAGTATGACTTATCACAGAAATTGAAATGATAATCTTGAATTTCATCTGTAAACACAAAGATCTTGGAAGAAGAATTAAATCCAGAACAATATAACAACTGTAGGAAGTATCACTATACCTGATTTCAAGTTATATAGCTGAAGCATGGTAATAACTAAAGCATAGGATATGCATAAAAACACATTGGTAAATGGAATAAGGAACTCACATATAACTTCATACATGAACAACTACATGACTTTTTTAAAAATGTATAGCTTGTACAACCACTCTGGAAATCACTCTGGCAGTTCCTCAGAAAATTGTACATAGCATTACCTGAGGACCCAGTTATACCACTCCTCAGCATATACCCAGAAGATACTCCAACATATAATAAGAACATGTGCTCCACTATGTCCATAGCAGCCTTATTTATAATAGCCAGAAGCTGGAAAGAACCCTGATGTCCTTCAACAGGGTAATGGATACAGAAAATGTGGTACATTTACACAATGGAATATTACTCAGCTATTAAAAACAATGAATTCGAGAAATTCTTAGGCAAATGAATGGAACTAGAAAATATCATCCTGAGTGAGGTAACCTAATCACACACACACACACACAAAAAAAAAAAAAACACACACAATGCACTCACTGATAATTGGATATTAGCCCAAAAGTTCACAATATCTAAGATACTACTCACAGACCACATGAAGCTCATGAACAAGAAAGACCAAAGTGTGGGTGCTTTGGTTCTTCTTAGAAGAAGTAACAAAATACACATGGGAGCAAATATGGAAACAAAGTGTGGCACAGAATCTGAAGGAGGGGCCATTCGGAGACTGCTCCACCTGGGTATTCATCCCTCATGCAGTCATCAAAGATAGATGCTAATGTGGATGCAAGGAAGTGCATGCTGAGAGGAGCCTGATATAGCTGTGTCCTTAGAGGTCTGCCAGAGCCTGAAATATACAGAGGCAGATGCTCGCAGCTAACTATTGAAATGATCATGATATTCTTAATGGAAGAGTGAGAGAGAAGACTGAAGGAGCTGAAAGGGTGTGTGGCCCCATGAGAAGAGCAACAATACCAACCAACAAGAGCTCCTAGGGTCTAAACTACCAGTCTGGGAGCACATAGGGATGGACCCATGGCTCCAGCTGTATATGTAGGGGAGGATGACATTGTAGGGCATAGGTGGGAGAGAAAGTCTTTGGTCCAGTGAAACCTGAATGCCTCAGTGTGGGGGAATTTATGGGTATGGAGGTGGGAGTGGGTCAGTGGTTGGAGGTACATCCTCATAGAAGCTGAGGAGAGGGAATGGGAGAGGAGGTTCCTGGCGGGGGGGAAATGGAGAAAGGGGATCACATCTGAAATGTAAATAAAATATCCAATAAAAAAATATTGATTTCTATGTTTGTGTGCTTACATATATGTATGTGTACTACATGAGTGCACTGCCCAAGGAGGCCAGAAGAGGTTATCAGATTTTCAGGAACTTGAGTTACAAAGGGTTATTAGTTAACTTAAGTTCTGTGAAAAAAAATCTGCGTTTCCTAGATTTCTGCAAATACAACAAGTGTTCATAAGGGATAATCCATTTCTCCAGTCTCAGAAACAGTACAAGACAAAATAAACAAAAAGCAAAAAGCAAACCTAAACAAATAAACACAAAGAAAATAAATGAAACAAAACAAATGACAAAAAAACCCCACCTGATTATTGACAAAGAGGCCATTAATGTCCATTGGAAAAAAGACTGCATCTTCTACTAATGCTGCTTGTCAAACTGAACAGCTGCATGTAGAAGAATGCAACCAGATCCCTATCTCTCACCCAGGCAAATCTCAAATGGATCAAGTACCTGATGAAGATCTGATACTCTTATTATGATAGAGGTGTAAGTAGGAAATGTGTTTGAAATTATTGGCAGAGGAAAAGGCTTTCTGAACAGAATCCCAGTAACAATCATTTACGTCAACGATTAATAAATGAACCTTCATGAAAATGAAGAAATTTTCCACAGCAAAAGTCACCATCATTCAAGTGAAAAGACAGCATTCAGGATGGCAAAATATCTCTACCAGATATATATCTGATAGGTGGTAATTATTTAGAATATACAAATATACAAGGAACCTAAGAAAGACAGCAATAACCAAAACCAAAAACCAAAACAAAAGAGAAAAAGAAAAAGAAAAAGAAAAAGAAAAAGAAAAAGGAAAGGAAAATGGAGTATGGAACTAAACACAGAGTTCTTAAAAAAAATCCAAACAGCTAGGAACCATTAAAGAATGCTCACCATCTGCAAGCACAGGTAAATTTACATTCATTCTAATTTGAGATTTCATCTTTCTCCAGTCATAAGACATAGGTTCAAAAGAGTAAATCATGATAAATACTTGAAAAGATGTAGGGAAAGTGGATGTTTTATTTACTACTAGTACAAGTGCAAACTGGTACAGTCAATGTGAAAATCAGTGTGGCAGTTTCTAAAAAATTTGGAAGTAGATCTACCACATGAAAGGGCTATACTATAGATGAGACATATAACTAAAAGACGTCTAGATACTATTATTGAGAAACCAGCTAATCCATGTAAATTACTACTCTATGAAATATAGTTTTTCATTTCCACAATAGTTTACTATATCTGAAATAGAAACATCCTAGATTCCATTAGCTAATGAGGGAATAATGAAAATGATGCACTTTAATACAATACAATATTATGCAGGTGTTAGAAAAATAGTTTAGAAACTATTAGATTATTAAGAAAGTGAAAGGAACTAAAAACATTTATTCTGAGTGAATAATGTAATCCAGAAACTGTAATCCAGAAACAGAAAGCCAAAGTTGCATGCTTTCTTTAATTTGTACCTGTTATTTTTGAATGTTCAGATATGTGTGTTTCATTTGGTATAATCATAGAGTACAGGAAATTAGAAAAGACCACGAAGGTATTTCTAGTGGCAAGAAGTTGGAACAGTATTATAAATGGCAATAGGGAATATTAGAATGAAGAGGAATAAATAGGGAAAAATAGATCATGATGGAGGATGGAGTATAAAAACTGATAACAAACATTAAGACATTTTGAAAGTAAGTCATAAGGAAACCTACTACTGTAGATGTTTCCTGAAATACACACACACATACATACACACATACTCACACATACACACACACACACACACACACAAAACACTTTGCCCTGTAGTGAGGCAATGATGCCCCGACTAGACACCACATGCTAGCAATTAAATTTCCAAGGCCAGTAATGAGTTATCTCTTTTAGAAATGTTAAAAAGTAGCATCATACAGACTCTAAAACATTGCTGTATATTGCCAATGATTTTAAATACCCCTATTTCTGAAGACAATACATATATGATACAAAGCAAATGAAGAAATCAACTGTGTACTCATCTTGACCATAATTCCATACTAGCTAGCTTTCAGAGTGGGAAAAAATGTTACTGAAGGGTAACAGTAATCACCAATCATGCCCAGCTGTGAACCTTGTAAGTCCTAATTATGACTGCTCTTCTTTTTTTATTGGATATTTTATTTATTTATATTTCAGATGTTATCTCTTTTCCCCTTCCCCCCATAAAATCCCTATTCCATCCCTCCTCCTCCTTTTTGCTTTCATACAATTTTAATTACATGCAAGTATTAAGGTCAGTTCTAGGCTGAAGAACTAGCAATACAATACATTCAAATAATCAAGAAACAAGCAAGCAGTAAATACAAGTAGTCAAAGAACAAGCAAGGTAATTAACAAAGTTCCGTAAACACTCCCATGATAGATATTTCAAAGGAATTTTCAGGAAGACCAAAATATTTGAGTCTACTTCCCTGTCCTAGCCCAAAGTTATTTTCATGTCTGAAGCCTACTTCTTTGTTCTAGCCTAAGATTTGGATTCTTGCCTAAAATTACTACTTTGTTCTAGCATAATGTTAGATTCCTGCTTGATGCCTATTTCCTTGTTCCTGGCCAATGTCGTATTCCTGCCAGGCAGCCAAAAAAGCTTACCATATCTATCCCTTTTTTATTTCATAAACAAGACTGAGCCTGTCTTAGGTTGTACTTCCAAGAATGCCTTCCTTACTTGTCGTGGAATATCCATTATCAAAAGCAATGCACTTATGTCTTAGGTTGATAAGTCTCTGTGCAAAATCTTATCTGTCCTTGGCTTGCCAGCCTGTTAGTTTAAAGATACTTGCAGGGTACTTGACATAATTCTGATATTTTATAATAATAATCTCTGGATATTTTTATATAATAAAATAATCTCTGGATATTTTAACTTTGCATAGTGAGATTATGAATTTAAAGAATGTTGCTCTGCTGAGCTTTAATGCTGCTGGTAATGCTGATAAAATTATCCATAGCTTGAGGTCAATATTTCCACTTTGGTCAAGCATCAAGAATGGCATATATAACTTGATCATGCTAGCCCCCTTTTTTCTTTCTCCTGAGAATACTTTTATTCCTGCACATTGTGCGAAAGCTTGTCTTTAACGACATCAACATGTTGGCAGCCAAAGTACATGGCTTGAAACTGAAAATAGACACACAGAGTTATTAATTTATGACTGCTATTCAAAGATGAGCCCAGTAGTGTGGTAGTGATTCTGTAAACAAAGGAGAAACCAACTACTTTAGATCAGGTTTATATACAATTCTGCAAGTTAAAACCCTATATAGTGACCAAGAATCTGTGACTTGAAATTTTTCTAGGTGCCAAGGGTAGACATACTAGCATTCTTTTGTTAAATGGGTAGAACATTAAACATATTCTTAATGACTTATCAATATACTCATAAACTTCTTATTTCTCCATCACTTGTCTTTTCTGCAAAATTAAATGTTTCACTTTTTGTCATTATTTGTATTTTTTTTCTAATATTAAAAATAGTCAACCCTAGGCCTGGGTATAATTTAATAATTTTTCTAATTTGGGGTTTGGTAATAATTTGTCAGCTATTCTAAAAAAATATTTTAAGAATATAAAGAAAGTTGTACCTAGTATGCTATTGATAAAAACAAAGTTTATTTATTAGCTGATCTATAGCTTATAAATGTATCAATTTTCAATATCAGAAAAAGCCTCCAGATTAATTGCAGAGAGAACGAATTTTGAATGTTAATGAATGATGTGCTTTATTATTATGGGTAATACTTTCCTAAACCATGAGTAAATCAAAGGAGTGATAACGTAACACATAAGATACTAAGATCAAATCATCTTGTTCTCCCTCATTCATCTTGCAACTTTGTTGCTGATTAAAATATAGACTTGTTAAGAAATGTGCTAGACTACAAAGATGATGATGTATTCCAGCCAACAAGGAAAACGAAAAGGAAGCAATAAAAGATATTCATGAGGAGTTATTATGTCCTGTGCTGTTCTACTCTTGAACGGCTTTTAGATGGGAACAAAAAACTATGTCATGTCATTTGAGAAACAGAAATGCTACTGTAAATTTTCAGCCTTTCCATCTTATAAAATTTAATTTACAAAGTCACAGTGGTACAGATAATATATGTGACAGAAGTAATTCTTTATAATAAAGAAATATTTTCTATGGTGAGGCAACCTGCTCAGGATTTTAGACATATGGGCAAATACTACAATTTTCACAGGGTACAGTTTCTGGAAGCACAGCTTGGTTGTAGAGAGCAGAGTTCATTTGCTGCAGACTCTCCTTAGCTCACAGATAGTCCTTTTAACATTTCAGGTTTTTCTGAAAGATGAGGATGACACATCCAATGAATTAAGACAAAGTTGCTCAAACCACCCTGAGGCCAATACCACTTTAAAATTATAATCAGTCCTGAATGATATGGAAAAAATGTTAAAATACCTTATTTTCTTTACAGTTACATTCAGGATTTTGGATCTCCTTTTATTTAGCCTCAACACCCTCATATTCACATCTTGTTTCACAGACATGTACCAAGTGCACAATCTTTTCTATGCACTGAAAAAAAAGTTTTGTCACTAGCTACTTATTATATGTTCATACTGTGATCTACCTATGTGTGACACATGGAGAACCAAAAACCAAATTACTGTTCTGTGCCGGTTGACTGGGATCACTCCTAGCTAAGAACACTTCACATCTCATCTCGTCACCAAATGTCAATCACACCAACAGGTCACCAAAAGGACCTTTGCAAGGAGCAAACAGTCCAGATGCAACACTGAACTGGTTCACTGACCTTTCCCCAGAAGCCCTTCTGAGATATACAGTACTCCATGTCATTTGTCTCATAAGGAACTTGAAGTGCGAGGTGATTTTTTAAAACTAACCTTAGAAGAATGCTTTAACAACTGAAGTGCAAGCAACATTGCTACAGGATCCAACTTGCTGACTCTGATGCAAAAGCAGCCCTGACACCCACCAATGCTGCTTAATTATCCAATCACAAATACCTAATTACTGCATCTGGAGATGTTAAATTATTTCTGTAGTTTTAATTTAGAAGATGGAAAGCTACAGTTTTAATTTCTTTCTCTCTTGCTTCCCCCCCCCCCCCCATATTGTAGTGATGAAAACAGCATGCAGCATAGGTGCATTGTTTTCTTGGCTCTGTTAGTGATGCACTTTATTGCATGAAACTATAGTAAGACTTCAAGTGGCTAGCAATGGTTTCATCTCATTCTGGCTTGTTTTGTTTTCTCCTAAATCAGTGAGCAGCAAACATAAAAGATATGCTTTTGCATTGTCAGCTCTGAAAACGTATATGCTGGTAACTTATACAGATTGAGCAGGTTATATTTATATAATTAGAAGCACACACACGAGAGAGAGAGAGAGAGAGAGAGAGAGAGAGAGAGAGAGAGAGAGAGAG
>JANHMN010000002.1:114257489-114388106 GCA_030674055.1 Rhabdomys pumilio
TCCTTTCCTTTCCTTTCCTTTCCTTTCCTTTCCTTTCCTTTCCTTTCTTTGGGGTTGGAAAGGTAAATGGTAAACCATTTAGTAAGAAAGAAATAAAATTGACACTGAACTCAATTAATCTGAAATGGTAGTTCAATGATGATGAGAAAGCATATAGTATTTGAGCACACACACACAAACTCACATGCACATGCACACACACATGCACACGCACACGCACTTGCACACATACCAAAAAAGAAAGATATTGATGAAGAGCATATACCTTGAAATAAGGTTCTCATGGACCATCCCTCTGAATATCAAACTTGTGTCAGAGACTTGAAAGAGGATGGAAAAACCACATAATTTGGATAGCAAAGAGCATTGCAGACTGGAATATGGAATGACTCAAAGCAAGACCAGTACAGTTGAAGAAGGAAAACAATTTCTGGGATAGACAACAGGAGAGATGGAGAAAGGGCAGTGGTTGAGGCATGGGATTGGAAAGGCAAATGGTAAATTAAATTGTTAGGTCCTCTAGTCCTTCCAGTAGTTCTCATTTTATTCTCAGGATAAGAAGAGGAGAATAACAGGCTGTAAGTAAGAGTAGATTAAGAGAGTTTAAGTAGAAGAGTAAAGGGAGCTAGGTTTTAGGAGACTATGTTATAGGAGACTATATGGAGTAGAAATTTTAGACTCAAGGCAAAAGCTCTACTATCAAAAGTGTTGCTCTGAGATTCTAACACTTATCAATGTTTAAACATGATTCTGCCCTAGTCCTCGTGACTGCACCATGCTTCCAAAGTAAGAACTCTAAAAAACGTTGTTCTGGAAGAACAAAGACTGTAACTTACCATTTTTGACCTTGCAAGTTCTGTTGTCTGACTGCATTATATAGCCTTCCACACAACTGCAAGCGTAGGATCCATATGTGTTCTTGCAGGTCTGGCTGCATATACCATAAATGCTACATTCATCTTGATCTGAAAAAAAATTAATATAATTTCAAGAACATTTATGCTTGGACATTTGAATTTTTATTGACAAAAACACTTATTTTCAAATAGACAATTGTTTTAAAAGGTGAGCAAATTTCAATAAAGTATTTAAAATAATTTCAACCAAAAGTTAGGTTTATTTTTGTCTTAATATTTATTGTTAGATTATGTTTAATATAAAACTATTTGTATATATAAAAGAATACCGACTTTGTGTTAGACATGTTAGCTAGACCAATATTAGAGGCTTTTAATGTTTTAAAATGCACTCTCATAGAACCAGTAGGAGGAAAGATGGGATAGGTGTTTTGCGGATGGGAAACCAGGAAAGGGCATAAGAATTGAAATGTAAATAAATAAAATATCCAATAAAAATAATAAAAACATAATAAATTGAGGTTTAATAGACGGTTTTGAATAATTCCAGTATGTAAAGGAAGAACTCTTTCACTCGTTTATCTAAGAATTAACATAGTAGAGGGCTTTTAAACTGATTAAATGTGATTATTGAGTCAAATCATGTAAACAATCTTCACTATTTTGAAAAGAAAATTATTACACAATTACTAAAACAAAATAAAGATATAATGCTTACATATTTAACATTTTATTTTTATATTTGTTATTTGATATTGCTGTGTATATATGTCTGAGATATATATGGGCCCATGTGAAATCATGACATGCATGTAGAAGTAAAATGACAGTTTATTGTAGTCAGTTCTTGCCCATGTTTGTTTTTATGAGTTACAGGGATCCATCTCTAGGCATCAGGTTTGTGTAAAGTATGTGGTTATCTACTGAGCTATCCCTTCAATCTTCAAGACTTCACTCTACATCTGTTATTCCAGTTGATAACTGTGTTAAAGGGAAATAATATTGCTCCAGTGAAATCACACTAGAGATAGAAACCACACTTATGTGAAACTTGAGTGCAGGTCCCATGTCCAGTCATAGATGACCACCACAACACAAGCTAAATTGTAAATTCTAGAGGATTTATTTTTGTCTGGGCTACCTCAACCCTTGTACAATCTTATAGATCTTTTATGGTTTCTAGTTTTGTTTGTATAGTGTGGGATGGAAATGTACATATGTGTGCATGTGTATGTGTTGTCTGCATTTTTTTTGTTTTTATTCTCCCATGAGTGTTTCTTTTGTCCTATGTTGTTTTGTATGTATTTTCTCTTATTATTTTCAGATTCCTACTTGTTTTATGAAAACAAAGCAAAAGAAAAGGCATATGTTTGAGTGGGTAGGAAAGTAGGGAAGATCTTGGAGGATTTATGGTAGAAGAAACAACAATCAGAATATATTTTATGAAAAAAATTATTTTTAATAAAAAAGAAAATTTCAGAATTAATTGAGTATAAGTAATATCAAAATTTCTTTAATCTAATAAAATAAACACTGTAGTTAGAATGCTGCTACTAGAAGGCATTGTAACGACATGGGTATTTCATGTGAATGAGTCATGTGTTACAAGGGTGCATAAGAGGAAGTAGTAATTTGTATTCCTGGTAATGAAGTAATTTGTATGTTAATCTACAGGGTTGCATATATTGTATACAACATTTGGAAGATATTAATTAGAAAAGATCCAGGAAATGATCTTTGTTTTTGTAAACTAAATAAATTTGGGTTACAGGTGGATTGATGAGTGTGGAAACTAAATTAGAATGCTAAATGAATATTTCAGAAAATGAATTGAATACACACACATATGTATTCAAGATACACTTATACGTGTGTATATAAATTTGTTTGTGACATGGTCTCAAGAGGTCTAGGCTGGCCTAGAATTACTACGCAGTTTGTTTCTTAATTCCTGATCCTCTTTGTGGTACCCAATTATTTTACATACATTATATTTTGAAGTCAGTAGCAGAAATAATAGAAAAAAAAGAATAGAGAGAAGTTTACAAAATTGACTAAATAACGTTTGGAAACTAATAATAGACGTGAGCAGTAATCGAATATTGAAGTAGAATAGAGGAATTATAGTTAGAATAAAGGGAGACAATGAGTTTTACTTATATCAAGTTTCAGGTGTCTAAGGAGTGTACTTCAGGGAATGTTCTAAAAGCAATGAGAAACACACACACACAAACATATAAGGAGAGAGAGAGAGAGAGAGAGAGAGAGAGAGAGAGAGATGAGACTAATGGTTGGAAGTTGGGAGCATGTGAATGTGAGACATTAAAAGAAAAGAAAAAGCTGACTATTTACCACAATGAAAAAAATATAAGGACAAAAATGTAGCTGCTACAAAGTATTATATGAATATTAGTAACAGTGAGCAAGATGGAAAAGGAAAAGTTCTACATAAGGATCCCCTGTAGGAGACTCTATGATTGTTTAAATATATTAAAAATATGAGCTTTTCAAGGATGTTAGTGATCAGCTTTGATAACCCAACAAAACCCAATGAAAACTCCCTCTGGGAGTCAGAAAATAAGGTACTGATCTTGGAATAAAGTGAGACTCCTATATTGCATAATACGTCATTTCCTATGGAGCATTTCCATGTAGAATTTGGCTTCCCTTAGTGGCTTTCACACTGAAGTGTTTGAGACATATAGCACCAAGACCTCTACTTCTAGGATGTTCAAATCCTTCTTTATAACCTCAAAGTTACACATGGATGTAAAGAAATACTTTGTAGAAAACTAGATCAGAGGAGGTCTTGGTATATTATGAAAATTACTGACATTTTAAATATTGCATTTTCAATGACATAGGGAGCAATGCTAAAGTCATAAGAGAAAGAAAATGTTCAAAACTGCTTTTAATGAATAATGGGGCTACAGATCATCGATGTCTGAAAGAGTGAAACAGAAGTAGCAAATTTAAGAACACAATGCAGTCAGTTGCCAAAAATTTGGATATTAAATTGGGTGAGGTCAGCTGTAATGTGATGACCACAAAGAGAGGCAAGTTTTTGTAGACCTTTGAGTTTCTCCCCTCTCCCTTCATTTCTCCATACCTCCATTCCTTCTTTCCTTCCTTTCTTCCTTCTTTTTTTCCATCATTCATTTTCCTTTTTACTTTTGTATTTTTTATCCTTCTATTTATTTTAATGCAGAATAATGTGAGCACGTGGTTTGACTAGATAAGCAGCAAAGGGACAGTTTTTTCAAGATAAGTAAGAAGGGTGGAAACTGAAGGGAACATTAATCAATACATGAGATGGGTTAAAAATAAAAAATAGAAATGTGAATATATAAAGTTAGGTTCGTGGGAATTAAGAAAACAGTGATGTATTTAAATATAAGAAAGGAGAAGTAAGAAAAATAAGAGGTACACATTATAAATATCTGTGTTGAGAAATGTAATTCTGATGATCACACATAAAGAAAACAAATTTAAACAACATACTGTTGGAAAACAAAGAATTCCTTGGGACAATTTTGAGAGAGATTCTCAGGAGACCTGTAGCAGATAATAACTACAAGCTTTCAAAAGATCGTTCAGTGTGATGTCTCAAGGCAAGATCTGTGACAACCCTGTTTTTTTAACATGAAGGTTCAAAAAAAAAAAAAGTTCAAGCTAAAAGAAAAAACTGGCCTTCTGGATTCCACCTGCGCCCCAGAGCTGACCCTGTGCCACAGCTCTCCGTACTCAAATCCCACCGGGAGATAACTGATTTCCAATGAGTGCTGACACGCTTTTGAACACAGGTAAGACCACCACTTCTGCTCTAATGGACCAACCTGAAGCCCTCAGGACATAGGAACCTAGGAGCAGCCTAGGGCAGGATTCTTTTGGTTTACATCTTTGGCCAAATCTGACCCTGTGCCACAGCTCTCAATACCCAAATCCCATGAGTAGAGAGCTGCTCTCCCCAAAATATTGACACACCTGAGAGAACAGGTGGGAACACCAATTCTGTTCAAATTCCTAGGCAAAAAGGACCCACCCAGAGCCATCAGGACACAGGAACGAAGGAACATCTGGTGATAGGATCCTTCCAGTTTTTGTCTGTGCCTCTAAGCTGACTCTGTGCTACAACTTCCATAACCCAATTCCTCCCAAAGAGAGCTTGTCTGCCAGGAATGTTCACACACAGGCTTACAAAAGGGGCAAGCAGCAGTCAGAGACAGCAAGACCAGCTAACACCAGAGATAACCAGATGGTGAGAGACAAGGGGAAGAACAAAAACCAAGGCTACTTAGCATCATCAGAATCCATTTTTTCCCACCACAGCAAGCTCTGGATACCCAAACACACCAAAAAAGCAAGACTCTGATTTAAAATCATATCTTATGATGATGATAGAGGACTTTAAGAAAGACATAGATAACTCCCTCAAAGAAATATAGCAGAACTTGGGTAAACAGGAAGAAGTCTTGAAAAAGAAAACACAAAATCCCCATAAGAGATAGAAGAGAGACTTTCACATGCAGAAAACATTGACAACACAGTCAAAGAAAATGCAAAATGCAAAAAGCTTCTAACCCAAAAACATCCAGGAAATCCAGGACACGAGAAGACCAAATCTATGAAAAATACGTATAGAAGAAAGCAAAGATTCCCAACTTAAAGGGCCAGTAAATATCTTCAACAAAATTATCGAAGAAAATTTCCCTAACCTACAAAAAGAGATGCCCATAAACATTCAAGAAGCCTACAGAACACCAAATAGATTGTACCAGAGAAGAAATTCCTTCTGTCACATAATAGTCAAAACACCAAAAGCACAAAAGAAAGAATATTAAAAGCAGGAAGGGAAAAAGGTCAAATAACATATAAAGGCAGACCTATCAGAATTACACCAGACTTCTCATCTGAGATTATGAAAGCTAGAAGATCCTGGGAAGATGTAATACAGACCCTAAGAGGACACATATGCCAGCCAATCTACTATATCCAGCAAAACTCTAAATTACCATAGATGGAGAAACCAAGATACTCCATGACAAAACAAATTTAAACAATATCTTTCCACAAATCCAGTCCTACAAAGAATAATAACTCCAACACAAGGAGGGAAACTGCTCCCTAGAAAAAGCAAGAGAGTAATCTTTCAACAAAGCCGAAAGAAGGTAGTCACACAAACATAATTCCACCTCTAACAAAAAAAAAAAAAAAACAGGAAGCAACAAACACTTTTCCTTAATATCTCTAAACATCAGTGGATTCAATTTTCCAGTAAAAAGACATAGACTAACAAACTGGATATATAAACAGGACCTAGCATTTTCTGCATACAAGAAACAAACCTTAGTGACAAAGACAGACACTATCTCAGAGTAAGAGGCTAAAAAAATTTTTTCCAAGTAAACTGTCCCAAGAAACAAGCTGGAATAGCCATTCTAATATCAAATAAAATTGACTTTGAACTATAAGTTATAAGAAAAGAAAAGGAAGGACACTTGATACACTTTGTAGGAAGGAAAATTCTACCAAGATAAACTATAAGTCTGAACATCTATGCTCCGAATTCAAGGGCACCCACATCCATAAAAGAAACTTAACTAAAGCTCAAAGAACACATTGCACTTCACACAATAATAGTGGGAGACTTCAACACCCCACTCCCCTCAATAGATAGATCATGGAAACAGAAACTAAATAGAAACACAGTAAAACTAACAAAAGTAATGAACCAAATGGAATTAACAGCTATCTATAAAATATTTCATCAAAAAAACAAAAGAATCTACCTTCTTCTCAGCACCTCATGGTACCTTCTCCAAAGTCGACCATATAATCTGTCAAAAAACAGGCCTGGACTGACACAAGAAGATTTAAATAATCCCATGCATCCTAACAAATCACTACAAATTAAGGCTGGCCTTTAATAACAACAAAAACAACGGAAATTCCACATACACTTGGATGCTGAACAACACTCTACTAAATGATAACTTGGACAGGGAAAAAATAAATAAAGAAATCAAAGACTTTTTAGAAAAAAAATAGTTTTTCATTCCAAAACATATGGGACAAAATGAGGGCAGTGCCAAGAGGAAAACTCATAGCTCTAAGTGTCTACAAAAAGAAACTGGAGAAGTCATACACTAGCAACCTGACAGCACACCTGAAAGCTCTAGAACAAAAGGAAGTAAATACATCCAAGAGGCGTAGACAACAGGAAATAATAAAACTCAGGGCTGAAATCAACCAAGTAGGAAAAAAAAAAACTATGCAAAGTATTAGCAAAATCAGGAGCTAGTTCTTTGAGAAAAATCAACAAGATAGATAAACCCTTAGCCAGACTAACGGGGGGGCACAGAGAGTATCCAAATTAATAAAATCAGAACTGAATAGGGAGACATAACAACCAAAACTGAGTAAATTCAAAAATCATCAAATCCTACTACAAAAGTCTATACTCAACAAAACTGGAAAATCTGGATGAAATGGACAATTTTCTAGGCAGAAACCAGGTACTAAAGTTAAATTAGGAGAAGACAAACCACCTAGATAGTCCCATAACCGCTAATGAAATAGCAGCAATCATTAAAAGTCTCCCAACCAAATAAAAAAACCCCAGAACCATATGGGTTTAGTACAGAATTGTATCAGACCTTCAAAGAATACTTAATACCAATGCTCTTCAAACTATTCCTCAAAAATAGAAACAGAAGAAACACTACCCAATTCATTTTATGAAGCCACAGTTATGCTGATACCAAAACCACACAAAGACACAACAAAGAAAGAGAACATCTGACAAATTTCACTTATGAGTATTGATGCAACAATACTCAATAAAATTCTTGCAAACCGAACCAAAGAACATATCAAAAAGATCATTCACCGTGATCAAGTAGACTTCATTCTAGGGATACAGGGAATGTTCAATATATGAAATTCCTTCAATGTAATCTACTATGTAAACAAACCCAAAGACAAAAACCACATAATCATTTCATTAGAAGCCAAAAAAATCATTTGACAAAATTAAACATCCTTTCATGTTTAAAGTCTTGGAAAGATCAGGAATTCAGGGCCCATACCTAAACATAGTAAGAGCAATATACAGCAAACCAGTAGCCAAAGTCAAACTAAATGGAGAGAAACTTGAAGCAATCCCACTAAAATCAGGCACTAGTCAAGGATACCCACCTTTTTCCCTATCTACTATATATAGTACTTGTAGTTCTAACTAGATCAATTCGACAACAAAAGGATGTCATAGGGATACAAATTGGGATGGAGGAAGTCATTATATGACTATTTGCAAATGATGATAATATACTTAAGTGACCCCAAAGTGGCTTGATATAAAATTAACACAAACAAATCAGTAGCCTACCTCTACTCAAAGGATAAACAGTAAGACAAAATATTAGGGAAATGAAACACTTCACAATAGTCAAAAATAATATAAAATACCTTGGTGTGACTCTAACCAAACAAGTAAAAGATCTGTATGACAAGAAATTTCAACTCTCTGAAGAAAGAAATTGAAGAGGACCTTAGAAGATGGAAAGATTTCCCATGCTCATGGATTGGTAGGATTAATGCAGTACAAGTGGCCATCTTGCTTAAAGGAATTTACAGATTCAATGCCATCCCCATCAAAATTACAACTCAGTTCTTTATAGTTAGAAAAAGCAATTCTCAAATTAATTTGGAATAACAAATTACCCAGGATTGCAAAAACTATTCTCAACAATAAAAGAACAACTGAGCAAAACACTATCCCTGACCTCAAGATGTACCACAGAGCAATAGTGATAAAAAGTGCATGGTATTGGTACAGTGACAGGCAGGCAGAACAATGAAATAGAATTAAAGACACAGAAAGGAACCCACAAACATATGTTCACTTGATCTTCTACAAAGAAGCTAATACCATCCAGTGGAAAATAAGACAGCATTTTCAACAAATTGTGCTGGTTCTACCAGTTGTCAACATATAGTGTAGGGAGCCAACTTTAAGCAGAAAGCGGCTAGAAAGCAGTTATCATTTTTGCAGCCATCTGGAACTATTTACCCTGATAGAGACTTGGTTTTTCAGCAGCCTACAACAGCTGAGCACACTCTATAACAAATATCTTGTTTATCCCACATAGCTTGTTTTGCTGTTAGTGACCCCAGCTGCATAGTGCACATGGTAAAATGTTTTCACCTGTGTTCTCCTGCATGTGCTTATAAATACCCAAGATGTTCTTGTAATAGGATGAATGAGAATCAATAGGAGTTAAGAGATATATATATACAAGTCAATACAGTCAAGAGTGAATATGCGCCAATAGAAGAGAAACAATAAGGGAGACTTGAGACTTGACTCCAGAACCTCTGCCTTGTCTCCATTCTTCGAGACTCTGACCTGTGGACCCGAGCAGCAGCGCAAGCCAAACCAGACAGAGTACCGACCTCAACAATAGAGAAGAATGCAAATTGATCCATTCTTATCTCCCTGTATAAAGCTTAAGTCCAAGTGAATCAAGGACCTTCACATAAAACCAGATACACTGAAACTAATAGAAGAGAAGGTGGGGAAGACCCTCGAACACATGGGCACAAGGAAAAAGTTCCTGAACAAAACACCAATGGCTAATGTTCTAAGATCAAGAATTGACAAATGGGACCTCATAATATTGCAATGCTTCTGTGAGGCAAAAGACACTGCTAATAGAACAAAATGGCAATGAACAGATTGAGTAAAGATCTTTACCAATGTCTAAACAAGGGCTAATATCCAGCATATACAAAGAATTCGAGAAGTTAGAGTCCAGAGAACCAAATAACCCTATTAAAAATTGGGGTACAGAGATAAACAAAGAATTCTCAACTGAGGAAATTTGAACTACTGAGAAGCACCTAAAGAATTGTTCAACATCCTTAGTCATCAGGGAAATGCAAATTAAAACCACCCTGAGATTCCACCTCACACAAGTCAGAATGGTTAAGATCAAAAACGCAGGTGACAGCAGATGCTGGCAAAGATGGAGAGAAAGAGGACCACTTCTCCATTGCTGGTGGAATTACAAACTGGTACAAGCTCTCTGGAAATCGGTCTGGCAGTTCCTCAGAAAATTGGACATAGTACTAGCTGAGGATCAAGCTATACCACTCCTGGGCATATACCCAGAAGATGTTCCAATGTATAACAAGGACACATGCTCCACTATGTTCATATTTATAAAGGCCAAAAGCTAGAAACAACCCAGATGTTCCTGAACAGAAGAATGGATACAGAATATGTGGTACATTTACACAATGGAATACTACTCAGCTATTAAAAACAATGACTTCATGAAATTCCCTGACAAATAGGTGGATTTAGAAAAATATCATCCTGAGTGAGGTAACTCAGTCACAAAAGAACACATATGGCAAGTACTCACTGGTAAGTGATTATTAGGCAAAGAACATGGAATACCCTTGATATAACTCACAGACCACATGAAGCTCAAGAGGAAGGAAGAGCATAGTGTGGATGCTTCAGTCCTACTTATAAGGGGGAGTAAAATAATCAAGGAATTAGAGGATGAAAGGGACTTAGGAGAAATAGCAGAGGGGGAGGGGAAAGGGAGGGAAGAATCAAGTAAGGGAAGAGATGGAGGAGATGTATAAAGAGTCAGGAAATTGAACAGAGGTTTGTTGTATTCAGGGATGGGAAACTGGGAGTAGCAACCAGAAAGTACCAGATGTCAGTAAAGCAAGATCCTCTGAGAACCCAAGGAGATGACATTAGCTGAAATACCCCACAAACCAGAGGAAGAACCTTTTGAGACTATATTCAGAAGTTAGGAATGGCCCCTTGTTGAGGATTGGAGCCACCAACCCATCTCCAACATTTTAACCCAGAATTGCTCCTGTCTAAAGAAAATACAGGGACAAAGAGTGGAGCAGAGACTGAAGGAAAGGCCATCCAGACACTGCCCCTGGGGATTCTTACTACATGCAGACACCAAACCCAGACACTATTGTGGATACCAATAAGTGCTTACTGAAGGGAGTCTGATACAGTTGTCTCCTGAAAGGCCCTGTCAGAGCCTGACCAATACAGATGTGGATGCTCACAGCCAACCATCAGACTGAGCACAGGGACCTCAATGAAGGAGTTAGTGGAAGGATTGAAGGAACTGAAGGGAGCTTAACTGGCATCAATGGAAGGGGAGGTCCTTAGTCTTGTGAAAGCTTGATACCCCAATGTAGAGGAATGTTAGGGAGGTGAGGCAGGAGTGGATGGGTAGGGAGCACTCTCATAGAAGCAGGGTAAGGGTGGGTAGGATAGAGGGTTTGCAGAGGGGAAACTGGGAAAGGGGATAACATTTGAAATGTAAATAAATAAAATATTCAAAATAAAAGAAAAAAAAAGGCCTGCAAAGTTCCAGGAGAGATGATTTCACCTCCAATATGCAACCCTTTACTCCTGAGAATGACAGTGCTAATTTTTCTGGTCCTTTGTACCTTTTTCTACAGTATTTTCACTACACATTTAAGCTTCAATCAGAATTTCCTGTGACTATATTAATCCTTAAATATTAATAATCTTTTTTTCTTTGTGTATCACTTCTCACTATTATTATTACAATAATACAAGAAAAGGGAGAAGGAAGGAATAAGAGAGTGTGGAAGGAAGAAATAGAGAGGGGAGGTAAGAAAAGGATTAAAAAGAAGGAGAAAAGATAGACAGAAAAGCAAAATGAGAACAAGAACTTTTCATTTGAATTCTTGTTTCAGGGTTGACTTTTGGGAAATCCAAAGCTAATAAAGGAATTTAATAAGGGAAAGAAAAAAAAAAAAAAAAGCATTGCTGTGTAGCATAAGGAGATATTTAAATTGGGAAAGAATTAACCTATATGGAATTCTTTCCTCTGACTTTGGACTTTTTATAGTCCTATAATAACCTGAAGTCATGGATGGCCCATCAAACTAAGTACTTTGGGAAATAGAAAGAACAGTGTTTGGTGCTACATCTACAGTAAAGCTGAAAGAAATTCAGGTTTGCATTTCTAAAAGTTCAGCCCTTGGTTGTAGTAATAATGCTTGTTTACTTTCATAGACATTTCCAACTTTAATATTATTGGTTTCTATTTTAGTTTTATTGATATGATTATGGTAACCAGGAGAGAATTATGATTAATGATTTCTTTTGTTCTTTTAACCTAGGTATCATATACTGCTGTGACATTTATGCAACTCCACCAAACTGACTGCAGAATTTGCATGCCATTTCTTGTGTGTTGTTTTACTTTTTTCCTGATATGTGGCAACTAAAGAGTGGGAAGAAAATAAAAGGAACTCACTTTCTATGAATTACTTCAAGTAAATCAGCACATAATTGTGTTTTTTTCTTCTTTCAACAGAAGAAATTCACTGTGGATGAACTCTTGCTATTTGTTAATAGGTTAAAGATTCTCAGATTTGCACCATTTGTTGTAAATGCTTTTATTTTTCTTTTCTTTTTTTTTTTTCCTATTGTATGGTTTTGGATTCTTTGTCAAAAATCAAGTGTCTGTAGGTGTATGGCTTTATTTCTGGGTCTTTGATTTTATTCCATTGATCAACCTGTCTGTTTTTAATGTCAATAACATAAGGTTTTTATTTACTATTATACTCTAATACAGCTTAGAATTAGGCATGGTGATAACTCCATATACTCTTTTATTGTATAGGATTGTTTTAGCTATCTTGCATCTTTTGTTTTTCTATATAAAGCTAGGAATTACTTTTTCAATGTCTGTAAAAAATTTCTTTGGAATTTTGATGGGAATTGCATTTAATCTGTTGATTGCATGTAGAAGAATGCAAATAGATCCATATCTATCACATTGCACAAAATGCAAGTTCAAGTAGATCAAAATTCTCAACATAAAACAAGATACACTAAATATGATAGAGGAATAATGTTGAATGTAATATTACAGGAGACAAATTCTTAGTAGAATACCAATAACTCAGTCGCTAAGATCAGCAATTGTCAAAAGGACCTCATGAAACTGAAAGGCTTCTGTAAGGCAAAAGATACTCTCAACTGGACAAAACTACAGCCTATTAAATGGGTAAAGATATTCATTAACTCTATATTCAACAGGGGGCAAATACCCAAAAGAAATAAAGAACTTAAAAATTTAGACACTAATAAACTAAATAACCCAATTAAAAATGGGGTACATAGCTAAGAAGAATTCTCAACAGAGCGATATCAAACAGTTGGGAACACTTAAAGAAATGTTCAGCATCCTTAGTCATCTGGGGAAAAAAAATGTGTGATCCCCAGCAGGCGGTGATATTTGAGAGGCATTTTTTTAAATGAATGATGTATGATAAAATAAAATTTGGCATTTTTGGCATTGAAGTCATCGAAGTTTAAAAGACTCACGCCATTCCCAGTTCGATTTCTCTGCTTTCTGTTGTGCTTTAAGATATGGACTCTCACTTCTAGCTCTATGCCTGCCTGTTAATATGCTTCCCTGACATGTCTGTAATACACT
Source organism: Rhabdomys pumilio (assembly GCA_030674055.1). Classification (NCBI taxonomy): domain Eukaryota; kingdom Metazoa; phylum Chordata; class Mammalia; order Rodentia; family Muridae; genus Rhabdomys; species Rhabdomys pumilio. The sequence goes on from JANHMN010000002.1 coordinate 114,270,871, forward strand.
GCTGCCCCTCTTGTTTTGTAAGCCCAAATAAACTCTTGCATTGGTCATGATGGTTTTTTTTTTCATAGCACCAAAAAGTCACTATAATAATCTTAGTTCATTTTTAATGGTTTTAATACTATAATTTTGAAAAAAGTTGTTTATTTTTATTTATTTATATTTTTTTACAATTCCTTTAAGTTTAAAATCCTGTATTAAGACAACCTGAATTTTGCAGGCAAATGGATGGAACTAGAAAAATATCATCCTGAGTGAGGTAACACAGACTCAAAAAGACATGCATTTATTTATTTACTTATTTAATGATAAATGAATATTAGCCCTAAAGTACAGAATACCCATGATACACCCCACAGACCAAAAGAAGTTAAACAAGAAGGAAAGTGAGGATGCTTCAATCTCACTTAGAATGGGAAACAAAATAATCATGGGAGGCAGAGGGAAGGAAGGAACTGAGTGGGAGAGGGGTGGAGAAACAGAATAGCAGGGGCAGGATCAGATGTGGGAACAAACAGGAGGGCCAGGAGAAAGATTGGAAACCTGCAGTTGCAGGAGATGTGGGGTCTAGGGAATCTTCATGAAGTCCCAGATACCTGGGAAGCAGAGGCACCCAGGAGTCAATGTGTTTGGCCTTAGCCAAGATACCTACAATGGGGACATAGAACCTGAGGAAGCTACCTCCTGTAGCCAGGAAGAACCCCCAGTGGAGGGATAAGGACACCAACCCATCTGCAAAATCTTTACCATAAAATTTGTCCTGTCTAAAAGAAATGAAGGGAAAAAGATGAAGGAGAGACTGAAGGAATGGACAATCAATAATTCATCCAACTTGAGACTTATCCCACGGTCAAGCACCAATCCCTGATAGTATTAATAATACAGAATGGAGCCTAACTTAACTGTCCTCTGCCCAGCAGCTGACTAAAACAGATGCAGAGACTCACAGCCAAATATTGGATGGAGGTCTAGAACCACTATAGAAGAGCTAGAGGAAGAATTGAAGGCCCTGAAGGGGATGGGAAATCCACAGAAAAACCAAGTGTCAACTAATCTGGACCCCTGGGAGCACTCAGACTCTGAATGCAGGACCAAAGAGCATACACAGGGACCAAGGACCCCAGGTAGCTTTGCTCTGCCTCAGTGGGAGAGGATGCACCTAATCCTGCAGAGATTTGATGGGCCAGGTTGAACCCTACCCTTCCAGAGGAAAAGAGAGGGGGGATAGGAGGAGGGACTCTGTGATGGGAGCACTGGGAGTATGGCAGCATTGGGGAAATTAATTAACTAATTAAAAAATAAAACAATATCCTGAATTATGGCAAAAGTGGTACGGTAATCAGGTAAGCAAACTTACTTAAAAACAAAATTATGTTTATTTGGACAATACAGTTATTCTCTCTTCTTATAATATTTTATACTAATGTAATTTATAAATATATCTTATATAATTAACAGAGTTAAGATTATGGTCTCTATAATTATACATATGCTAAGTACTGTGTAAATGTACGTAATATATTTTTTATAAATAAGTAAATATCATACATTTGTTAAAATACTTGTAATATAAGTTAACATAATACAGCAATGATAAAATTTATTTCAGTGTTCCAATTTAATCATTTTTGAGGAATGACAGTTTGCTGAAGAGTATTCACAAAATCTAAAGAATTTAACCTTTTTGATAGATGGAGTCTAACCTAGTATCTCATACACACTAGGCCAGCTTTGTACTACCAACATCTAGGCCCTCAAACTCGAATTAAGAAATGGAAATAATACAAAAGTCTATATGTATATTGATTACTGTGGTATTAATAAAATGCCAAATTCTAAAGTTACTTAAAAGTTTTAAATACTATCACATAATAATCATTAACTTCTTTAATGACATGTTAACTATACTACTATAGAAATGTGATAGCTATAAACCAACTAGAAGTTAAAATAGTTTTATCTGGTTTGGTAGAAGTAGACTAAAATATTACTTCTGTTATTTCCAAATGTTATTATTTTTTTTCAAAATAAATAGAAAATTGGTACAAATTCATATATAATGTGTATACTTTGTGGGTAATAGTAACCTTTACATTTTAAGAAAAAAAAAGAGAAAAATTATAAAAATTTGGCATGGCAAATGATTGTATTCAAGAAACCTTATTAAGTTCTATCAAAGAAGCTTGTACATAAGTATTAAATAGTACTAAAACTTGGACTGTACTTGGTGTCTCAAGGAGCACACTTGAACCATGGTAATACTGGGAAGTGACAAAGCAATTAAAGCACAAGGGCCTAGTGTGTAGTCTGTAGTCAAAAGGTTGCTCTTGAAATGGATTGTGTATTTTTACTTTCCATTTCCCTATGTGTTCATGGCATAAGAAAACAGGCTTTATCACGTTCTCATGTACAAATGCTGTGAAGCTTGCTTGATAAAGAGAATCTGAAGCCTTAAGAGCTGTGAGACAAAATTCCAGCTTCCGACTTCTTATTCTGCTTATCTTGTGTACTTGAATAGAATAATGGGATGCCAATTAATAGAAAGGGAACCACATTTCATACTTGCCTTTACAGCTTCTCCCATCTTCTGTTACTTCAAATCCATCCTCACAGTAACATCTTGTAGCATTTCTGACCATTGCACATTTGAACTGGCAGTTCAGCCGCTGGCAACTAGGTAGCAATTCTGTAGAGAGAAAAAAAATACAGACTCTATATCAAATTGTGCACCTGAAAATGTTTAAATTAAACATCATCAATATTTATTATAATTGGTTAGAGCAGGAAGTTATATCTATTGTTCTAAAAACACACTGATTTACACTTATTTTAAGGACTAGTAACAAAACTTAATGTAGACTGGTGCTGGGTTTTCTTGTTAGCATATTACTATGCTCAAATAACAAGTCTGTTCAAATTCTGATCAATTAAATTATTTCACCAGGAAAAGTGTCAGTGTGGAGGTTTATTTCCTTATCCATGCCTTCTCGGCCTGACACATCAATTGATTTTCTATCTTTGGAAGCTTGTTTTGATTTACCAATCCATGAGTAACCTGCATAAAATCAATGTGTGTATATTCCACCCCACTAATTTACTTTCATTGGTGGAAAAATATTATAGAAATACTGGACATAATATATGTTATTATGCTTAAGTTCTTCCAGAAAAAATACATCATTGAAGAACAAGTTAGCCATTCCTCCAAGTAAATTCAGATTCACTGTGATAAAAGCACAAGGCAGTGGGTGACAGAACACATTGCACAGTTCCTAAGGATGGTGGTATTTGCTAGACCTGAAAAGCGTTTTCATGGAAGATACGACTGCTTATGTGGCATAAAAGTATTGTTCTAATGTACTATAACAATACAATTTTCCAATAGGATGAATGATAAGAGTTCTGAATATTAAAGTTAAATGAGTGAAAATACGTTTCTATTTGGCATAAAGTTTAGTTGGTGCTTTTATAAACATTCGAAAGATAACAGAAAACAAATGAAAATAATATGTCTGGAGCATTCTATATTGAACGCTGTGTATTCTAGTAGTGTATAATTACCTGTACTGGTGCCGTACCTTAATTACTTTTTCATTAGAATGTAGGACTGTTTCATTATCCTTCCCTTAAAACTGAAAATCTACTTTGTAAATTTCACGCATTTATGCTAAACTTGTTTCTTATGTCTTTTAGGAAGCTAAAGTGGTCAGAAAGATGTTACTTGTTTTACAGTCCATATCTGATAATCTGTGCAAATTTTTGTGTCCCTGCCTTTCAAACTTAGCTGAGCTAATAACCAAATGCCCAACCCCACGACTTCTCTGCTACTCTGTCTTAGTCAAGGTCAATGCTTAAGTTGTGCTTCACTCCCTCCTCTTGTCCTTATTTTATTACTTATATTAGGTCTGGGTTGCCAAACAAAAGCCCCACTCTATTTCCAAATTTTTGGTTGGAATGAAGCCATGCTCATTATTTACATTCAGATTCTGACTGCTTTCCTAACACCTCAGAAACAACAAGGCCCAGAAAACATGAAGTATAGTCTCCTGTCTGTTACAGAGGAGGCTTTCTGAATGCTGTGCTACTTCATTCTTATTTCTGAACATACTTTTACAAAGGCCATAGACATCAGCCAACCCCTCTTTCTCTGCCTCTTCACTATTTGTATCTTTAGGCGTGTGTGTGTGTGTGTGTGTGTGTGTGTGTGTGTGTATTTCTTTGTGAAATTCTACACTGAACTTACTTCATTAACTTACTTACCAGGCTCATTAACTTACTTACCAGGAAGTCCTGGTAACCTTCATGCTTTAAGTTCACTGGCCCTGTTTGACCTTCCCTTGACTTATTCTACTTTCAGTGTAACAGGTACTTGGCTTGCCACCCATTTCATGGCCTATTTTGTTAAATTCCATTTCTTTTCATCTACCTGATGTAATGTGCCAAGGTAGAAACTGTTATTTTTCTCTGTCTGTAGGATATTTTGTGAACTCCATTGTCTGAAACATAAATGCTGTTCTTGAATTTGAAGGTTAATTTTGCTTTCCTCATTTTCTAAATTGCATAAACCTAATAATCCTTGAAATATCATATTAGATTTTTGAATTTTGTATAAGTTTTCTTAGTGTAGCTTCAATCAGTATAAAAGAAAACTATATCTACTTTGAATATCAAATACTAGGTTCATGACAACAAAATATAGACATTCATATTATTCATTATTTGATGCATAATGCCTTCGCCTTTTATCTAAGCAGTGCTAATATAAAATATGAAATACATAATTCTTCTAAAATATTAACTCTGTCTACTATGTCTGGTTGAAATAAGAACCAGGTTCTGGATAGGAAATCTCTGAACCTTCATAGAATTTTAGAAGAAACTCTAAGCTATAGGCTAGACCACGATTCTACTGTAAGTGTAGGACAGAACTTCAGTGTAGGGTCAGTCTAACCCACAAACCTGTCTGAATCCTGTCTGAGTTCTCACTATATAACTGAGGGAGGTGTAGAATTTAATTAATTGATAAGTCATTGTTAATTAAACTTTAATAATTAGTTTCTAGAGATACAGAACATTGCTTATGGTTTGGTATTGGATCATCAAATCAATGTAATATCTTTACTTAATAATGAGAATTAACAATAGTCATCATTTATAGTTAATTTATATGAGTTAAACCTATAAGATAGTTCATTTATTTCCCAAGGGTAATTGACCTGTAAATCATGGAAGCAATCCAAACTTTATTTCAATTTGCGGGACACTTCAGTTTGATGATCTCTGAGCACTTATCCAGTACTAAGTCACTAAGTACTGTTTTAGTGACACATTCTAAGATTTTGTGTAGATCCATGTATCAGTTACAACAGGGTGTGGTAGTGAATGGAGTTAAGTAAGAAGCATAGCATTGTAAAAACTGTCAAAAAATACATAAAAATACTGATTTCATTAGTTACAGAAAGAAGGACTATTCCATGATTTAAAAATGTAGAAAGGCATCAGGGAAATATTTGTGAAAAAAAATTCAGGTGCCCTTTCAATATGAGGTTAGAGAGATGGCTCATAAGTTAAGAGCACTTGTTCTGCAACAATAAGACCTGATTTTGGATCAAGTGCTCAAATGAAAATCCAGACATCATCTCAAACAGGCCTATCATCTCAGTTGTGGGGAGCAGAACCTGGAGAATCAATAATAATTACTGAATGCCATCCGAAAGGAGAAATGTGAGTTTCAGAAAAAGATCTTTTCTTAAAGCAATAACGTGAGAAAATGATCTGACACACCTTCCTCTAGTTTCTCTGTGTGGTGTTCAGAAAAACGCAAAAAGGCACACTGTCTTGTAAACACATGAATACACATACATGTGCCATCATCATAAGGTTTAGTTTCATACTGAATTAGCAATTCTTAAAACACCTAAATCAATGATATATTCAGATGGTAACACAGCCCTCTAGACATATCTGATACCTATCTTTAAACATTTATACAAAACATGACCACTTCTTTCATTTTTTTAAATGGTATTTTAAGGACTCAATCAGATTCCGTCGAGTTTTTCCTATGTTGATCTATTTAAAAAAAAAAAAAAAAACCCTTTTAATGATCTTACAAAAAATGTAAAGAAGAAAAAGACCAAACGCAAGACTTAAAAGAGATCCATATACTTTATCTAATGTAAGCTAAGTTGCTAAAAAAAAATGTAGCTTTGTAACATCTAATATTTGAAATTCTTAGATTCTCAAAATAGAGTTTTGAATTTGTATTACTAGAATATAGCACATATACGAGGAATGCAGTTAATTTATTAAATATCTAAGGCTATTCTATTTCTTACATTTATTTTTTGTTGGAGGTAGTAGAGTATTATATTGAGAAAATAAAAACGGTGATTCAAGAGTTTTTAACTCTCCTCCTCCTTAGGGATTCCAGGCTATGTAGTGCTTCAAAGAGCAAGAAAATTTTCACTATCAACTTTCATCTACCTACTTCCTCCTACACAAAAATAGGAGTCATTTCCCCACATCTGAACCATCTATATGTTTAGGCTACATTGTTGATACTCTAAGTAGTAACATAGTACTCCACTGTATCACTATAAGCAGTCTGTTTACAAGCTGATACACATTTAGTTGTTTTCATTTCAGTGTCATATGATAAACACTGAAATAGTTTTTGTATAAATAATTTGTTATTTGAATAAGTCCGAAATCTCTGAGTTGCATCCTAGAAGAATATTTCACACCAGAAGAAACTACAAGGTTGTTACTAGAAAGGATACTAGGGTTAGGCATATTTTTGTAATATTGTGCTTTGTTGACCCACATACACATTTTTTTGCAGTATTCTGGTATTTTTAGAACAAGAAAATATAGAGTCTGACACATGTGTCTTTACGATGTTCTTTTCTATTAGCATTTTAAGTGTTCCAGCTCTACTTTATTTCCAACTGCAATTTTTCCAGCTGCTGAGCCATTCTATAACCTTTTTGAAACCAAGTAAAAAAAAACAAAAAGGAAAAAAGTCAAAAATAAAAACAAAACAAAACAAAACAAAACAAAACAAAACAAAACAGAAAATCTCCCTTGAGGTTGTTAATCAAGGCATATTCCAGTACTAGTGGCCTCAATAAAATTTTTGTTGACCTCTTGAAAAAAATTCTTTAATCCTATTCCATTTCCTCTATGATATTTGAAATAAAATCTCTCTCTCTCTCTCTCTCTCTCTCTCCCTCTCTTATCAAGACCCACATTTGAATGCCACTCATAGATTTTTCTTGGCCCACTTTGTGGGTTCTTCTATGCTTTCTCTCTCCTGGTTTTATGCCTTAACGTTCAATTGGAGAGAAAAATATTCTAGAGAAGACAGACTCAAGATTCTAATTTTCTTCTTTCTTTTTCTTTTTTGAAGATGACTACCTACAAACTATAACCAACCTTCCTGAATGACCAACAACCACCCAACCCATCTTAGGGACTCTATCATTTATATACCCTCTGAATATTTTCCAGAGTTTCAAACATAACACAATTACAAAAACAATCTTCAGTTAATACAACCATACATCTTATAGATCACAAGGCAAATCAAGGCAGCTGCTGTGGACAGTCTGAAGTAGGCACATAACCCAACACCTGGGATTAAAATGAAATTACATTCTTATAATATGTTTTTTTTAAAGAAAAAATTTCAAAAATATTACCACATTTCCCTCTTCAGTTTTAGGCCAATAAGTAGTGAGAAAGAAGAAAGAGATATTTTCAGTGAAATAAGTGTTTTTCAAGTTAGTACCCAAGGTTTTCAGGAGACATCTCCTGCTCAGTCATAATCTTTATCAGTTTTGATAATATTCACATTGTGTCATTTCTTGTGGAGATATAAATAAATTCACATTCCCAACACAAAACTTTTGCTGGCTTTTGTACTGATGTTAAAACTTCCTTATAGTATATAGGCTAAATGAATTCCACAGGGGTGTGTGTGTGTGTGTGTGTGTGTGTGTGTGTGTGTGTATTTGTTTGTTTATTTTTCTATATCCTGGTGAGGCTCTCTTGCTGAGTATTGAGGTTTTTGGTTCCCAAGTTGCCTTCTGGTTGACCAAAGTTAAACAGCTTATCATCCCTTATCCTTTCATTCATAACCTTACTTGCACCTTTAGTGGTCTGATAACTTTTTACACTTGATATTTGAATTTTCATATGCAAGGTATTTATTAACACCTTTATTGCATCAGGTCTAATATGGTTTTGTTTACAACTAAGTTTTAAAACCATTAAGGCATCTCCAGAGACTTGTATAGTCTTTATAAATGTTACAAATTTTTTTCCTGGGCTCTTCAAATTTGTCTCAAATTCTTAAATCCACTAACAGACATTGTTCTATTGTAACATCATCAAATTTAATCTGTTCTTGTCTATATGAGTACTGCCCTTTGCCTAGCAACTGATCTTTTTCTATATTTATTCCCCTCACTTTATTTTGCTGTTCAAAATTCTCATTTATTTCTTCCTCCATGTTAACCATTGCAACTGCAGACAGGCCTCTGATATAGCTGTTACCACTCCTTTCTAATCTTGGGGAATAATTCTATTTTGAGAAGCCCAATTATCAAGTATTTTTTTTCACATAAGGTGAGTGTGTCCTATATGATATTCTGGCTTCCATAAAATGCCTCAGATCTATCATTTCTATAGGACACCATCCTGTCGCATCATAAGCTTGTTTCATACCATTAGCAGGAATATTATGTATGACTACTTGGAAAGGTAATGTGATCTTGTAACACTGGGTCATAACTTCTCTCATTCTGATGGAGTGGGTAAGTTTAAAATTAGTACTTTCTGTAGAAAGAGACTATTTCAAAAGATGATTCTCCTGCTTTTTCAGATTTTCTCTGAGCCCGATGTCCTCAGGCACAACTTTTTTCCCTCTTTCTTCCTGAGGGAGATTTGTGCTCTCTTGTTCTTCTTTTTTAGTGCCCCTTGCTTCCCAAGAGATCCTATCTCCACCCAACACCTCTGCATTTGCAAAGCTAACTCTGCAACCCTTTCAAAAAAAGAAAATAAAGTGACTACTTCTGTTTTCTAATTTCAGCCATTCTGTTTCTCAGGCCTCTCCATTTCCACCAGTAATTTCCCCAATGACTCAGTCATTCTTCCAAACTTTCATTAAACAAAATATGTAAAGAAGAATAAGAAGAAATAAAAGACAGATAATGTCCCCTGGGAGAAATGCAGGGCATATCCAAGCATTATATTAATTTTCCTTTGGTCTATTGAAAAAAATTCATCTTTTTACCACATGCTGCTTTCTCTTTAACATTTGAAATCAAATTTCTCTTCTCTTTAACAAACTCCATGTTTGGATGTCACTTGGAGCTGTTCTTTGTTACAGTAATGCCTTATGCTAGTCTGGTGTGTGTGTGTGTGTGTGTGTGTGTGTGTGTGTTATTGTAAAAAATATACAAAGCCATTGACCTTGTAAAACTAAGAGGTTTATTTGCCTCACTGTTTTGGAGGGTAAGGATATATCTCATTACTAACTTAGCTTTGGTAAAGACCTCACTACAGATAATGCTACAATACTGCTTCAATATTAAGAAGATATAGAAGTAGATAGATCACATTTTAAATTGGCAACCAAAGTAAAGATTCAGGACACAACTTAAAAGCTTATAAAACTTGTAATACCAGTCCATGGGAGGAATACATTACTGAGGACAGTGCCATGGATATCTTGAAATTGAGTATGTCCAAACTCTTAAAATTCATATCTCCCAAATGCCAAAATTAGGTCTAAATTTCCAATAAATTTTTTAGATACATTCTTACATTGCGTTGAAACACTTATAGCATGATACATTAGTTTTATTAATAAAAATTAACCCCAATTCATATTTTGTCCTGATCATTATATTTAGTTGTGTGTAGAGAGAGAAAAATATTTCCAATTTTAGTGGTAATGTTTAGAAAATGTAATTTCCAAATAAAAATTGCATGTTTCCAGTAAGAGAGGTTTTCATTTTAAGAGGAATGAAGGAAAAATAATATATCATTGATGAAATTATTACTCATATAATTTATAAAAGAAAAATAGTTATATTGTAAAAGATGGTTCATTAGTCACATGTGTATAGCTTATGTGAAAGAAAAATGAGACAATTTGTAAAACTACTTGATTAGAGTAAAGGAGGCAACATAATAAGTCTGTCTTTAAAGTGGAGTTTATTTTTGCAGAATTTCTTTTTTTATATTTATATCTATATAAACAGGATATCTATAAATAAATGTCATCAGACTCTGAGGAATAAAACATCTTTTCTACATAAGTTAACATTGTTCATTAAAATCTCCAACAAAGATCCATTCCTTAGGAAGCAATGATGATAAACTTGATATGTTACTTGTATGTTCAATTCAGAGAGAAAAACAAACTTGACTTCAGTATTTGTGGTATGACAGAAAATGCACACTAGGGGTGGGAGGAACAGTTGTGTAGTTTTTCAAAATCCAATTATACAGATTATTCATTTTACAACAAGGGAGGACCACTGAAGTGGTCTGACATATGAAGTGCACCAAATGGAAATTCAGCATAAAACTTCAGCATAAAACTGAGATCTACGGTCTCAGAACTTGAGAGACTAAAAGCTTAAATTCAACCACTCTTACATGAGTTTGAAGTCCTGAGTAAAGTAAGACCCTCTCAAAACTCTAAAACACAAAGAATAAACAAACAAACAAACAAACAAACAAAGAAACAACTCTACCAAAGATGCAGGAGTGAACCATCTAGAGTGTATGAGAGATAATGATGACATTAGTCTTTAGTAAAGAAAATGAAGGTGTGAAAACAAGTGAAGCAATATCTTAAGATAGAGTACAACACTATTTCTACTTTCTGTATTTGTATACATTAAATAACTTACAAATTCAGATAAAATACTATTTTCAGATATACAATACCTGCAGAAAATTATCATCAAATCAAATTTTCCTGGGATGCCTTTAGACTGATATTTTTAATGTTCCCAGCATAAATAATCTTAGTTTCATTATTAAAGATGTAGAATTACTACAGTAACAACAACAACAAACGTAATACACTACTTATGAGGAAAGAGGTGATGGGACATTCTAGGTGACAGATATGTATCCCAGACTTCTCTAGAGCCCAGATTAATCACTAAAGTCAATGCCAACAAGGCATTTCACCAGCTGACTCAGACAGAGCAGACACCCACATCCAAAGACTGAATCCAGCTTGGGGACTCTTGTGGAAGTATAGGAGGAAGGAATGCAGCTCCTAAGTGGTTAGGAACTCCACAGGAAGGCAAATAGAGTTAACTAACCTGGACACTTGAGGCTCTCAGAGTCTGAATCATTAACCAAAGAACAAACAGGTTGGACCTAGACCTCACCGACCATATGTAGCAGATGTGCAGCTTGGTCTTCCTCTGAGTCTGGAACGACTGGAGCAAGACTGTCACAAATGCTGTTGCCTGCATGTGGTATATGTTCTTGTAGCTGGGCACCCTTGTCTGGCCTCAGTGGGAGAGGAAGCACCTAGCCTTCCAGAATCTTGAAATACTAGGGTGGGGAAACACTCAGGGGTGCCCTCATCTGCTCAGAGCTGAAGAGGAGGGGAATAGAGAAAGGATTATGGAAGGGGCTGACTGGATGATAAAAAATGAATAATATGTAAATTGAATATTTTTAAAAAATTGTTAAAAACCTATAGTTGATATTATATTTGATGTAGTTTTTGAGAATGTACATTTACAGATTCCAATATGATTGTCCTGATTTGATAGTTGTCTAGAATATAATAGTATTAGAAACATCTGCAGCAGGTAAAGAGTCAATTTCTAAGTCAATGATATTCTGCACTAGAATAAGCATCATAGACCACATTTCCATTTGCATGTCTTCTGACATCAACAGAAACTTCCTTCTCAAGGATATGGAATCAAGAAAAGAGCAAAGTACATGCTATTCTTAGAGTCAGGAATCAGGGAGAACTCTAAAACAAGAAATAACTTATTTGTTTAGCTTGAAGAACTACTGAATCAGTTCAATATTATGACACTTGCATATCCATGTATATATATATATATATATATATATATATATATATAATGTTATAATATATATATAATGTTAATATATATATATATATATATATATATATATATATATAAAATCTTACTACACCATTCTTTTATCAGTGATTGGGTTCTTTATGAGGTTCCATTTTACCAGATTTTATATTTTCATAGATGCTCTCCCCTCAAGGACTGTCTACAAAAAAAATGTGTTCTTTCTTAATCTTTTCCTTGCCTTCAATGTAATTTCAAACACTCTCAAGGAAACATTTGGAAATATTCTCTCAGGCTCCGATTAAGCAGAAGTTAAAGCTAGAATCAAAAGATAAAAGACAACAGACAACTGCAAACACAGGAAACATATCTTCAGATAATAGACAGCACACTAGGGAAATATATTTCTACACAATACATTTTAAACTCTGGAGAAACACCTATTCACATGTTTTATTCCTTTGATGGTGGTGGTATGAATGCACAAGAATCTAACTGGAAATAACTACCATTGGCAACCAGAGACACACCTGTGAGGAAAACTCCTACCCAAAAATGATTTGATAATCCACTATTATTTAGAAGTGCATACATAGAAAACCAATTATGGAAGAAATTAATGTATTAACTACAAATGCTATCCAGAGGTCAGATTACATAAATTTACATACAAAAGACAACCTAAAACTTTCAAATAATTTTATAAATATTTTAATGATGTACAACAATAATAAAATGTATACTTTATGATAACAATAAGTACTAGTATTGGAAATAAATATAACTCAATTTTGTCTTCTCAGTGAAAGGATACAATAAAAAAATAAATTTCTAAGAATTAGTCAAACTACATAAACACTAATTATCTCTTACTCATTTCTTTAGGTTCATTGTAGATATTGTACAAAGATTAGAGTCTGCTAACATAATGAAAAAGAAAAACTTAAACATAATTTGTGATAATTTATAATAATAAAGAGAATATTGAAATAGTATAAAGGTTTCTCAGAAAAGTAAATATGAAATTAGTATATGCTACACCTCTGAAATTACACCGTTACACAAAGAATGTACACAAAGTATACAAAGAAAATAAAACCACAGGAAAGTAATTTTATCTGCAAATCCATGTCTACTGAAGTAATATTCAAAATGGGATATTGAATATTGCTTCAAAGTGGAAACAGCTTAACTACACTTCACCGAAGAAATGATTAAAGAGGCCGTGCTGGAGACACATCATTCTCTAGTTCCACAACTGTGCCTGAAGTCAGATCAAGTCCTGCAGCAACCCCCACCCCACCCGCACACACACACCTTCACCTAGAGAACGTTTAATTCCCAGTAGGTCTGTTCTAACCAGGTTCATAGCTGAGATACCCCTCACCTCAATACCTCGTCCAAGTTGGACTCCAGAACGGACAACTGGAGGTGGGACTTCTTTGCCTTGCTGCTGACACATCTTCTTTCCTACCAACAACTCTGCCCAGGGCAGGAGCAACACTCTAGACCCCCTCCCACACCAAGCAGGAGGTAAGTCACACCAGATTCATAGGGAGACACTCTACCATTCTTATGCATACCGTCATTGGGACACCCACAGGACCCTGATTGTGATATATTATCCATCATGTCCACAACTGCACTGTTCCCAGAAGGAGGCCATGGAAGTCTATTTTAACTGGGTTCACAGAAGAGACAGGCTCCAGCCAGAGATGGTAAGGCCAGTTAAGACCAAAGATAACCACACATTAAGAGGCAAGCATAAGAACATTGGCAACAGAAATCAATGCAACTTGACACCATCAGAACCCGGTTCTCCAACCACATCAAGCCCTGGAAACTCTAACACACCTGAAAAACAAAATTTATACCTAAAATCCCACCTCATGAAGATGATAGAGGACCTTATGGAGGACATAAATAACTCCCTTAAAGAAATACAGGAGAACAGAGGTAAACAGGTAGAATCCTTTAAAGAGAAAACACATAAATCCCTTAAAGAATTACAGGAAACACAAACAGGTGAAGGAATGAAAATAGAAACAATAAAAAAAAATCACAAAGTGAGAAAACCCTGCAGATGGAAAACGTAGGAAAGTGATCGGGAGTTACAGGTGCAAGCATCACCAAGAGAATGCAAGAAAAATAAGAGGGAATTTCTGACATAGAAGATTCCATAGAAAATAATGAAACAACAGCCAAAGAAAATGCATAGTATAAGAAGCATTACAAAAGCTGAACGGAGCTTCATAGTAAAGCTACTTGGTTACAAGTGCCAGAAAAATAACCGTTATACACTGTATACTATATGCTATACACTGTGTACTATGTGCTGCATACACATAGTTCCTTTATACAGAGAAAAGAAATAACAATGAACAAAGGATCTTTCCAGAAAAAAAAAATTAGAAAGCAGTTGTAGAAGGCCATGACTCAATTTTTAGGTTTGTATGCTTCAACATGTTAGGGATTTTAATATAAAAAGCAAAGTCTTTCCCAGTCGCACTTCACTTCAAGGAACTGGTATTGTTCTTTTACTTTACAGTTAAAAATCAGTGTCAAAATTAAATTAAAATTTGAGAGGAAATATTATCCAATGGAAATGAAGTTATATGGCTGAAGGATTCTTCTTCGGTGTGGTGTATACTTCAACAGGGATCCTTGTAAATTGTCATATGTCAATAAACTATCCTACATGGGGAAAAAAAAACACTCCTAATCCAAAATACTCAGGAAATTCAGGACACAATGAAAAGACCAAATCTAAGAATAATAGAAATAGGAATGAAGATTCTCAATTCAAAGGACCAGAGAATAACTTCAACATAATTATAGGAGAAAATTTCCCTGACTGCAAGAACGAGATGGGCATAAACATACATGAAGCCTACAGAACACCAAGATTGGACCAGAAAAAAATCTTCTCATCACGTAATAATCAAAACACTAAATAAACATAACAAAGAAAAATATTAGAAATTGTGAGGGGAAAAGGCCAAGTACTGCATAAAGGCAGACCTATCAGAGTTACACCAGACTTCTCAACAGAGACTCTAAAAGCTACAAGATTTTGTACAGATGTCATGCAGACCTTAAAGGAGCACAAATGTCAGACCACGATACTATACCCAGCAAAATTCTTAATCATTTATAGATATAGAACACAAAATATTTGAAAACAAAACCAAATTTAAACATTATCTTTCTGCTAATCCAGCCCTACAGTGGATAATAGAATGAAAGCTCTAACATAAGGAAAGAAACTACACTGAAAGAAAACCAAGAAATTAATCATGTCACTACAAACCCAAAAGAAGAGAACCACACATAATACTACCTCAGACAAACAGACAAACAAACAAACCTAGGAAACAACAATCATTGGTCTTTAATATTTTTCAACATGAATGAACTCAATTACCCAATAAAAAATATATAGGCTAACAGCCCTTATACATAAACAGGACTTGGAATTTTGCTGCATACAGGAAAAACAATTCAGATACAAAGACAGATACTGCCTCAGAATAAAAGGCTGGAAATATTTTTCCCAAGCAATTGGTTCCAAGCAACAAGCTAAAGTAGGCATTCTACTGTCCAATAAAATAGATTTTCAAGAAATAGTTATCAAAGGAGATATGGAAGGATACTTCATACTCATCAAAGAAAAATCCAATAAGAGAACATCTGAATTCTGAATCTGTACACTGAAAATGCAAAGACATCCACATTTATAAAAGAAATGTTACTAAAGCTCAAAGCACATGCTGAACCTCACACAAGAGTAGGAGACTTCAACACCCCACTTTCACCAATGGGCAGACCATGGAATCACAAACTAAACAGAGGCACAGTGAAACTAACAGAAGTTATAAACGAAATGGATTTAACAGATATCTATAGAACATTTCACCCTAAAAAAAAGAATATGCATTTTTTTGAGCACCTCATGGCACCTTTTCCAAAACTGACCATATAATAAGACTCAAGA
This sequence comes from Rhabdomys pumilio, assembly GCA_030674055.1. Classification (NCBI taxonomy): domain Eukaryota; kingdom Metazoa; phylum Chordata; class Mammalia; order Rodentia; family Muridae; genus Rhabdomys; species Rhabdomys pumilio. The sequence continues at coordinate 114,286,960 of JANHMN010000002.1, forward strand.
GATATAAGAAGATTGCAGTAATTCCATGCATTCTATCAAATCATCATGAGTGAAGGCTGGTCTTCAATAACAATAAAAACAACAGAAAGCCCACATACTCTTGGAAAATGAACAACTTTCTACTCAATAATAACTTGATTAGAGAAGAAATACAGAAAGAAAATAATGATTTTCTAGAATTTAACAAACATGAAGGCTCAGCATACTCAAACTTTATGGGAAACAATGAAAGCAGTGCTAAGATCAAAATTCATAGCACTCATTACCTTCACAAAGAAATTGGAGCAATTCTACATAAGCAACTTAATAACATATCTGAAAGCTCTAGAACATAAAAAGCAAAAATGCCAAAAGGAGTAGATGTCAGAAAATAACCAAACTTAGGAATGAAATAAGCCAATTAGAAACAAAGAGAAGTACACAAAGAATCAACAAAACTAAGAGCTAGTTCTTTGAGAAAATCAACAAGATAGATAGACCCTTAACAAGACTAACTAAAACACATGGTATCCAAATTAACAAAATCAGAAACGAAAATGGAGGCATAACAAAAGAAACTGAGCAAATTAAAAAAAGATCATCAGATTCTACTACAAAAAACTGCACTCAAAGCTGAAAATTCTAAATGAAATGGTTGATTTTTCTAGACAGACACCAGGTACCAAAGTTAAATCAGGACCAGATAAACTGAATAAACAGTCCCATAACCCCTAACTAAGAATAGGTAAACATTAAAAGTCTCCAAACCAAGAAAAGGCTAGAACTATATGGTTTTAGTGCCAAAATCTATTAGACCTTTGAAGAAGACCTAATACCCATACTACTCAACCTATTCCATAAAACAGAAGGAATGCTACCTATTTTGTTCTGTAAAGCCATAGTTATATTGATACCTAAACCACAAAATTACCCAACAAAGAAAGAGCAATCAAGACCAATTTTGCTTAGGAAAATTAATTCAAAAATACTCAAAAACATTTCTCACAAACTGAATCTAAGAACACATCAGGGGATAGCTATAAATGTTAGCCAAGTGGGTGGGTAGGTGGGTGAGGGAGCAACCTCTTAGAGACAAAGGGGAAGTCGAATAGGGAAGTGAGTTTGCATAGGGAAGACCCCCCCAACACACATATGTGCTTCATTTTCTTAAGGTACAAAGAATTAAATTTTTGCATTTAATATAGTTGCTGTAAGTGATGAATTTTATGTGTAGCGAAAAATAAATAAATAAAACCAAAAACTAGATACAGGCATATATTCCATATTTTATCTAATGTATAGATCATGGAAAAAATAAACCAAAAAAAAGAGAATTTTTATAAATGAAGAAAAAGCTAGGTAGACATGATCCTTACATTTGTGATTGTATCTCACTGAGGCTGGGCATTCAGTTTAGTGCAGAATGTGTAGCATAAAAGGCCCTGGTCTTGATAGCATCATCAGCTAAAATGGAAATAATGAACCTATCAAGTGAATATCATCAACATATAGAATTGAAGTTGATAATATCATACATATATACATATATACATAATAAACTAAAAATAAAATGACATTATCTGCTATATTTCTCAATTAATAGCCTACATTTTTATATTCCAATTTCTTCTTATCTTGTGCACTGTTTTGATGTGTGTTTGAAATGATATTAATGTTCTGAAAAATATATTCATGATCATATATCCTCATGATTCAACCTTTTCACCAAGTACTAACATTTTTCATTCTTATGGGAAACAGAGAGGGAGGAGAAGGAGGAAGTGGCAGTACAAGAAGAAAGAAGAGTGAGAGAAAGAAGAATGCAGGAAAAAAGGAAAAGAAGGAAGGAATCAAGAGTCTTTCAAATTTGTCTTGTAGTCAAAATAGAGTCTGCTTCTTTTCTGTCTCTGACTTTGAAAAATAAATGTCTTGCTTACATAGATCAAGTAAAGACTAAGTTTTTGGATATAATTTGTATGGTACTACTTTAAAGCTAGGCCATATTTGCTTTTGACTTTTAAATTAATAAATCTACTAAATAATATTATTTTGCCATGTGGCTAGATATGTAAAACAGAGGTTGAGCCACGTTGGCTGCCACCTTACATTTTAGAAGCAAGAATAATATACTCTGTTTTAACAATAAAGGTATTCCTTTTTCTGTTAGTTTATTATTACTTTCCATCAAGGACAATCTATGTAGAAGAGTCATAGTACACAGGAAGCTGATTTCTTTAAATAAGAATGTACAAATGTGAATCATTAGAAACAGTGTAGTCTTCAACAACAGACAATCCATGAATAACTTGGCAAGTTTTATCAGATCCAGGCTTTATTTGCTTATTGACTTAATCAAGACTACTCCAAGATTTCATCTTACATTGCTCAAAATGGCTAGTATCAAAAATCCAAGGTATGGTTCCTGCTCAGGAGGATGTAGATCAAGGTGAATACTCCTTCATTGCTGCTGAGAGTGCTAGCATGTATCACCACTTTGGAAATCAATTTAGCAGTTTCTTAGAAACTTGGAAATAGATATACCTCAATATCACTTCTGAACATATATCCAAAACATGTTTCTTCATACCACAAGATCACTTGCTTGATTATGTTTATAGCTGCTTTATTCATAATAGCTGGAATCAGGAAACAACTTAAATGGCCCTCTGCTGAAGAATAGATAAAGAAAATGTGGTGTATTGCTAAATAGAATATTATTAGGTCATTAAAAACTATGACATCATGAAATTTGCGGACAAATTGATGAAACTAGAAAAGATCATTCTAAGTGAGGTAAACAGATTCAGGAAGACAAACATGATATATTCTTACCTATTAGTGGATATTATCCATAAAGAACAGGGTAGCCATGCTACAATCCAAGAAAGCCAAGTAACAAGGAGGGCCCAAAGAAGGAAGATTCTCACCAAGAAGGAGAAATTAAATAGACATTGGCAGTGGATGGATGAAGTTGATTAGATGGAATGGCAACAAGAGGGACCATGTTGGGTTGTGTGAACAGAATACTGGGTAAGACAATTGAGTTGGGTGATCATCTCTAGGACAAGCTGAGATTCTAGGACAATGGAAATGTCCAGGAATCTGTGACAGCGACTCCAGCAAAGACTTGTAGTAATGCAGCATATGGAGCCTGATTTGGCCATTTCCAGTTACCCAGCTAGTATATAATGGGGGAATGTGGAAAATAGCCCAGCCACAAAACCTTAGATCCATAATTTGTCCTGCCTTCAAGATGTCCAGATGTAAAAGATGGAGAAGAATTTAAAGAAAGGGCAAGCCAATTTCTTGCCCAGGTCCAGGTTTTGACTGATGCCATGAGAGGAAGTTCACCTTTGGCACTTTTATAGTATTCTGCTACAGTTGTAGACAGGAGCCTAACATAAATGTCATTATAGAGGCTTCATCCAGCAACTGATAGAAACAGATCCAGAGACCCTCATTCAAACATTAATCAAAGCTTTGGGAAACCTGTAGAAGAAGAGGAAGAAGGATTGAAGAAACTAAAGGGTTCAGAAACCACAAGAAAACCTACAAAAATATCAACTAACCTGGGCCAATGAGGAGTCATGGAGACTGAACTGCCAACCAGAGAACATGCATGGAACAGACTATGCTCTCTACACATATGCAACAGTTGAGCAGCTAGGTCTTTATCTGGGACTACTAAAGTAGGACTATCACTGACTACATTGCCTGCCTTTGTATCCCTTTTTCCTAACTAAGATAGCATCTAGCCTCATGTGGCAATACTGGTTGATATCCTTTTCTGAGGAAAAGGAGAGAAAGAGTGAATGAGTGAAGGGCACTATGAGGAGACATGGGAGGGGGATCTTATATCTGGATTTGAATTAAATAATTTAATTTTAAAAACATAAAATGTAGCTTTTTTCTTTCTGAGCTATATGTACTTTGTTTAGAATTATATTATTCTTTATGAGTGATAAAGTTTCATTGTAAGTATATTTGCACAGTTTCTTTCACCACTCATCTTGTGGTGGATAACTAGGCTGGTTCTCATTATTGACAAATACAAGAACTGATATGACAACTTTAAGTATCATTTCTTTAATGGCTAATGGTGTTTGCACAGTTTCTCAATATTTATTAACATCTATATTTCTTCTTTTAATAACTATTTAATAAATATGTTAGACCACAACACTCATTCAGTAGAGTGATCAAAGACTTAGCATCAGAAAGTTAGACAAATTAAATAATTAAAGAGCCAATTAAAAAGACAAGCTAAATTATACCTATTTTTATATAACATGACTCAAAGTTAGTTAACTCAAGGTGTAATAACTGAAATTCTCAGACCTAATGAACATTCTTAAGAAAGTAGCAAGATACAAAAATAATACACACAAGATCTACATGTCAATAATAAATTTGTCTAGAAAAATACATCATTTAGTGGAAATTTAAAAATCTTTTGAAATAAACCTAAGGGCATGAAAGAATCTTCTAAGTAAAATTCCAAGACACTAAAACATAACAAAAAAGAACAAACAAAAAGGAATAACAATAAGAAAAGCAAAACATTTGTACAGCATGCCTTATGGATGGAAACAATTTTATATTCATAGGCTTTGCAGAATAGTGTTGTAAAAATGACCACATTACTGAAATTGATTAACATAGCCAATGCACTATAAATTAAAATATTAATGACAGGTATCACATATTTAGAATAAATTCTTAAAATCTGAGTGGAAGCACAAAATACTCAAAGTAATCTTAGATGGGAAAAATAAATAAACAAAAACCATTGCCCATTAAGACATTTTATCTCACATTATGTTAGTTGTAGTAAAACATAATCATAACTGAGAATATGACTCGGCTAAGTGTTTGTTAAATAAGCATGAAGATCTGAGTTCAATTTTTGATCATCCACATGAAAGGCTAGGTATGGCCACACATACATCTAACTCCAGTGTCACAGGGACAGATATAGAAGGATAGTCACAGGGAACTTTTCAGTCACCAGCTTATATCTATGATCAGTGAGAGACTCCCTCTCAAAAAGTAAGTCAAAAAGTAGTAGAGCAGGACACAATAAAATGTCTTTCTCTGGTTTCTCTCTATATGCAAAGGAATGTGTACATACACCTCACACACATGCCCCCACCAAACATGCACATGCACATACACATAAATACACTCACACACACACACACACACACACACACACACACACACACACACACATATATATATATATATCACAATATACCACATAAAACACAAACACACACACATATATATACATATATATGTAATACACATAAATACATACAACAAACACACACACACATATACAACACATATCCCAACACATTCAATACAAACATACAAGTACATCACACACACAATACATAAGCACCTCACACAGAGATACACACACACACAAACATACACATAATAAACACACAGAAACACATGCACACACATAAATACATATATACAACAAACATATATATATATATATCACAATATACCACTCACATACAATATAAACATACATATGCATATAATATGCACATATAACATAAACATACATACATCAAACACAATTTATATAACGCATATACCAAATACACACAATTAAATACATACAAATACATTACCTACTATACAGAAACATCACATACACACATAAACACACATACAAACACACACATACACACACACACACACTTGTGTGTGTGTGTATGTGTGTGTGTGTATTATAAACTAAACCAACCAAACAAAAACCTTATCTTGTTATTGGCAGAAAAGTAGACATATAAACCGATGGAATACAGCAGGTGATTCAGAAAAATCTACATGACTTCAGGCACCTAATATTTGACAAAAAGTGTAAAGATATACATTAACTAAACATCTCTTTAGAAAAACAAGAATAAAAATTGAATTTTCATAGTTTTTATAACTAATCTAAACATGCATATTTATTCCACAAGAAAAGTTTTAAAACTGATACTTAAAATTTATAGGACCTGAAAGTTTGAAACTGATAGACAAAACCCAACTAAAGTAATTCATGATATTGGCACGTACAAGGCTGTATGAAATTACTTCAAAGAACAGGCAACAGTTCTAAGAATTGACAAATTGGATTCCAAAACGTTGAAAGATTTCTGCATAGCCAAATTAACAATCACCACAATGAAGTAAACATCTACAGGATAGGGATAAATATGAGCCAAGAAGACATCAGAAAAGGGATTAATGTCTAGAATATATGGAGACCTTCAAAACAAAACACACACCTATACTCACAGAGACAAAACAATCAAAATCTTCAAATCAGTGAAGAGACTAAGGAGCTGAATGCACAGTCTTCAAAATGGAGTTCTAGCCTTTCATTCTTCATTTGTTCTAACATAACTGTATTAGCAATGCCACTGGTGTATGAAAGACACATGGTGCCTAAGGAAATATCTTTTCATTACATTTACATCTCCTGTTTCTCAACACCTATTTTAGGCCAATAGGTCAATGAATACAATTTTTTTTTAATATACAGTGGCTGATTGGAGAAAGTTCATCCCATTGTGAATTGTGCCATCCCTGGGCCACTGATCCTAGATTCTATATGAAAGGCTAAGCAAGCCATTAGTAGAAAGCCAGTAAGCAGCACCCCTCCATATCCTCTGCATCCACTTCTGCTTAGAAATACCTGCTCTACTCAAGTTATCATTCTGAATTCCTTCAATAATGACCAGTTATATATGGAATGGTAAGCCAAATAAACCTTCTCCCAAGCTTGCTTTTTACCCCAGGACAAAACCCTTAGACATTGTCTCATGTTTTTAGTTATAGCCTGAAGATGATACTGAAGGAGAAAGAGGAGGAGGAGGAAGAGGAGAAGAAAGAAGAAGAAGAAGAAGAAGAAGAAGGAGGAGGAGGAGGAGGAGGAGGAGGAGGAGGAGGAGGAGGAGGAGGAAGAGGAGGAGGAGGAGGAGGAGGAGGAGGAAGAGGAAGAGGAAGAGGAAGAGGAAGAGGAAGAAGAACTTTCTTTTTTGTTAAGAAGAAAAATGTATGTACCCATGAATACTTTAACAGGAAGTAAGCTTCTGTACATAGCTTGCCTCACTCTGTGGGTGCTAGCTTCTGGACCTTAGTCCTTTCCTCTTCTGCTCATGATATGTGCTTTAATAAAAATCAGCATGTAAAGTTTGTGAATCCCTTTAAGAAAAAAAATTATGATCATAGATATTTTCAAAATTGAATGAAGATCCATTTGGAATCTGGACCACTTTGTAATGCTTCATTTGGCCTAATTTTTAACAGGTTCCCAGAAACAAACATGTGGGAACCTTCAAGAACAATGTCTTTCCACAGACTGACTGGAGAGACCTTATGAGGCTGATGAAGACTGCAAACCACATGGCATTATTTGATTTGAAAAACATATGAGGCAGTTTATATAATATTAAAATTAGTTGTCTCTAATGGTTTATCAATACAATTAGGTTTTATATGCCCCTAATATCTTTTTCTCTCCATGGAAATCTAACATGCCAGAGTATATTTAAAATTAAACACTCAGAATACCCAAAACAATCTGCAAAAATCAGATAATTTTTCACGTTTTATTTTGTTGTTGTTGTATTTTAACAAACAATAATATTGGATTGTTTGAAGTCATACAAGTAAAACATTTATGTTTCTCAAATTTGAGATCAATATCTATCACGTGCAGTTCATTATATTGTTTAAATACTCCTAAACTTTCTAAATTTTGATAAGAAAGTATTTTAGTCTTATTATCATTGCAATGGAAACATACCTGACTATACCAAGGATGAAATATTCGCTAGATGCACATTTCAGAGTAATCGGTTGTCAGTTGCTTAGACTCACGTACTTGGGCAGATCATCATGGTGGAAGAAATGTGTGACAAGGAGAATATGCATGTCAACAGGAAAAGGGCTCAGGGCTAGGCACAGATCCCCACAGAAGTGTTCCTAGTAATCTTTATCACTGATGTAGACCCTGCCTAGCTTCTTATATTTCAAGGATCTCAAATGGAGCTACTAGGTGGAGTTTTATAGCTTCAAGTTGTGAGGAGATACTTTAAGACCCTTCACAATGCTTGTACTTTGGAACAATGAAAGTAAAATTTTGTGAAAATAAAGTGATGAATACACCTTCTAAAATTTAACATTCAACTTGACTACAAAACAAAACATGTTTTTCATAGTAAGCATGAAGAAATGAACACTGATTACAGAGTTCCAAACTCATGTCCAGTCTTCTCATTTCATCCTTACACTGACAATCTTTCTGAGTTGCACTGTTATGAATTTACTTGTTGGTATCATAATGTTATTCATTTTAATTTTGTTATTCAATATTCATATTCAAGATACTGGAGTCTAGACAGGCCTTATCCAATACCTTTTGCATTTTCTAGTCATTATGTCTCATTTTTTGAAACACATTTATTTTAAAGATTAATTTTTTTACTTTAATTTACCTAAAGTCATATTTTCATCCATACAGAACTTTCTTGTTCCTTTTCTGACAGAAAACGTTGTCTTGATTGATAGAATTCAACCACTATGTTGAAACAATGCAGCTTGTTTTTTACCTTACATTAGTATCTTTTATTTGATTTATGTTTTATATGTGAAAATATGTGACAAACTGTAATGATCTTCAGAATCCCACCTGGGCCCCAAATGTATTCAGAATTGTAAAATGCAGACTGCAGGAAAAAAGTCTAAAGATTTTATGTAGAAATTGAATTTGGTAAATCCTCCCTATGGAGACTTGAGGAAGAATACTGCATTTGGTGTAACTATGCCAATCACTAATTCTAAATGAGCACAAGAATGCAGAAAATATGCAGCACACAGTACAAAGTACATTGCTTAAGGGTGGATAAAATGGTGTTAATACTAATTATTATAAATGTCTCCATACTTGATGTGATCATATCTCATGAAAGTTTTACAAATAGAGAAAAGAAATGTGTATGGTATCATTATTAAACTAGTCACATACAATCCAGTCAGTACACTTGCTTAATAATAACACCCAGATATTTATATTATAAACAAAACATAATTAGAGTATAATTAAAAACTGAGTAGCATATAAGGAATTTTAAATGCTCTACATAGTAGTGATTAGAATATACTTGATAACAAATAGATTGTCTAAAATGGACAACCTGTCCGGATCCTTTGTGAACTGAACCAAAGTAGTCATTTTAGTCATTTTTCTATGTCTCTCTTTCCTGTCTCTAGTGTAATCTCAATATTAACATAATGAAAATTTTAGGAGGAAAACATCTAGATAGTATCTTACCTTAGGAGATATCAGCCACATTTCTGTAGAGTATATTTAGTTATACATGATGGTTTATATTTTAGATGTATAGTGCCTACACAAATTCCTTGTGTCTGGAGTTATTTTATTATACATATTTATCTGAAAAACTCAAGTATATAGAAAGTGAAGTGCATTATTAAAAATTAGAAAATGCTACTCTACGGTGCTATAGTGGATGATACTAAATTTTGGAATATATCTATCAGTTTGAAGGACTGAGAATATAACTAAAACCATGCCAGGCCTAATTTTATCCCAACACCAGCAGAATGGTCAGTTGTACTTGCTTCTTGAATTGTTGGAAGTAAGAAAGGCTATTCATAAACAATATAATTCTCATGATATATTGGAATTAATCAATGTATAAAGAGATAATCATCTGCAACTCTCTAGGACAGATAGATCTATATTTCGAGAAAAAAATGAAGATTGGATAATGAATGTAGTGAGTGCTTGAGAACACAAGAAGTCAGACGGATGTTACAGCTCATGAACTTGGATAAAATATTTCTTTTTTGTGATGGCTATTCTTGGTTGTCAACGTGACTCACTTTCTGGAATTATGTAAAACTCCAAAACAGAAAGCACACCTCTGAGACACTTTTGCTTCATTTGAAGTGGGGATATCTTCTTTTCTTTGTGGTAGAAATACAGGCCTTTAATTCTGATCTCTTGAGCTTGAGAATCCATTTTTAATTTGGACCAGGCTTTCCCCGGGAAGTGTTTAGGACATGAGAGAAGAAAGTTTTTGCTCTTTGCTTGATTGCTCTCATCTTGCAAGAATCTTTATTCTTTCAGTGGCATTGGAGCTACTTCTTTGGGATTCTGGCGTGTAGTGAAGATCCGGTGAGGCATCTAGACTCATTGATTCTGTAACTATGGGATTCTTGGACTTTGCATTTGTGGTCAGCCATTTTTTGATTACCTGGACCACAGCCTCTAAGTCTTGTGTGTGTGTGTGTGTGTGTGTGTGTGTGTGTGTGTGTGTGTGTGTATGCATGTAGACCTGTATATATACATATATTCACAGATATACAGAGACACAAACATATATATGTGTGTTATGTGTGCATATGTATGTGTGTGAGTCTACATATGTGTATATATATGGGGGGTACAGTGTGTGTGTGAAGATAAGGGGGATATTTTCACAATTAATTTTCTCCTACAATGTGGAAGATAGGAACAGAAGTATGCTTGTCAGGCTTAGTGCCAACTCTTTTATCAATTGAACAATATTGTTAGACTTTCATGGCATTTTAAATTTTTTACTTACAATCCTCTCAATAAGAAAAATACTTTTAGACTTAATCATTGTGATAGTAATATATTTACATAATTTCCATCTCTTTGAATGCTAATTTGGCATGTTCAAATGAAATAAAATCACATTCACTCATATATGTAAAGTTAAATGACACCACCTTCATACATGACTGGGAAGTAGATAATCATTCTAATTTCTAGCAAATTCTGTTAAAGTTAAGCTCCAAACTAAGTTGAACATTTTCATTATTGTTAATTATTAAGACTAATGTACAATCTCTAAAACCATTCAGGTGAATGAGTCAAACAGAAAATATAAACCTAAGATATATTCATATACTAAGTAGTACAAAAGTCTGAGGTTGTAGACAATGAAAGAGTATGGGGTGGGGAAAGTGATGTGACTCTGTTTTAATAAAAAAAAATATTTAGAAGGCAGCCCTGTTCACTATCATTTGACAAATATTACAGAGGAAAACAGGGAAGAAAAGAAAAACTTAGAGGGATAAAAAAAGCACTAAATTTTTTTAAAGTCTGATAGAAGTCTACTACTATAAAAGCTTCTTATAATACATTTAAACACATACATGAAATGAATGAAAATATAATTATATTATAGTGCAGCAACAAGGCTTGGTTACACACAAGATGCAAATAAAAGACTATTCTAAGAATAAATTAGTTCTTTTGAATTGTTCTGATAGAAAGATGGAATTGTCTTATGAGCACACTATTACACTGTGAATTAGGTAGCAGTAGCTTTGAATAAGCATATTATATATGCTTTGAATAAGCATCATATATATGGTATGGTTTATATTATAGCCAGGCTCCATGAGCACAGGAATTAATGGGTAGAAGAGAGAATAATTCCACAAACTATCACCCCTAGTGACTTACTAGGAAAAGATTTGCTTCTTGTTTTTGTGACCTTAAGTATTAATGATCTAAAAAGTTTTGGTTGGTGTACTCCTACCAGGAGCAACAACAATGTTCTATTGAACTGGAAGCTCAAACTTCCTCTTAGCCACTTTAAGATTCTCCCTTTAAGCAGGAGGCTAAGAAAAAAAAGTTAGCTCTGATTATTGGTTGACATAGGGGAAATTGGATTGATTCTCAAAAGTGGAGGTGAGAAAAATTAGATTTGGAGTGAAGGAGATTCTTTAGGATATCACTTGATGCTGCTATATCCTGTGAAGAAAGTCAATTCCAAATTGCAACAGCCTAGTCCAGGCAGGATGACAAAAGACACAAATCTTTCACAAATGAAGGAATGGGTTACTCTTTCAGGAAAAGAATGAAGACCTGCTGAGATGCTTGCCAAGAATGGATGAAAAACGTAACTGGTATTAGAGGAAAGTAGTTATAAATACCAGCTAAGACCACTTGACCATTTGCAGAAAAAAGGATTATAATGGACATGCATATTTCTATTATATTTGGTTAAGAATACACTTGTACAGATTTGTATGATTTCTTTCTATAATTTCTTTATCATATGGTATAACATTAATTGAGGGACTATGTTTTAAATTTATAATGTTTAAGTTTGTACAAAGGAGACTTATATCATGTTGGGCATAATTATGAGCTGATTAAATATGTAATGCATTAACAATTATATATGTGATAGTTATATATTGATGCATTATTAATGCCCAATTATTAATTTAACTAGTAAATTAATACCAGCATTAGAACATTGTTAACTTGTCAAGTGGTATTTTTGTAATGGCTATTTTTAATTGTTGACTTAATAATCTTTGCAATGAACTAAAACTCAGAAATGAAGGGTACACCTATGAGGAATTTTTGCTTAATCTGAAATAGTAAGATCCTCTTCTAATACAGATATTTTAATTGGAAAATCATTCTTTTAATTCTGATCATTTGAGCTAGAAAAGCTACCTCTATTCGATGCCAAACCTTCTGCTGAAAGTCTGCATGTTTTATAGTTTGTTATGTAGACATGGAATGAATAAGTTTTTGTTATTTGCCTGCTTGTTCTTTCTTCATTAGCAAGTCCATTCCTTTGCCAATGTTTGAGTCTTCTTCTTCTGAATTTCAGAACATACTGAAGAGTAACTGAAACATCCATCCTTGTGAACTAGGAAAGTACAGAATTTACTGGATTCTTCTACTTTCTAACCACAGCCAGCCATTCATTGCTGAATTGGCTGGACTACAGCAGGTAAGACATTGTAATAAATCCTCTCTCTCTCTCTCTCTCTCTCTCTCTCTCTCTCTCTCTCTCTCTCTTTCTCTCTCTCTCATCTATCTGTATATTTATTTGTATGTCTCTATCTATCTATCTATCTATCTATCTATCTATCTACTATCTATCTATCATTTACTATCTATCTTTCATCTGTCTATCATCTATATATTTATATATAATCTATAGATCTATATACCATCTATATATTCACCTATCTATCTATATATCTATGTAATCTATATATATATGTAGCTATATATTTATATATCTATATTTCAATCATACACACACACAGAGAGAAATATTTATTCAATAAGATATAAACTCTAGAGAACCTGACTAATGTACACTGAAAGTTTACATGTTATTCTATGTTCTGAGTTGCCCTCAAGAACTTGATAATAATACCCTATTGTTGAAAACATCACATACTTGAATAATAGAACACTGATAAATCAAACTGTTTCTTCTACCTAGAGACTCTATTGCCACCTGCAAGTTCGAGTAGTGCTGAAAGTTGCTATGCACACAATAAAAGAAAAAAAAAACATTAGTCCCATCAAGCTTTGAACCGTGTGAACTACAATATTAAAGAGTTCTGACATTAGAAGTTCACTGAAACAATAGTCACACAAATATCATGAGCATTAACAACACTTTCATAATGAATTTAAGTTCTTCTATACAAGATGAATCCATATTTGGTTACATTCTTCAACTAAGATCCTACGGTTTGCCAGATCATAGACTCTATCATAGACTCTAGGAGAAAACCTACTGCTAAGTTTAATTTAAACGTACATAGTATTATTCATAACCAACGATCTATCGTGTCACTAATAGATTAAAGCATTCTTAACCTTCATTAGACAAAATTTTATTTGAAATAAATAATAATCAGAGAGATCTACATGTGAACAAGATGCAGAGAACAAGAGACTGCAGAATAATCAGCTTTAAACTAAACCCACACATCCGAACCACCCCACATCCCATACTTATCCCCCCTTTTCTCCAATGTCTTTTCCAAACAACATTTTAGAAGAGGGAAGGAAAGGTGTAAGATCCGTAGGTGGTGGAGGACTACAAAGAAGTAGCATATTTACTAGGCAATATTACAGCTGTACATAATTTATAGGTTTTCTTATGTCAGAGTATGCACAAAACCCTTGGAGCTAAACCAAATCAAAATTCATCACACAAAGGGGAGTTGGGTTCAGTGTTCCACCCCTATCTAAGAAGATAGCTCAGTTTTCTATCAAAGTTAAATACCTGATAAAATAACCACAATATGCCTGAAAGCCATTCAAAATGCCCTTAATGGAGAAAACCCAAAAAATCTTCATGACTTAGAAATGGTCTGGGATGCGTTGGAAGCAGAAAGTTGAATAGGTTCAAATTACATTTTCTGAAATTCTTAAAGAACTAATGAAAATAAAAAAAGAAGAATGAATGTGTTTTGTTTGGAAAATCTAACTGAAACCAGTACTGGTTCAATGTACAAGAGTGAGGATCAATATTTTTTAAATAAACCTTTATGGATAAAAGTATTTATATATTATATCATGTTCATGTATATTAGGGTATGTATATGCTTCAAATTATAGGTTAAACTTTATGTATATACCCAACAGGCAAAACTAAGTTAAACCTGTCTGTCAGGGTAGATACTCACAGTGCCCTACCACTGAGGAGGGGTTCCTTGATACACAGATACCCTTTAAGATGAACTTCCCTAGAGAAATCAGTTACACTTCCATTCTGAGCAGTTAATTTTGTACTTCATAATTTAAAGGAAGTCTATACTTTCACTACTACTTGAAAATGTGTTTAGAAAAATAATGAAAAGAACTGGAGTTAGATATCATAGTTTAAGACGTATGGTCTTTGAATTGGATGAGTTCATGTTCCAAAGAAGTCTGAGATGAAAGATTGTACCCTCAATTGGTGACAGGCACAATACAGTTTCACAGGATAGTATGTTTTAGTAGAGCAGGAACTTTCCATGCTCAGCCTTGTGATACTGATGGCAGCACTTGTTTAATCTACTGCATCTTTCCACAGTGTCTTACCACATCTCACTAATTAGGGAAAAATAAAAAGGCAGAGGTCAAAATGTAGTTTCTACTGAGTTATAATTTTATTTCACCAGTATGAAAGAATAGTATTGTAATTTAAGATAGGGACTGCCCAGATTTATACATTACAGTAGTTGTTGGTGTTAACTATTTGTTTCCTCTTGTAGACTGAAAAATTTTTTAGAATAGTCCGTCTTTCATTTTATATATGTGTTGCCTGGAGAATGCCTTCTTTAATCATCTCATTTTACCCATTAATACCTGTACTAATAGTATTTTAAGATTCTGAAAATAAAAATATGTAAACACATTATTTTAATGGCAAAAAGCATGTATTGCCATCACGAAACTATAAGATTCAATAGGAATAAAATGATGTGTAGTTTGGAGGATTTCCTGAACTGAGAGATTCTTCATATGAGCAAACATACAAGGCTAGTGAGGTCAGGAGTCACCACAAAGAAGAAGAAAAGATGAGGAAGGATAAGAATTGAGAATAAACTTGGTGTTCAACAGAGAAGTTAGAAAATTTTGGCTGAAAAATTACAGATTATTAGATAGGAAAGAGAAATGTATTGACTATTCTAAGCTCTCTGCAGAATCTTAGATAATATATTAACAGTAATAAGAAAGTCTTAAAGAATGGAGAATATCTCAAGTTAAAACTCCAGAGAAGTAAGCCAATAAATTAATTTTGGATCTAAGAGTAAACACAGATGTACCAGCTGTGTTTGTGTCAACTTGTCACAAGCTGGAGTTATCACAGAGAAAGGAGCTTCAGTTGAGAAAATGACTCCATGAGATCCAGATATAAGGCATTTTCTCAGTTAGTGATCAATGGAGGATGGCCTCTTATGGGTGGTGCCATCCCTGGCCTGGTAGTCTTGGGTTTTACAAGAAAGCAAGCTGAGCAAGCCAGGGGTAGCATGCCAGCAGAAAACATCCCTTCATGGCCTTTGTGTCAGCTCTTGCTTCCTGACCTGCTTGAGTTCCAGTCCTGATCTCCTTTGGTGATGAACAGAATTTTGGAAATGTAAACAGAATAAACCCTTTTCTCCTCAACTTGCTTTTTGGTCATGATGTTTGTACAGAAATAGAAACCCCGACTAAGACAACAGATATTTTTAAATATGGAATAAATCATACAGAAGCAAAGAGGTATAGATATACTGTGGTTATAGCTACCTTTACTATTTTTACTAATATTAAAATTGATCTCTTTCACATCCTTAGCTTCTATGAATTTTTGGAAGTATTAAATGCAGTCATATCCTAAGAATGAAAGAGATGTTGGTACAAGGAGAGGTGATCACAGAAAGTGAAATTTAGATAATATTAGGATGCAGTAGAGTCAGGTAAAACTGGATGTAAGAGAAGATGTAGATGCACCCAAAAAATACACATATTTTCAATTTTCAAAATGGTACAATATACATTTTTTTAATCCAGAAGTTAATAGAAAATTTTATCTTACTTCTTCAGTTGGTTAATTATTAAGAAACTCAACATTTTATGAAGGAATGAATCAACTAACCAAAATTAGTTGGAAGGATGATTTGTATTAAGTATTGTGTTTTAATGAAAAGAAAACAAACACAAAAATTAATAGTGAAGTGGGCCCCCAAACCCCAAATTAGATATGACCTGAAGACTAGCTTTTATGTTAACAGAAGACATCAACCAATTTTCTAAGAAGGGAATCAACCAATCATCTTACCCAGATATGATGCTTATGAAGCAATAATGTGGGATTATAATCACCACCATGTCACAATAATCTTATGGATTCCATAGTGACATGCATAACTTGGCAGTAACCAATAGACCAATAGTAAGTCTTTGACTTAAAATTCACTCAACAAGACATAGATAATTCCTTGCACTATAAACCTAGCCAGCAACCCAAACCCAAAGAAATCATAAATCATCAAGAATAACTTACAAATACCACTTTAGAAAACTAGCATCAACCCTATAGGTAAGTATAATCTTCATACATCAACAAAGAAATTTCTCTCTACAACAAAGCCAACCAAAGCCAACCAAAAGCACTGAGTTACATAGTATACGTATATACACACTCACACACACACAAATATAGGAATAGAAGTTATACATTTTAAGAACAGTGAGGTTATATGGGAGGATATAAACATAGGAAAATTTTTCAGATTATCATATAATCTAAAAAATAGATTATTTAGAACTAATTAAAAACCATTAAAATGGAAATAATGATTTAAATATAGTAGTATTTTGTAAAGATTCCTGAAGAAAATATGAATTACAGTTTGTTGGAATCACCTACAATATCCATAAAAATTATTCCAACAGTTATAAAAAGAATAAAGTTTCTGTGGGGCTGGAAGAAATAATAATATGCATTGATTTGCATTCTGTCATGGGCTTAAGTTTATAATGATTTCATAGACATAAAAATTTGTTAGAATATTTTCATAGCTACATTTCAAACATAAGTAGATTCTAAGAAAAGAAAAGTTGAGGGAAGGTGAAACATAATCAGAGTATTTTATATGAAAAGGATCTATTTTTGATAAAAAAAAATTAGTATAAATAAGAATTCATAGTTTTATATCATAATTATATTAGTATGATATTTTGGGGACAAACCTTAAAGAAAACCTATGGTTAAACCAGGATGTGTTTGTGTCATGGTGGCAGAGTCACTTGTACTGTGTAGTTATATGTCAGTTTTTAAAATGGCACAATAAGCTGAAAAGATGGAATTTCATTTGAGAAAATGCCCCACAAGATTGGTATGCTTTTCTAAATACCATTTGATGTGGGATAGTCCAATATATTAAGGGTGATGAAATCCCTAGTATGGTTGCTCCTCGTGCAATTAAGATAGATATTGAGCAAGCTAGGAAGAGCAGGACAGCATGGTCTATGCATCATCTCCTGCCTCTGCTTCATGCAGGAAGTTTCTGTTTTAACTTCACAAGATAAAATAAACCATTTCCTATGCAAGTTTATTTTGGTAATGAAGTTTATCTTAGCAGCAAAAGGCCATTTGGAGGCCATGAAGATCAGACAAAATGACTCTAACTAAGAGGTTTATGGGTTCTTTATCACCAAGTTTTCTTGAGAATCTTCATATTTAAATTTTTACCCTGAATATTCTTATATTTTAATTTTATCATTTTTTCTTATCTATTCAGGATATCTGTCCAAAATGGTCAGATTTGTAATAATATATCTTCAGGTTCTTGTTCTGACAGTCTCATGTCTTTGGATTGGAAGAACAGAAGCCTTACCCATTCTGCATCACAATAATGTAAAGAGTGTGTTAGTGAGGTGCCACTTGATGTTAATGCCCACTGTAAAGTGATCAACAGTCTTAAGAAATACAATACTTATATAAATTAGTGGTAGGTCTTTAAGAACAAAATGACCCACAATAATTACATAAATTAAAAATGCTCAAATACCTCATTCTTCTCCTTTTTATTTTTTTCAATTTTATATGTATTATTGAGACTTGCACAGCTTGAAATATGTAATTATGCCAGCAAAACAGAGATTTTTATTTTATAAAATAATATGGCGTTTACATTCTTCTTCTGTCAGCAATATATATGTCTGTTTCTTCATGTTTTAGAAATTAAAAAATGAATATATTTAAACTGGGTAATTATAAGATAGTAAACTAAATCACAAAAGCAACTTATTTATGGTCATGAGGATAAAGAGTATCTAATAACCCCTTGGGATACTTATAAAAATCTTCCTATTCTCACTTCACAGATTTGCTACTTACTAGTGATAAAAATGTGCTAAATTCATTTTTTCCTTGTTCATATCATATGCATTTAATCATCGTTGAAAATGCAGGAGGTAATTTAATAAATTTTTCACAGTTTCCTGGATGAAGAAATTGAGACTCAGTGAGGTCAAATAATTTCTATTAGTTTTCAAAGTTCCTAAGTGCAAGAATGAAAACATCGTTATCAGGCTACAAGATTGCATATCATTTGCTCATGTATTTCTCCTTTCTGCTTCATGGGTGAAACAGAAAATAAATTCTCTAAAGAATTTTGGGTATAAATTGTTCTTGTGTCTAGAAGGCATTTGCTATCTCACACAGAAAATGCCAACAGATAAGGGATCTAAGACATTCAATGACTGTGAACAGAGGATGTTCAGAACAAAATATAATATATGAAAAATTTTGTATTTGTTATTTATATCTAACTTAACCATATATGTATTGGTTCTATAGTAAACAATTATAATTTTAATAGTGAGTTTTATATTTCAGGTAATTGCAGAAGCACTGGCATTTTTATTTTCACTTCACTCAGTACCGTGTTTATTGTAGCATAGGAGGCTACTGAGTAACAGTGAATTCCATGGCTTCAATAACTACTGTGTTGAGTTTAGTAGGATTCTGAGCAAGCAACATCATGCAACTAATCTTTCTAATTCACTTGACTTCCCCCTCAGCAAAATTCTTACAATACTGGAGAAGGAGTTTATAGTAAGAAACTTTTATTTTGTGTTAATTTGTTTTGTATTTGGACTTTATGTTTATCTGTTATCAGTAGCTCAGTAAGAATATAAATTATTTTTAATAAGAAATACTAATGCTAATAAATTGAAATTATGAATCATATAGTTTTTTTTATTTTCTTTTTGATAATGAATAAAGAGTTCATATTAAGAGTACTTTCACCATGTAGAAGACAGATGAATTTCATCATGTAGGAGGTAGGTATGACTTTCACTACGTAACAATCAGGTGACTTTGCCATGTAGCAGTAAGATAATTTCAAATGTCATCAAAGAAAGAACAGATTATCTAAATAGGTTTTGTCTCCAAGCAAATGCAAACCATCATGTCTCAAATGAAGTACAAGAAGAAGAACTTCTGGAAAAAAATATGTACATACACTGAAGAATACCAACACTTCTGAGGAAAAAGTGAAAAAAAAAGATGCATCATATGTATTCAAACAATGATAAATATAAAGGTATAAATGACCTTTGTATTTGACTGGTTTGGGCTTATTTTTTAGCTAGGTGAAAGATAACTAGGTTTCAGTACTCACATTTGAATATGAAGAAAATTAGGCATATAGATAACAAGTAATAATATAGAGACTCTGCAGTAGTTTTAATATTAGCTAGGCAATCAAAGCAGTATTTAAAACACAGACAATACACTCAGGTATTTAAATGATAGAATGGTAACTTCATGATAGAATGAGCTTTGTTTTATTTTGTTTTTAACTAATGATCATGGATTTATGACTTGGTTATGAATGGGTTCATGATAGGTGCTTGATTCATTATTTCTTAATGCTTTGTAATATATGAATGAGAACCAAGTATATGTTAATGATGTATGTTATAAATATTTGTTTATGCTGGAGAGATGATCGAGCAGTTACAGGTACTGAGTACATATGTTTGGTTCGCAGCAACCTTCCACATCAGACAGTTTGCAATTTCAGACACCTCCATTTCTAAGAGACCTAATATTCTCTTCTGTAAATCATTCTGATCAGTCATGCAGGTTGTGTGTACACATGAATGCAGTGATTCACACACATACACACACATACTTACACTCACAAACACATACAACACATATCAGAAGTTTGAAGGAAACACTAATAATAATGATTTTATTTTGATGAAAAATCATGTAACTTAATTCTTCAGTGGAATCTGAAAGTAAATTATGGTTGGAATTGCTCAATTGATTTTCCTTTTTCCAATTGCAGGGCACTAAATATAAACTTGCACACACCTCACCCCACAGTGGTTCCTTGAATTGTATGCCTATTTTATGTATGTCCTTGTAATATTCAGTTTTAAAATCTTAAGTTTCATTTTAGGTCATCAGTGGTTTGAATTGTATGGCAATTCATTTTATTTTAATGTTTTCTGCTTCACTGATTTCATGAAGGCTAGGTCTCCTCTTTTCAATGTCTTTCAGCATCTGTAAAGTTCTTAATAAGATATCTATTAAATTAATCATTTCTAATAAATAGCAGTAATTGGTTGATTGTTATATCATTAGGGGAGGAGTTTATAGTAAGAAACTTTTATTTTGTTTTAATTTGTTTTGTCTAAAGAAGTTGTATTTATCCATGTTTTTAGAAGGTAACCTTTGTCATAGCTGATAATGGTGGTGGTGAGTGTTTTTAGTTCAGCAGCTGGGTGCTCTAACCAAGTAAATATTATGACCTAAGGTAGGGCTGAAGTTGATGAAAGCATAGTCATATCAATCATCCATGACAATACAACAAACAACAACAGAACAAACGCAAAAATTCTTTGTTTAAGATAGTTCTGAGGAAATCCCTCTTTTTGGCAATAATCTAACACTCATACTTAAGTAGCAAGATTGGTTGAACATTCTAGGAAAACAGAAGCTTTTCATAGGAAATTTCTCAGCATGATCTTCATAGGCTTGATTTTACCTATATGACGTATATGAGCTTCCATAATAAATTATCAAAATGCTAGGTGATTTTGAGAATGCATAAAATTCTATGGATCTCTTCCACAGTCTTTGACAATTAAAAGGAATCCCATTAATATAGAAAATATTAAATTGCTGCAAAAGAGTCTCAAATGCTCAACTGCGATAGCTAGTTTCATTTTCTGTTTTTTGTTTATTTTTCTGTTTTTTTTTTTTTTTGGATAATTTATTTATCTGCATTTCAGGTGTTATCCCCTTGCCCCGCCCCCAGAAATCCCTTATCCCATCCTCCCTCCTCCTATTTCTATGAAGGTGTACCCCTACCCATCCACCCACTCCTACCTCCCTGCCCTGGTATTTCCCCTCACTAGGTCTCCCAGCCTTTAAGGGACCAAGGCCCACCTTTCCAACTGATATCCCACAAGGCCATCCTCCACTACATATACAGCTGGAACCATGAGTCCCTCCATGTATGTTCCCAGGCTAGCTGTTTAGACCCTGGAAGCTCTGGTTAGTTGGTATTGTCACTCTATTCATGGGGCTGCAAGATCCTTCAACTTCTTCAGTCTTATCTCTGACTCCTTTGGAGAATCTGTGATCAGTTTGATGGTTAGCTGCAAGACTCTGTCTCTGTATATGTCAGGCTCTGGCAGAGCCTCTCAGGAGACAGGTATATCAGACTCCTGTCACCATGCATTTTCGGACATCCACAATAGTGTTTTCATATGGTGATTGCACCTGAGATGGATCCCTAGGTGGGGTACTCTCCCTCCTCCAGTCTCTGCTCCACACATTGTCTCATATTTGCTCTTGTGAGTATTTTGTTAACCTTCTAAGAAGGATTAAAGTGCCCATACTTTGGTCTTTCTTATTCTTGGGCTTCAAGTGCTCTGTGAATTATATCTTATGTATTATTATCTTTTGGGCTAATATCTACTTTTCAATGAGTGCATACCATGTGTGTTCTTTTGTGATTGGGTTACCTCACTCAGAATGGTATTTTCTAATTCCATTCACTTGCCTAAGAATTTCATGTTTTTAATAGTTGAGTACTCTATTGTGTAAATGCACCACATTTTCTGTATCTATTCCTCTGTTGAAGAACATGTGGGTTCTTTACAGCTTCTGGCTATTATAAATAAGGCTGCTATGAACATAGTGGAACATGTGCCTTGTTATATGTTGGAGCATACTTCGGGTAAATGATCAGGAGTGGTATCACTGGATCCTCGGGTAATACTATGTCAAATTTTCTGAGGAACCACCAGACTGATTTTCAGAGTGGCTGTACCAGCTTACAATCCTACCAACAATGGAGGAGTGTTCCTCTTTCTCTGTATCCTCGCCAGTATTTGCTGTCATCAGAGTTTTTAATCTTAGCCATTCTTACTGGTATGAGGTGGAATCTCAGTGTTGTTTTGATTCGCATTTCCCTGATGACTTAAATTAACATTCTGGCAAGCCAAGGATGGGTAAGATTCTGCACAGAAACTTACCAACCTAAGACATAAATTTTATGGCTTTTGATAATGCATATTCCAGGATGAGTAAGGAAGGCATTCTTGTCAGAATGACCTAAGACATAAGACATGCTCAGTCTTATTTATGAAGTAAAAAAGGGAGTGAGGTGGAGAGCTTTTGGCACTGCTTTGCAAGAATCTGACATGGGCCAATGACAAGGAAATAGGCTGCTTGGCAGGAGTATGACATTGGCTAAGGACAAGGAAGTAGACTTCAGGTAGGAATCTGACTTTAGGCTAGAACAAAGAAGTAATTTCAGGCAGGAATCTAAATTTTAGGCTAGAACAAGGAAGTAGGCTTCGGACATGAAAATGACTTTGGGCTAGGATACGGAATTTGGCTCAGATCTTTTGATCATCCTGATAAGCCCTTAGAAACAGTGATTGTAGATGTGTTCCTTGAATTTTGTTAATTGCCTTGATTGTTCTGTAACTATTTGTGTCTATTGTCTTTCTTGTTTCTTGAGTATTTGCATCTATTGTGTTGCTAGTTCCTCAACCTAAAACAAACAAACAAAAAGAGAGAATGCCTAAAATGTGTAGTTAGTATTGAAATGAGGATGGTGTACAGAGTGATGTATCCTTAGCCCTCTTATTGTGAGTTGTTCTTGAAAGGATGCCCATATGAGTTTTGTATGGTGGGAGAAGTTAATATCTTATAGTTTTGGTGAAGTATGACCTGACAACTAAATATTTAAACTCTATGAAAGCAATTAAATTTATCAGATTAAATCTATCATTTAAAAGGAAATCGGATAACTTTAAATAATTGTTTCAAAGTATATGCTTGATCTTGTTGTAGACCATCTCTTTATTATTTAACAGTGATAAAATGTTATCATTTATTTTAGTTGTTTGGCACATTGTAAGAAGTATCAATTGATGCTTAATAAATTTTTAAATTACTTTGAAATTTAAATGGCTTCTTTTTGTCATAGCAAAATTTATACTTCAGCATAAATTTAGCCAGCTCTAAAATGTTGAAGAACAATAGGCCATTTAGATGCCGTCTGTCTTTCTCCCTTTTAGCAATAACTATATGTAGATCACCTCAAAGCAGGACAATTCAAAATCCTGAATGCTTCTAAGGAAATACATTTCTAAAATTTACTCCCAAAACATTCTAAAGTTAACCAAACCACCATGTATTAAACAATTAACACAATGAAAATTTAAAAATCACTAAAATTTATAGCAAATCATTTAATTAGAATGTACAGTTTGGCAGTCAAAAGATTTCAGTATGCTTCAAGGACTTTCTTTTAGTTCTAAATGAAATTCAAGTTTTTATGCTTGAAATGATTGCAAACACAATTCCTATCTGACAGACTTTATTTACATTATAGTAACATTAAAGATGAGAGCATTTGAGAACTAATTTAGGTGATGAGACTCGAACCCTCACACACAGAATTAGTGCCCTTACAAAAGGATTCCAGATAGTAGTAAAGTACTCTTTTTGACATATATGATTTTTTTCGATACAGAAGATCTTTATCAGTCTGTAGCCCCCAAGAGAGTTCTTAACAGAAACTAACTATGCTCTTGGAAATACAGCTACTAGAGATGTGATAAATGATATTTCTGTTGTTTGGGAACTACACAGTGTGTGTTATTTTGCTAGAAAAGGCAGAAATCACAATTTAAATGCTTTATAGATGTCCAAATGTGAAGGAATGTCCAAGTCATCTCACTATCCTCTTACAAATTTTAAGCTTCATTTCTCCCATGTGATTTCATTAGTGAAAGCCATCTTGTCACGTGACTTTGAGTTCTACCTACAGTTAAATGTCATTTTGAGCTCACTTAAGGGTCTTTATAATTAGAAAATTCGTTCTGGAAGAGACTACAATCACTAATAAAGTACTGTATATTTTGCATATATTTAAGTAGCTGGAGGCATTGGCACTAAATATCCCATGCTTCTCAGTGATCAATACTTAGATATAATATTTCATCTTGGCTAATTTACTAAACAAAATGCCACATATCCAATACAGGCATAAGTAAATAATCATTTGTGGGACAGAGGAACATATTTTGAAATTTAATCCCCAGGCAAGGAAAAAAACTTATCTTGCAGTTGGAAGAGAATATACCCTAAAATTATAATTTCATCTTCCATGTAAATGTCTGGTATTAAAATATGCTGACTATATGCACATAATTTATTCAAATTATTAATACTTTTAAATGCTAAAAATGACTTAAAGATTTTGGTCAAGTATGCAAAGGCACTGGTTGCCCTAGGTATTTTATTTCCCCAAACTCTCCAAACAATTCTACTAACCCCGTAGTTTACAATATTACTGCTCTCTTGTTCTTACTGCTCATTTAATTGCCAGTTCTTACTGATTGCTTTGAAAACACAGATTATTCTAATGCTGTTTCCACTAAAAATGTATCCATCTTTCCAAGGTTGACTGAAAATATTTATGTTTTCACTACCTTTCCTGCCAATCTTGTGTAGTAAAAACAAAATCTGTAAAGCTAAATGACTGCTACATACATCAATGTCACGTCTATTTGAATAGATTTCATTGCTCGGATGACCTGAGCTTCTCAGACTAAATAGCATTAGAATGCTTGGGAGGATACTGATGGGAATCACTAACAAATAATTTTCACCATAATATTGTGATTGAGAAAGTAGAAGGAAGAGCGTGATATGAAATAAACTAGTGGTAGGAATAAAAAGAATGCCTTTTGCTATCAAGTAACAAAGCTGATATAAGGCCCCCAATATATTTACAGCAGAGGACTGCTTTGTCTGGACTCAGTCAGAGAAGATGCACCTAACCCTTAAGACACTGGAGGCTCCAAGGAGTAGGGAGGTCTCGTGGGATGGAGGTTTGGGGGTGGGAACATCCTCATGAAGATGAGGGGAGGAGGTATGGGATGTGGAACAGTCAGAAGGTGGACTGGGAAGGGGATAAAATCTGGACTATAAAATAGATTAAGTAAAATTAAAACAGGAAAGAAAAAAAATGTTCCAAAACTCATGACCATGTGGTATTTTTTAATTTGTCTATAAAGACATGCATCCAAAACAGATGAACACTTTAACAAAATTTTAACAAAATTTAATTTGTCTATAAAGACATGCATCCAAAACAGATGAACACTTTAACAAAATTTTTTTTTATTTACCTTCTCTCTGAAATTTTCTTACATGCATACATGCTAGGGATGTTGATTATTTTTTGAACCGTTTGTCATTTTTGTTCATACTTTGAGAGCTGTCTATTCATCTATTTAGCTCATTTAGACATTGGATGCTTTGTTCCCTCTGGCTTTCTTTATGGAGTATATAAATTAATAAATTTCCATTTTGTAATCTGTTGTTTCCTCTGATAATCACTTTCATGTAATTCCATTTTGATTAAAAGTAGTGTATTTTTAACATATCACAAGAGTTATTAATAAAATCACATATATTTTCCTCACTTTTGATCCCCTAACATATTCAATGCCTATTGATATGACAACATCTACTAACTTATTTTTTCAGTTTCTATGAGAAATATATAATTAAGTCATAGGATTTTAAACTCAACAAAGATCATATAGGATGGTTTATTGTCAATATCAAAGTATTTTACTGGGTTTGAAAATCATTAAGTTATGGTTTATAAAGTCATCAAAAATGGACTCAGTTTGGATTGTTTTCTCAAAGGCTAGAGAAATGTTCAGAGGTTAAGAATTGTACAGATTACCTGGGTTTGATTCATAGTATTTACACAATGGTTCAAAACCTTCTGTAACTCCAACTTGGGGGGACCTAAGGTTCTATTCTGGCCTTCTTTGTAATGCCTTTCAAAAGTGGTTCTGGAGAAATGGTTCAGAGAAGCCATATGCTTTTAAAAACTACTTTCAGGTAAACACTCACACATAAAATAATAATTTTATAAAATTATTAATTATTATAAAATAAAATTCTATACATTGTTAATACATACAATTTTACAATCATAATAATTTTATCAAAATTAGAGTTAGATCCTTCTATATTTATAACAGACTCTTCAAGAATGTGAGATAGCTTAGTTTTATTTCTTTTTTCTTTTTTTATCAAGTTATTTTATTATCTACATTCCAAATGTTCTTGTCCCACTTCCCTTTGCCAACGATCCATCCTGTATTCAGACACCAAACCCTGAAACTACTACTGACGCCATGCTGTGCTCGTTTTTTAAAACCATGTGGATATGTATCTAAGTGGATGTGTGCCGTGTGGATGTGTGTGTGTGTGTGTGTGTGTGTGTGTATTTGTGTGTGTGTTTGTTTATGAAACTAGAAGAAGGCATTGGCTTCCCTGTAGCTGCAGTTGTAGGCAGTTGTGGTCCAATTTGTGTGTGTGCACTGGGAACTACAAGAGAAGTCTTATTACTTGACTCCTAAACCATTTATCTAGGCCTATGATGTAGTGTATAAAACATTAAATGTGTGGGAGTCCAAAATATTTGCTACTTTCAGAAAGTTACCTTAGTTTTAAATCTTTATTTGGTATAAGTTTATACATACTAAGCTGCTACTAGTCTTGTTTACACAAGTCTTGTATTGAGGATTTTTATGCATTATAATTTTAAAGCAATCATAAAAGCCATTTATGACTTTAAAGAGCAATGTACATATTACCTAGTCAGGTTGATAAAATATTTCCCCATTATTAAAGCAAAAGTAAAAGAGGCAGCTGTCATCACTTAATTCTTAGGAGATTTCTGCTATATCTTATACTAGATGTTTGAAATAACTATATAAATGAACAGTGTTTGAATTGATTCACAAAATTTCAATAAAAAACACAATCAGAGTTAGACACCAAGGACATTGGATAAAAGCAGTTGAGGTAAAATCATGTGCTCCAGATGTTGCAGTATCCATTTAACAAGCCCAAAACCCTCTAAAACTGCTGGAAACTGTAGTTACAAGTTGACCTCTTCTGTATTCTTCACACACACCTGCATGTGTGAATGCCAGTGTGTCCTTGTGTGCTCATGCATGTGTGTGCTTGCACGTGCGTGCACTTACACACACACAATCTTTAACTCTTTTTTTTAAATGTTTTCAATTTTGGATCATTATCTCAAGATATTTATCTTCTGAAATTTTCACACTATTTTTTATTAATTCTAACTTTCTTTTGGCCTGTGTCTCCACATTCCATTTCATATTTGTGACTTCTATTTATTTAATTATGTTTGTTTCACTACATCTATGTATCTATGATCCATCCATCTATCTATCTATCATCTATCTATCTATCTATCTATCTATCTATCTACTATCTATCTATCTATCTATCTATCTATCTATCATCTTTCAATTTATCTATACACCTAATGATGACATTTAGCCTTGATATTCTGCACATGTGTTTAGGCCTGAGCACTTAGAATTGGAGAACCTATAAGACTGACTCACCTTCTGTAAGCAGACATTGACTATCTATAGTTCTTCATCTAAGGAAGAAGCCTAGGATTTTCCCTTACCTTCTTTGTCATGCTGACTTTATTCATAGTGCTATCACTGCACAGATCTTGTTTAGGCAATCACAGTATTTAGATTTCATAGATATAGTTCTATTGTCTTGTTTAGGAGGTACAATCTTCCAACAAGTGTCTTAAACCACTGCATTTTACACATATTCGGAATCTTTTTTCTGAGATATTCCCTGGGAGAGATGTCTTTCTGTCTATAAGCTACATTGCACATGTGCTTAGTGCCGAGTACTGCAACTCATTTATTCTCTACATTTTAATCAGCTTTAGGTCTCTGTAGTGGCCTCTTGCTTTTGCAAAAAGATGATTCCTTGATCTTTGATGAGGAATGAGACCTGCTTACCGTTCATTATCTGCTTGACTGGATTTGGAATCTCCTAGGAGACATAATAATGAGTGACCCATTGAAACTGTTTCCAGAAGAGCTTAATGGAAAAAGGAAGACTCACTCTAAAAAAAAAAGAGGCTTTCATCTCATGTGATAAGATAATATGGCAAATAAAAAGAGGAAAAGGTAAACTGAGTGCTAGTATTTATCTCTCTTTGTTTTCTGACTGAAGAGGTAATATGAACTCATGCTTTTGCAGTCATGACTCCCTAGTATGTTACATAGTAGTCTACGACTATGAGCCACAATTAATACCTGTGGAGCTTCTTTCAGGTAATACTACACATAAATAAGTATCAAACACATATACAATTTGTTCTTTCCTAAAAACATATAAGATATTATAACAATTGTTAAAATTTTTGATATCAGACTTTGGTGGTCAAAGCTAAAAAGATGTTGGTCACTGAAATTCAAGGACGTGAAATCTATCCTCAAGCCAAAAATTTGTATTGTAACACATGTTAGTAATTTTTTTGAATCTTGGAATTTCAGTAGCACTAATACAGTTGTTGAAGTAGTTGTCTATTTTCACTCTTTTATAATTTGAAATGTGTAGTGCCTATCTGACACATCAAAGAATAAAGAAAGTCAATTGAAGAATTGCCTTCCTCAGGTTTTCCTATGTGTATGCTTGTATGACACTTTTTTTTTATTTCTGTTGATATAGAGGGCCAAACCCCTCTTTGGGCAGTACCTTCATTGGCAGAATGGCTGGGCTGCATAAGTGAATGTGGACTTGAAAGAATATTGAGGAGCAGATTTCTCCAGAGGTTCTTGCATCTAGTGTTTCTGTCCTGTCTTCCCTTAATGATAGTATATAACCTGTCATATTAACTAAGGCCCTTTCTTTCCAATTTGCTCCTTGTCATGATATTTATCACAGCAACAGCTACAACAAAAACAAAACAAACTAGGTCAATGTGTTAATTTCAGCTAGGAATCTAGTTATTCTAAATATCAGGGAATGTGGAAGTACTAACATATTTGTTCTGCTTTTAAAAGCTTTATAGATGTATGCAATTACTTTTATTCATTCAGTTATTTTCTTTTAGAGCAAATAGAAAACATGTAGAAGAAGTACAGATAATGTGGACTGAACGGTAGTGACCCTAGCCAAATACATGTCTTGAAAGGAAAGAGTATGTAATAATAATAAATGTTAGGATGTTAGAAAAGACATAATGTCATGAATTCCCTATGTATCTCCAATGCTAGGATTCATGCCTTTACAATACAGGCTTGAATGAAATTCCTTTCATTTCCATTTATCTATAGTTGAGCATTTAACTGCTCCTTGGGTAAAGAGCCCTCAGAAGACATTACTTGTGACTGCTTGTTTATCAGCCTTGAAAACTTTAGGTCATCCATTTCAGGCATTTATAAATGTAAAAGGAGTTGAAGGGATTTTGCAAACTGTAAAAAGAAGAAAATTTGAAGTGGGAAGGAGAATAATAAAAATGTCATGAAGAATGTTATTTCTATTAGGTATACAGCAAGAATAATCTCACTTTGTGTTACTGTAAACAACTGAACAAAAACAGCACTCAACACAAAGAACCCTGGCATGGGGCAGCATCCCTGCCTTATACTACCAACTAGTAGTAATAAAATTAGTCTTAGAAGATATTTCCCAAATTGAGCAGTGACTTAAATGTTTTCCACATTGTACTGAGTCTCTTAAGGCTCCATTTTGCTCACCCATAAGTTATCACCAGTATTGCCATATTCCATAAGTCTATAGTGATTTGTGACTTAGCAAGGCTTCTAAAACATTTTGTGTAAAAAATATTCAGCAAAGTTTAACCTATCAAGGGGCCTGAGGTTTAACATTTGAATATTCTTGAAAAAAAAGGAGGAATGACACAGGTTATTACCTCCTCAATAAATAGATTAATTAATAATAAATAATTTTAATACATTGTTTCACACAGTCCTCAATTTAATTTAAAATGAACCAGTCTTAAATCTGACCTTTAGCAGATCAAGTATATAACATTTAAAAAAAATCTTATAAATATGATAAATGAGTATCTACCATTCAGAATTATTGAAAGAGATGAGTAACTATAGGATAGTATAAATGCATTTTAATCTAGTAAGCATTCCTATTTTCAGTTAGCTGTTAAATCCAATTGTAGCCTTTTTGAAACCTTTCATCTAAAAATAAAATACTCTATGAGGTAAATGAGCCTCTATGGCTTTGATAGTCATTCATAATTGATCAGAGACCAAGTTTATTGCTCTGATAATCATCTTAAACTTGACTGGTCATATTTGTTGTTTGTTTATTTCAGTTACCTCTGGGATTCATATTGCAAAATGTGGAAATGTTTCTGCCAAATAATGTAGCTCTATGATTTATCTCTGCCTTCCATTCATATCACTATGTTAGTAGCTATAGGCTTCCTATAGTATGTCTTAGCATCCTTTATACTTTGTGATCAAATTCTCAAGTATTGTTATTTTGTATCATAGTGTTGAATGTATTGAACTGTCCCTAAGAATTTGGATAGTCTGTCAGACTTGTGACGAGTAAATTAATCACTAGTAATTTTACAAATGTTCCTATCTAACAGCTTACAGCAGAACTAATGAAAGTGACAGAGATCTTCTGCCCCCGATGGCTCAATAACAATTCTTTGCTTTTTAAAATGAAGTTCTATTAATTCAGGATGTTATATTACTCACAGGACTATTATGGAATTGTGTTTTCATTTAAAAAATGACATGCAGAGACTTGATTGCCATGTAACAGCTTCATTACCATGCTGGCTATTCTCATCGGCTACCTAGTTTTCTGTTAGGCAGAACTAAGGAAGCAATAACATTCAGGTCAGAGCTCATGATTTCTTTTTATTTCTATGGGGTCATTTCAAATAAGAATACTGCTGAGGAATATTTTATATAAGTAAAACCTGAAAGATGAGATGCTCAAGATGGGCAAGATGGCATAGGAGATGATGCCAAAAAGTCACTGCCAGTCTAAAGTGAAGAGCAAAGCAGTCAGGTGTGCAGACACAGGTGAACGGAGAAGAGCATTGATTAAACAGGAACAAAGTGATTCTAGTTAAATCTAGATATTTGAGAAAGCAGCTTAGGAAAAGAGTGTTATTGTAGAATCCACTGCCGTGTCTCCACAGCCAGTAGCAGCAGAGCTACCATATATAAATTAATTGACTTTATGTATACCAGCAAGAATTTGCTGAAACAGAAGTCACAAAGCACCCTATTTTACAATGCATGACAATACTGTATGTATATGTGCATGTGCATGCACACACATACCACATGAGAATAAACTTAAGTATGGAAGCAAAATAATTTTAAATAAAATCATGTCCCCATGTAGAAAAAAATTAAAGACAAAATGGTAGAAACCCTGCCAATATTCAAAGATTAAAAAGACTGATACAGTTGATTAAAATGAAAACATTATCAAACTTAATCTGTAGATTGAGGATAATTCTCAATTAATTCTAGTGACAACCTTAAAACAATAGGAAAAAAACCTGAAATTAAAATGCAAATACACTCTCCATTGGTAGGTATGGCAATCTTGAACAAAATTAGCAAAGCCTGTGGTATTTCATTTCTGGATTTCAAATAACAGTATAGAGCTAGATTAATAGAAACAATGTGATACCGGCACACACACACAGACACACACACACACACACACACACACACACACACACGAAAGGCATGTAGATCAATGGCAGCTAAACACAGGATCCACAAATATGTCTGTATGGCTAGAGCCCTTCATCCACAAGGATGCCAAAATAATGTAAAATCTAAAAAATGTCTTTAACAAATGGTGCTTGAAAACTGGGTATTCAAAGTTAGAACACTGAAGTTTGACTTCTTTCTCTCTTCCTTAGGGGAAAAAAAAGTAAAAAATGAAACCAAAACCAAATCAAATAGAATTGAAGAATTAGCAGACTACATAAAAGTGAAAGCACTAGTGGAAATTGTTAGAAAACTGTTGAAGAACTCAGAACCGGCAATGAACAGGATTCCAAATGTACTAGAAACAAGCAGGATAATTCAATGTGTACAGGGATGCATCAGATCTCACATAGCCAAAGTAGCAACCCATACAAGGAAAAGACTAAGTGCTTTATAGCAGATATTCTTTGACAGCCTTTCTTTTGTCAGGAAGTTAACATGCAGAATACAATTAAAGACCAAAACATCAATAAAACATATAACTACAAAAAAATCTAGCTTTTCAAAAGGAGGCAAATGAATTCAAATCTCGAAATAAAAAAAAACACAACACATGTCATAAATATATGAAAAATGTTCAATAGAATTATAAGAAAAGAAAATCAAGTTAAAAAAAAAAACAAACTCAAAAGATCAAATAACACATGTTGGCAAATGTTTGACGATAAAAAAATTCTTATAAGTTTTTGGTAGGAATGTAAGTTAATCAGCCTATTATGGGAAGAGTGTATTATGAAAAGTGTATAAATAATAATAATTATATATAAATATGTAATGTGTTGTCACAAAATATGATCCAAAATGGGCACTATATCTCAAAAGTTATGAGTTGATCTAGGGTATCGTGGTTTAAATAAGAATAGAACCCACAGACCTATCCATTTCATGGAAATGAAAATGAATCATCCATGTTACCAAATTGTACATCCTTTTTTAAATAGACACAGGGAACAGAGTCGGAATATGAATGATACCTGCATGCCAAGTGTAGAATATATGAAGCTGCTTGTGGTGTTGTAGAAGTACAGACCTTTACACTACATGTACTGTAACATCATTCATTATTAGCAACATTAGCTAATGTGTGGGATCATCCATGTGCCCTTCAAAAGACACAAATAAAGGTCACATGTTGGACATACCATGCTGCATGGTCCAACTTAAATAAAACAAATTGCCATCACTTGAAGCAGAGTGGATAAAAACAGAGATTATCACTTAAAGGAAACTCACAAAAATAAATATGATTGCCTGCTCTGTGTGGAAACAAGAGAAACTTAACCTTTAAGAAGGGAGTTAGCTGTGGATGGATTGGATTGCAGAGTAGGGGCAGTCTTTGAATGACGTTTCCTTAAACATCTGCTCCATTTTTGTCCCTGCATTTCCTTTAGACAGGGACAATTCTGGGTTAAATATTTTAAGATGGGTAGGTGAGCACATCCCTCCATTGGTTGGGGTTGGTATGTCTATCTACTAGAGGTGATCTCTTCAGGTTTTATCTCACTGCTGTTGGATGGTGGAGCACCCTCTTAGAAGCAAAGTGTAGGAGGATGAAGTGGGGCTTATGGAGGGGAGATCAGGAAGAGCAATAACATTTGAACACGTAAAAATATAAAATGATTAATAAATTAAAAGAAGAAGGGGATTACCTAGGACTGGGGAGAGTGCTCAGGGGAGGGTCCTGAGTGCAAGAATTGTAAATGTATATAATTAACTTGCCGCACACTTAACATGGAACTATCACAGAGAATCACACCTTTATGTGTTATGCATGTGAATAGATAATAAATAATAATTATATAAAATTATGTAATGTAATACCACAAAATATAATCCAAAGTGGAAACTATGTCTCAGAAGTAACAAATTGAGTCAGCTTAGGGTGGTTTGATTAAGAATGGATTCCATAGACCTATGTGTTTGACACAGTAACAGGAAGATATTAAAAAATACCCATGTTAAATACATGACACTATCAGTGCCATTCTTGTTCAAGCCAATAAATGCTTTTCTTATAAACTAAGAGTTGCCCCAGCCAGGCAGTGATGGTGCATATCTTTAACCCCAGCACTTGGGAGGCAGAGGCAGGTGGATTTCTGAATTCAAGGCCAGCCTGGTCTACAAAGTGAGTTCCAGAAGAGCCAGGGCTATACAGAGAAACCATGTCTCAACCTCCTTCCCCCCCGCACCCCCCCCAAAAAAGAGTTGCCATGCCATGATGCTTTTTCCCAGGAATAGAACACTAAGTCAAGTCTAGCACACAATAAAACACTGAGAGCTTGTATTTCTTGTTTCTGCAAAATTTTCCTTCACACATATTCTCCAATTTCTTTAGCTATCTTTTAGGGTGAATTGAGACAGCTATAACAATACATTGCTAACTTGGTGACCAGTGTGAAATTTATTTGCTCATACTTCTGGAGGTTGAATATTTAAGCTCTCTGTATCTTCTTCATATAACATGTGTGCTTGAGTAAAACTGGATTAAAGACTCCTCTCATATTCTCTTTATTAACATTAATTACTACTTTAAACATAAGGTTCCCATAGACTCAGTGTTTGAACAAACTTATGGGATTCAGGGAGAAGAATGTGAATTTTATATTCCTGACCCAGGGAGTGTCACTGTTGAGAGGTGTAGCCTTGTTAAAGCAGATGTATCACTTTGGGAGTGGGCTTTAATACCTACATCCTTGCTGCCTGAAAGTGAGACTCATCATAGCAGCCTTCAGATGAAGATGCAGTATTCTTAGCTCCGCCCGCACCATGCCTGCCTACATGCTGTTATGCTCCTGCTTTGATGATTATAGACTGAACCTCTGAACCTGTAAGCCAGCCCCAATTTAATGTTGTTCTTATAAGAGGAAAAAGATACCCTGTCTTTAACATAACATAGAAGTTAAACATAAAGATGTAGTCTATCACAGTCTCCTTTGAAACTGATCTCCAACACATATTTTAAAGCAGAATGATAAGTAAAATGTAGTGTACATGTTGGTGTCAGATATAATAAAATATTAATTAATGGTGCCATTTATTAATCTGCTTTAATACTGGACAATAATAATAGCTTATGTAAAAGTAAATTACATAAGATATGAACATGTTTGTTATGAAGCTTAAAAATTAACTTATAAGAAAAAGAGGCAGACATAAGACTTAATATCTGAGAGTAGTCAGTTGTCCACCTTGAAACTTATATCTGTGGCTATGGATTTTCAGTGTGAACTCAAGCCCTGGGTATCCCCTTGGTGGTATTATCTTTGAATTACCAACAAAGGTTCCTGTTTATTAAAATCCATAATGCCAAAAGAATGCATCAGATTCTATTAGAGATGATTGTGAGCCACCATGCAGTTGCTGGGAATTGAACTTAGGACCTCTGGAAGAGCAGTTAGCGCTCTTAACCACTGAGCCATCTCTCAAGCCCCAAGATATTATGTCTCCCCATTTGGGAACCGAATCCCCATCTCCTGTGTGAGACAAGTGGAGATACTCACCACTATATAACAAAGAGTTGTCTCCTTAGAGGCTTTGCCAGAGCCTGACAAATCCAGAGGTGGATAATCTCAGCTAACCATTGAACCGATCGATCAAAGAGTTCCCAATGGAGGTGTTAGAGAGAAGACCGAAGGAGCTGAAGGGGTTTGCATCACCACAGGGAAAGAAACATTACCAACCAACCAGAGCTCCCAGGGTCTAAATCCCCAGCCTGGGAGCACACAGGGAGAGACCCATGTCTCCAGCTGTATATGTAAGGGAGGATGGCTTTGTTGGGCATAGGTGGGAGAGGCGGTCCTTGGTCCCATGAATGCTGAATACCCTAATGTGGGGGAATTAATTAGAGGGCAGGGAGGTGGGAGCAGGTGGGTGGAGTTACATCCTCATAGAAGCAGGAGGAGGGGAAATGGGATAGGGGGTGTCTGGGGCAGGAAATGGGGAAAGGGGATAACATCTGAAATGTAAATAAATAAAATATCCAATAAAAAATGTAAAAAAAAAAAAAAGAAAGAATATCCATAATGAATCCATAATGCAATTCTTATCCTATGGGCATGTGAGTTTGCATTAAAGGTAGCAATTACCTTAACAATATTTGAATTAGATTTAGACATCTGGACTCTAACCCAGACCTATGTCAAATGAACACAAAGTCATCTATGTAAGCATCGAAACATTCCTTTTACAATTATCTCATGTAAGTTTGGGCATCCAATATAAATACAGTGATGATAAATTATAAAGTTTATTGTAAAGTTTGAAAATGAATTCTGAATACATATTCAGAAAGCAGTAAGAAAAGAAACTATATGATCGATATGTGTTAGGAATAAAAATGTGTTCATTAAAATGGAAGGAAGAAGGATTACCTTTAGCTACATGAAAATGCAATGGTTTCTTTAAAGAAGGAGGGTGCAAACATTTTCTAAGGTTTAGGAATCAAAAACAGTAAGAGAAGACAAACAAACAAACAGCAAAAAATCAATCAATAAGCAATTGAGAGCTTGTCAAAGGAGCAAAGGGTTCTTCATCATTCTTCCAGGTTTGAGTGGTTTACCACAGAAGGTTTTGCTTCTCTAGCCTTTGCCTCATGAGCTCCCACTCTTTCTCTACCAGAATCTCAGGAAATAGTAGTCCTCATGAATGCTTGCAATAAAAAATCCAGAAATGTATCAAAAATTTTGCATGAGAATGTTCACAGAATTTTGTTTATTGTCTTGCTTGTTCCTTGACTATTGCATCTACTGTATCGCTAGTCCCTCAACCTAGAACTGACATTAATACTTGCAAGTAATTAAAATGGTATAAAAGCAAAAAGGAAGAGGGGGGATGGGTAGCGGGTTTCTAGGGAACGGAAATGGGGAAAGGGGATGTCATCTGAAATGTAAATAGGTAAAATATCAAATAAAAAAGAATTTGCAGACAGAAATTTGTATGTTAAAGTTTAGTTTAAGCAGTGACTAACTTCATTGAGAGATAAACCATGAACTTACCAAAATATCATAAATAACTGTGAT
Source organism: Rhabdomys pumilio (assembly GCA_030674055.1). NCBI lineage: Eukaryota > Metazoa > Chordata > Mammalia > Rodentia > Muridae > Rhabdomys > Rhabdomys pumilio. The sequence goes on from JANHMN010000002.1 coordinate 114,324,484, forward strand.
GTCTCATCCATCTTTATCTGCTTTAATTAGCCGACTTATTTTATAGACACTTTATTTTTAAAAATCTGCTGTACTTTTAAGCCAACAAAGTGTAAATGTAGCAGGTATCCATTTTTTCTTATCAGAATACTCAATCACTGAGATAAGCATATTCATTTTTAAACCCTAGGGGACAACAAGCCTTTCAATATTTATAAAGCTTTCTTCATATTGCAAAACATTTCAGCAAAATTAAATTACAGTTTCCCTCCTGTGTACCATGACAATGCTAGTTACACTAGGAGATCAGAAACTGCTTTATGACATCCCTTACATCAAAAACCAGAGACGCACATTTCAACACAGCATCCTTAATCCTAACAGCTAAGAGCTCTGTAGTGTTATTGAGTAGAAAATTCATATGTTTAAAATATATTTAAAGTACATCCAACGATCATAGTTACTGCTAAGGGTAACAGCCTATTTTTAAAATTATTTTTCATGTACCTGGTAGACAATGCCCTTATTATTTGATCATCAATATTGCCAAAACAATGACACTGTGTCAGCTCTTGATGGTACTTTTATCTTGAGTAACATTTTCATGTAAGACTTAGAAATAAATTTAGGCCATGGTAGACAAATCTAAATATGTTTATTTTTCAAGACACAGTTTGTGAAGTGTATTTACTCAGTACAGCATATATACTGAAGTTAAGGAGATGTCTCTACATTTCAGGGAGAAAGTGCACACACAGCTCCTCTGTGGAAGCATGACTCTTTATGAAAGTTGTCCAGTAAGCAAAGAGACTGCTTAAACACTAATTTGATCTTGAAAAAGAGAGCATATTGTTATCAATCAACTGTAACCAGCATTGACTTTGAACATTATCCAAATTTCATAATTCATATTCAGGTAGATAAAGCAGTTGTCAAAAGTAGTCTACTTGAACCATAGTCTGTCACTGGATCTCAAACTGCAATTTGTTGTGGTTTTCTTGGTTATTATTTTGCATAGTTCCATAGGCTAAAGGGGAAGTCAAATATGTCTGGCTGAATTACAAGGAACAGAGAAGAATTAGAACTGAAATATTGATTCATAAAACTTAAGTAAGAAGCATCTGGTTTAATATAAATTTTATGATAGTCTTTTTATGTAGAACATTGCTTCTCAGACCTAATAAGCTAAAAATCCATGCTAATATTCTGAACAGACAATCTCTGATTTGGTAGACTTAGAACATAGTCTAGAATTTCATATTATAATATATTTTGGTATGATATTAGATTATAAGCCACACCAAATGTTCCAGGGAGCAATATGCACAATATCCCATGAAGTTCCATAATTTCTTCTGAATATCCATGATGAATGGCAATCTAAGACAGTCATTGCTATAAATTAATTCAATTTTATATGAATTCTTTTAATATTTTCTACCCATTTTTATTAGAGTCAGTATTAGGATGTTCTAAAGACATGTATGCACTAAAATCAGTGAATCTGTGCAGTGTGGGTACTTGTTCTTGTTAGCATCTACTCATACTTCACTGGCCCCCGCTTTCCTAAGAGCTAGGTAGTGCAGTGGTTAATGCTTCCTCTTCTTTTTAGAAGACTGCAGTGTAGACCTGACCATACACCTACATAATAGCTGATTGCTGAGTTCTCTCTTTCTTTCTCTGCCCTTCCTTTCAACCCTCCCTTTCTGCCCGCTTTCATTCTTCTTTCTTCTTTCTTTCTTTCTTTCTTTCTTTCTTTCTTTCTTTCTTTCTTTCTTTCCTACCTATTCATTTCTATCATCATGTGTGTCTCTCTGTAGCCCTGGCTCGGCTGGAACTCTTTTTGCAGACCAGTCTTGTCTCAGACACAGAGATCTACCTGTCTCTAGTTCCCAAGTGCTGGAATTAAAGATGTGTGTTAAGCAGGGTCCTTAGTTATTAGAAGTGATGTCAGCTAGTGTTTTCATCACAGAGAAAGTTGTGATTTAGTGCATTTTTTTGCTTTTGCTTTGCATACTATTCAGAGGCCTATCAGCTTAAAGAACATAGAAGAAGCCACTAACTTTCCCAATTACAAGTCTTTCTTCAATATTTATTATTAAATCACTCAAGAAAATAAAAAATGTAAGCTGTTAGACACAAGTAATGGGGAACGAATGCTGCATGTACTGGGTGTTTCTGTGGCTAAAAGCAAGAATGCTCTTTTTAAAATCCTTTTGAACTTTTAAAACACAAAAAAATATGAAAAGTATTTACCCATTAGACAAATATTAATTAATTAATTAACAATTAATTTAATTAATTAATTTACTATTATAAAAAAATGTGGTAGGCTAGTACCAGGAGTTCAACATGAGGTCACTGAACACAGTGCAATTTCCCACAGACCCTATTACTATAGAGTCATAGCAGAACACTGGATCCCAGAGATGTCATTACTATAAAGACACACAGCAGAGAGCTGATTCAGAAAGACCCAATTATTTCAAAGACATAGGTCACAGCATTTGTCCCAGCAGACCACATTCCTCTACATTAAAATGTTTATTGAGCCAAGATACCCATTCATTGCAGCTATTCTCAGCATTGTAGCAAGAACGGCCCAGTGAGTTATGTAAACCTTTCCCAGAATGGTACTTTTGTATGAGATTCCTACTCTGTTTTGTCACTTTATCCTATCACAGCTATTGCAAAGATTTCCTTACCTACTTTTGCACCCTATTCTAGTAGATCTCTTCTATATAAATACGTTCAAATTTGTTGTTTAAACATTAGTTTCTTGAGGGATGCAAAAAAATCCTAGGGCATAATTTATCTCTCTTGACACTTGTCACTACATCAGGGAATAAGTGCAGTGCACATAATTACAGAAAGGTCTTGGAAAGACTGAGTACCAATACATTACTAAATAAGCATTATTTTTTCAAAACTTATATGAAACCTGAATTGAAATCTTGACTTGTTATAGTACAGAAGTCTTTTTCTTATTATGCAAGCTTAAGATTTTTTTCCTCTTTCTGAATTACTCTGGGAAAGAATAATATATTACTGTATTTTAAATTCTTTTTGGAAAATCAAGATCATTTTATAGCTATGGAGACTCTATGTCTTATATAATTTTCATATTTTAGAGAATATGAAGGTGAAGTCTAATTACATATTTTAAATGTAAATTTGTAAACCTTAATTTTATATTCATTCAACTTAATTTTATATTCATAATGAAGACAAAGCAGGAGTTTTCATGTATTTTATAAAAAGTAAGACACATAGACAGAAATGAAGTTCTTGTCAGAATATGCTAGAACCTGCAGGGTATTCCTCAATTTCTAACCTCTGAGGTGAATTGACTTCACTTTTCAATGTGGTCAATTTTGTGACTCCACACAAGGCAAAAATTTCCTTCATAAATATTCTTGTTGATGGCAACGTTGATTAGCTGCTTCAATAATACTGAAATTAATGTTCTGAATGTCAAATCAAGCCTAAATCCCTTCCTCAATCTTGTTCCATAACATCAGTCCACTCTTAAAGATGAACACTGTATCTTACCATCATGGCAAATGAAGATGCCTGTTTTCTTCTTTAAGCAAGGGAAACACGTTAGGAATTGGCAAGAAAGATTCTTCCAATAAAGCACAGTACAAAAAATAAGAAGCAGAAAAGAATTTCTGTACAATAGAATAAACATCCACAAAGACAGTATCTACCTCTCCTTGTATCTTGGGGTAGAAAAAAGAGACAAAGATTTTTCTTAGCCCTGGCTGGACATGTAAACTTTGAAAGGGAAAACCACAATTATTTATTTTTCCAATAATCTAATTTAATCTTCTCAAAGATCAATGCAGAATAGAGCAAAAAAAATCTAAGAAACTATATAATTGCACCAGAAGAGTGAGTTCCCTAGTAAGGGTTTCTTCTACAGTGATAAAGCACCATGTCCAAAAGCAAGTTGGGAAGGAAATGTTTATTTGGTTTAAACTTCAACATCGTAGTTCATTACTGAAGTAAATTAGCACAGACACTCAAATAAGGCAGACATTTGGGGGCAAGAGCTGATTCAGAGGCTGTGGAGGCATGCTGTTTGCTGACATTCTCCTTCTGACTTACTCGTCAGTTTACTCTTATAAAACTCAGGACCACCAACCCAGGGATGACAATCCAAGGCATGCTAGGCCCACTCCCATTGATCATTAATTAAGAAAATGCAGTATAAGCTTTCCAACAGTCTGATCTTATGGGGCTATTTTCTTAAGTTTTCTATTCTCAGATGACATTAACTTGTGTCAAATTGTTATAAACTATCTAGCACAGTAAATTTGCAAGATCCCCTCTAATTTTTCTTCCTTAATTTTTAGGCAAATTTTCTTCAATTAGCAAATACAGAATTGAATGCATCACAATTTAATTTGATAAATTCAAAATCTGTGACATTATATCTCAGACATTCTATTTAAAATAGAATGTTAAATAAACAGATGGATGATGAAGTCTGAATGTTTAGCATTAAATATAATACATGAGATATCTGAACTTAGTTATTCTCTATGTAAATACACTGAATACAAAAGAAAGGCGCCAGTAATACCTTTCTCACCAGGATAAATAGAGTACTGGGGGCAGGGGAAATGTCTCAGTGGGTAAGACACTTGCTGAGCAAGTATAGACCTTAGCGTAAATCCCATAGCCTACATAAAGAAAAGTGTGGTTATATACATCTGTAATCCCAGCACCCCTACGACAAAACCAGGCCTGTTAATCTGGCATTAGCAGTGCACAAAAACAGAAGAACTTGTCTCAAACAAGTTAGATATAGAGGACTGACAAACAAGGAACTTGTCCTCTGTTCTTCACACATGTGCATGTAGTTGCACTCATGTGCATTGGGATGGGGCAGGGGTAAGTAATTCATGTAAAATGCTATCCATATCTAATGGTATGCATAACCCCAGTTTCTCCTCCCACACTCCCACCCCAGCAACCTCTCTTCTTTCTCAGATCCACTTCTCTATTCCCTTCAGAAAAGAGCAGGCCTCCCAGGAATATCAACTAAATATGGCATGTCAAGTTGCAATAAGACTAGTCATCCCTGCTCATATTAAGACTGGATGAGGCAACCTAGCAGGAGGAAAAGGGCCCCAAACCAGACAAAAGATTGAGAGATAGTCCCTGTTCCCACTGTTTGGATTTCTATAAACAAATCTAGCTATACAACCATGCCATATATGCAGAGACAGATTCACGCAATTTGACTGTCAGTTTAGTTTTTGTTAGCTCCTTTGATCACAGATTTGTTGGTTCTGTGGGTTCACATGTGTCATCCTTGAGCCCTCTGACTTTACAATCCTTTTTTCCATCTTCCAGAGAATTCCACAACTTCACATGTTTGGCTATGGGTCTATGCATTTATTATCAACAATTTCTGGTTGAAGCCTTTCTGGTTATGATTACGCTAGGCCCTTGTCTATGAGTATAGCACACTGTCATTAGGAAACATTTGATTTACTCTTTTTTCCAGTCTTGTTTGGTGTTATCCTAGGTCTCTTGGCTATCCAGCTTCTGGTTCCTGGCTCTCTCTCTTGTGGCATGGGTTTAAAGCTGGACCAGCCATTGGTTGGCTACTACAAATAGAGGATAGTTTCTTTGTGTTTTAAATAGTTTTTAGCTATATTTCCAAGTGGATTAAATATGATATCTGAAATAACACCATGAAGATATATAAAATATAAGCTAATTTGTTTTTAATTATGTAAAATATATAATTTATTTTCAATTTCTGTGAAGAACTGGATTGGAGCATTGATAGCAATTGTGGTTAACAAGTAGGTTTCTTTTGGTACTGGTGCAGGAGTCATTTCTGTAGCATATAATTCATAAATATAAGAGGTCTTTCCATATTCTATTATCTGTTTCACTTTCCTTCTTCAGTTTTCATTGCATAAGTCATTAATGAACTCACTTCACTATATTTATTACAAGTATTTTATTTTTGAGCCTCTTACAAATAGAATTATTTCTCAGATTTCTTCTTAGTATACTTGTCATTAGTATAGAAGTTTGCTGACTTTTGGGGGGTTAATTTTATAACCTGCTAGTTTATTAAATGTGTTTATCAGCTGTAAGAGTTTTCTTATGGCATCGTTAGAGTTTTTTAATTCATGGAACAATATCATTAGAAAATAAGAATACATTGACTTTCTATTTTCCTATTTGTATTCATTTCTCTCCTACATGTATCTTTTTTTGCTCTAGTGAAAATCCAAGTGCATTATTGAATATAATGACAGAGAGTTGGCATTCTTATTGTGCTGCTGATCTGGGTGGAAACACTTTTGAGTTCTTCTTTATCCTGATATGCTGTGTGCTTATTTGATATTGCCTTTGACATGTTAAGCTATGTTCTCTGTAATCACAGATACTCCATGACTTTTATGGTCTTAAAATATGTTGAATTTTATCAAAATTTCTTTTTTTATTTAGCTAATGAAAAAATAATCATACAGTTTCTGTCTTTAAGTCTTTTTAGGTGGCAGATTGCATTTACTCATTTATTTACAGATGCTGAATGATCCTTGCCTCTTTGAGATGAAGTCAACTTTATCATGGTGGACAATCATTTTAAGTTTTCCTTAATTTGGTTTGCAAGGATTTTAGTGAAAATTTTGTTTTCATATTCTTCAGAGATAATGGCACATCATTTTTGTTGGTTTGGTTTTTTAGGTTTGGTATATGTTCTCATTAAAATTATTTGTAAATGCTTCTTAACAATTATATAGAATAATTTAAGAAGTATTAGTGGTTGTTCTTATTAGCAGTCTTATAGAATTCTGCATTATATCTGTCTAATCCTGGGATTTGTTTGTTTGATTTGATATAAGCATTTTTATTACTGCTTCTAGCTCATTATATGATATTGATGAATATGTTCTGTTTTCTTGATTTATATTTGTTGAGCTGTGTGTGTGTGTTAATTTATTTTAGGTTTTCAGCTTGATGAGAGTATATATTTTATTTTATTTGTTTAGAGACAAGATATCCCTATGTAGACCATGCTTGCCTCCTACTGGAAACAAAACTATATGCTACTTCAAGGGATCCATTTTCCTTCAATTATAAGATAATGAACTGAAAACACAATGTTTTCTTAATTACTAAATATGCACATAATAGTTAATACATATTTAAAGATATTTTATGTGTACTACTTGTATAATATAGCTTCCATGATTTCTCAGATAGGACAATATGCAACATTTATCTTCTTATTCTGCATGATAATTAGATATCTTCCCTTTCTTATTATTAATATTTTAAAGTTGAACATTTTGCATGCTTAACAGTATTTCCTGTTCACCATCAAGGACAGTGAAATAAGCTGTTGAGAAATTAGTGATGAATGAAAATACACTAGGCATAGTTTTTTATGTTGGGAAATGGTAGAAATGTAGGAGTATCTAGAGATGACTTTGTGAAGAAAATGAGGTTGAGTTGGCATTTAATTATTAAGACAATTGATGTAGTAGAAATGTCAGAAACTAAATAGGTAGAAAGCTGAAGAGCAGAAGTGAGAAAGCCCCAGCACTGGCACTGAAAGAAGATTCTCAGTTGATTTAATTTTTTTTTTAGCTAATATATTATGTCTACACATTGAAAATATGAAAAATATCTAAAACTCTCAAATTTTGCTCTTTGTTTAACCATGTATAAAACAGTTATAGAGAAGAGTATATGTTTGTTATTATTAACAACACGTGTAAAAATGTGTGGTTAAATGCTTCTATAGATGCACTTTAAATATTTCTACCAAAAGATAGAAAATCTTCCTGATGAGAAAGCATTGTCTACTTTGTGTTTGCAAACTGAAAACTTAGAGTTAATGCAGTGAAGTAAAGACTTATTGTTAATGACCAGATTTTCTGAGTAATAAAAAAAGAGCATGCAAATGTAGAACAGGGTATGATCAGATGTGAAAATATTTAGGGTCTTTCAAAGAAAACATTACTTCAAGTAAAGCTTTCTAAGTCAAGCAAATATTTTATGAGACACAATATGACCTTAAGTATCTGAGGTAGAAAGAGAGTTATAGCTGACCTGTGAGATACTGAATTGAGTTTCTGAGGCTTATCAATGAAACTGGAGAAATTGTTCAAGTGAATACTTTTGCTTACAACTTTTTTATCAACAAAACAAAGGAGTCATATTAACAAATAATCTCTAAAATTGGTCTCTATTTTTCTCTTCTTCTCTCTTCCCTTAACTGCACCCCACCCACATAAAGTTTTGCTATGTAGTCAGTCCTTGACTGGAACTCATGATCCAGTTACTTCAGACTTAGAAGACTTAGATAGTATCCACATACCACCAACCCATTTCCCTCAAAGCTTAATGACTGCACCAGTTTTTAAGCCTGTTTTGTTGTTTTATTTTTTTTTTTTTGTGTGTGTGTGTGTGTGTATTTTAAAACTCAGGATGAGGATATCAGAAGTCTGAGTTAAAGATAAGTAAGATATCATGAATCTAAATTAACATGGAATTAAAATTTCAATTATAGCATAGAAATCAGATGCTTAAGAATAAATGCAAACCCAAAGAGTGATTCATACTCATAACCTCACATTTCAACATCTTTCACTTCAAATATGATGCTTTTGTGTGGTTAACCTGAGCTTCACATGAAAAACTTAATACTTCCTCTTGGATATAATTTATAATAATGCAATAAATTCAACATTAATTGTCACAATAGGCATATTATAGGATAAGACCTAAAACTGATATTGGTTTATTAGTACACAACAAAATGAGAGCGATAGTTTGTTCATTTAACTCCAGTGAATACATTTTCAAAGCTTCCAGACTCCCATTTTGACTTAATTGTAAAGCTATATAATTATAAAATTCTGGTTTATTTAAAAAGATTAGATGGTATTAATGGTTTTTTGCATGCCAAATTCAAGTAGATCTATATATCTTTTAAATATAAATATGATTGAAAAATACTTTGAAGCTGTACTTTTTGCTAATGAACTTGTAAAATGAGACCGTATATAGAATTTCAGAACATAGTATATTTATAACAGATTTTTTTTTATGTCACACCTTAGAAGTACACTGGTGTTTAACTTAATATAGATCATTCTTTCTACTAGGCTCTCTTAGATTCTATTCTACCTAACCATGATTCTTGCCTACCACCATGCTTTCAAAAAGTTTTCTCATAGCCACATGATATTTGCAAAAGATCTGGCTCACCACACTCGTAATGGTGAACCAAATGTAAGCCCAAACAAACGTAGTCAGTTTTAATTATGACAAAACAGGTGACATGAGCTTCTTGCTCAGTTAGTTTTTCTTTGCTTTCTAGTTATTTGGGGGATGTGAGTTTCAGGTTTTGTCCATGTGCATGTGTGTGTGTGTGTGTGTGTGTGTGTGTGTGTGATTGTGTGTGTATTAAAGATGAGGGACTCAGAGCACAGACAAGACCTAGTATAACAGAGATTCTGTAAACAGTCCTGGCTATTGCTCTTCAGTCTATACAAACATGTTCATATAATACTGTTACTCTCTTCTCTAGAAGAGATAGATATTGTTCTTGTTTTCATGATACTCAAATATTTTTGAGAATTGGGATATCTTTACTATCAATGAAAGCAAGTTAGGTTTGTAAAATAAGAAATTTCTGAATCTATCTCATATAAAATAAGATATTTTTAATCATCTTATCTCAAAATAAATTTTATCATTTGGAAGACAGTGTCTTCCTGGATTTCCCTGTCATCTGCTTGGTGATATGTGGCAGTATTCACTCACCATGTGATGTTATTGTGCGCAGTCTCTATGCTGAGCTCCACACACAGATTATTTCCTCTACTTCTAAAGAGAATGATAAGAATGGATTCATTCTTATCTTCTAAAACAGAGCTTTGAAAAGGTGTAAAACAAAATAATGTCCACAATATCTAAAAGAACATATATGCAACAAATATTTACTGCTTTCCAGTTTTCAACTAGAAACTATTCTGAAAATTTCTATTAGAATACTATTTCTGTTTCTCGTTCATAAGATTTCAAATGAAATTGGGTAGGTCAGTCATTCCTATACCAACCAGTAATGATCCATAAAGTTTCTGTGCTCTTTGTTCTCTCTCTCTCTCTCTCTCTCTCTCTCTCTCTCTCTCTCTCTCTTTCAACTATTTATCAATAAATATAAAAACTAACATCAAAATCTACTTTGTGTTTACCTTGAAACATATTTCTATCATATGCCTATCTTTCAACAATTACCAATAGGATGTTTTTGATGTAAAGTAATGATCAAGGAATGATAAAATCACAGAATTCTCCAAATTTATGATTTTTCATCTATTTTTAGTCAATCCACATTAATTGTTATATTGATTAGCAGAATGTTTACTTTCAATTTTTAGTAACAATTTTATCTCATGACCATAAGATTTTACAATCTTTCTTATATGAAATTATACAAATGTCTCCAAATAAAATCCATTGTTTCTGAGTATGTTTATATGCATGAAAACTTTCAATCGTATATTAGAGATTTTTTTTTCATTGCTTGGGCAAAATACCCTAGAAAAGCCACCTAGGAGCTTTTCTGAGACCTGTTTCAAACTGTGAGTTTTGTAATAAAAGAAATCACAAGTTCATTGAGACTTTAGTTTTACCATGTTTTTCTTGAGTCATAGTGGTTTCCTGTGACCGTTTAGAACTATGGCTACTACATCTAGGAGATAGGCTAGGGTTTAAACAGAATGATTGGAAACAAAGAAACAGGAACAAAGGTTGAATGTGTGGGAGATGGGGGAATCAACCCTTTGAGCTGTAAAAATTCCCTTTCCAGCTTCTATTACAATAACAGAGGATTTTTCTGGGGGATTTCTGTCAGCTTCCACAACATAATGTTTTGTGTGTTGATATCACATACAGGCCTACAGGAAGGGGAAAAGGACAATAGGAAAAACTAGTTACCTGTGCTATGAATCATCATCTAATTGTTTCCATTTTCATAACAGATTCCTTTTTCCCCATTCCCCCCCAGGAACCCCCATCCCATCCCCCCTCCTCCTGCTTCTCTTCTATGAGAATGTGTCCCCACCTACCCCCCACTCCAATCTTCCCACCCTCAAATTCCCCTCCCCCCACTCGGTGTCCAGCCTTCATGGGATCAAGGATCTTCTCTCCCACCTATGCCCAACAAGGCCATCCTCCCCTACATATACAGCTGCATTCATGGGTCCCTCCCTATGTGCTCCCATGAGTAGAGCAACAATACCCAAAAAACCAGAGCTCCCCATAATCTAAACCACCAGCCTGGGAATCCATAACAGATTCTTAAATTATTGATCCCAGCACACGGTTTATATTTCAGAGTGACAGTTCTGAAATTTTATTCTATTAAGTTTATTCTATATACTCTATTCATTTTATTTTATTTTATTTTATTTTATTCTATTCATCTCTAATTATGGTACAGAGCTAAACAAAGAATTCTCAGCTGAGGAAACTCGAATGGCCGAGAAGCATCTAAAGAAATGTTCAGCATTCTTAATCATAAGGGAAATGCAAATCAAAACAACCTTGAGGTTTCACCTCACACCAGTCAGAATGGCTAAGATCAAAAACTCAGGTAATAGCAGATGCTGGCAAGGATTTGGAGAAAGAGGAACACTCCTTTATTGTTGGTGGGATTGCAAGATGGTGTAACCACTCTGGAAATCAGTCTGGCAGTTCCTCAGAAAATTGGACATAGCTGAGGATCCAGCTATACCACTCTTGGGCATATACCCAGAAAATGCTCCAACATATAACAAGGATATATGCTCCACTATGTTCATAGCAGCCTTATTTACAATAGCCAGAATCTGGAAAGAACCCAAATGTCCTTCAACAGAGAAATGGATACAAAAAAATGTGGTACATTTTCACAATGGAGTATTACTCAGCTATTAAAAACCATGAGTTTGAGAAATTCTTAGGTAAATGGACAGAACTAGAAAATATCATCCTGAGTGAGGTAACCCAATCACAAAAGAACACCTATGGTATTCACTCACTGATAATTGGATAATAGCCCAGAAGCTCACAATACCCAAGATTCAACTCACAGACCACATGAAGCTCAGGAAGAAGGAAGACTAAGTGTGAGTGCTTCAGTCTTTCTTAGAAGGAGTAACAAAGTACTCAAGGGAGCAAATATGGAGACAAGGTGTGGGACAGAAACGGAAGGAGGGGCAGTCTGGAGACCATTCCACCTGGGAATCCACCCCATGTGCAGTCACCAAAGGTAGATGCTGATGTGGATGTCAGGAAGTACATGCTGACAGGAGTCTGATATAGCTGTCTCCTTAGAGGTCTGCCAGAGTCTGACATATTCAGAGGCAGATGCTCATAGCTAACCATTGAACTGATCATGGGGTTCCGAATGGAGGAGTTAGAGAGAAGGAGCTGAAGGAGCTAAAAAAGTTTGTGGCCCTAGGAGGAGAGCAACAATACCATTTCTAACTGGAATGTCATCAAAACTCCTTAATTTATAAGGTTTGTCTTTAGCTTTTCAAATCCATGCTGCCCTATGTAAAGTTGAATTATCTTTATCCTATTTCACTAACAATATTCCAGTATCACTACAGAGGGATTGGAAAGATTCTCATCATGGTGGAAAATCTCCCAAGACACCGGACTCAGCCACAGAAGCTTCTTTGTTATGGCTTCCTTAGTAATATTGTCCTAGGATGTGGCAGAATATTATGTTTCTAGATGTTTGGTCTTATGTATTTTCTCTAAAGAAAGTATCAGTGTCTGCATGTGGCTATATGCTGCTTTTCCCTCAGAGCTCCCAGGCATCAACATCACTTCCAAAAAGCTTTCCAGTATTTCTAGATTAAGCAAGTATCCACTGACCTCATTCACTTTAGAATCTTTCTCTTTAATGATTGTTATCACAGAGACACTAGTATCCAAGGCAGAATCAATGTGCAAATGATTACTGGAAAAAACATTCTGAAGTGAAGTTCTGGTCCAGTGGAGAAATATAGACAGGTTTTTGGGACACTTTGTGGTTGCATATATGCTACCTGCTATTTTGGGCTCAAGACCTGGCGTCACTGCTTGTTTAGATGCATGGCTGTGAACAAGTTAAGCATCTCTTGTTAACCCAGGTTACTCATTTACAAGGGGATATGGTAGTTGCCTTAAAGGCTCCTTGATAATTGTAGAGGACAAAACCAAAAACACAGAATTGTTGCTTAAAGACTGTCCATGTTCTTTACTCTATGGATTACACTACAATTGAAACACAGACAAGATTCTGGCCAGAACCCAAAGATGCTGCTTCTCAATCCTATCATTCATTTTAGATCATCCCTCAGACTTTGGATAGAAGTCACTGATAGTGCTATTGCTACCTGCTCTGTGTTCACCTCTTAGCAATGGTTGTCTTTGTCACCTATTGACAGCATCTTCAATAGCAGACATTGTAATATACATTTGATCTATATTAAGTTCATCTTCATAAATTTAATTGACTTATGGTTTTATTTTACTTTAAAGAATAATAAGGACTTCAATAATTTAATTCATTTGTTCAATATCACAGACACACAAATGATCAATTAAAAGGTAAACCTAAATATTAAAGTTGTAAAATCCTTGCTCAGAATCACTAATAAATTTCATAATACACAATGAATGTGAAGTTTGAAAAAACAAAAGGTGATATATTGGTATTAGAATAGTCATTATTCAGAGCAGTGTGTTTTACTTATCATTATTTTAGCTTCAGAAGTTCACAAAGAAGATTGCCACAATACTATGTTGCCAACAAGAATAATTTTGGATCTAGGATTGGTAATGATCTTTTCCCAATCTGTTGGTTGTTGTTTTGTCTTATTGACAGTGTCTTTTGCTGATAGAGGGCTAATATCCAATATATACAAAGAACTCAAGAAATTAGACTCAAGACAATCAAATAACCCTATTAAAAATGGGGTTCAGAGCTAAACAAAGAATTCTCAACTGAGGAAATTCGAATGGCTGAGAAGTACTTTAAGAAATGCTCAACATCCTTAGTCATCAGGGAAATGCAAATCAAAACAACCCTGAGATACGACCTCACACCAGGTAGAATGGCTAAGATAATTCAAGTGATGGTAGATGCTGGTGAGGATGTGGAGAAAGAGGAACACTCCTCCATTGTTAGTGGGAATGCAAGCTGGTACAACCACTCTGGAAATCAGTCTGGTGGTTCCTCAGAAAATTGGACATAGCACTACCTGAAGACCCAACTATACCATTCCTGGGCATATACCCAGAAGATGGTCCAACATATCACAAGGACATATGCTCCACTATGTTCATAGAAGCCTTATTTATAACAGTCAGAAGTTGGAAAGAACCCAGATGTCTCTCAACAGAGAATTGGATACAAAAAATGTGGTACATTTACACAATGGAATACTACTCAGCTATTAAATAATGAATTCGAGAAATTCTTAGATAAATGGATGGAACTAGAAACTATCATCCTGAGTGAGGTGACCCAATCACAAAAGAACACACATGGTATTTACTCACTGATAAGTGGATGTTAGCCCAAAAGCTTGAAATAGCCAAGATTCAACTAACTGACCACATGAAGCTCATGAAGAAGGAAGACCAACTGTGGATGCCTAGGTCCTTCTTGGACAAAGTGACAGAATGATCAAGAGAGCAAATAAGGTGACAAAGTGTGGGACAGAAAGTCAAGAAGGGGCCATTGGAGACCACTCTACCTTGATATCAGTCCCATGTCCAATCACCAAAGAAAGACGTCGATATGGATGTCAGGAACTGCATGCTGACAGGAGGCTGATGCAGCTGTCGCCTCGAAGGTCTGCCAGAGTCTGACACATCCAGAGGTGGATGCTCGCAGCTACTCATTGATTGATCAAGGGTTCCCAATGAAGAAGTTAGAGGACTCAAAAAGCTGAAACGGTTGGTGGCCCCAAGAGGAGAGCAAGAGTGCCAGCCAACCAGAGCTCCCCAGGGTCTAAACCACCAGCCTAGGAGCACATAGGGAAGCACCCATGACTTCAGCTGTATTCTTAGGGGAGGATGGCCTTGTTGGGCATGGGTGGGAGAGAAAATACCTGGTCCCATGAAGGCTGAACACCGAGCGGTGAGGAATTCGAGGGTGGGGAGGGGGAAGTGGGGGGTAGGTGGGGGCATACCCTTGTGGAGGCAGAAGGGGGGACGGGATAGGGGTTTCCTGGGTGGTGGGGGGAATGGGGTGCGGGGATACAATCTGAAATGTATTTTAAAGAAATAAAAAAATTGAAAAAAAATAATTTTGGATAACTTCTTTCAACTATACAAAAGATCAGTGAAATTTTAAAACCTAAAATGTAGAATGTGATATAGAATGCTTCAAATTATATTCAACTAGACTGAAAATTATTTTAATGTATTTTAAAACAGCAAGAAAATTATACTTAGTGCTATTTAGTTGCTATTAATGATTTTGTAGTTAATTTCATTTTTAAAAATGTAATCCACTTTTTCCTTTGTTGTGACTCTTAGGTAGAACAGAGGTGAAGTTTAGTAACTCTCTATTGGTCACCAGCTGTCAGAAATTTATTTAGGGAGACACTGAATGCAAACTTCTAATTTCTATGAGAAGCACATGGCTACAGAAGCTGGTGCTGATGCTTTGTTGAGTAGCAATGTGAAGTGCTATGAATCACAGCTTGGAGCATCAGAGGTTTTTCCATGAACCCATGGTGGATTGTGTCAGTTGTCGGAAAAAGGAACATTTTGGCAATCGACCAACAACTATAGAGAGGAAGCCAACATCTGTTCATGGATGCATTTCGGATGCCAATTCAAATGTTCTTAACATGATATTGTTTAAAAAGAAGGAAAGGATGTTGCTGGATTGACAGCTGCTACTGTGGCATAGAACTTGTGGCCCAAAGGAACTATCAAACCTGCAAATAATTTGGTTTGTCTAAAGAAGATGATTTCGACCAATACGCTGTCATAAAGCTTTCATACAAAAATCGTAAGTATCATGTATGAGATTTTTTTAAGCATGGAATATTTTACTTTTAAATGTGCTTTACTGGCTATTAGCTCTATTATATGAATACTCAATGTGCTCTGAAATAGTTACAATCTGTCTGAAAAGAAATCATCAAAACAGTGAGTAGGACTGACTTATAATTAAAAGTTTTTGCCAAAATGAGAAAAGGAGATGGATTCCTAAAGAGAGAACTGGGGAAATAAGGTGATTAAGCAAATACATTTTACGTAGAATAAACATTGTAAATGAGACAAACAAAACTAAACACTGTTTAATTGATTTACTCAGAATGTGGGAAATATTTTCCAATCCTTTGCTTTCAGTCATCCTGAAATTAGCCTGTGATTTAGTTACTCTAAATTTCACATATTCTTAAAGAACTATCTTATTAAATGGTACACTCATTTCAAGTGCCTACAGTGGATATCTATGTGTGTATAGCTTTCCTAGTGAGCTAAGTTACATTCAGAGATCAGTTAGTGGAATTCACAATGACTAGATTAAGGTCTGTTTGACTGTTTCACTCATGGTGTTCTCTGACAAGTTATTTCCCCCACGTTTGCAATACCCTTACACATGTTATTGTTCCTATGTGTTTTCTTTTTCCTTGATAATACACTAAAGGTGGGTCTCGATGGCAATGGGAGGATTTTACAAACTTATGAGACCCAGAAACAGAGAAAGTCCACACTAGTGTGTGAAGCAATGAAAGATGAAAATTCAGGCAGAATGTGAAAGAGAAATCATTCATTTGCCTTAGGAATTAGGAGTTAGAGAGAAAGTTAGGAAAACTCAATCCACATCTTGAGACTCTATGTTTTTAGACCAAGCAGCACTTTATGTCAAGGGACAGGTGAACAGTTTTGGAGCTTGGAACACAAAGGCATATTTTAGAAAGATCCTCATTTCTGTGGTAAACACTAACATACCTCTTTAGGCAACAAAATTCCAATAAGACATAAGTTTTCTTAGTACTTAACAGTAGTCTCAATAGAAATAATAAACAGCAGAAGAAATGGTCTGGGATACAGAAGTCAAACATTTTTTAACTATGACTGAACCTGACCTTATTTCAGTATAAAAGCGGTTAAATTAAGATTTGTCCTCAAACATTGTTTTCTCAAGGGTATGTGTGGTTATAGAGCATAAAAAGTTTGAATACAAAACTTCTAATAATCATTCTGTTTTGATCATCTAACTTATTAACTGTTTTGTGTGGATGCCAGTAGAAATTTAGCCCAACAAATATCTGCTTAAATTTGAATCTCCTTTAGTGCAATGTTCATGAAGCCAGGCAGAAAAATCAAGTCTGTTTCTTCTGATTATTTGTAAAATGGTACAATATTTTAATACAAGTCCAACATCAGAAGTGCCAGGCAGTATTCTTTGCTGACTATATCAATACTTTTTATAAATGTTCAATATTTCCAAGTCTTAGCCTGAAAATTCTTCCCCTTTTTGCCACATGAGAGTAGGAAAAGACCATATAAATCTTTTGGAGATGAGGCCTTTGGAACACAGAATATTGCTATTGTCAATACGGTAAAAGCCACTTTAATACTTCCATAAAGTTCTTACAAATGCAAAACTGCCTTTAATGTATGCAGTGACCCTGATCTAAATGCAAGATTACTATATACCTAGCTTGCAAATATTCTAAAAGGTTTTATCCCCTTCTTCACTAATTCAGGTGATCTCTGTAAGAACAGACTGCAGCAATTTCATTATCATAATTTTATTTCTGACCCACCAAGGAAAGGACAGTAAAGTGAGGTAAGAGTTTAAAAAGTTAGAGAGCTGAACATTTCTTTGAACAAGGCCAGCATTGAAGGGGTTAGACAGTCAACAATTTTCGGAGTTGTAGATCTTTCAGTCAGTAACACCTATTTCACATTGCCTCTAATAGCTCCAGAAGCTATTTATAAAAGGTAAGAAAAGATAACAGAAAGTGATAAAAAAATCAAAGATAATTTTTAACTGAGAAGTGAGAAGATTTACTGAGAGATATGCAAATAAGTAGTCATTATGAGTTAGGTTTGTTTATACAAATCTTCAGATGTTCAAAGTATCCCCATGATTAAGAAGAGGTAGACTCTCAGTTCTGAGCTTCAGAAGCAACTAAAGTATTCTGACCCATCCTTCCTTTGAAGTTTGTGCTGAGAAATTGTCTGTGATATTAATGGATTTCCCTTTATAGAAGCATGGTTCCCTCTCAGCTTTCTATGCATTGTTTTTCTTCTGCATGGTTAGTGTTTCAAATATAAAGTGGCATGAGGAGGTCGTATTTGGGGTAGTATGTCTTAAATGTCTCCTGTATCTCAATGAGTATCTCTTTACTTAGATATAGGAATATTTCTGCTATGATTTTATTGTAAATATTTTCTATGCCTTCAACTTCAAAATGTACTCCATATTCTTTACTCTGGATTCACTGCAAAGTTGATGTTTTTGCAGTGTCCTTTAAATAGTGAATGTCTTTTTCATACTTCTTTATTAATGTGTCTTTGTTATTTCTTTTTAAATATCTTTACTTTTATTGTATGAACATTTTGCCTCCATGTATGTTTAGTCATCTTATGTACAATTTGTACATAAGTGTACACTTAAGTACACTTTCAGATTCCTAAAACAGGAATTACAGGTGGTTGTGAGCCACTGTATGGGCAATGGTTATAGAACCCGAGTCCTCTGCAAGAGCAATCAGTGTTCTTAATCTCTGAACAATCCCTACAGGTGTCTTCATTCTGATTATCTTAATGTTCTTGTTCCTACCCTGTCTTCACATCTTGCTCCACCTTTGATAATGTCTACTGGCAAGATGTTCTTGAGTTACTAAATTTTTCATCCCCTTTATTGGAGTGTATTTTTTCTCCATAATACAGTCTTAGCAACTTTTCTATTGCAATGGGCAACACTGTGACCAAGGAAACTAATTTTTAAAACAAAAGCATTTAATG
Source organism: Rhabdomys pumilio (assembly GCA_030674055.1). NCBI lineage: Eukaryota > Metazoa > Chordata > Mammalia > Rodentia > Muridae > Rhabdomys > Rhabdomys pumilio. Next base: position 114,343,492 of record JANHMN010000002.1, read on the forward strand.
TGGTTCTCACAGTTCCATACAGTTAGCATCAGTGGCCACTATGGTGAAGAACATGGCAGTCAGCATAAAGACACAGTACTGGAGCAGTAGCTGAGAGCTTACATTTTGAAATAAAATGAAGAACAAAAATGAAGCAGAGAGGGTGCTAACAGAGAATGACATGGGCATTGAAAACTCCAAAGCCCACACTCAACAGCCCACCTCTTCCAAAAAGGCCTCACCTTCCAATCTATCTCAACCTTGTTTCCTAGGTGAACTTTCTCATTCAAACCACCACAGGTATTGTTGGGTATACTACTTGGAAAATATATTCACCCCCTGGCTCTGGCCCTGACCAAGTTTAAATTTAAGAACATTTTAAGTTTGTATCTATCTTCTGGTACTATGTCTTTTTCTTGTGTTCACTGCTCTCAAAGCTTTACTCTTTTTGAATTCTATAGTGTTGTTGGTAGAGGTTCCATTATGTCTCCAGTATTGGCATATATGTGTATATGTCTGTGTATAATATATACATATATAATGTATATTCAAAGAACTCGTTTTACTGCTGATTACTCATTTATTTAGTCATAAAAACATATAACTTCACTTTATGACCTATGTACTCATGTTCTACTTAGCTTTTAGATCTTTGGTTTTGATTCACATCAAATTTGAAAATTTGAGCCCAAAGGTCTAGGCACTAACCTAGCATACTCTTTATTTATTTTTGACTACCCCTTTTCTCTTACCTTTCTTCTAAGTTTTTCTTTGTCTTGTTCCATAACATGTTACCTTGGATCTCAACAACAAATCTTTAATGTACAGGCATATTAAGCCAAAAGACTAACACTCCTTAAACAACAGAAACAGTAAAACCAACATTGCTCTGTCTGACACTTGCTGAGATAATGTAAAAAGTCACGTAATACCACCACAAACCAGACAGTTACAATGGAAACCCCTCTACATGTCTTTGCTGAAATTCTTGGAAGCATTCTGGATACACACTTTGTGAGTCTTTAGTTTACGCCGAGACAAAGCTCTACTTCTACCTTGCCCATCACTCTTTTTCTTATGGATTTTTCTGCTCTCCGGGAAATTCTTGGAACCACTAGTTTTATCCAAGCACTGGTAACAGGTCATCATTTATCCTAAAGAATTTTTTTCTCCTTGATCCATCTGTAATTGTTCTATCTTCAGGAAACATCTGCTCTCATGTATGCCATCGTGCTGGATATTGTCATATTACTATGTGATATTTTAGTCACTTATTAATTTTTTATATTTTTTGAGATTAAAACTCAATTATATCATTATATCATTTCTTCTTTCCCTTTTCAACCACCAAATCTCCCATTTACCTCTACTTATTCTCAGTCAACTTTATGGCTTTTTCATCAATTGTTATATGCATGTATGTGTATGCACATACATGTATAATCCTAAATATAACCTGCTCAGTCTGGAGACTATTACCCATATGTCTGTATACATTACATTGCATGTGTATATTCAGGGTAGTAGGTAATTAATTAGTGTACAATTTTTGGGGGGAATGACTATTAACCCATCTCAAGGCATTACTTATTTGTCTGTAGTTTTTTGTGTATGGTTGAGGCCTCATGGTCTTTCCGTCATTCACTTGTGCATTTCTAGTGTTGTCCTTGTTCAGCACATGTTTACTGGGCCACTTTGGTGAGACTTATATATATCATTGTATTTTGTTCTTATTAATTTGACCTTCAGCATTCAAACCTCCTTTATTCCTGTACTAATTAGTGTTACCATACTGCTGTACATTTCACGATGAACAATTTCTTTTACATTTTTATAATTCTTACATTTTTGCTTATTTAATCTTTCCTCTAGCTTCTTAGGCATATCAAATATAGTTGTAGTAAATTTTAGTGTCTACACAGTTATTTTTATCTTATATTCAATTGAAATTAATTTTCTTCCTCATACCATTTTTCTCCCTTTTGAAGTATCAAGTTTTGATGTAGGTTCAGAAATTATGATTATTTTTACATTTTTGTGCTAGATAATTTTTATGTTTATATTTCTGATCATAACTATCTAGTCACAAATTCTCAGTAAATAACTTTTAGCTGACATCATGGATATTTATACCTAAATCTTAAGACCCTTTCATCTTCCTTTACTTTTGAACTTATCACGGATTATTCTGAATTATTACACCATTTTACCTCCCTATGGTCTAACCCACAACTAAATACAATCTGTTGATTGCCATCATTCCACCTCAATATCATTACCTGGCATATAACATGTATGCAATAAATAATTATGAATTAACTGGATTATGAATAAATAATTATTAATTTACTGTTTGTTATCAGTAATTTCTTTCCTTTGAATATTGAAGGATGTTGTGATACACAGTTTGGAGGTTTACTTCTAAAGATGGTAATGTGCTCCACTGATGTTAAGGAGAGTCACAGTAAAACACAATAGCAATACTTAATGTTTGACTTTATCCCATTAATACACATTTCAAACACCTGACCTCCAAAGCTTCAAAAAAAAGCACTTTAGATTATTTTAAATCCTCCAGTTGTAGTGATATTTTTAATATCATTAGCAAACTGACTCAGACATTCTTTATATGGATAATATTATTGACAATATGAAATGCGATTGGATGCAATTTAGTTTTCATTCATCATATCAGTTGTCACACATCCTCTCAATCTACAAAATAATCCTTGTATTTGTAGAATGTTTTCTTAAATTATTGGTTTAAAATTTTCTGTTCTGTTTGGCTCACCTCAAATTCAGGTAATCCTGAATTAATGTCTAATGTCTTTGTTTTCTTGTCTCTCTTATTTGAGTGTCTTTTGGGATTATGATAGCTTTATTTGCTAGCCCATAATTTCACTTTTTCAGAAATGTTTTTATTTTTTTTTCAAGTATTCTTTTTTTAAGAAAAAGCAGACTTTCTATTTTAATGTGGTAACCAACAGTGCTCTTTAACATTAGGACAGCATTAAAAAGTGTATTCTAATCTACTCGTTTCTTTCAAGATTTTCTTTTGTTTTTACTTTCCAGTTTTATTTGGCTTCAAAATGCAAAATGATCCCAAGAATACTTTCTTCTAATACATGATTCCAGTAATATTTCATTATACTTAAGGTTAAACTCCTAAGGCACTTCTTCTATATAGGTAAGGAGTATTGGGGACTTCTGGACATAGGCATTAGTGTTGCCTGTTTTCTTTTGTTGTGGTGAGGAACAGTTCATACAGCTCTCAGCAAGTTTGGGTCTCATCTTCATTGAAAATGTCACTTCACTGGCTTTTAAACTGTTGGAGGCAAGTGAGGGCTAGTTGCCACTACTCTCATGCTAGCACTTTGTTAGCATGTAATTCAGCTTCAATTGACATGTAACATATCTGTGTGAACACCTGTGGCAGAGCTTTATTATCTACTTCTCACCTTGCTACATTCTTTTGGTTTTCACCCTAAAAATTCTGTTTACTCTTCTGGAGAGTAGCAAGTGAATGCATGCATAATCCATGTAAACCAACATTTTTTAGCCAAAATTTCAATGTTTATATTATCAAGCAATAAATAAATAAATTAAATGGGTACCCATTAGTGGAAACATGGCATACTGTTTAAACTTGATATAGATAATCTTTGTTGAGAAAACACTATTTTTCTATAAGTAATTTTAGTTTTAATTGCATATAAACTTAATTTTGAGAACTTTTAATTAGATCAGATATATCTGTGGCCTCCTCTTACACTTGATATATTCTAAGTCCAGTGAAATAAATCTTCACTGTTTGCATTCTGGTAATATAGGACACACATAAGTGGTAATTGTAGCAACTACAAAAGTCAATATACAATCAAATTTTAACACAATACAGTCTCAAATTTTCAAAATAAATCAAGTACCTCCTTCAGTAGGTTAAAGAGTTTTGACTATTTTTCTCTTGAGACATGAAGATGTGTGTGAAATTATCTATACAGTAACCTGTTAATTTCTCTGAATAAAATAACAACAGGGAGTTACAAGAAAAATAATTTGAATCTTAATATAGGCTATTATGTTTTGCAAGAAAGAAAAACAGTCCCTTGTCTATATAAAAGCATACTTGAGTTCAGATGCTCATATAACTCGGATTTAATTTAATATACTTCTAAGTTTTAATAAGATGAACTAAGTTCCAGAAACTACTATGACATTTAATTTACTTTTTTAGATAAATAGAAAACAGTAACAATACTCTAGCGTATCATAAAATCAGTTTATTTCTCATGAAAGTAATCATTCAGCTACTACTATTTTCCTTAAGTTGATTTGTACTGTTGTCTGAAGTCAGGATCCAGCAATATTTTTTAACAATATAGCAAACTAAGGATGAGGTATTAAAAATTAGCCACGAGGTGAAACATTGCAAATTATTATCCTGAAAGCTAATAAGCACTTAGGGTAACATGTCTGCAGCATCTCTTGAAATATTGACATAGTACTTGAGAAAAATAGAATAGGCATATCAATCCGATCAAGTGCTGAACAAAAAGAATTGATCATTTCTTCTCTCGAAAACCTGGTTTATTGACCCCTGATAGTGCAAGCTTCATTTTATACTCAGAGGGGTTATAAATGCAATAAAATATTTTAGTCCAAAATATCTGCATTTACTTCCATGGCTACTTCACATTTGCCCATGTCCAAAGTGAATTTATTCTCATTCAAAAGAAGTACCTGAGATCAGAATACAGATCCCATGCAAAGTGGTCATAGTCATACCACTCTCTGAACTGAGAACAAGAAAGCAAGCATGGGATGGACCTTTGCCCTCTGCACATCTGTAACAGACGTACAGTTAGATGTTCATGTAGTTCTAACAGTGAAAGCAGAGGCTGTCTCTGACTATGCTACCTGCCTTTAGGTCTCTTTTCACTAACTGGGTTGCTTTGTCTATCCATAATAAGAGAATATGCACCTAATCATCTGCAACTTGATACACCTAGACTGGCTGGATATCCCTGGGAGGCCTCTGCATTTTTTGAGAATGAAGGGAGGAAGAATGGATAGAGGCAGAGGGGATGTGAAAGGGAGACTATGGGAGGAGAAAACGGGGGAAGCTGCAACCACTTTACAACTGTAAAGTAAATAAATGAATTAATACAAAATAACAAAACTACATATCATTTCATACATAATAATAAAATGAATCACATTTCTGTGCATAGTCTGCCCTGATATTTTAGCAACTCATTTTTGAAATAAGTACTTGGATGATTCATTCACATGTGTTTGACAATATTAATTTTATAATGCCACCATTAAGAGAATATTTATTCATAAAGGTTTCTCTATAAGTAACTTGTTATTGAATAGATAACAAAACCAATTTAAAACTCACACTATGGAGTCCTGAAGTTCTGAATCCACTTGTTATTAATAATACTACAGAAAATACTTCTGCTAGGGTAGTGTTCTGTGTTCTGATATCCCCAAATACTTTTCCCTGAATCATGTTTTCAAAAGAAATAAGTTTACTTAGCTCAGAATTCTAGAGATTCATGAGAACAGGGGAAGTGTCTTTTAACACTGGGAAAGACCTAGTCATGAATTATGAAGGCAGGCAGATATCACAAATTGAAACAGGAATCTAGAGGCTTGTGTGTTATTTTATCACTTTTTGTAACCATTGTTCTGATGGCAACTAAACTACTTCTATAACAGAGTAAGAGTGGGATGGTTTTGTCTGTTCTTATAATAATTACCCTCATGCACCTAAAACATGTCTACAGGACCTACATTATTTTTACTAGATTATCTTTATCCATTTATGGGAGTATATTTCCCCAAGTCATGCTTCAACAAGGTTCCACAATCAGAATACTGCAAGGCTGGGACCATACCTCAAGCCTGTAGCTAGCACCCCCTGTCCAAACCCAAGATTCATGCCATTTCAAAATATCAAATAAATTGTTAACTATTTCTAGGCCCCAACGTGATTCACAGTTCGCATGTTCTCTGTGCCTTCTGAAATAACACCACATGAGCATTACCAATATCTTCCCACAGTTTATCAAATTTGCATGATACGATGTTTCCAGTTACATAAGGTGGGGCCTCCAGGACTTCACTCCCTTCCACTAAGGCTTATCTCATAATGAACTCAACACCTTAGCATCACTGTAGTACATGGACTCTGGGGTAAAAGTCATGACCAGATCAGCATACTCACTAATATTAACCATAAAACTAATTAACACACATGGTTATATCATCTCTCACTCTTCAATCAATATCTCTATATACATAAGCATACACATAAGTGTAAGCATTTACTGTGCTATTCTCTCAAAGATATCTTTAAATTTCAGCCGTGTCAACCAAAGTATCTGCAGCTTTTACAATGGAAGAATAAAAAAATAAAAGAAGCCATTTTGCAAACAGAGTAAAAAGGGATTATGATAGAATAGAAAGATATTTCAAATCTGAATCTTCAGTCTGTTAGGGCTATTTGAGGAATATAAATGCAAACCCAATTCTTTGTCTGAATGAGAACAGTAGCTTCGTATAAGTTATCCTACAGACAAATCGTAATGTAATGTCAGTCTATGCATAATTGCAAATTCTCTCTCTCTCTCTCTCTCTCTCTATATATATATATATATATATATATATATACATATATATATGTACATATATATATATACATATATATATGTACATACATATATAATGTATATATCATATACATATACATATATATATGTATACATATATTCTTATATACAAACTTTAAAAAATATTACACTCTGGATACAGATAACTTTAAAATTTAGGTTAAAACTTTCAATTAAATTATACTCTAAGTTTTTTCCTTGTTTTTTTCTTTTTAAGTAGTTATCAAAAGATTTCATAGGGCTTTACAAATTTTCAAATGTGATAGCTTTGAAAAGGAAGTAGGTGTGGGTTATTAAATTACAAGGATACAGACAACCTTCTCAGAGTCAGTAAAGTAAAGAAGTGCAGTGCTTAGATTTTTATAATGACAGTGAAAACCCAGGAGAAAGAATGAGAAAACTGGAAGTGTGCTAGAGGGAAGGCATCAACATAAATGTGACCTGTCTACAAGCCTCTATATTACATCTGTATATATGGGATTAACACAGATGAGAGCAAAAAGTCACTATGATTAATTAAACTGTCCCAGAATCATAAATCAAGGCACAATTCTATTTTGGTACAATTGATGCCAAATTCCAAGTTAAATATTAAATTGGCATAATTTAGACTATCACTCACATGGTACGAGACTCTAAGGTCTCTTAATTTCCTTTCTCTGAATCTGATTCATGTTACTGTGTTCTTCATCCAGGCTCTACTCTATTGTCTTATTTCATTTTTTTTTAACCCTATCAATTTCTTAAAATTTTATATATTTATATAAATTTTATATGCATTTTTGATGTTTATCAATCATTTTCCTTTCTTGCCTCTTTGCAGTTCCACAGAAACTTCAAAAGACATATATCATGTTTTATTAAGCCAAACAAAAAGGTGGGGATATATAACTCTTGTTTATATAAGCTTCCTTTGAAATTTCATTGTATAGCTAGACTGATGATAACTTGGTCATTAAGCATGCAAAAATATTCACCTACTCACATCAGATTTTTTTTGCCCTCCTCTAGCTGAGTTCATCTGGGTTAGTTTGGATTGTTGAAAATAAACACTTGACTAAAAATCATTATCAAGAAAATTTTATTTTATTCTGTCACTAACCTATGTCTTTAAATATAGAATTTTTTAAAATTCAGTATTTCTTAGGTACTTTATTATAAGTCAAATTTGTATTATTTATTTAAACTTAGTTCCAATGGCTACTACTCTCTGTTAATGTTTATTTTATCCTTTAGCCTTGTCATACATTCTTGTACATTGAATATATATTGCTTGTTAAAGATCTTTTTGTGAAAAATTTAACTCAGATAAATTTAAAGATTTATACAGCACACTAATAATCTAAATTCACTTTCATAAAGTTGCATACAGTGTTACAGAATATTATCTGGTAATGATTCCAAATATCCTTGAATTAACTTAGATGAGAATTCGTTTATCAAGTCATTTACATGAAGATGTATGCTCTAAAACAGGGGAAAGAATGGGATTTATATGAAATGGTTATTATAGTCTTAATAATCAGAAAGGTTTAAAAATACTTAACATATCCTTATAGACATTTTTTTAAAGGGATAGGGTGCCAGGTACGGTAGCACACATACCAGCACCTGGGAGATGGAGGCAGGAGGATTAGCAGTTTAAACTCAGCCTAAGCTAGTTTTATCTAAGCAGTTCAAACCGCGCTATGTACAGGTCATTCAAACTAAGAGAGGTGTGTATATGGCTTTCACAGCCACAGGTTTAAGATTTATTTATTTTATGTATACTGTAGCTGTCTTCAGACACACCAGAAAAGGGCATCAGATCCCATTACAGATGATTGTGAGCCACCATGTGGTTGCTGGGAATTGAACTCTGGACCTCTGGAAGAGAAGTTAGTGCTCTTAACCGCTGAGCCATCTCTCAGACATTTTCTATCAAGCAGTGCTTCTTTAATGAGATAGGCCTGAAGTTTCAAATCCCTTAGATGACATGTGATTTTCCATTGTTTCATTAAGTCAACATTTCTATAATAATACCTACTCTATGTGAGGCACTGTGCTATTCACAGCAAGGATATGGAGATTTACTTTATACCCTAGAATTCAAATACAAAATCAATACTCATTTTAATGAAATAAATTGTATATAAGAATAAGATAAAAGAGAAATATCTAATAATCTTGTCTTGAAATTCTCCAAAATGTGAAACTAGTTAGAGTTCATTAAAATATATGATGTGGAAATTTCAGCACAGATAGCATCTACAAACCGATCAGAAGAAAAAATGAAGATATATGTGAAGCAGTGAGCAGCTTACAGGAGTGAGCAGGGTGACTTGTCTCACAGATGGAGAGTTAAAGGACCCGAGAACAACAAAAGCAAATACACACTGCAAACAGGAGTGGGGAAAGGGTGTCTGTAACAGTGGGAGTATTCATTACCAGACACTAACAGCTTCAGGAGAAAATCATAAAAAATGATGAAAGAGAGTCAGACTGGGAGAGTTTGGGTAATCTAATAATACCTCACTTTAAAGAGATCATTTTGGCTCCTGTCTGATGGATTGATTAACATTAGGAAAAATTAAGTTATAGAGAAGAGTTAGTTGCCCTTTGATCTGCTTTAGGTTTAATTAGATTTCTTTGTCAGTTTGTAATATATGACAATAGAGAACCAAAGAAATGTTTGCAGTTTTAATTATGAGTAAGCTGCTGTGCTCCCTAAGGAGTCAATAATTAGTTTGGGATGCAAATATCTTATGAAATGCATTTTAAATCATGGTATAATATTGGTGACATTTTCAAAAAATTTGTTAATAACCTTCTTATTTAAAATTATTTTACATAGAAAAGAGTTCCATTTATGTTTTTCAAATGGCCTTTTCCTGGCTTATCTGTATGCTGCCAACCAACTTGTATAATCATGGTAAAGTCTCAGTTTTGGGTTCCAGAAGATAGTATTCGATGTAACTTATGCTTTGGATTTCCTTGTGTGGACAGGAACAGACCTTTTGTTAATTGCTTTTAAACTAATGAAATATTTAAACAGATGGCTACAAAAATGTCATACAAATTCACATATTATTATTGAGCAAAAGAAATTATCTCATAAAATAATGATTGTTACATATTTCGCTAGAGTAATAGAGTAATGGCAACAGATGTTTCCTACCAGACAAGTCGTGTACACTATTGGTCATTATATAAAATGCTGTGCAGTGAGTTATGGTTGAAATTTTATATTAGAAAATTGGATTTTGCAGTAACTATAGAATCTGATGCAATGTCCCTGTCTGGGACCTTACTACCCTGAATGTGCCTGATTTTGGCTAGTATTTACTTTTTAAATTATACAATATTTTATTATTTTTAAAGCTTTTATTAAAATATTTATTTATTTATTTTATGTATATGAGTACACTGTGCCTTCAGACACACAAGAAGAGGGCAAAGAATCCCACTACAGATGGTTATGAGACAACATGTGTTTGCTTGGAATTGAACTCTACCTCTGGAAGAACAGTCAGTGCTCTTACCCACTAACCATCTATCCTGTCTCTATTAATTTTTAAAGTATCCCATGCAATATAATCTGAACATAGTTATTCTCTACTTCTTCCCCTAACCCCTCTCAGATTCATCTTCATATTTTTTCTCCTAAACTTACATTCTTCTGGTTTTTAATAACTTACTGTAGCTCATGTGTGTGGAGCCACACATTGAGCATCGTCAGTCAACCAGAGTCCTCACCAAAAAGGAAAACAGAGTTTGTAAAATGCAGAAATAGCTTCAAGATTAAGATTTCTTGTTGCTCCTGCAGAAGACTAAGGTTTGGTTCCCAGTACAGATAAGGTGGTTTACAATCATCTGTAACGCCAGTTCCTGGGAATCTAACACTCTTCAGTTCTCTGAGAATACCAGATACACAGTGTGTGTGTGTGTGTGTGTGTGTGTGTGTGTGTGTGTGTGTGTTTGTATCAGGCACAAACAAAAATTAAGTAAGTTAATTAATAAATAAACTAACTCTGTTTCTCTCTGTGTTTTGAGGGTCAAATTCTGACCCTTTCATCGTTCTACACTAAAATATCTACTGGCAATACTTTGTGCGGGTCTTTAGTATACAAACACAGCTGCTATTATTTCGTGAGTAAAGCAGTCTTCTAATATTACGAAGACAGAATTTCACTCCAGTCCTCCAATTCTCTGCCCTTTTCAATCCTTTTAACTCTTTTTTCAAAATACCCCCAGAGATTTTGGAAGGGATTTGGTGTAGGTATCTCATTTTTGGCTGGCAATGTATTGTCTGGCTTCTGACCAGTTGTTGATTCTGCGCTAATGAGTCCAGTGAGCTACACTTATCTTTGGGTAGAAAGACAGGAATTTAGAAGGAAGTTGGGTAGAGAGTGGAAGGGGCTTGGGAGGAAGAGAGGAGCGGGGAGGGAAAAAGGGACAGCAGGATCAGATATGGAAGGAGACCGGGGAGATGTACCGAGGGTCATGAAATTGAACACAGGTGTGTAGCAATTGGGGATAGGGAACCACGGTAGCCAACAGAATGTCCCAGATGCCAAGGAAACAAGAGGATCCCAGGACTCAATAGAGATGACATTAGCTGAAATACCCAACAAAGGGGAGAGAGAACCTGTAGAGACCATATGGAGCTGTTAGACACAGTCCCCGATTGAGGGATGTGGCCACTCACTCTTCTCAAAATTTTAACCCAGAATTGCTCCTGTCAAAAGGAAAGACAGGGACAAAGAGTGGAGCAGAGATCGAAGGAAAGGCCATCCAGAGATTGCTCCGCCTGGGGTTCCATCCCATATACAGTCACCAAACTCAGACACTATTGCAGTTGCCAAGAAGTGCTTGCTGACAGGAACCTGACACAGATTTCTTCTGATAGGCTCGACCTTACCTATACAGATGGGAATACTTGCAGTCAACCATCAACCTGAGCAAGGGGACCCCAGTGGAGGAGTTAGGGGAAGGACTGAAGAAGCTAAAGAGGTTTGCAACCTCATAGGAAGAACAATATCAACCAACCGGAACCCCCACCCCCGAGATCGTAGAATACACATGTTGCTGTTGCACTAATAGGAATGTGTACCATATTATTCATTATTGTAGTGTACAGATTTCACGCTTCATGTAGTTTCTTGTAAATATATATATATATATATATATATATATATATATATCATATGTTCCTATTTGAGAATTTTAAACATGTATAAAATGTATTTTGATCATGTGATCCCTACTCTCTACTCCAACATTTTTACTTGCAGCCTCATCCTAACCTCCCTCACTTTCTTAACTGTAACCCACTGAGTTCAAATAAGATATATAGATGTGGTACCATTCACTGCAGCATCTGCAAACCTGCCAAGGGAAACATCAGCAAGAAACATCTCTGTGTCCTCTAGAGGCCATCATCTGCTTGTAATTCCTTAGCCAGGGGTGGGCCAGCAGTATAGTCTTAAATTCTTCAATTAACTTATCACCGGTAATAAAGTAATATATAAAACTTTAATATATCTTTATAATCTTGTTATTGAAATACCTTCTGAGCATTCTAAACAATAAAAAAATATTCCCCACTTTTCAAGAGTTCCACTAAAATCTGATTTATTTATAAAAATGATCAATATTGTATGCTAAATTTTATAATATATTTGCAAGTCTTCTTAGAGAGGTGATATATTTAGACCAAGTACCATGAAGTGTTCACTGGAGTGAATAGATAAATAAGTTCAACCTTGTGGCCATACCTACCAACCTGTCATCTATAAAAATTATGACTTTTTTTCATATAAGTTTACTATTTTCCAAATGAAACATTCCTGAGAACTGTCAAATTTTTAATCATGTGTAATTGATGAGTGGTAAGATAATAGCAGTAATGCAACTAATTTATATTTATTTTATAGACTTCTTTTGAACATGGAAGATAAATTAGACATTAACATTCAAATGTCAGGCCAGAATCAAAATTAATGAACAAAAGAAAATGTAATTCCTAGTAAATGATATTATAAAATGCATACTCATGGAATTTAAATGAATTTTTTAATTAGTGTGAAATTTAGAAAAATGTCATAGTATTGACCTCAATTTTTCTACAGTTTTTATACCTTTCATTCAGATAATTTCCAGTCACTGTATAAAGGGCATATCTGGTAATTTTTGATGATTCTCATTTTAAAAACCAAATTTAATGTTCTGATATTACCTGAAATATTACCATATCGCTGCAAACTTTCCATAAGTTACATGTCATCACATCTGAGTTGAGTATCTATGAAATATCCAGTGTATCTCAAAAATATTGGACTGATGTTTAATGACTGAGGATATTGCTGCATAATTTTTTTTTTATTGATCTCTATCCTTTTGGAGAGAGAGAGAGCTTTAATGGGATTTGAAATGTGCAAGCAGTTTGAATAATATACAGTCAAATAAACTATGGTTAAGTTGTAAAAAAAAAAAAGAAGAAAAACAAAGATGGCTATCTGGGTCAGTTGGAGTCAGTAAAGTTTCATTCCTAATAAAATTCTGTTAGAGAATTTTGCACAGTATCCCTCTTTCCTTCCCCACATGGAGTTTCTATGTTATATAAAATAGCAACATCCTTTAGATGGAGACACAGAAAAAAAAAAACAAACAGAGTCAGAAAACAACACCCAGGAAGCTACAAATACACCAGACCGGTAAGGAATGGAAGATGTAGTGATAGAAAGTAAAAAATTCAAACCTGGATGTGCTCTTAGTAATACCATTCAAAAAGAAAGTGCTTTGAGTGCTTTCCCTTACTGGAAAGCAGCATTTTTGAGTAAATTGATTTTATTTGTAATAAATTTAAATCTACACAAAAATAAAGGAGGAAAAATGATATACTTTAGACTGGGAGAATTAAAATTATGTACATTCTGCTTTAAATATGTTGTCAATATCATAGAAATGACACATATGTCATATTGGATATAGTACTTGATGCTTTGACCAAAGCAATAAACACAGATGAAAATATAATTGACTCAATAAGGAGAGAAAAGAAGTCAGAGTACCCATGTTATCATATGATAAAAAATGACATTATGTAAAAGACCCTTTAGATCCCCCCAAAACCATCTAGAACTGACGAACATATTCAGTTAAGTGACAATATACAAAGTTAAAATAAAACAAATAGTCTTTCTACATATCAATAGCAAACACACAGAAGAAAAAAATCAAGGAAACTATCTGATTTACAATAACTTGAAAAAAACAAAAGCAATATCAATAAAGAAAATAAGCACAAAAAGCTCTTCAGAGCATTGCCTTGTATGGCATCAGTGGGAGGGGAGGCCCTTGGTCCTGTGGAGGCTTGGTGCTCCAGCATAAAGAGATGCCAGAACAATGAGGAGGGAGTGGCTGAGTAGGAGCACCCGCTGAGAGGCAAAGGGGAGTGAAAAGAGAAGGGGGAAATTGCTGAGGGGAGACTGGGAAGGGGAACAAAATTTGAAATGTAATAAATAAAAAAAAAAACAATAAAAAATGCTTTTCAGAATATACCTCACTAAAGAAGTGAAGAAAAGACCTCTATAAAAACAAAATAAAACCTTTTAATAAGTAGATAAGGAAGCCAGAAGAAGATGAAAAGACCTCACATGGCCATTGATTGATAAAATTGATGTTGGGAAACAACCTAGCTACTAAAGTGATTCACAGATCTAAAAAAAATGTGTGATCAAAACCTTATGCATTCTTCCCAGAAATATAAAGGAACTCATAAAATGTATATTGAAGCACAAAAGATCCCTTAAAGCCAAAGTAATCCCATGTAAAAGGAATATTTCTTGAGGTACTGTCATAACCATATCAAGTGGTATACAAGTTCATACAAATAGAAAACAGTACAATATTTGCACACTAAAAAAGACATGTAGACTGAGGAACAGAGAGAAAACCTGTGTTTAATTCTACACAATTACAGCCAACTAATATTTTGACAAAGACACAAAAAGTACACACAGACACAGAGAAAGCATCTTTAACAAAAGATGTTGGAGTATTGATACATAAATGTAGATGAATGATGGTCATTCCTTATCACTCACCCTCCACTGAAACAACTCCAAGTGGTACACACACACACACACACACACACACACACACACACACAAAAACCCTTGGTGTAAAGGTCAAACTTTGATATAGATAGAAGTTTGAGAGCAAAGTATAATATACTAGAATGAGCACGGACTTTCTAAAAAGACATTGGTCAGGCAGGAAACAAGAACAACAATTGAAAAATAAAACCACATGAAAATAAAATAAAAGCTTCTGTAAAGTCAATGACTCCCTGAATTAAAGATGCAGTCTAAAAACTTGGGAAAAAAAATCACTGAGCCATAAATCCAATAGAAGATTAATACAGATATATAAAGAATTTTAAAAAACAATGACCATCACAAAAATAAACAACCATGTGAAAATTGCTTCCAGATTTAATAAAGAGTTCTTGAAAACAGAAAGACAAATGAATAGTGGGTATATTTAAATATTCAAATCATTAAATATACCCTCAGATGCACTAGGGTACTAGATTTTGACCGAATTTGAGATCCACTCTGCAGGAGGAAATTCATGCCTGATAATGTAATACCAGTCAAAAATCCATTGCTGAAGAGGTCTTGGGCCCCAACTGAGAACTTGTGCATCTAAAGTAATATGTCTTGACTGCCTAATAAATATTCATGTTTATGCTTATAGGCAAGTGCTCCTCTCAACTTTAATCACTAAAGTTTCTGTTTGCAGTGACTTGTGATGACTTACACAAATGTCTGTTCTGAGTGCTTAGAATAAGTGACAGATGAGTATTCAACTTTAAATGGGAGATTTCTGCCCATTCCTATATGGCTTAAGGAACATTAACTTAAAAGGAAACAGAAAAATGATTGTAAGATATGAAGCCAGGGTGAATAACAGAGGAATGCAGTCTGGTTTGACTGACATTGAATTTGTGGTCCTACAGCTGAGGTTATTCCCATTGGGCTTTGCAGAGCACTGAGCCTACTACTAGTCAGTCATTTAATATGGAGGATCTCATAGTACTCTACTCCTGCTCCCCAAAACACTTTGTACTGGTGGGTTCTGGGGACAACACAGTGATTGTCTTCAGTGGTGTAATTAAAGAAGAGTCCATGAGTTATCTATCAGTGGACAGTTCCAGACCTTAATCACCCAGAGAAGCCTTAGTTAAAATGTATGGGCCAGAAAACAAAATGAGAAACAATGTAATTATCATTACTGTAGAAAAAATCTATCTTCTACATCAAAAATAAAAAGACCTTAAAAATAGTTTGTAATCACTAACCTTCATTTTCAGCTTGACAAGACTTTGGAAACACCTGAAGACACATGTCAGAGTATATCAGTGAGGGTATACTCAGGTTTAATTGAGGGTAGAAAACCTACCCTTAGCATGGGTAGTAACATTATTTAAGATAGCGTTCCTAACAGGGGAAAAAATAGCTCAGCATCAACATTTATCTTTCTCTGCTTGCTGACTCTTGACATAGTATGACCAACCTCATTACCATTCTGCTACCACGCCTTCTCTTTCATCACGGATTGCATCCTCCCTCAGTGAGAAACAAAATTAAATCATCTGTTAGTACATATTTTCTCTCTTATATTTTGTCAGATCAATGAGAAAAAAGTAATTTATAACTTCCCATATAAACTAACCCACTGTTGATAGTAATGTGAACTTTGTTGTGAATGAATGCATTCATTGAGATATGCTAGAGGTTGGTCCAGGGATGAGAGGAACTGAAAATATCTATGCTTATCAAAGAATGAGATAATGTTTAGTATATTGGAGTTTATGGATATTAAATATTAACTGATGGGTATTGCTTGTATCTTATTTAATTTAACTAATCATCAAAAGTTGTTACCTGTACCAAATATGTATGGAAAATGGGATTTTAAAATGTGTTTTTTAATAAACAATTACTAATTGGGGAATATTCTTTCAGATCCAGTACATATTTAAATAGCATGGACATGAAGCCACAGGAAATGGTTTTACTTTTAAAGGCTGAATTCAAGCATAACATTGATAGTGGGATATGAAGAGGCATGAGAGATAAAAGCGTGGCTGATGATGTAGGACTGTCTTCTAGGTAATTGTTGGCTAGAAAGATAAGTGATTCCATGTGACAGTCAGAATTCTTAAAGAGGTCTTTGTAAATATTATAAAAGGATTTTAATGAAAGAAAACTTTATGATAGAAAATATAAGTAATAACTCTTGTACAGTAGTAGAGAAAGCTTTTATCTTCTACTAGGGTCAGAATGCAGAATTTTGCATACAACAAAGCAGAGAGGATAACACAGTCAACACTGAAAGTCATTTGCATTTATAGACTAAATTATGAGCAACTTTATTAAACACAATCAATAGCCAATGTCATTTGTGTAGAAAAGCAGGCCTTTGCAAACACCGTAATGTGGATTATTATCAGGCACAGAAGAGCAGCTGGCCAGTAAGTCAATGAATGAGACCCAACATTACATCTCAAATGCAATCAGATTTACCTTCAAACTGAGACCTTATCTTCCTATACATCATAAATCATTGCCAGAATCATCTTCCAAAACAAATGTATACTACCAGAGAATTGAAATTTGTATATAACTGTGCATATATAACAATATAAATGATGTAAATAAAAGTAAGTTATCAAATATGTGATTATCCTGCTAATGTTACTTCACTAAGCTTAAACTTTTTTGATTCTTTTCTCATCTTTGTAAAGAATATCTACAAAGAGCTTGAAAATGTAGCTGAATCAGCAAAGTGGTTACCATAAACATGAGAACCTGAATTTGGAACCCCAGAAGCCATGTAAAAACTTTGCCTTGGCTGACTTGGTCAGTAATTCCAGTGCTGCAGAGGTGAAACAGGAGCTTCTCAGCCAATTAATGACAGGATAAATGAGAAGCCTTCTGTCTCAGAAAATAAGATTGATCTGTGCTGAGGAAGACATCTGGTACTTGTCTCTGGTCTCTATAATCACTTATGCAAATACACACACACATATGTATATATATACATATATATGCACTCTAGTGCAAGCTGTGTAAATATATACACACAGATATATACATATATATGTATATATATACACACACACATGTGTATGTATATATATATGTGTATACATATATATATATATACATATATATATATATATATATATATATATTATATACACATTATATATCAGAAGGAAAAATCTTTATAGAAATATAAAGGCCATGTGATAGAGCCTGCCCATCTCAGTATGCAGGAGTACAGTCCATATATTAAAGCTCAGGTGAGGCCGATGAGATTCCGGGCACACCAGGTAGTGAGACTTTAAGACATCCAAATCTGCAGGCTAGATGACAACATTCTACTGACACTTACTGGTTCTCAAACAAGGGCATTATATCTGATGGAAACAGCTATGCATAAAGGCTATACATACTGTAGAAATCACATTAAATGTGTTCTTAATTTAATATACAGAGAAAAAGGCCTGAGATTCTTTGAATAAATAAGGTACAAAGTGTGTTTACAGAACCAATACATTAGCATTTAAGTATATAATATGGCCTATACTTTTACTCAGCCCACAAAGCGATTTCAAAGGCTCCACTGAAAATAAATAACTTAGGTGCTTTTACTTCTCACCTTTAGAAGTCATTTCACTACAACTATATATGCAGTAGAAGACTGCCTTATCTGGCATCAGTTGGAAAGGAGGCTCTTGGTTCTGTGGAGGCTTGATGCCCCAATGTAAGGAGATGCTAGAATGGTCTGGGGAATGCGTGAGTAGGCAGGGGAGCACCCTCACAGAGGCAAAGGAGAGGTGAGATGGAAGGTTTGCTGAGGGGAAAACAGGAAGGGGGACCATATTTAAAATGTAAATAAATAAAACAACCCATAAAAAACAAGTCCTTTTACCAGCAGCTCCCCAAAAGACATTTGAATCACAAAATAATTAATAGTTACAAAATCATTTGGAAATAGATCAGTTAGAAAGTGGATGCTAATATGTAGGCTGCAGAAAACTTGATCTCACTCATTAAAAATTACAAAGCAAAGACTCAAAATATATGAACTTTATTATTTCATTTTGTAGAAATGTGGAAATTGTTAGAAATAAGGTTAGCCTCCATAGCAGCAGGAAAGATTGAGTGTACTTGTTCTATTGAACTAGCATGCTGGCCAGACCAGAAACAAAATCAGTTACATTCACAGTTTACTCTAAATGCATTCACAGACAAGAATCTGTTTATGCCTTTTTGTCAGACTACCCTATTATTCCCTTGTCTGAAAATTTAAAGTTATATTTACTTATTTAAATTAAATGTTAGATCACACATGCATGCATACAAATTCCATTCATGTGGATTGTCATTTTCAGAAGTGTTTTCTTTAGAGAAAAATGTTGCCTGAAGAACATGAATAAAAAATATTTTAATAACCTTCATAATTACTATACTAAAGAAAGTATACTCAAATAAACTCCATGTTGAGAATAATTGCTTTTGGTGGAGGGGTATTATTTATCATTTTTTTAATTACCTCAAAGTGTGAGGTGGTGGTTCATTGCATGTGAACATGGTTTCTGCCCTTTGAGTTTCTGAGCCCTTAGATACCACACACTGGAAGGAATAGGATGCAGTCTAGAGAGACACTTTTAGAGAGGTCTAGCTAAGCAAATACTTTTAACCTGAAAGGCCTGCTTTTGAAACTGCCTGCAATTCAGTTCATTGCTCATCCAGCTGCCATTTTTACATTAGAAGCAGAAATGTAGAACCCAGACTGGTTGTTTTCTTCCCTCAACTTCTGGACCTTGTCACTAAAGAGCTACCTAAACTTAGAGAAGTGGAATTTTCAGATTTATTTACCATCTTGACAAATATAATATGTGGTAAAGATTTAAAGCCTTCAAGAATAAACTATTTGTTAATTAGGTAGCATGTTTAGAGTGTCATTTAGAGCTGAAGAACAAAAATGACCTTTTAACTTTAAAATATCATCTGGAGCTTTTTAAAAAATGAATTCTTTCCTGTGCAATATATATTAAATTAACAGGATGACAATCCAAGGATGGGTAAGATTATGCACAAAGACTTACCAACCTAAAACAGAAATGCATTGCTTTTGATAATGCATATTCCAGGAAAGGTAAGGAAGGCATTTTTGGCAAAAACAACCTAAGACAGGCTCAATCTTGTTTATGAAATAAAATGTGGGGAGACCCGAAGAGCTTTGGGGACTGCTTGGCAGGAATATGACATTGGCCAAGGACAAAGAATTAGGCTTCAGGCAGGAATCTGATATTAGACTAGAACAAAGAAGTAACTTCAGGCAGGAATCTACATCTTAGGCAAGAACAAGAAAGTAGGCTTCAGACATGAAAATGACTTTGGGCTAGGACAGGGAAGTTGGCTCAGATAATTTGGTCAACCTAATAACCTCTTAGAAACAATGATCACAGGAGCATTCACAGAATTTTGTTTATTGCCTTGCTTGTTCTTTGACTATTTGTGTTTACTGATTTTCGTGTTACTTTGCATCTATTGCATTGCTAGTTCTTCAACCTAGAACTGATCTTAATACTTGCATGTAATTAAAATGGTATAAAAGCAAAAAGGGGAGAGAGGAAGGGATGGGAATTTCTAGGAAAGGTAAATGGGGAAAGGGGTTGAGCAAATGGACAGAGCAAGAGAAAGGCAATCTGAGTATTTAGGGGCTAGGCAAGTGGTGGAATGGT
The DNA here is from genome assembly GCA_030674055.1 of Rhabdomys pumilio. Classification (NCBI taxonomy): domain Eukaryota; kingdom Metazoa; phylum Chordata; class Mammalia; order Rodentia; family Muridae; genus Rhabdomys; species Rhabdomys pumilio. The sequence goes on from JANHMN010000002.1 coordinate 114,363,958, forward strand.
GCCTTCTGGCTCATTAAATCAACTGGAATTTGCACCATTTCACTTTTTGTCAATTTTCTAAGGGCAATTTCCAAAACATACCTATGTTGTTTTATTCAACATTCATCTATATTTTTATAGGCAATCTTTCAAACTCTCTCTTTATAAGTTGTGTCATCTTTCTTTTGTATTAACAGAAGAATTTAACATTTCTTATTCACAAAGCAATTTAGAACAGAACTCATGATCCATATACTTCATAAGAGGAAAAGGAACAGTCTCAAACTTTTATTTTTGTATGCATACAAGTGTGTTCCTATAAGTTTGCACTTGAGTGTGGAAATGCAAATGCAAATGAATGTAGAAGATAAAAAGTTTAGGTATTGTTTTCAGACACCATCTATATTTTATTTTTTGGTTTAAGTCAGAGTTTCTCATTGGGTTGGAATTGATCTAATGGACTAGGTGGTGGGCCAGCTGTTTCCACTGTCCACCTTCTCCACATTTCCAGAACTGAGGGTGAATGTACATGTTGCCAGGTTCTGGATAGCAAACCCAGGTCCTCAAATTTGAGAAGCAAGCACTTTAGTAAGAGAACGACCTTCCTAATTTCTAATACAATTTTTTTCAAGAAGAAGCAACATTAATAAAAATTATGATGATATGTTCTAATTTTGCATCGAGTAATAAAAGTTTTAATACATTTTAATTCATATTGTAACTTTGCAAATGTATTATATAAGAGAAAGTAAATTCATCTTTCCATAATGTAACTGATCATTTCAGCCTGTGGTTTATAACACAACATTTTATTCATTCAATCAAAATATAAAAATATTAAAATATTTATTATAACTTCAGGTAATCTGTTCTGATAGCTCCTCAGTGCAAAGTCCTATAGTGATACTATCTGCCTTTTCTGAAACATGAAATTTCTTTCTGTACTTTCTGACATCCAAAATGCTGCATTCCATTTTAACCATTAAAAAAACCAAACAGTATATTACCATTTACTTAATGACAGCTATAACATCATATATGTTATTATATTTTGCAGTTTCTAACATAAATCTACCAGAGACTCTTGACTATATAAAAATAAATTCTTTATACATGAAAATAAACAGATTAATTGAGAACTTCTAAAAATGGTTAATGATTTTATATTTAACCATAACTTGAAGGAATATATCACTCTCTTGGTAGATTCTGATGCTTCATTAATGCTTAGTTTTTCTTTGAGGTGTGTTTTGAAGGTGACAGTTTTAGAAAGAGTCTGTTTTATAATGCTTTTTATTTATTTATTTCCTTACTTAAGTTATTCACATATTTGTGTGTGTGTTTGTGTGCATATATTTATTTTTAAGGACCCTGGTGCTTGTATATATGTAAATGTAATGACATTGAATCCCTTGGAAATGGAGTAACAGATAGTTCTGAGCTGCCATATGGGTTCTGGAATTTGAGACCAGTTCCTCTGGAAGATCAGGCAATGCTCATAACTACTGAACCATCATTCTGATGCTAGAAGGGGATCTTTGTCAGACCAAGTAAAATGTTTTTATGGTCAAATATTGAAAACCAGTCACCAAATTAATTTAATTTATTTAAATATGTACTCAGTAATTTTTTAACAAATAATTAATTATTTTTAAATTTTGTTAAATACAAAATGAGCAGAATCAAATTGCTTGGCTTCATGGCACTAATCTAACTAGTACTGTCTGTGCTACATTCCACCTAATTCAGCACCCATTCTTTAGCAAAATGCTAGCTCATGGAGAGTACTCATAAGCATGTGATCATTGACAATTTGTGAAGGTTTACATATCAGCACACCTGCTTTTAAAGAAGCCCAGAAAAGCATCACTGTCATACACATGCTGTCTAGTTGTTATCAGGTACTAGGACCAGAAGAAGTCAAGGGAACTGACAAGGGAAGGCAAAAAAACAAAGGAAAAGAATTACAGTCATATGCCCTGAAAGGAGCTTCCATTCAAAACATACAAAGAACACACAAATAGTTAATGGCAAGAAGAACAAAGAACCCAAATCAAAGAAAGGCCAAGACACCAAAATATAGTTTTTATTTTCTGGAAAATTTTGTAATTGTTCAATAAGTATTAGAAATATATTACTAATTTCCAAGGAAAACACAAATCTCTACAACAATGAGGCAACCCCACACAACTTTCAGAATGTCTCTTATGGAAAAGGAATGAAATAATGGAAACTGTTTAGAGTGGAAGTAAGGAATCTGTATTCTGACCTTTGGTGAGAATATAAATTGAAAACATATAGAAAAATATGAAGGCTTCTCAAAACATGTAAACTAGAACTTAGTATGATCCAGTGATTTTTCTGCTACATACATATTTATTCTCATGGTAATTTCAAATATCACTCCTTGTAGTAAAATACACAATCAAATGAATGGTTTATCACCATGTAAATAACTTTATAAGGAGATGTTTTACATGTACAATGAGTATCGTATTGCTTTAAGGTAGAAGAAAAATGCATTCTTTATGACAGCATCACTAAAGACAATATGCTAAGAAAAATATACCATTTAGAGATGCAGAGATACTCATGCTCATGTACCTTTAAACCTTGCACTGTCCTTGCTTGCCAAGTAGCAGAGGAAATAAAGCAATGAACCATGCCCAACACAAAAGTAAGTCAGACATGTTATTTAGCTTTTACTCTAGGTTAGGGGTGGGGATGTTTAAGTGTGGAGGGATACAAAGGGATTGTTTACCTGAGGAGAAGGGAAATGATTAATCAAAAAGAAGAGGGGTTTGAAAATATTACATGGTATTTTCAAAACATAAGTTGCTTCCTAATCTTTGACATGTTAATAATAAAGACTCTAGAGGCCACCAAATCATCACAGACACTTGCTGTTATTTCTTTGTTTGCCCACCTGAATGCCACAACTGGATGATAAAACCTTATTGCTGAAATACTACATTTCTCACTTATAAACAAATTAAGGCAAAACTGAAGCTGAAGCTGAAGCCTCCTTTTAGGGTAGCTTCTACAGGACCAGGATGTAGTAGTTAGGCTGCTGGTGTCTAAAGGCACCAACAGTTTTACCTTTTAATCCTAAAACTACAGAACTAACTAGGAGGTAAGATATGCCTACTGGTGCAATGACAAAATGAACCTTCGGAGGGTAATCAATTTCTCTCTGAATTCAATTGAGGTTTACTCAAAGTGTCAGTACAATGGGGTCAGTTAAAATTGCTTCAAGGTCTGGTTTTGCCACTGCAGGTATGTGTACCAAGACACACATCTCTTCTACTTCTTGTATATTGTCCACTGAAAGGTGCTTGACTATTCTCTGATGATGGAAGATGGGGAGCAGTTTCATGGCTACCTTGAACAGGAGGGTCTGAACTGGAGGCTTTGTCTGGGGACACTGACCCATCATCAAAATTTTATAGTTTTCTGTGAAATATAAATAAAACCAACAGCATAAAGTATGTCTGATTTTAAGCCTTATATTTATTGTAAATTATGTATTAGAAGAGGCAGGATAATTAAACTTTCATACAAATGTTACTTAATTTCTTCTGGAGTACTCTTCAACTTAAGACATTTAATAAATCGATTTTCTTTCCATACTCCTTAATATTCTTTGAACATAAAAGTGGCCTTAAACTGACACTATTTAATTGGAAACCAGCCATTAATTTCTCATAGTGAGTTTCCATTTTGCAATTTCATCAAATGTTTTACAAAAAAAAAAAAAAAAAAAAAAAAGACTAAAACCCTTTCACTTAACCCTTGGTTGTTTCCTTGTTTTATCTCAAACTATGCCATGACAAAGAAGAAAAACTATAATTTTTTCTCAAATTATTATTTTATTGGATTACATATTGAATAAAAAGGTAATTTTTTGCTAAAATTACAGGGGAGGATAGAGGTCATTACATCACCATACCAGGTGTGTTCTCTCAAAGGCTATACACAATTCTGTGGCATCTAATCTTTGCCATTCTGTTTAAGGCACATTTAGTTGGTGTAACATTTTTTTTCTGCTGAACGTAAAGTCATTCACCACCCACTTCCAGCCCACTAGAGACAGTTTCATGTAGTCAATTCAATCACAGCACAAACACTCACATACACACACACAAAATTGTTGTTTATTTTATCATTCCAATCATTTAATTAACACACACATCCAAGTTAGAATTTGTTACAGTTTGGCTGGCACCCTTTTATAATATAAACAACAAAACACATTCTTCCTAAAGCTTTTTGCAAGTTAATCTAGACAAAGAAGCTTGAAATGCTAAGAGCAATAACTGATATGAGCAAAATTCTTAGGCTTAGTACAAGAGTATTTTTTTTCCTCTAAAATTTTAAGTTATTTTTGTGTACATATTTGAAATACTTCTCAAAAAAATCAATAACTATTTACTAACTTCCTCAAATATAATTGAAATGCAATGGTTGAAGCATGTAAGACTGTATTTAAAAAAGAAAAATATTTTCTTGTCAAAATACATCATCATTCAACAGAATTAACAGGAAAGTAGTTTCAATAGCAGCTGTGGGAATCGTTCATGCTATCACTGGGACAAAAGTGTCATGAAAATGTAGTAATCTAAATGTTTAGTAGTTAACATGGTATTAAATGCAGGCTTTTATCTCTTTAATAATTCTTTACTTTGCTACTTTAACATTAGCACTTTAATTAATAAAAAATGATTTTCACATTTGGATAAATATAAGATAAAATGATTACTTTAGGATATGTAATAGCATCTAAAGGTAAGAAAGAAAGTCCTTAGTTAATCATAGTATAAATTATACAGCTCAAGTTACTCATCAAGGTCTCTTTTTTCATACTGAGCATACTGGGAATTAATTTGAAAATGTCTGGGATATAGGAATTATAATTGACTTTTGAAGATGAAGCTTGAATGGAAGTGTATTATGACATTTATGAGAGGAAAAAAGTCCTGAAGGATGATAATCACTCAAAGACCAATTACAGAAGGGGATGTATACAAAGGATACGCATTTCTCAAACTTTGGTGCCACACAGAGAAGAGCTCCTTGATGATGGGAAAGTTCTTCGACTTTCATACTGCACATACATCACATCAGGTTAGAAAATACCACAGATAAATATTGCACTGTATAGTAGAACACTCTGAATACAAATGAGGGAAGGATTCTAAATGCCAGTGTATAATGGATATCTCCCAGATGCCCAAGACTCTCATTTGTTTTCCAGAATTTATTATGAGGCTAGAGAAGTGATAATATTCTACACAAATGCTCACTTCCTATGGAATACTGAAATCAGATCTTTAGCTGTGGAGTGAAGAAAACAGAAATGGCCATTGATAAAGCTATTACAGAAAAAAAAAGGTGTATTCTGTTGAATTGATTTTGTTGAAGCATAGTTAATTATTTCTCAGACATTTTCTATGATATTAACAATGTAATTATGTAGATTTTTTCTCTCTAAAGTTTAAGGAAAGCTACATGTTGTTTGTACTGGATAAAACTTAATTAACTGAAATGGAATTTTTTTCAAGTAACAAAAAAAAATGTGATGACCTTAAGAGAATATATACAAACACTTATTAACACAATAATTTTATTGTGTTATGTTGTCAATTTACACTCCTAGATAGACATAATACTAAGTATTGTCACTGTTGAATCACAAACTAAACACATCAAAATGAAAATTTATATCTAATGAAAATAAAGCAAAATAATCTCTCCAATATAGGAAATATTTTAAATATATTTAAGATCTCAGACACAAAAGAGCAAACATGATATGCACTCACTGATAAATGGATATGAGCCCAAAAGCTCAGAATACATATGATACAATACACAGATCACATGAAGCTTAAGAAGGAAGACCAAAGTGTTACTTAGAAGCAGGAGGAAAATAATCACATGAGGTAGAAGTAAGAAGATAACTGGGAGGGAGAGAGGAGGGGGAAGGAAAATTTAGGGCAGGATAAGATATGAAAAGAGACAAGAGAAGTACAGAGGGTCAGGAAATTAAACAAAAATATGTAGCAGTGGTGGATGAGGAACTGGATGTAGCCACTAGAAGGTCCCAGATGCCAGGGAAGCAAGAGGCTCCCAGGGTCCAACTGGCATGACATTTGCTGAAATACTCAATAAAGGGGAGATAGAACCTGTAGAGACATCCTCCAATAGATAGGCACAGCCCCCAGTTGAGGGATGGAAGCCACCCGCCCATCTTGAAGATTTTAATGCAGAATTCTTCTTTTCTAAAGGAAATATGGGGACTAAGAGTGGAACAGAGACTAAAGGAAAGGTCATCCAGACACTGGCCTACCTAGGGATCCATCTTATTTTCAGAAACCAAGCTCAGACACTATTGTTGATGCCAAGAAGTGCTTGCTGACAAGGGCGTGGTATAGCTGTCCCCTGAGAGGGTCTGCCAGCACCTAACCAATACAGATGCAGATACAACCAACCACCAGACTGAGCCCAGTGACGCCAGTAAAAGAGTTAGGGGAAAGACCAAAGAAGCTGAAGGAGATTGCAGCCCCATAGGAAGAACAATAGGATCAACTAACCGGACCACCAGAGCTCCCAGGGACTAATCCACCCAATAGTACACACGCAGGGATCCATGGCTCCAGCTATGTACATTGCAGAGGATTGCCTTATCTATCATCAGTGGGAGGGGAAGCTCTTGGTTCTTTGGAGGCTTGAAACCCCAATGTAAGGGGTTGTTAGGGCTGTGAGGTGGAAATAAGTGTGTTGGTGGGGGAGCACCCTCATAAAGGCAAAAAGGAGAAGAGATGGGATGGGGGCTTTGTAGAGGGGAAACTGGGAAGGGGACATTTTAAATGTAAGCAAATAAAACAATCAATAATAATAATAATAATAATAATAATAATAATAATAATAAATAATAGATTCCTGAAATTATTCTAAATGTTCAATTGAACTTGATTTCTTTGGTTGCATACTTTCTAAGTACAATAGTCTGGTAATCTAGTGAAAAAATTAAAAACTACCTGATTCCTAGATATTTATGCTGAAAAACAGAAGACAGACAAAATAATTTAAAAGCATAACACCCAAACTAAATATTCAGTTTATCTTCAAATAATCAATACATCATATTTTGTTAATTTCAAAACTAATTATTTTAAAGGTGGCAATAATAACTTATAGAAACTAATGAACAATAAATTTTATTCAGTTCTGTTCATATTTTACTTTTTTCAGTTTTTATATTCTTATTATTATTAGACTTTTTTCTCATTATCATCATAATTATTAAACTATTTTTACAGGCCTCACAGGATTTTATAGTATAAGCTATTTAAAATTGATTACTAGAAACAAAGATTTATAGAAAAACACATGACCTATTTCTAAAAATTATTTGTCAGTTAACTAAAATTCAATATGGAAAATACCATATGTATGGTCAAATAAAAACACAATTTTTAATATAAAAATATACTATTTAGCAAGAACAGAATATGTTCTTCTGAGTGTACACAGTCCGATGAACACTCACACATGGAAAATCTTATTAATTTCCTTTCCTATATTCTATTTCAACCAATGCTGCTAACAAAACCTACACATTCTTTCATATCTATAAATCTTTTGTGTGTGCCTATATATGTGTACATATGTATCGACATAATCTGTTCTAAAATTGAACTAAAATATAAAGGAGTAAACTCTAATGATCATTTTAAAAACTGAAATAAAACATATGATAAAACCCCACAATCTTATGATTTAATACACACCTGTGAACTGGGAATAAGGAGAAATCAGAGAGAGAATCTGTAGATACACAGAGAAAAGATAATATCTCATTATGAAAGGACCAAACTTTCATACTAACCTTCAGAAAAAAGACAAAAACTCTCACTTCTATTACTTATATTTAAGATTGTAATAGAAAATCTTGTTGAACAAGTTGGCAAACAGAAATAAAATATTAAATTAAAAAGTATTTCTGTGCACATGACAAGCCAAAATAAAATCTGTAAAAGTCTTGAAAGCATGATCAGAGGTACCAACAAATTAAACAAACCTCAGGGACTTGTGACTGATATACACTGATAGAAAAAAATAATTATATTTACCATAACATCTAGAAAAATAAATTAAATACAGATATATTTAATCAAATAGTTACAAAAGAATTACTGAAAAATATTAAAAATACTGAAATTAGAGAGCTAATGGATGGAACTTGAAAATATCATCCTGAGTGAGGTAACCCAGTCACAAAAGAACACACATGTTATGCACTCACTGATAAGTGGATATTAGCCCAAAAGCTTGGAATACCCAAGATACAATTCACAGATCATATGAAACTCAAGAAGACCATAGGGTGAATGCTTCAGTGCTTCTTAGAAGAGGGAGCAAATACTCTCAAGAAGAAATATGGAGACAAAGTGTAGACCAGAGACTGAAGAAAAAGTCATCCAGAGACTGCCCCACCTGGGAATCCATCCCATAGACAGTCGCCAAACCTAGGTGCTATCGTGCATGTCTGGAAGTGCTTGTTGATGAGAGAAATCTATGGCTGTCTCTTGAGAGGTTTGCCAAAGCCTGACAAATACAGAGGCAGATGCTTACAGCCAACCACTGGGCTGAGTGCAGGGTCCCAGATGGAGCAGTTGGAGAAGTGACTAAAGAAGTTGAAGGGGTTTGCAGCCCAGTGTCAATTGGCCAGACACCCCAGAACTCTCAGGGACTGGACCACCAACCCAAGAGTACACATGAAGGGACCCATGGCTCTGGCCACTTATGTGGCAGAGGATGGCCTTGTTGGACATCAGGAGGAGGAGGTGCCCTTGTTCCTGTGGGGATTTGATGCCCAGTGTAGTGGAATGCCATGTCTGGAAGTCAGGAGTAGTTGGGTTGGAGTGAGAGCACTCTCACAGAGGAAGGTGAAGGGGGATTGGCTAGGGATTTTCTGGAGGGGAAACCTGGAAAAGAGATAACCTTTGAAATGTAAATAAAGAAACTACCCAATAAAAAAAGAGTAAATGGTGTCAGCAGCTAAACAGTGGATGGAGAGTGGGAACTCATGGAAGATAGGAGGAAAGGTTGTGGGACCCGAAGGAATTAAGAACTTTATAGAAAGACCCACAGAGCCACATAACATTGTCCTGTGGAGCTCTCAAGAGTCTGAAGCACAAAACAAACAAACGAACAAAATACATGGACTTGGCTGGACCCAGGCCTCTCTGTTCATATATAGCAGACATGCATCTCGGTCTTCATGTGGGTCCGGAACAACTGAAGCAGGAGCTATTCCAAAAGCTGTTGCCTTTCTGTGGGATATGTTCTTCTAGCTGGTCTGCCTTGTCTGATATCAGTGGGAGAGAAAGCACCTAGCATTACAGAAACTTGAAATGCCAGGGTTGGGAATACTCAAATGGTTCCCAATTGATCAGAGAAGAATGGGAGTGGGGCTGAAAAAAGGATTGTGGGTAGGGTTGTTTGGGAGGATGGCAGTGAGGGGGATGTAAAGTGAATAATTAAAAAAAACAACAAAAGAATGAATATTGTTAAGATGACAATACTATACAAGAAAACCTGTAGATTTATTACAATTCCAATCAAAATATAAATAATTTTATGCAGATTCTAAGTAATTGATATCCTCTTATGACAAAAAAAAAAAGACAGAAAAACAAAATCAACCTTGGAAAAAGAATAAGAAGCAGAGATGACACTCTGATTCAACTGTTTTAAGAAAGCCCCAGCTTGTACTGTGGCTCTGGTACAATGGAGCACACATCGAAAAATGGAACATGAACTGAAAAGAAAATACATCTTTGGATAGGTTCCTTTTGATGAAGAATTCTGAGACCAATGTAAGAACTAGATGTCTTTAATAAATGATGTTGGAACTGGGTATTCATATATGAAAAAAGGAGACAAAATGGTACTTTAAACTCCATTGTCTATATACTAAATACAAGTGAAACAAAAACTGCAATTAAAAGAACTATGGATGAAAAATGTTAGAGGAAATCATAATATGTGCCTTCATTAGTTTGTCTGTGTTGATAAAATTTTATGTAACACTAAATATATGAGCTAGTACAACAAGTAAAAGATTAGCTGGACCCCAGAAGAGTTAAAGTCAGAGTGTGGGTAGAAAAAATGACATTTCCAAGAGGAAAAACAGAATACATAAAAATCTGAACATAGAAAAACTTTTCAAATAAATATAAAACTAAGTCCTAGTATACACAGTTTCTAAAAGATCTTATAATTCAACAAACTCACAAATATACCAATTGAATATGAATAACTTATTCTGATAAATATTTTTCTAATAGATTTACAGTGGCCAAAGTGTATTTATAAACATTGTCAACATCATTAAGGATTAGAAGAATGAATGTCAAACCACAGTTTACTACAATGTCAAGTATGTATAGTGGCAATACAGTAAGAGAGGAAACAAAATACAGTAATTAACACAAAAAGAAACTAAAGTCATTTGCATATTGCTCATGTTAATATAAAGTAGACTATGTGGCATGAATTATAAGCTGATGGGACATAAAATAGTTAAATAAACTCATGTATTGATAAAACAATCATGTACAACAGATATTTTAAAATAGGTACTTAAACAAATGCAATCGTAGTCCTGTCAATAGAAGTATAATTCACCACAACTCAAAGGCAGAAACTATTCACATGGCTAGCAATAAATAAATGATGAACAACTATTGTATACATATAAATTAGATTACCATTTAGCTACATTTTAAAAAGCAATAATGACACATCATACAATATAGATGAGTCCAAGAGCATTGTGGTAAGTGGAAAGATAGCAGATACAAAGGTTTAATATGTTATTTCCATTTATATTAAATATTCAGAATAGATGACAGTATTCTCTTTCCAGAACCAGAGGAAAAAAAGAATTTGAAACAATATTCAATGGGTAAAATGTCTTGTAACTAGTGAGAGGTGATGGTTGGATTGAATTGTGAATGAACAAAATGCTGTTAAATCAGTCGCTTTTACTCGCTTACTTTATGTTATGACCATTATCTCAGTTCAAACAGTAGAAATAAAATCGCATGAGACCAGGAGAGTGCAAGTCATTTGCTATACAGTCCCCTTTGGTTGCAATGAAACACCAGATGATTGATATGTGAATTTATTACATGGACATGTTAAAACACTGAAGCTAACGAAGCATAGTATAGAAACCCAATGGAGAAATTACACTGTGGACTCACATTAGGCTAGATAGCAGACAAGATGATGCTTAGCCAGGACAAAAAATTGTTTTACTGGCACAGACTCATTGTATGAATATTTCTGTTGCTCATTCTGTCATGACTGTTACAACATTCTTAGTAATTATGACTGTTCCTCTTTTATGATATATCAAGGAAATACTGGATTTAATAATAGAATAAAGAAGAAAATGGATTAATGAAATGATGAATAGAGAGCTAGCATGTAATTTCTGATTTAAAGCTTGTCTGTAGCTTGAAAACTAAGATAGTGAATGCTGCTGCTATGGGATTGGGCACCATTATGCAGCATAGGCTGAAGTGGTACAGCTAAAAGAGATTGTTTTGGTGTTTGGTGGAAAAAGCAGGAAACTCAGTGAGACTTGGAAAAGAGTTTGCACTTCAAGAAACTACATGAAAATCTAACAAACACTGTGTACCTACTATTTTACCCCTGGGAAAGAAGAGATAAGACAGTCCTTAAGCTTACTGGTCAGGTAGTCTATTGATTTGACAAGCTCCAGATTCAATAACAGACTGTCTCCCCTTCCGGTCCGGACCAAAGCACTGAGTCAATCCTGGGCAGCAGCTTTGCCCCCAATCTCACAGCACCCAGAGGAAGTGGGCCTCCCAGGAGCTCTAACCCAGGCAGTATCTTAGGTAAGGTGACAGCAATACTCACTCCAAACAGGGAGTAACTGGGACCCACTAGGACCCAGAAAGTCACTCCTGGCCTAGAGCACTGGTTCCTTCCTATCTACGCCTGAGCACTGAGCAGATCTTGGGCCTCAGCTCTAACCCTATTAGTAACACGCACCCCACACAGTTCTGATACAACCAAGATAATAGGAAAGACAGGCTCCAGTCAGAGACAGGGCAGGTAGCACTAAGGAGATCCAGATGGTGAAAGGCAAGCACAAGAACATAAGCATCAGCAACCCAGGGTACTTGGCATCATTAGAACCTAGTTTTCCCAAACAAGAAAGTCCTGAATTCCCCATATCACTAGGAAAGCAGGATTCAAATTTAAAATCACTTCTTTTTTTTTTTTTTTTGATGTTTTTTTTATTGGATATTTTATTTACATTTCAGATGTCATCCCCTTTCCCCATTTCCCCTCCCTAGAAAACCCCTATCCCATGCCCCCTTTTCCTTTTTGCTTTTATAAAATTTTTAAAAAATGTTAATCAAAGGCTTTATAAGTTTGGTAATGCTCAATCAGAAGTGTAACCCAATACCCAACCTAGATATATCAACTATCTTTGACTAGTGGAGACTCGTGAACATCTGCCTTCATGTCTCCCCCCCCTTTTTTCTCTCTTCCTCTCTCTCATCACCTAGCTTCTCCTCTCCTTCTTCTCCTCCTCTCCTTACTCCTTCTCTTCCTCTCCATATTTCTCCCACCTTAGCTCATCCTACATATCACCCTTCCTGTTAAAATAAAACTTTTCTCTCAAAATACAATTAGATCATAATTATGCCAATTTGTACCAATGAGGTACAAGATAGTCCTAATACCCAGTCCACCATTTTGTTGACTTACCAGATCCTCTGTCATCTCTCCTAACTAAAACAATTAGTTCTGAACCTGGAATTTTTCTTGGCTTTAGAATGAATGTCAGCTGATTCATCCACTCAAATCTTTTCTTTCAAAGTAAATAGCCAGGATTGGCTATGAGACTATAAGTTCTCAACCCCCCGTCAGAATTTCCCAACGGAGAAGTTAGAGAGAAGACTGAAGGAGGAGAAAGGTGTTATGACCCCATGAGGAAAGAAACAATACCAACCAACCAGAGCTCCCCAGGGTCTAAACCACCAGCCTGGGAGCACATAGGGAGGGACCCATGACTCCAGCTGTATATATAGGGGAGAGTGGCCTTGTTGGGCATAGGTGGGAGAAGAGATTCTTGGTGCCATGAAAAATGAACACAGAGTGTGTAGGAGAGAATGTGAGGGTGGGGAGGGAGTAGGGGAGCGAGGGGGTAGGTGGGGGCACAGCCTCATAGAAGCTTGAGGAGGGGGATGGGATAGAATGTTTCTGGATGGTGGGAGGAAGTGGGGTAAGGGGATAAAATTTGAAATGTAAATATAATACCCAATTAAAAAATTTTAAAAATTTTAAAAAGAAAGCAAAGAATGAAAAAAAATTAGCTTGATACTAAAATTTGTTTTGAGAATTATATATTGCTGAATACAAAGCCTTGGTGTATCTACTCATCAAGCAAGCTGAGCAGACCTGTTCAAACATCTGATGTCCTGGAATTCCATCTGGATGCAGTGAAGACCCATCATCAGAGGCTTATCAATTTACTCTTCCCCCCACCCCTCTTCTAATATTTCAACGCCCATAATCAACTTGAAGAAGTTAATGAAGAGTCAGCACCCCTATTCCCTGGGCTTGGGGACTAAGGTGGTTAATATTGGGCTGTCTGTCTGGGGAAAAGTAGTGGTTTTGTTGGAACAGGGAGGATTAGCTAGGATTTATTTTATAGCCATAACCTATTGGTAGAAATATATATATATAATTAGTCTCAAGGTGAAGTTAAAATCACTTCTAATGATGATGTTAGAGGACTTTAAGAAGGACATAAATGATACTCTCGGAGAATTTGAGGAGAACACAAGTAAACAGATAGAAGCCCTTAAAGAAGAAACACAAAAATCACTTAAAGAATTACAAGAGAACACAACCAAACAGGTGAAGGAATTGAACAAAATCATCCAGGACATAAAAATGAAAGTAGAAACAATAAAGAAATCACAAAGGAAGACTACCCTTAAGATAGAAAACCTAGGAAAGAAATCAAGAGTCATAGATGCAAGAATCACCAACAGAATACAAGAGATAGAAGAGAGAATCTCAGGTTCAGAAGATAACCACAGAAAATATTGACACAACTGTCAAAGAAAACACAAAATGCAAAACGTTCTTAACACAAAACATCCAGGAAATCCAGGACACAATGAGAAGAACAAACCTAAATATAATAGGTATAGATGAGAATGAAGAGTCCCAACTTAAAGGGACAATAAATATCTTTAACAAAATTATAAAAGAAAACTTCCCTAATCTAAAGAATGAGATGCCCATAAACATACAAGAAGCTTATAGAATGCCAAATAGACTAGACCAGAAAAGAAATACCTCCTGTCACATAATAATCAAAACACCAAGTCACAAAACAAAGAAAGAATATTAAATGCAGTAAGGGAAAAAGGCCAAGTAACATATAAAGGCAGACCTATCAGAATTACACCAGACTTCTCACCAAATACTATAAAAGCGAGAAGATGCTGGACAGATGTCATACAGACCCAAAGAGATCACAAATGCCAGCCCAGGCTACTATACCTAGTAAAACTCTCAATTACCATAGATGAAGAAACCAAGATATTCCATGACAAAACCAAATTTACACAGTATCTTTCCACAAACCCAGCATTACAAAGAATAATAAAGGGAAAGCTCCAATACAAGGATGGAAATTATACCCTAGAAAGAACAAGAAAGTAATCCTCTTCCAACAAACCCAAAAGAAGATAGCCACTCTGTAGGAAAAAAAAAATATGGCTGGGGAACCGCAGGGTCTCTCACACCATGCTGAGAATGCCCTGGGTTCCTCCAGCTGTAAGTTAGGCCTGGCTGCTCACTAAAGGCCTTTGCTATGGCTCCAGGGCTCCTCATGTGTCGCCCCAACACATGAGAAAGTCCTTGGGTTTCCAAAACTGTTTTATTGGCATGGTGGATGGTGAATGGATCTGGATGTGTGCCCCCAAAACACAGGGTGGACATTAAATAGAGAGGGAAAGACAGTTAGGGGCTGAGGAGGAATGCTTGATTGGCTCTACCCTCTGACCTTCAAGTACCTCATTAGTATGTAAATCTCTCTAGAGCCTGGGGCCTGTTTATCAAGCCCAACTGTGTACATGAAGGGTGAAGGTGGAATGGAGATTAGACCTCAAAACAGGCCCCACACCACCCAAAGATAATTCCACCTCTAATAACAAAAATAACAGGAAGCAAAAATCACTGTTCCTTAATATCTCTTAGCATCAATGGACTCAATTCCCCTATTAAAATACATAGGCTAATGAACTGGATAAGTAAACAGGACCCAGCATTTTGCTGCATACAGGAAATCCACCTCAGTGACAATGACAGATTCTACCTTAGAGAAAAAGACTGGAAAATAATATTTCAAGCAAATGGTCGTAGCAAACAAGCTGGAGTAGGTATTCTAAATCTCCAGTCAGAGAACACAAAGGGAGGGACTCATGCCTCTACCTGTATAGGTAGTTGAGGGTGGCCTTGCCAGGCATCAGTGGAAGTGGATGGCCTTGGTGCCTGAAAGTGTGGATTCCATAGTGTTGGGGAATTTCAAAAACAGGGAGGTAGGAATGGGAGGATGGTGGGAGCACACCCTCATAGAAACTTCCAGAATTATATGGATTAGACATGACAGAAGCAGACTGCCAGAAGACTAGATTCCAGAATTCAAACAAAAAATTATCTTGATACTAAAATTTGTTTTGAGAACTGTATATTGCAGATTACGCAGCCTTGGGTTATGTACTCATCATGCAAGCTTAGTAGACCTGCTTGAACCTTTGATGTCCTGGAATTTCATTTGGATGAAGTGAAGACACAGAGTCAGAGGCTTATCAATTTACTCTTCCCCTGCCCCTCTTCTAATATTTCAACGCCCATAATCAGCTTGAAGAAGTTAATGAAGAGTCAGTGCCCCTATTCTCTGGGCTTGGAGACTGAGGTGGTTATTAATATTGGGCTGTCTTTCTAGGGAAAAGTAGTGGTTTTGTTGGAACAGGGAGAATTAGCTAAGATTTATTGCACAGCCATAACCTATTGATAGAAAGAAGTATAATTGTTATTAAAATGAAGTTATAATTTCTTAAATGGTACAAAATTTACTTTGATTTCAAATTTAAGGTTTTCATTGGTATGATCTTCTTATTGATATAAAAGTGTGATTAATATTGCTACTCTCATAGGCATTGTGCCTAATTAACACATTTAGGAATACAAGGCTTAGACCCAGTCCTTCTTTAACTTTTTTAACTGATTTGAGATGGTCAGCCTGTGAGTTAAGGGCCTATAGCAAATTCATGGCCCTGAGTTTATTGTTAGGGTGTTTTCTGTATTTTATTTAGAAGTAGCTGAGAGGAGTTAACAGACAACTGTCCAGATTGCTTTACATGGATAGTTGTTTTTTAAAACATCAGAACTCCACTAAATTTATGTTACAAACATTTCTATATTAATGTTCATTTTGATTAGAGACCTGTCTGCTCCTGACAGCTTCCTGTCTTGAATTCTAAGAAGAAATTGAGCATCTTTGGAGTTACTCAGTTATGGTGAGACAGCCACTAAGCAAGAATAGCCTCTTTTCATCTACAGACAAATTACTGTCCAGAAAAGGACACACTTACAGAATAGTTGACTGATTATATCTGCCAAGACAGAGTAATCAGCCCTTAATAATTCTGCATCACTATGTCTTTCAGATGATCCTGGGTCAGAAGGCTGAAGATCAGATTCTCCAACATTTTGTAGTATGTAGTATAAGGACTGTCCAGGTGTTCATGGTCTCTATAAATTGGCTGAATTCTAGAAGCTATGCTTTGTGCTTCCCATAATTTTAGTTAACTCAGTCATTCTGGATTTGTGACAGGGTTGAAGATTTGTAGTCTTGTAGCCAATCCCAGCTATTTACTTTGAGAGAAGAGTTTTGAGTGGATGATTTTCAGCTGACATTCATTCTAAAGCCAAGAAAAAAGCCAAGTTCAGAACTAAGTCTTTTAGTTAGGAGAGATGACAGAGGTTCTGGTTAGTCAACAAAATGATAGACTGGGTATTAGGTTTATCTTGTACCTTGCTGACACAAATTGGTAAAGTTATTCTCTAATTGTCTTTTGAGAGATAAAGTTTTATTTTAACAGAAGGGGTGATATGTAGGAGGAGCTAAGGTGGGAGGAGTAAGGAGAGGAAGAGGAGGAATAAGCAGAGGAGAAAGAGGAGAGTAGGAGCTAGGTGACATGAGGGGGGTGGAACATAGATGGAGATTTTCACGTATCTCCGCCAGTCAAAGATAGTTGATATATCTAGGTTGGGTATTGGGTTACACTTCTCATTGTATAGACATCTTATTGAGCATTACCAAACTTATAAATCCTTTGATTAACATTTGAAAAAATGTACAAAAGCAAAAAGGAGAAGGGGGTATGAAATAGGGGTTTTCTAGTGAGGGGAAATTGAGAAAGGGGATGGCATCTGAAATGTAAATATAATATCCAATAAAAAATAAATTTAAAAAAAGAGAGAAAAAAAAAGACTGTCTCAAGAGATAAGGTATAATTTGACTTAGTGAGATACCAGAGAGTTACTTCTGACAACCATACACACATGAACATACACATACACATGTACACACACGAACAAAGCCATACAAACACAAATACCCATGAGCTTTGTTTTACATAATACTATAAGTATTTTATGTGGTTTAAACTCAACTTCAAATTTACAATGAATCTTAAAACTCATTTTATACAAAATAGTGGGTTGATTACAGTTGTTATCTTGACAAAATTACTTTAAACAAGGTATACTTTTTTAACTTTTTAAAAGATGAGTTGAATAAAAGAAAAGTAATTGAATGAAGAAACTTTGAGAGGTTGCTACACATAGGAAGAACAGGCACATGTGGCCTGGGAAATAAATGGAAGAATACACATAAAAATCAGTTCAAGAGATCTTCTGTCTGGGAAAACAAATGCAAAAACAATAATAGAAAGTATAAATTCTCAAATGATTTTAGAGGTTGCTTTTAGAATGCTAGTATGCTTCTACTGGGCTCTTGAATCTGCTGGCTCGAATTACATCTCCTACATAGCCCCTTGTATCCACCTATAATTAAATACAGATATCCAGCAACAAAATTGGGATTATATTTGAGTTTAAATGTATCGTAACATAGACAATAACAATATGAATGGGGGTAGAGATTACTTAGTATTGATGACTGGATATATAAGTTTTATAAAAATTAGGGCCTCTAAGTGGACTGATTAAGCTGCTGACTCAAGGAATTTTAGATAACCAGGTTACTTATGGTAGGTTTGAATTTTTGTTTTTATATTAATAAGCATTAAATAAGTCTTTTTTATAATGGTCTTTATATTTAGGTTTTCAATATTTTACTTACAATGTGTTGTTAGCCATACTATTGCCCGTGCATCTTAGATCAGATATATCTATTTTAGGTTAATATAAATCTTTAATGAATGCTGAGAAGGAACACACTGTTCTGAATGTCTTGTCACATACTGAGTGAGTGGGCAAATTCAGGTTTTAATCACAGCATCCTGCTTACCTGTCAAGCCCTATCAGTCTGCCTCATTGAGAGCATTATCTTTCTCAAAGTAGGACTTTACCCATTGAAACAAAATGCCTGGGGTAAGAGAATAGGAGATTAGACAAGCTAGTAAATCTAGCCATCTGTAATCCTGTTACTCTTAGTAATAGTCCAAAGAATGTACAATCTGCTGGAAGCAGAGTGAAACACAGCATGAGTAGGAAAGGCATTTATTTTGAAACTGTCTTTAATCTTGGTTTCAGCTTTGTTTAAGTCACAATAGCAATATGAGAAGAGTGATAAGCTCTTCTTCTTCAAATGATTTAATGAAAGTAGTGTGCAGTCTAAAAGGATGGATTTCTTCCCATCTGTGTTGTTAGGTGTTCTTCAAGGGTGCTCAGAACTAAGGTGTCAAGCAGTAGTGTGCTACGATGATTCCACAGAAATACACATACGCATAATACAATTGCAGATGTATAATAATACATAATACACATATGCATAATACCCATTGTCAAAAGGCATGGAAGACCCCGCAAAAAATACACTGGATAAAGTGTGAAGTACTCAAGGGCTTTACAGCTTCCTGAATTGAAAACCTATCTATTCTGTAATCACTCTAAATCTCCTCATACAGATTGTACAAGAATTGTGTACAGTGGCTACTTTGAAAGGGAAGTCCACATGACATAACTGAGAATTGTTTCACTATGTAAGTGAAAAATTTCTCTGGATATAGAGCCCAGACTGGCTATCCAATACCATATAGTTAGCACTGAAAATGTACATATCATTAACATTGCACAGACTATGTAGGTTGTATTTATATATTTAATACATAAGTACATATATGTGTGTGTTTGTGTGTACATATATGTGTATGTATGTTTCCAAATACATATGCATTGTTTCATATATACTTAATGGGAAAATGGGGCTATGAATTTGAAAGAGTGGAGAGAAGAGTAAATGAGAGAGTTTGGAGTAAAGAAAGGGAGAATGAAAATGATGAAATTACACCATAATCTCAAACTGAAAAAGAAATAATTTATTGAATCCCTAAGATATTTATTCTAAGATTTTGGGGCCAATAACCCATGCCTGAATACCTCTAGATGAAGTTTTATATAGGGAGTATAACCGAAGACATTATGACACTCAGAATACTTAGCCATTAGACTAAACACACAGGTACAGAGGTGAGTTCCTGACTACAGTGCAGGTGAATGTAGCACCTCTTTTTGCTTCCTCTGCTTAATGTTTATCTATGCCAGTTCCAGATTCATTTGACATTATACCTAGACAGATGCTCTCCCAATAGACTATGCTTTCTAGGAGTTGCATTAAATAAACATATATCTTTATCTTAGCACTTTTAAGAAAAATTATTCTTTCATCAAAAAAATTGCCTTGATATTTTTTCTTTATGAGTCCATGGATTTTCTCAGCCAAAAAAATGAAAATGCAACAAAAATTCATTGATAACAGGGTTGAATGGATTAAGAAGTGGTAAGTATAATCATATAATCTATGCTGTAATTGGAACAAAATATATGCATATGGAAAAAATACATAAAATTTATTAAAAGTATCCTAAGTACAGATTAATGTTAAGTAAAATGTACATTAATTATATTTTGTTGGGCAAATATTCAAGATATTGAATCCAGGCTCATTATTTTTAATTGTATTTATTCTTACTAATGTAGAGCAGTGACATGACTTCATATAATATATGCAATATACATTTAAAATGTTCACTAAAAACATTTTAATTAAAAAAAACTACAGAACTCTTTTTCTGGCTATATTATTACTGACTTAATTCTTAAATTTAGATCACCTTATTGAAAACTGAACTTTTATTATAATATGAACAACTAAAATTAGTAAATTTCATACATTTCTCAGAATGCTTTGTAGGTACATTTTCATAATGACTAGAAACCACATATGTTAAAATATAATTATTATTAAATATTGCATCTACTGATTCTATAAAAAAGAACTGTGTAAAGTTGCTATGTAAACCAACTAGAAAATAGAAAGTTTAATTCATACCAACTAAATGCTCATTTTTTGAAATCTTCATCACTATTTAACTTCTCTCAATTATTTCTAAAAGTCAACCCAAATTTTACACGAGTCTTCTGTGACTACAAATTTCTGTAATCAAAATTAACTTCCAATTTAAAAGGCTCTAAAAAATATTTTCAAATCTACATTTTGTTTGTCAACTTTTAGGACTTTTCAGGTAAAATAAAAAATGTTATATTAACAGAGCATGAACATAGATTACCTTTTAAATCGACTATATTTCCCACTGAATAGCAATTATGGTTTAAACCTGTATCAACACTAAATGCTATAAATCAGGTTCATAATAGAAATTCTGCATCTTTCACCATAATTGATAAAAAAAAAAAAACCCTTAATCTTGAAAGATTTCTCTCTTATAAGTGTCAGACATTTGCTTCTAGCAGTGTAGGCAACTTGAGTAGACTCTCAGGATTTGGGAATATCTAAGCGCAGTACTTATAGTCATTATAAAGCATGTGGTTTGAATACTAAATGATGTATCAATGCCAGCACATGCTAAAGAGAATTTTGAAAGTGATATAATTGGTCCTAGAGGTGCCAATCCTTCCAGTTATGTAAAGTTTAACATTTCAACTATAAATTAGAAGAATTTTTTAAAAAGATGTGTTTGAGTGTTAAAACTTAGACAACTGAAAAGAGCAGATACTTCCTAGAGTTTTAGGATAAGAGTGTATACATGCCCAGTATCAATCTTTATTACTGGTTACGAGGCCCACATTAGTTTATAAGGAAAAAGCTAGTTGCATCAAGACAAAATTTAATTTCTTGAATCAATAAATAGTATGTGCCTAAGGTAGACATTGAAATTCTTACTTAAATCAATACTTATAATTTTTTTACGGGGCTCCCAAGGTCATCAGAAGAAAGTCCAATAATTCCCATAGGCTTGGAAGAACATTGTATCTGAGCGAAAAGTCCATTGAGAAGAATCAAAAAACAGAACCAACAGCTGGTTTGGAGAAATACAATTATGAAGAGGAAGAAAAACTCCAGTCAGTTAAAACAACTCAAGAGACTGGAAACAGAAGCCACAGATACTGCTCTGGTAAAGAAAACCTTTCAAAACATTGCTTCAAGGAGAAACTGAAGAGTGGTCCCCGTATGTATATTTACCAAGGCCTCCTGTTTAAATGGGAGCCAGTTCCAGATGAGCACCTGGGCATGAGTGGGAGAATTGTTTAAAAGGCTGAAAAGACGAACACTTTTCATGATACTCTCAAATGTTTATTCATAAGCAAACACCTGTAATTGCATGTCTTTATATTCCAAGATTTATTTCATAATATTTCATGTTATGTTCAAAGGAAGCTGATAGGAAAAACATACAAAAGAATCACTGTTACATATAACGAAGTTCAGTTAGGAAACCAAGGCCCAGGCTGACAGACACAGAGAGTTTAAGGTATCTCTAATAACTTATGGATCTTGTGGTTACAGATAAACCAGTGACCAAACATTTCTTTATAAGAGTATGCTGCTCCTTCATTAAGAGACCAAGTTAAATTACATTATTTTTCTTATTCTCTAATGTTTAGATTTTTAAATGTATTAATTAGTTATTTTATTTATTTACATCCCAAATGTTGTCCCTGTCCTAGTCCCTCCTCCTAGATTTCTTCTCTCCATTCCCCTTTCTCTTTGCCTCTGAAAGGGCAGCACTCTCAGCACACCCACTCTCCACGCAGGCATCCCCCTTCCATGGGGAATCAAGTCTCTACAGGATTAGGTGCATCTACTCTCACTGAGGCCAGACAAGGCATTCCTCTGTTACACATGTGCTGGGGACATCAGACCAGCTCCTGGGTCCTCTTTAGTTGTTGGCTTAATCTCTGGGTGATCCCAGGGGTCCAGGTTAGTTGACACTGTTGGTCTTCCTATAGGGTAGAATTTTTTGAGAATAAAAGCTGAGCACTCTTATAAATGTGTATGTTATATTTCATACATATTATTTTAGCTGTTATATGTGAATATTAGATGAGGAAGAACACTGTACAAAGTATACTAAACATTTATGCATATAAATATTATGGGACATTGTGGTATTGTGGTATTTTCTTCTATATGCAATGACAAAAGTGTTGCCTTTTCCTGATAGCTATGGCTAGAGCAGAATAAAATACTCTATTGATATCTAAATATATGGTAACATTAACAATAATGGATTAATTATTAATTTATTATTAATAAACATTAATAATAATGATAATATTACTTGCAGACAGGGTTCTCAGGTGATTTATGCAACTTTCAGTCAATTGTAAATGGTCTTGAAAGACACTAAATACATTGAAACTATAATGTTAACTAAAGTGAGATTCCATGATATGGTGGGTGTTTTGAGATAAATAACCTGAAGTAGGGACACCAATATACCTCAACATTGCTCAATAGGAAATGTCACAAGAGTCACTGATTCAGAGTGTCAATTATTTTAAATATTTTTGCCATATTGCATAATCACCAGAGAAGACAAAATTAATTAAGAGATTCTCTAGATCAGGTTAGCCTGCAGGGCATAATCTTCCTTGTTACCTGAAGTAGAAAACACAACATATGGTAGATGGCATTATTTAATAGTATTATTTCAAGAGAAAGAGTCTTCTATGGATAAAGAGAAAGGAAATAAGTTGATTAGACATATATAGAGACAAAAATTTTAAATGTTTTTAAGTCAATTATAGCATTGTCTTATATTTTCAGAAACAGACTCAAAAAGGTAGTCCCCATTATTAAAGAGGAATCAAAATATCTTTAAAATGTTGTCTAATGGTAGTTTAAAAACATCAATCTGACCCTGATCTGTAAATGTATGCAAGCAGATGAGTGTCCAGAATAACTTAAACCAATGATAAACAAAGCCCTAAAGACATTTTCTTTATTTTTATGTATGTGAGTACACTGTCACTGTCTTCAGATACACCAGAAGAAGGCAACTGATCCCATTACAAATGTGATGAGCCACCATATGGTTGCTGGGAATTGAACTCAGGACCTCTGGAATTGCTCTTAACCACTGAGACATCTCTGGGAGATACAACCTGTAGAGACCACCTCAAGTAGATCTACATGGTCCCCAGTTGAGAGATAGAGCCACCCACACATCTTAAAATTTCTAACTCAGAAATATTCCTGTCCAAATGAAAGACAGAGACAAAAAATGAAACAGCCTGAAGAAAAGGCCATCCAGAGACCACCCATCCTGGGGATCCATTCCATTTGCAGACACCAAATTCTCTACACTATTGCTGATGCCAAAAAGCACTTGCTGATAGGAGCCTGATATGGCTGTTTTATGAGAGGTTTAACTAGTACCTGACTAATATAGATGCAGATACTCATGGCCAACCATTGAACTGTGGCTGGGGACCACAGTAGAAGAGCTAAGGGAAAAACTAAAGGAGCTGAAGGGGATTACAATCCA
>JANHMN010000002.1:114388116-114431410 GCA_030674055.1 Rhabdomys pumilio
GAAGAGCTAAGGGAAAAACTAAAGGAGCTGAAGGGGATTACAATCCAATATGAAGAACAGTATCAACTAACTGGACCACCCAGACCTCCAAGAACTAAACCACCAACCAATGAGTATACATGGAGGAAGCGATGACTCCAGATCCATACAGAGCAGTGATTGGCATTATCTGACATCAAAGGGAGGGTAGGGAGACTTGATGCCTCACCATAGGGGGATGGCAGAGGGGTGAGGTGGCAGTGGGTGAATGGGTAGAGAAGCACCCTTATAGAGGCAAAGGGAATGGGATGGGGAATTTGTGGAAGAGTAACTGGGAAGTTACTCTTTGAAATGTAAACAAATTTGAAATGTATCATTTGAAATGTAAACAAATAAAATGATTAATAAAAAATAGACATTTTTCTACTTTAGTTTCCAATTCAGGTACTATTGTTCTCTTTGTTTTGAAGGTAGAAGAGAAGATTAGATATAGGCTGAGGTAGAAGGGTGTGGCTAACATGTGGTCTTTCTGCTTGCAGAATCCACACTATTCTGGTGACTGCAGATAGATTATGCACCAAAAATAATGTGTTCTCCTCACCTGTAGTAATAATACATCATCAGACTTATTAACTATAACTTATTAACAATGACTTATTAACTGTGTTTTATGTGCATGAGAATCTTAGATATTTTGCCTACATAATTTTTTTTAGATTGTCACATTAATCTTGCTGTTTAAATATTGTTCCTACAAATTACAGTAGAAGAACTATCAATTTAGATGGTGTAGTTTGCATTGAAATTTCAAATGTGTTGATGAAAGATCTAAGAGTTGTGTTGTTTTTTTCTAATCTAAATATGTCCTGCATTTAGACTTCAAGCCTGCCTAAGGAACAAAAGTTGTGACTGTTAAAATTAGGAAGTGTTTGTTCATAATTAATAACTTTAAAATGAAAAGATGCTTCTGCCCTAGATACATACAATATCAAAGCCTAGTATTAGCTTTGAGTTCGGCATTGGAGGAAGTTTAGTGGCAAATAGCTACATATTAGCTTTCTTAACATTGTAATAAATTCCTTAAAATTATCTGTTTACTTAAAAATGCTATCATTTTGTCCCAGAATAAACATGTACTTATGCACAGAATTTGACAAAAGCCTCTCTATATTTGGAATGTTTAATTAGATACACACTTCGCATTTGAATAGTATCATTAGCTCAGTGATATTGAGGTGAGTTGCACAGCCAGGTATACAGGTTTCCCAGCCTCGAGTCACTTTGTGATTACCTCTAATATTAGTGTTAGCCAGAAACGTTCCTGGCTACACCAACATGGTAGCTTTGTTCATTTCCAATCCACCAGTTGCAAGCATCCTAACTTTTCTTATCCAGTTTCAGCTTAAAATTCACAAAGTACATTACTTGAATCACCTTTTTGGAAATTTGTAAGTAATTAAAAAACTAGACTGATGTGGACAGTCTTATGATCAATCTGCAAAGGCTATAGAAATTTAAAAAATATTACCATTATATATGATGCATAAATATAATGTTTCATTCCCAAAACTGAAAAAAAAATTTTAAAAATCCTTTTACTAATATGAAGGGGCTGGTTTATAATTACTCTTTTAATTTTCTACTGAGGGTTTTTAAATAACCTTTGAGAATTATGTCTATCACCTGCTTAGGGTTGCTGTATGAATTGTTACTTAACAGAAGTGCAATTATTACACAAATAATGGTCAGCAATATTGTTTTTATTCTGGAAGCATAATTATGGAAGAAACAAGCCTCAGTAGAATGTTGGGATGGATTTGAAATACTGCTTTTTAAAGTGCATCATTAGCGGCTTTACTTTACTGAGTTTGTCAGAATACTGACAACATTCCATCTATCCATCATGGGACAGGATGATCTCTTGGAGGTCTGTGCTGAGCAGATGGTCTGAGTCTGCAGCCAGCTTGCCTGCCAGTGTTCCATTGCACTGGCTCTTCTAGAGACAGCCCCCGCTCACACGCCACAGCTCAGAGTTGGGCATCATTCTCACATTGTCACCGTTCTTTTGTTTTATTTTCTGACAAGAAAGACAACCATGGTTTCTGATATATACACTGTTCAGTGAGGAATACATTTGGCAACACCATTGGCATTAGATGTATGTGATGAAAATCGTGATGAATTTCTTTGTAACACTTCTACATGATGGGAAGTAAAGAGACTTGATACTAGCCTATCTAGAGGATTGTAGATGGATCATTTACAAGATGCTTCTTTCTTTGTGAAGAATTTCATCCTTTTATTTTTCACAACTGAATATTTTCTAATATCCTAGACTCTATAATATATTTTTAAATAATATTCAATAGTTATTTCATGTTTAATGACTCATTTAACATTTGAAATATGTAAATTTTATTATTATGCATATACTATAGCTGAATATGTTTCAATATACACAGATTTGGATGCATTTCTCATGGTTGATTTAGCTTTTGGAGAATCCATAAGAAACAACCTGCTGTCTTATTTATAACTGGTGACAAGATAACATGACTCATTCTTGGACAGATCACTTTACTATTCTTTGAACCTAAATTAGTTATACTATCAAATCAAATGTTTAATTTATCAAATCAGAAGACTTGAATTCTTACATAGCTTTTAACTAAATAAAGTTCATTTTGTATATTTGAACATACATGATTTTTCCATTTGGTTTTGATTCTAATCTTATGTATTCCTCTTCCAAATATCAAGTTAGTCTAAGTTTTTTATTTTATTGTGGGTTGATATATGATTCCATGATTATGGAAGAATCCATATATATATATATATATATATATAGTTAGAGTAATAGAATCAAATAGTTATATGAAAATAAATGCCAACTTCAAACTATACATAAGAATGAACTAGGCCCTATACTGTTTGAGTGGAAAAGACTTAAATAGAACATACTGAAAGAGTAGCCAATCAAGAAATAATAATTTTCAAGTCTTTTGGGTAAGTTTTCAATAAAGTATTTCTAATAAGCTTTTGAGATTATCGTCTTTAGACAAAATTTTAGAAATAACATCTTATAATAAAATAAGGAAAGTTAAATATTTACATTTATCATACTTTTATTATTCCCTTCTCTAAAATGTGTTTGTTATGCTGTTACATATATTATTTAAAAACCTCAAAAATCTGTGGTACCAGCAACGTATTACTATTATTATTAATGAGAGATTGTTCACAGACTTTTCCAGGTGGGGTATTAGTTTCAGGTTGGCATATCAAGACCTTCCAAAATGTTTCATTCCACAACAATTTTACAGATAATGCTCCACTACTAACCAAAAGATAGATCAAAATCATTTTTATGAGCTACCTCCTCTCCCTTATTAAAGTCATCAGATACTAGTTATTAAATAGGAGGGAAGTAGCAAGTCAGGAGAGAAGTAGTAAAATTCCTCAGAAAAGTATTGTCACAAACAGGTGACTGTCTGCCTTCTCTGAAAATTTAGAAAGCAATCACATTAATTAATTAAACTCTGTGGTCTGTGGAACCAAATGCAAAGGGAAATGTTAAGACCTATGGTAAAAAACTAAAATTACAATCCAAAATTAACTACTGTGGACTAACAGAAAAGTTAACTGAAATCTTGAACATCAGTGATCCCGATTGTTTCTTTTTAGGTTAAGGATTATTTTGCTTAAAATAATATAGAATAAAATTATCGACATCTATGCATTTTAATTTATTTGATAGGAATTTTTAAAATAATAACCATATCACATTTTACATTATTAATATCTATTTTTATTTTTATAGGAACACAAAATTAGTACTAATAATACTATTATGTAATAAATAATAAATTAATTATTTTTATTGGTTAACTTAATATTAGTGTTTGTTAAGCATCTAAGTATTTTAAGAATATAATTTTTTCCATTTTATCTACTTAAGCTTAAATTTGAATGAAAACAAAATCAACTTGGATTTTTGTCAGTGATGTTTTTATACATAAATAAAGGTTGGGATTTTTATCTCAGGCTTGAAATAACTATTTAACCGCATAAAAAGCACTAGAATTAACTAACATTTGCTTCAATGTGATGATACATGTTTTACCTTAAAATAGTGACAAACATGACATTATTACTTTTAGAATCTTAATTTATTATTTGCCATAAATACTATTTTAATTTGGAATCTCTGTATAAAGACTATGAGGAAGCTTATTCAAGGTTATCTTTGGACTTGGTTGTATAACCCTTCATTCCTTTTGTTGTATATAGAGACACAACCTCTATTAATTATTATGTGAGCAGTTTTGTCTGTTCTGCCTGACCTCTGACTTCATATTCTTGTCACTCTCCCATCTTGGAATATATTTATAATTATAACCCTTTCAAAGAACAAAGATGCATCCTTGCTTTTTTGCAAGTTTCTTTTTTTTTTTTTTAATTAGCAAAACTTGCAAGTCATTCGCACACATTGGATGTGGCTTACAAGACAAAATAAACAACTCAGTAAAGATCAAGAAGCTTTTGAATCATTAAATCAAAATAATGTGTGATAAAATACTATAGATTTGCAGAGGACATAGCACAGTGGCAAAATTGAAGTCTTTCTTGAATAAGTCATTGCTTCCATCTCTAGCACCACAAAATCATGCATGCACAGACACACACACACACACACACACACACACACAGAGGGAGAGAGAGAGAGAGAGATAGAGAGAGACAGAGAGAGACAGAGAGACAGAGAGAGACAGAGAGAGACAGAGAGAGGGAAAAAGGCAGAGACAAAGACAGACAGACAGAATAAAAGAAAGAAAGAAAACAGAAAATAACTTGTCAATACAATTATCCAATTTCATTTTACTTGAAAATTGAGGTGATTAAGTGTTCAAAGCCTTATCAGCAGCATTTAATTTATAGCCTTGAGGCTAGATTTCAGAGTAAAGCGCATAATTAGAAAATTGGACAATTGTTTTAATTTGCTTTGATGCAGTGAGCATGGTAGGAGTTAATGTACATATAATCAATTTTTTCCTTGCTATTTAATTATTTTGTATGTTTCGTGGAATTTTACAAAAGTTAGTTTATGTTCATAATAATAGTCTAAAAACAAACTTTCCACCAAGGAAAGTAAATCTTAAGTAAGTTAAATGCCCAATACGTTCTAGGAAGTCTCTAACATACACATGTGTTATGAATTTTGCTTTACTTTGATGTTTCTCTGATAGATATATTGTTTCTTTTCCTTGTAGTATAGGATGAAGTCCGAAATGTGGTAAGAAGTCAGGCAAACTGTGAAGGGGTTGGATAGAACTGAAATATGTAGTAACAAGATACGATTACATTGAGACTTGTTTGAACTTTACTAGCTTTAGTAATATTTACTTATTTATTTGCTTGTTTTTAGTTAAAGTTTCTTTACGTTGATCTTGAACTCATCATGCTGTTGCATCAGACTTGCAGGTAGGAAGGATTTAGTATTGAAACTATTACACTAGAGAATGAAACTGCCATGGATGAATGTAACTTTTATATTTCTAGCCACATATAGCCAGACACTGAAAAGAAATAGCATAAGATTCAGCCCAGATATGAATACCTGGATTCATTTTTTTATGTCAATGGGAGCATCACATAATTATAATTAAGTAATTAAGTCATTCAGAAGCTGATTCCATAATCAATGCACTCAGAAGCTGATACCTGAAATTAAAATGCTAATGGGAAGTAAGGTTATCTACATAGCTCTATTATATCTGTATTATTTATTTATATTTAGTGTCTATTAAGCATTTCTGGTCAGAATGTGGGGTGATTTATTATATTTCCTGGTAAGAAACAGAACAACTAAACAATAAAAATTAGTCGATGAACTTTCAAATTCATGAGTAGATATATAAACTGGATGGATAGATATACAGACTTATGACACATCAGATACATGAATATAAATTTAAGTCAGTTTTTAGTATATTATAGTAGCAGAAAGTAGGTTAAATTATGTCAATATTATTATAATAAATTACTTGCTTATAATTCGTGGGTAGATACAATTATTACGTATATCCAATTTTTTTGTAGTGATTTATAAATGATCTTGGCAAATGAATATATTTGTGCATATTATTTACTTTATTAACTACTTATATTTGCTGTGGACATTTAAAATCAACCTAGCCTAGCATCTTACCAGATAAACTTTTTGTGTAAAATTATTTTTTCTGAAATCTGTAGACTAGAATCAAGTTATTGTTACATTAAGTATTGGAGAAAGTTTCTGAAGAAAACTTCCTGAAGGAGTAATTTATGCAATATTTCTTAGTTATGAATTAAAAAAACAAAACAAAAAAACAGTATTCAGGCTTAATGTTAGTAATATTTTCTTTAAAATTTCCCCTAAAAATATATTTCTCCTTCTTCATTTTCATGTGTATAGACAGGATGCACATACATTTGTGAATGTGAATGCCATGATTGCCAATGGTTGGTGTGGAGAATCACTCTGGGTTCATTTCCACCTTACTCAATGAAAGTGAGTATTTCAGTCCAACACAGAGCTGTCTGATGTGGCTAATGTCACTAGTTAGATTGTTCTGGTAATTCCATCTCTACTTTCTGACTCTAAGATAATGTTTATGTGGGGTCTGAGAATCGAAACTCTGGTGTTCATAATTGCAGCAAGAACTTTTACCACAAAATATTACCTCTAAGCTCTGAAAAATTCATTCTCTGGTGATGTTATGGTTTGTATATGCCTGGTCCAGGAGTGACATTATTAGAAGGTGTGGTCCTGTTAAAATAGATGTGGCCTTGTTGGAGTAGGTGTGTTTTTGTGGGTGTGGGCTGTAAGACCTTCATCCTAGCTGCCTAAAAGTGAGTCTTCCACTACCAGCTTTCAGATGAAGATGTAGAACTCTTGGCTCGTCCTGCACTATGCCTGGCTGGATGCTGCCATGTTCCTGCCTTGATGATAATGGACTGAACATCTGAACCTGTAAGCAGCACCATTTAAATATTTTTGTAAGAGTTGTCTTGATCATGGTGTTTGTTCACAACAGTAAACCCTAAGACAGGTGGCAAATTGAATCACTCTTTTTTTTTTCTTTTTGCTTGCAATGATTAACCTTACTTCTGAAAGGGTTTATCTGTGTAATAACCATTATTCAAAGTTAAACAGGAAATTATGAGACACTAACACAAATTAAGATAATACCTAAAACACATCTTAGCCTTAACTTTGTCTTATATAATCTCAATTTTATATAATGAAACAAACAAAATCCCCATAAAACAAAACATCAAGGTAAAAAGTAACATTTAAAAATCAAGTATTAACATGAGATTATGAACAATTGTCACACTTTCAGGGAACTCAAGTTTGATTCCTAGAACTTACATAGTTGTCTACAACCAACCATATTTCTAATCTCAAAGGGGAACAAAGTCCTTTACTGACTTTGCTAGTACATATGTACATTCAAGCAAAATATTTATATGTCCAAAATAGATAAATAAATAAACAAATATATAAATAAATAAAATCTAAAATAATTTAACAATCAAACAGTAAAGTTGCTCTTTCTTCCTATATAGACTTGATAATATATATATCAGAAAACTTTGTTATAGAAAATATATCACACACAAACACACACACACAAACACACACACAAACACACACACATACACACACACACACACACACACACACACACACTAAACCAGTTAATGTAATGTAGACTATCTTTCACAACCTTGGTCACACAGGCTAGCACAAAGAAAGACATGCTTAGGATTGAGGTGAGAGCTACATAACTGGTGCCATACCCTGAAATCTCTAAGATCATGAGTCATTTCAATATCTGAGCTGTAGGTTTCTAACCTCAAATGCGGAGAGTTAGGATGAGTAGTACTTTGAAGGGAACTGAGCTCATGTGCTTCTAGAACTATTATCCATAATATTCCAGAAGCTAGGCTCATATATGTAGTCAAAACATGGACTCTTTTCTTTGGAAACATTCTGCAAGAGAGCAAACACTGTGCTAATGCATAGACCTGTGACCTTTCACAAATACAAACTGATGTTATGCTTATTGACATGCTATGTCTTAGAAATGATTTTGACTCTATATATCTAATGGTTTATTCTAAAAGTGTCCATGCTCTACCTTTGATTCCAGTCAATATATCTTCATATTATTTGCTCTCTGGTACTTTTCTATTGTGGTTTAAAAAAAAAACAAAATATTAAAATACATTTCTTACTCGGAGCCATCGTGGATTAAATTTTATAAATGCTCATGTTATGTATATTTACTTTTAAAAGTATTTATTACAGACAACAACTCCCTCTTGACTTAACTTCAGGCAGAAAGTGAAGATGCTAGATCCCAGGGAGAAGTGTACCAGGTTAAATATCCGCAGTCAAAAATGCCTCAAAATCCAGTATATTTTGAGTGCCACCATGTTGCTGCTAGTTGGAAATTCTAAATTTGACCTCATAAGAGACCACAAGTCAGAATGAAATTGAACTCAAGTATTATATGAGGTTATGCGTAGACATTTTATATAAATAATAAAAGTGTTTAACACTAGTCTCATCCCTACATACACCATTATCATTATCATAGCCAGACATTATACAATCTAATCTGAAATATAAAGTTCAAAGTATTTCTTGTCCTATGCATTTTACATAAGTGATATAAAATCTAGATAAATGTTTTCCCTATCTAGAGTCTAATGTAAGAAAGAAAGCTTAGATTGATGTAGGCCAGAGTTATGTCTACCAGTCTAAGTTAGGATCTGGAATGAATGAGTGATACCTCAAAGAATTAGCTACCTCTGCAGAAATAATTCAGTACTAAGCAAAATAAAATGAGATATCCAGTAACCCTGACAATGATAAGCTGCAAACTCATATAGAGCAAACTATTTTAATGTATCAGGTCATATTATAAAGAGTAGAGCCGGGCGGTGGTGGCGCATGCCTTTAATCCCAGCACTTGGGAGGCAGAAGCAGGCAGATTTCTGAGTTCAAGGCCAGCCTGGTCTACAGAGTGAGTTCCAGAACAGCCAGGGCTACACAGAGAAACCCTATCTCAAAAAAAAATAAAAAAAAACCCCAAAAATATATATATAAATAGTAGAAAAATGCAGATATTTCATAAAAAAGATACTTAGCTTTGAATCTTGGTCCTATTACTTAGTGATTCCGTGGACACAGTTTATTTATAAAACAGTATGAAACCCCTACTTCTCCACTATCAAAAAATGAAAAGCAGATAAAAGGGAATTATTTAAAATATACATGAGACAACATATGTATTTTAGAGAGAGTCTCTTGTACTATTTGGAAGCTTCACCTGTCAATAAAATGCTGTTGGCCTATTACCTTAGGCAGGCAATAGGGAGGAAGAGAGAGGCTGTTGGGAGGTAATGAGGTCTAGGAGATTTACTTAAACCTCTTAAGAGGAGATAAATGCATGAAACTGAGAAGAAAGTAGTAACCAGCCACGTGGCACACTAAGAATTGAATAAACATGGATTATTGAGATATGAGCTAGCTAGTCAGGAAACAGAGACAAAGCTATTGGCCTGAGCATTTTATTTATATATAAGAAGTCTTAGAGTCATTTTGAGGGGAAACAAGTGGATGGGTGGAACGATGTGAAATTACAGATGACTTTTAACTACAATGTAATACAATGTTATATATATATTATTATATATAATTATATATAATATAATATATATTATATTATATATTATATATTATTATATATATTATATAATACATATTATATAATACATATATAATATATATAATAATATTCTATATTATTATATTATATTTAATATAATATATTATATTATATATTATTTATTGTTATATATAATAATAAATAAATTAATTATTATCATTACTATTATTATTTCAAATGAAGCATTTGGCATATAGACTAATGATGTGATACACTTACATCCTGTGATACAATCAGGAATCAAAGAGAAAACTTATGTCTGCATGCATAGTTATAGTGACAGATTGATGACAGTTATAAACATCTTCGTTTTCTTTCTTTTTACATGTTTGAAAGGCTGAAGAGGCACATGTTAGAAAAAAAGCTTCAGTATTCTTAGTATATGTAAACTTCCTATTTACATATAAATCTCATTAGGACATCTCTGGAATTACAGAAAATATATAAAAGTTAGTGTGAAAACAACTTAAATTGGTACCTTGCCAGTCCAACTTTTACAGATAGATGAGGTATGAAATGCCAGACTGATTTCAACATATTTAGATTGACTTGATAAAACACATATGAGAATGTGTGTGTGTGTGTGTGTGTGTGTGTGTGTGTGTGTGTATGTACAGTATTGTTAATAGAGTTGATCCAACAAAATCAGTTGGCTTTCATTGGCCATTCTCAGACTTCCAGTGTCAAAAATTGATTTCTATCAGAGACAAGAAAAATAATGGATTATAAAGCATGACTGATCGAACATCACTCTAAATGCATCTAGAGGAAAAGTAAAAGCTGAGCAAAGAGCACTAGGGTGTTAATATATTGATTCATTAAAACCACGAGCAGAAGACTTTCAGAGGAATTTTTAAAATAATTTTCCATGTGAAGAATATTATTTGGAAGCAGAATATAAGTGGAATGATGTCTTCGCTGTGTTTTCTATAAACCACTTTGCCTTTTGCCAATGTCTTGAAATATGAATGAAACTATTGCATTACTTTTAAATATACCTTCCGTTTCACAAAATTCTTTCTCAAACAAGCTACTAAAACCAGTTTTCCCACTATAGGCAATAATTTAGAAATCATAACACCCTCAGTTTTTCATAATAGGTTAAACACTTAAAGAGTCTTTATCCTGCTTCAGTGTGACTTGAGTCCAGGACACAGTGACCTCTTCATCTCAAGCAGCCTATTATAGCTTAAATACTTCAAAAATCATTTTATTATGTTAACCCTATTTCCACAGTGGAGAGCCACAGTGGGAATAGAATTTACACAAATGAGCTCTTCCCTGCCTGCAGTTTTTCCCTGCTTCAAAGGGCCCTCTTGGGATAACTTAGTTTAGTGAAGAAGTATCATGATAAGCCAAAGGCAACTTTTCTCCGACGGAGCAGATATACTGTGCCAGATCTTTAGTTCCCAACCATTAATAGAGAGATGGTGAGTTAATTTTGTTCCTTATATTAATATTACATCTCTTTTTGTCAAATGTTGTATGTGGAATATATTCAGCACATTTTAAAATATAATCAAAAGTATTTCTTATGCTTTTGGTAAAAAATTTTAACATTTCCTTCTGCTGCATAGAAAATGTTTTTTTTTAATGTATTTATTCTAACATCTCACCATTTTCCTATAGAATTAGGAATGAGAAACTATGAATAATAATTTGAAGCAGGATAATGAATAATAAAGACACAAGCTGATTAAAGTAAGTCCAAAGATTCTAAAATTTCACTTTTGCAAATATTGGGTATAGTATGTGGTCAGCACCATAATGACTTCTCCAACATGTCCATGTTTCAAGTTGAGAATCTGTAGATAAGTAGTTGGATGTAGTGGAGCTCAGGATAGGTAGGTATGAGATAAAGAATTGGAGAAGATGTTTGTTCTGGAGTGAGATGTCCAATGTATAGTCAAATGTAGAAAAATTTTCTTCAAGGCACTTTACAATCAATACCCATAAACATATTTGGGTATTTCAAGGGGAAATTTGATGAGTTTAACCAACATAACCCTTTTTATTTTCTGTTCCTAGTCACTATTATTTGCTGACACCTCAGACTTAGACTCACTTTAAATACTGACTTTGGACCTTGCTGTTCTTTTCCCCTTGAGGGGTGTTACTTGGTGCCCTTGCTATGATGACTAGTTTTGACTTCGCCACTGGCCTGGTACAAAGTAAGTGGAATTAAACGTCCTTCTTTAGTGCTTATCCTGGAAGGGACCACTTTAAAATATTTTGGTGACTTCATGAAATCTGACTTGGTACTGTAGAAATAACTGTTCCAATTATAATGTTCTTTAAGAAAAGTGACTTGGCTGATGCAGAAAATAAAAGATATGAAGCAAAGATTATAAATATATTCAAGAAAGGTAAAGAAGATATCGATGTTGAGTTCGGAATAGAAGATTTCTGCCAGACTCTCAACCATATGATTTTAATGGACTCAGTTTGGGGAATTGTGTAATGCTCTTTATGACAGGCAAATATTGAGACAGGAAATGTCTCTGGTTCTTGTCCTACTCTGCCTTGCCAAACTTCCTGGCATGGTCTTATGTTCCACATAGCTGTTTTAATATCCAAGAAATATTTGACTCTGGTAAATGAGTAAGATCAGGAGGTTTCTTACTGTAAGCAACATGCAGAAATGCATTGCCAAACGATGTAGGAAGAGAGACTGTAACTGAAGAAATTTCATGATTCTTTCTTGAAGTAACAGGCTATATAGACATTCATCCATAGTGTTGGATCTGCTGTTCCTGATTGCTCCTGCTGCAGGAACTGTTGTCTCTATCATGGTGGTACACTATGTGAGAATTCACTATTAGCACAGAAGGCACTTAAAAACATCTGTATTGTGAAGAGTTGACATAGAGTCCATACAACAACCTGGTCCAGCTTCTCCACAAAGCTTACTACTACAGATTCACTTGTCTGCTGGGATACAGAGTTACAGAGGGATCATGAGAAAGGAATAAGAACCCAGGGTAAGAACACCTAAACCATCTGTGCCCTTTCATCCTTCTCCATCAAGTCCCACTCTGCTTACATTTCCTGTCTCAATATTTGCCTGTCATAAAGAACATTCCACAATTCCCCAAACTGAGTCCATAAAAATCATATGGTTGAGAGTTTGGCAGAAATCTTCTATTCTGATCTCAGCATGAATATCTTCTTTACACACTTGAGGCTTAGGTGACTCCCAGCTCCCTGCCAGTCCCCTGACTTGGAACTTTAAGACGTAGAAAATAATGTGGCTTTTATTTAACTTTGCAAATATTTTATATTTACATTTAATATAATTAGATTTAGTATTGAATATTTTAATAGTGGATATTAGATATTTTATATAATAATTCTTTATTAAAGAAAGTTAACACATTGTTCATTAAAACTTTATAAAAGTATGTTCTTACTTATTTTTTAAGTTAGAAATTTGAATAATATGTATTTATATGTGATATTTAATGAAATTTGTAATGTATCCATACTATCATTTTTTTTTAGCAGAAAGGTATTAATAGTGATAGAATATAAACCACCTAGAATCATCTAAGCCCATAAATCAATATAAATCTACACTAGAAAAGTAACACAACAGATCAATATTGATCTGGCAAGAATGAAAACGATACAGTTTTTACAATTTTAAATTTAATTGCACTGACAACAATTGGTGGGAAATTAATGAACTGATTAAATCTCTGCTGGTAAACAACCAAAGATTTTAACTATTTATAAATCCTGGTCATTTGTCTTCTATTATTTCTCACTCATGAGACAATTTAAGACAAAAACACCTTGAAAATTTAAATTCCCATTGACAAATATTACCACATAATATTTTATTTAAAACACTAGAGCATCCAACTTTTAAATGTATAGATATTACTTCCCCACCACTCTTGTATAATAAAGTCAAGAAAAAAGTAAAGTGTTAGCTAACCTCATGTAGACTTGTTACGTGTTTTACCAGAGGGTAAGAAATTTTTAGATGGTAGTTTGTGGGCAGGTTGTCTTTGTTGCTTCAAGGTTAGTTTTCTTAGGTGATAGGGGCAAGGTATATTAACAGTAGATCAAGTGGAATTGTAGGATGTAGGGAAAAGATAAGCTCATATCAAGAAAGCTAACTACCAGTAGGAACCAGTATCCTTTCAGTCTACCCAGTGACTACAGTCCTGTATATCTGCTCACACTTGGTTTATTCTTTCATATTCATGGTATATTTTTTTTGTGTAGTAATTACATATACTATGTAAATATAGCATGGGGCTTCAAGCTACAACTCTAAGGTCTACACAGAACTGTGTAAACTATGAAAGAAGGGAAATACTTTCTGTAAGCCTTTTGTACTATAGGATTCCTTCCCCTGAATAAATGTGATCTGAGTTGGGACAGCATGGACGTTATCCTAGCTCCTGTTTTGTTATTTAAGTAAGTGAAACTAGGCTTATGTGTAAGATCTAATTTAAAAGTAATAGATGGTCAATTTTGAATTCTCAGGCAATTAATTATCAAAGTTAGCCAAAAGGAAATAAATAAATAAATAAATAAGTGATGTTAATCTGTGTTCAAATCGAACTTACATATTATATTTTACACTTACTGTGGATGAAAGCAATCTTGAAATTTTATTTTTCCAGGTAGTAAGAAGTTAATAATTTAGGAACTGATTTGATTGAAATAGTTTTTAGTAAACCATTAATTTTAAAGGATTTGAAATGTAGACACTTGTACACTTCTGTTTAAGTATAGTATTGCAGGAAGAATACTCTGACAACCCTTTGCCCAGTAGCAAAATCACATTCAAAGTGCTGTTTGGGAAATGTGTTACAGGAGAAAGGAGGTTGCTAATCAGACTTTAAAGTAGGAAAAATATTTGGTGGACTAATGTCATTCTAGAAAATCTTTATAGTAAAATAGGAATATAATGAAGGACATCACATAAAATAAAAATATTCCCCAAGCCATTATTGATTCTGAAATGTGCTGGGTTTAGCATGAGGAATCTAAAATATATGCAGAGTGATACTGAGCTGATACACTGCTGCAAGAAAATATCACCTCTGTCTTAAAACCACAAAAATTACATCTTCTAACCACTTGTGTGACCTTGAAAGCAGAATCCCCACTTGCACATCCATAGAAATTTTTATATTCTGCTTGTCGATGTCTATAAAAAATAAATGAAATGTTGAGAGTAATTGATTGTACAGGTATGTATGTGTGGCCATTCACCAGAATAAATGCTCCAACCCATGAACCAGGAATTTCCTGTTTGCTTGATCCCTTCTTCAATTTCTTTCAGCAGAGATTTGTAGTCTTAACTGTACTAATCTTTCATGGATTTCATTGGTTTATTTGACAAAATAATTTTAGTTACTTTTATGTTTGTGTACAACAGTGTAGAGTACCAACTTTCTTATTTAATGAAAATATTTCAGTTTAAATTTGCCTACCTCCTTAGGTTTATTTTCCAGGCATTTTTTCCCAATATACTGATATGGGATGTTTGGACATGTTGACTTTGGATAGTTTGTACATGGTTAAATTTTCTACATGTTCTGCAAGGATTTAGAAAGGTTCTTTAGAATTTTAACATATAACTACAGATAAGGGATATGTTGTCCTTTTATATTTAGAATTCTTTCTATCTTTACTTGTATAATGGACTTAGGCTTCCAGTACACTGAGGTAAAAAAGGAAAAGGGCAGGCAATTTTCAATCTGTCCTGATGGGTATTCTGTCAGTAATGGGTTGATAAATTCCATCTGCCTCTAGTTGACTGACCATGCCAAGGGAGAAAACATTGTGAGTCCTGTCAGACATTATTTTCTCAGTCTGTGGAGATGATCATATGCTTTTTTTTTTTTTTTTTTCATTTGGTTGACTTTAACACTGGTTTTCAAATAACAATCCAACATGGCTTTCTATTAGAAATCCCACTGTCATTTCCAATAATTCCTGTTAGTACATCTTCCCACTAACATTTGGTTGGAATTTTTTGCATAAACAGGTGAAAGAGATCATCCTATCTCCCCTCTCTCAGACTACTGAGATTGCAAAACTGAGCAGCTATACCCAGGCATTTAAAGGTTTATTTTAGGGTTAAGTGGCCAGATCAGACCATGTTCATAGGATTGCATATCAGCAGGAAGGCATTGTTTCCTTCAGATCCTTAATCACATTTGCAATTACCTTCAAGCGTATATTACCCAAAGTATCACCTGAGTACCTTCAAAAAACGGTTTTTTAGAACCTGCTTCTTCACCCAGTATACACACACACACACACACACACACAGAAACACACAAACACACACAAACACACACACTTGTATGTGTGTTTGTGTGTGTGTGACAATATCATGAGTTCTGTCCCTTTATTTCAAAAATTACTGTTTTGATAAAAGTAATATATTTTATATACAGTAGTAACTCTGCCAACTAATAATGGTAAAGGGGCCATTTTCTTTGCATTGATTTGATGACTTGTCTACCAAGGTAGTCTCCCAAAGTGCAGTATCTAGTGTTCGTACCGCGGTGTTTGCCTCTGTGTTTTCTGTCAGTCAAGCTGCGGTAAAATCATTCTTGGGTCTATTCAATCTATGCATTGATTGGTCAGTGGTTACACATTAGTCCTTTCACTTTGATTTCCCTTTTCATTAAGTTTTATGTTTAGATTTCACTTATAGGTGCTTAGCTGTGCTTCCTCAGAGGAAAATACAGTCTTGAGTGCCAAAGCCTTACACTGGAAAGGAATCC
The DNA here is from genome assembly GCA_030674055.1 of Rhabdomys pumilio. NCBI lineage: Eukaryota > Metazoa > Chordata > Mammalia > Rodentia > Muridae > Rhabdomys > Rhabdomys pumilio. The sequence goes on from JANHMN010000002.1 coordinate 114,404,636, forward strand.
TGGTTGCCTAGAAGGCACCCCAGGAACAGCTTCTTCCTCAGGCAGTGGTTGCTACTAAGTCTTGTAATACAGTGAGAAGTCTATCTTGTGCAGGAAGATCCATGTGTGGCTTTGAGAATGGTTTTGAATCCAGCTATTGTTGCCAAGGTTAGACTATATCCTGTATAAACACAACAGTCACATGCCATTACTGCCTTGTTCTCCTTCAATTCTGGAGTTAGTGGGTTCCTTTCCATAATTATCTATCAAGACTTTTATTATTCCTCACAAAGTCTTTTGTCTGTGTTTTCAGCTTTAGAATTTAGTTCTCCTCATGATTAGAAAGACTAACAGTAGCAACGGAGTGAGAATATACTCTTAAGTAGGCGTGTGTGGTGGGTTTAGTGGGAGACCCTCAATATTTTTGCCTTTTTGTGCTTGAATACAATGCATGTGTTGATTGAAGACCAAATAAAGGAGACAATTACCAGTTATTTTGGCCATGTTTATTTAGAGCAGAGATTTTACAATGTGGTTTGAAAGAACAGAAAACACTGGCAGCTTGATTCAGTGAGTAAAATTATAACCCCAAATATAAAATAAAATAAAATAAAATTTCCTCTGATTGTTTATTGATAGTATGATTTCTTCAGTATGAAGGTGGAAAGATATTGGAGAAGAATTGAGTCCTGGAGCAAATGTACTAGAGTCTCAATGTTGTTGTGGTTTTCTTTCTTTTGTTTTCTTTCATAAATGTATTTCATTAATACCCAGTTTGTTGCCATTATTAAAGTTAATTTGACAAGTAAAACTATTAGAGGATATACAGGTGTATATATGTAGTACAAATCTTCAATTAGACTTGCACCTATAAAAAGTTTTAGCTTCTGTAGAGACGTTTGCAGATTCACAAATAGTATGAGGACAATATTTTTTGTATTCCCTTGTCTTACCTACTAAATTGATAACATTAGCACCTAGAGCTGTACAGGATAGATGGCATCTGTGTCTTCACTGTGACGTTCCCTCTCTGTAGAAGGATATCACTCATTCTGCATCATGATATCTCATCTTGGCACTGCTGAGAATCTAATGATGTGTAATAGCTGTGTAGTGGTTACTAAATCACATGGTAGTGCAGATAATATTATTTATGTGTAGTGGTTACAAAATCCTACTAATAGCATCAATGAACCTCATTTGAATGAGTCTGAATACAGCAATATCTTTAAAGCATGCTCAGGCTATTTGAAATATTCTTCCCAGATAAGGTAAGAAAAGTAAATGATCACACAAAAAAACTAGTGATGGGTATGAACATAGACACAGAATATCAACATTAATACATGAATATTCTCCCTTAATTCTATTCAGAACAGCCTATGAAAAAGTGAAATTTCTGTCATTCAGATTAAGAGAAACATTGGGATGATGTTCAAAGAAAAATACATAAGTGGTAGAAAGGACTTTGAGGGTAATTTCAAAGTGTATAAGCTGCTTGGATGGCAGGAAGTTTCTAGAAGGTAAAGATAGCATGTTCATGTAGATAGATGCTTCTTTATGAAGCAGTGAAAGCAAAGACAAGGTTTTTTTTTTCAGTGCAGAATGGTCCACACTCATAGTCTGCCTCTTGAATAGTGCTTTGAGAGATTTCTAAATACATTGAAGCTAATGGCAAATTGTTGTCAATAACATTGATATTTTTTTCAAATTTTCTTTCCTCAGGGAATAGCTGAGAGAATCAATATGTTGCAGACTGTATCAGTGTTAACAGTTGCCAGGAGAAACCAAAGTAGCATTCTTTCACAGTATTCTTGCTCAGTGTGTGTTCCTTTGACAGGTGCAAAACATCTCAAGTATAAGAGAGGAAAACGATAAATGTTTCATGTGAAGTATGTTTGAACTCCTACAGAATTTCTTAAACTTTTATGTGCAAACTTTTAGGTCCAAGAGTTCCTGAAAGGATGACTATATTTAAATTTTCCATTAAGTGTTTTTAATGAGTTTACATTTCAAATGTAAGTAATTATTTGCATACTATAGAGCATTTTCTAACTTATTACATCATGCATAAAATTCTATTCACCATGGGGATTCTGGGTGGCAGCGGTGCATTGATTGTATCCCATTTCAGAAATGAAACATCTAAATTAAACTATTTTACACAGCATGCAGAAAGATATTTCTAAATTAACATTTAAATGCAGATTTTTCAATAATGAGCTAGATACCTTCATTTCACCATATTATGAACAGTGTGAAAGATTTAAATAGATCGAAAGAAAAAAATGTCTAAATCAGTCCCAGAGTATTTTATCTGTGAGTCCATGGATACTGTTTCCTATCTTTTATCTCTCTAAGTTTTGTTTGATGTGTACTATGTTTATATAAGATATATACTGAAGTATAGGAGGCATCTAGAATACATATGTGATTTAATAAATAAATGAAAAAATAAATTTTCTAAACAAAAATCTTATTTTCCTTTAAGTCCAGAGTTGGGACATGCAGTTACTCACTCTCTGTCAAACAAATATCTGACATTTGTTACAAAGAGTGCCACAATGCTCATTTCTTTTGTTGTATTTGTAGGAATGACAACTCAAGACCAAAAGATAATAGGTAACATGTAGAGAACACATATGACTATCTAGTATATAATAAGGACTTACTATTAACCCATGAACACAGGACAAACTTATTTTTGGACAAAAACTTGAAGAAAACAGATCATCATGAAAAACATCAGTAACATAAACAGATTAATTCACCCAAGTTGACAGCAGAGTTAAGTAATTACTTACTGCAAATTCTTTAACCAGTTAATGTTTAAAACTGGCCATTAAGACCCTGACATTAGAGGTTAGTAGTTAATAACTAAGTGGGTGATTGCATGTTTACTTTTTGTAAAATATACTTTCTGATACTTTAAAAAGACGATTTAATTTATTAATCATCTCTTCAATGATTTGAAAATTTCAGTATGACATATAAAAAATCATAAAACTCATCATAATCATGATGATTATTTCATGGATATATATATACATAAAATAGTATATATATATATATATATATATATATATATATATATATATGTATATATATTCCATGAAATGGCATATATATATGAAATAGCATATATATATATATATATATATATATACATATATATATATATATATATGTGTGTGTGTGTGTGTATGTGTGTGTGTGTGTGTGTGTGTGTGTGTATACATATGGGTTGCATATTTTGTATAAAAAAGTTTTATTTTCTCCTTTTTAAAAATTTATTCTCTCCTACAATGCTACTCAACCACAGCCTCCCTTCCTTCCACTTCTCTTTTCTCTCTCCCCAGATACACCCTCCCCCAGATCCACTGCTCCATTGTTTCCCTTCAGAAGACAGCAGGCCTCCCAGAGAAGTCAGCAGAACATAGTAAACCTGAATTACAGATCATATGGCAAAGCGACGTAATGTTAGGCTTTCTTTTCCAGTTGTTTTCCCTTTTAAAAGGTGGATTTCCTCTCATATCAGTTTTTCTACATTGTAAGAGGAAACAAATTATTATGGGCTACATGACCATATTAAGTAATAACTACTTTTTAATTCACCATAGTTTATTCTCTTAAGTTAATTCTTAATTTCTTGCTGGGCTTAGCAAAAGTAACAACAAGAAAGTTTTAAATCTACTTTTTCATAAAATTGACTGTACTCTAGTAATTCATAAAGCTATCTTTTACAATTCCACTTTAGAACAAGAAACATCAAGTATACAAAGCAAATTAATAATTAAAGAAGCAATTTAAAAACTCTTACATTGGAATAATAATAACAAAATTTAAAACCTTAGCAATTTGCATATATAATTATACTCTTTTCTCTATTAAATTAACTGCAAGGCTTACATTCACTTAAATCAATACTACGGTATCATACATCAATAGAAGCAAATGCAGTTTATGCTAAACTCAGGTAATAATGAAGGCACACTTAATTGGTGTGAAGAATTAGCAGTTAATTAAGCCACATTTCCTTAGGTCTTATTGTAGTTTGAATGTGAAATGCTCCCTATAGGCTCTTGTGTTTCAATACTCACTCCCAAGCGTGTAGAACCTCGAGGAGACAGAATTTTACTAAAGGTAGCGTGATAGTGGTGTGTGCCTTAAGGTTTCACAAACCATTTGTAATTCTTATTTATTCTATTTTCCATGACTGTAGATACAGTGTGACTGAAATCATTACACAGAGGCTGTTGCATCTTAGGCATAAGGGGTCCATGACCTGTGCTGTGATATCAGCTGAACTTAACAATCTTGTTCACATAGCACTGGTTTCATAGGTCAAGATAAAGAAGGTCACACAGTCTGCCTTCATGGTTTCAGAAAACCCCCCAAAATCAGGCAATGCGGGCTAGTGATAAATTTGTTTACAAAGTCTCAGACAAGCCAGTTGATAAACTGTGAAGATTTCCCCCATTTTCAATAAGGAAATATCTCTCCTCTACGGCAGTAAGAAAAAAAACTCTTAATTCATTCTTTGTTAATAGGTGGGTGTGTTTCCCATACCAGCAATACAGATCAATACTATGTGTATACTAAGTGTTTTCTCATATTCTACATTTTCCCATTTTTCTACATTTTCAATGGAAACCACAGGGTGTTCAAGTGATAGAACCATTAGACATTTGGTGAGGTAAGCTGGCAGGACCTAGTAGAGCCAGCCTGTGGGAAACACTGTACGCTGTGGGCGAAAGTGCTACAGGGATGGTGCTAAGCAACTGTTTTTTGAACTGAGATAATATTATAAGCACCCAGTGGCAGGAGTTTTCCCTACTGTGTCTTTGTATTGTTTGGTCCAATTTTTCTAAGTTATAAGCCCACCTCCTCCTTTCAGATTGAAAATTCTGTTCCATTTTATGTCAAATTATGTAATTTGTTTCTTGGTTTTATAGAGTACTATAGCTAAGAGATTATCTGGAGTCTCTACTTTTCCCTATTAGAGACTTAGTCTGATTAGGTTCTTCTGAAAGACCTAGAACTCACCATGTAGACTAAGCCAGGTGAAAACCCACAAACATCCATCTGCCTCTGTCTCCCAAGTGCTATTATGAATGGAAAGTTCTGCCCCCAGTTCATGTCAACTGCCTTGAATCTCATAAAATACTACTGCTAAAACCTCTAGCAATGTTAAATGTGAATTAAATATGCTTGAATGATTTTTGCATGAAGAGACGGTCACATGCCTGCGGGAGTCAGAGGTGGAAGGGTGAAGTTTGAATATGAGAAGTCCTTCAGAGGCTCATGTCTTTGAACACTAGGTCCCCAACTGGTGTTACTGTTTGGGATGACTGTGGAAACTTTAGGAGGTGGACCCTCACTGGAGGAAGTCATTTAAAACTGTAGGCCTTAATGTTTTGTCTCCTACCGTACTTCTTGTTCATTCTATTTCTAATAAGTATGGCTATAACACAAGCATTTGGCTTCTTGCTCCTGCCACACTCCACCCCCTCCTGCTGCCAAGTGTTGCCTGTTATGATGGATGCTAACACTCTGGATGAGTAAGACACAATCAAACCCCAGATCTCTTGGATTGCTTTTGTCAGGGCATTTTATTACAGTGACAAAGAGAAACTGAGACAAGTCTCTTGTGGAATAAAAACCAAAGAAGATAAGCTTCAAAAGGGAAAAGGAAGGAACACTTAGTGCACAGACACTACTAATATGGAGTAGTGAATACAGGGAGCAATGCACATCTTAACAAACAGTAGTTCAGAGATCTTGACTAATCGCCCTGCAGGACAGTCGGAGGGATGAGGGTTGCATGAGAAAAAGCTGGAAGTGTTTGCCTTACCTTCACTGCATCAGTCTGGGATGTCACATGTTACTAGTCATGAATATAACAGGTTTTATCAATCTAAAGTTTGAAGAGCAAAAAAACACAATACAGTTCCTGTCCCATGTGTCATTTTTAATGACCCTTTACTGAAAAACCAAGCAGGACTAATGAACTTCAGTAGGATCCCACTGTGGTGTAGGTGGATTTTGCACTAAGCCTAGCAATCTAGTACTGAAATTAAAAAAAGAGAAAACAAAAAACAAAAAACAAAATACAAAAAACAAAAAAAAAACCCCAAAAAACAAAAAACAAAACAAAACAAAACAAAAACTTACCTTTTACTGTACTGTTTGACTTGGAAGTGGAGAATACTGTCATTTTACACAGGACTGCTCTTCTCTTTTAGCCTCTGACGTAATAGCACTGGCAAGTGGTTATGTCTATTAGACTATCATCAGCTTGTTGAGATCAGAATGGCCTTATTTCTGCTTACCTTCAAACCACAAAGTGAGCATCTCAAAGATTATATTTGCCCACCCAGGCAGACCTCAACATGAATGCTTGTGCAATAGTGTCTACGTATCTGGTAAAAACAAAACAAAACAAAACAAAAACAAAACATATAGCATGCTAGGCTTGGTCTGACCTAAGACAAATTCAAAGAGCTTGATTTACTATTTGTATCTGCAATCTCAGCATTACTCTGATCCAGCATTTACTCCTTTCTGTGTGATCGCATTTATTGCTCACATCATGATGTCTATATTAATATACTTTATGCACCTAAATTAAACCTCTTTCTGGATTAACTGGAGCATTGCAAACCCTTCCATTTTTAACCATAAGTCTATAACAATGGAGAAAAAATTAATTTAAGAAAAAGTGCTCTGGTCATATAAATCATTTGAACTGTACAAAGTTGGGTTTTGTTTTTAACAGGTTGATTCATGTTCCTCAGAAGAGATCTCCCTGTGATGCATCCCTGCTCCTTTATTTTGTTCTGTTTACACAATTTAGAACTGTACTGTGCTACAAAGATACTTTTCTATAAGGCACACAGAACAGCCCACTAGAGACAAACACATTGTCCCCAGGAAGAGGCTCTAAGAGCCTGGAATAATAACCCTTGCTCACTGAGCATCACTTTGCTGTTTGGGTATTTAGTTGATCATCAGATACTCTCTGGAAACTGAGTCAAAAGTATATTTAGAATTAAAATGCCGTAGGTCATATTGAGCATATTTCTCAATTCATTAGAAATATTGTTTTGCTTTATGTTTTTAAACAATGGAATTTGAAAAAATTAAATCCCATAATATAAAATATTTTGTATTTTTAAAAATTGTCAAATGCCAAATTTTTCTAGAATAAACATTTGTTTATACTCTAGCAAAGCTCTTTAATGTGAAAAAACATATGAAATAATTAACACGGATAGCTTCAGGAGAACCAGAGAAACAGAATATAATCACTGTCCATGGCATCACTATTCATGTGTAACAGCTGACATTGGTCCAGAAGTTTTCAATAATTCAAGATCAAATAGGGGGAACTTTTCAAGATAAAACCATGTTACATAAAAAAGGCAATTTATCAGGGCATCCATGCCTGGTCAGTTTTTTTCAGTTAGTTTATATGATATTTAATTCATGAAATTCGTGTTAGCTTAAGTAAAATTGGAAATGTCAAAATACTCTTAAAACATTGTTTATGAGCAGCTAATCTACATTTGCAGGCACACAGGAGTCTTACAAAGGGTGTCATAGAAATCTTCTGTTGTTGCTAGTCCTTAAAAATATTAGATGTGATTTTGTTTCCATGTGTTAACTTATATCTTACAAAACAAGTGGATACCTGATTTATGGGTAATTATACTTGGACTTCAAATATATGAATGCAAAAGTCCATGCTTAATAAATAGTGCACATTCAAAATGTATGTTTTGAATACTATATGTATGTTTGCATACATATCCCTACTTTTGCTAAATTAGAGTTAGGGATTTTACAGAGTTCACTTTTCTCCAAATGAGCTAACCTTTGTACCACAAAATATAAAATAACAAAACAATGTAAAAGAATAATGAACCAAATAAAATTTGTTATATATTTCTGAAAGTTCTAAACATTTTAACTTTCATATATTTTTAAGAAAATTCAAACTTTGTGCTTTGAAGAAACTTTTCAGCCTTTTTGCAAACTTTCCAATTTACTAATGAAGCAGCTAAAGTTCCTCAGATTGATATGATTACTGAAAAACTTTTGTTGATAAAGATTTGTGGATTAAAATGCCATATTGTAAGTAACATTTACTTGGTAACTAACAAACTATGAGAAATTCCCATGTTCTTAATTTCCACAGCTGTTATGATAAAATAAGCTGTATATTATTTAGCAAAACTGTCCGCTTTTATTTCCAGATGGAAATACACAGAATGTATTAAAACTTCTTTATAAAAATTTGACATTTTTGCTTCCTAACTTTCTGAAGCACATTATTACACAGAACATTTATGTCATTTGCTGGCATAGAATTTCAATTACAATATTATAACTATTGATTTGGCATTTGGGAAATTGATGCAATTGTGCATAATTTGGGGGTACATAAATAGATTAAGAGACTAAATTTGTGGGCAAATATTTTTAGAAGACATGTTTGATGGAACCCAAGAATGTCCCCTGACATAACACTTGTTTTCATATTTGACTTTGCTCATATTTTTCTGCTTGTATTTTTCTTTGCATACATATCCCCACATCAGGGACTACAGTATTAGAGAGAACATGATATTCCATTGTCAAAACAAGTGAATAAGAAGACAAGTGGCATAGTTTTAGTTTAAGCAACATTCCTGCATTTATTCTACAATATCAAGCACATAAATTTATCTAGGTCAAAACATGCTTTTCTTTAGATGCCCCATGATAATATGGACTGACTTACCCTATTGTTTTGCTGAAAAATATGACCCAAGTGCTATCCCTACGTCTTGATAACACAATCTTATTTCTGTGATGTATATGTTGTGTTGTATAATACAGAATAATTAAGAGTATCCTATACTTTTACTTGTAAGTATCTATGAATCTACCTTGATATGGTCATGTCTATTGCAATATGACTTTGAAAAATGCTTTGTAGGTAGAAATGAGCCACCCCTAGTACCTTTACTCAAATACTTTCATTTTACCTGAAAAGAAATGTAAGAGGTATAAGAAGGTTAAGGGGAGAGGGATGCATATATAAAGAGTAAAGAGGCTAAAATAAAATGACAGGAAGAGACAAGAAGTACTATCTTAGCACAACTCCTTAATAATTCTATTCATCTCTTTCATTCTTAAGAGCTATTCCCTAACACATAATGAGCTCTTCCATTCAGTGGGTTAAAAGTGAATGACAGCACTGGTGGTCTTCTCGTTGTATTCAGGAATTTAGAATGATGAGTTGTATTGTAGCTGGAAATGAATCTGTGCATACAAAATGCTTAGTAAAGGTGTAGAGTAAACTCAAAATTGATTTATGAATGCATCCAACACCCTTGCTGAGTAAGAATTCTGTTCAGAAGTGCTATATGTAAATGTGTGTTTGCAAAAACCTAAAAATATTAAATGTTAATGATTTCCAAGTAATACTAGCGCTAAAAATTAATAGACTCACAATGTTAATTTATACATTTAAGAAAAATGTATCTACAAGTAAATATTTATCTCTGGTGAGGTAATTTAATTTACTATAGAGTGATTGCTGTGATTAAGTCTGTATTTTAAGAAAGATTTTTCAAACAAGATAGATTTTTCTCGTTACATACAGGATATTTACGAAGTCTGAAGACATAGTACTCAGAACTTGTCATAATGACAGACGTGACTCATACCAATGTGCAGCTGGACTACTATGGTGGATTTTCCAGTACTTCTCCTGTTCTATAACAGCAAATTTGAGCTCATTGTTCTTGTATGCAAAAAATCAGCTTTGAGAAATTCCTTAATTGAACATCAATTTCTGTCAAAATTCTCATTCTAATTTGAAACTAGTCTTTCAGATATGAGAAATATTGCTATTCTTAAGATTAAAAGAGGAGTGATCAATTTTACTTCACATGAGTTTTTTTCTGTTTTTAAAGGGACACGATTATCCAAGAGAAAGGAAGCTACAGAGAGTCTTATGTATCACTCATTTAGAGAAAGCATGCAGTAATGTCAGCCAGAGATTTGAAATCAGTTTTTCTTTAAGGTTTTTTCTGTATAAATTGGCATTTAAAATCAAACAGAAAGTGGCTAGTCACAAATGATCAGTACACCTTACAGTGCTAAAATAAATGCATCAAGCTTTTTTAGGTGAATATAAATTTAAACTGTCTCTTATTTTAGAAGAGAAAAATGTCTATCTGGTCACAACACTTTCCAAAGACTGACTCATTTAATCCAGTACAGAATGTAGCTGATGTCCACCTATTTGAGTAATTATCAAAGAGACCATTAAGAAATAGGAAAGAACACAGATAAATTTACCTGTCCTTATCAATTTCCATATGTCTCTCCAACCTCATCTCTAAGCTTTATTATTCATTTCTAACAAATGGGAAGCCAGATGCCCATGGCACAGTTCTTGCTGTAGCCTGTCCCTCTGTCAGTATCCCTTTAGAGCTCAGTTGGAAGCATCTCAGCCAAGAGAACTTGGCTTTGTTCAGGAAAAACAGATCCCGATCATGGCTTTAATTCATAGTACAATTAAAATTCTGTCATGTTTGTGATGTTAGAAAATTGCTGAAATGGTAGAATGACAAGAGAGATGAGTGCAATAGCCTTCCAAATAGTGTAAGAGCATCCTTACTCCAAGTTAGAAATGTATTCATGTCTGTAGCACTGACAGAGGCCATGGCTGAACACTATATTACAAAACAAGCAAATAGTTTCATATTATTATTAAGGATAGTAGTCCTCTGTATAGTCTATAAAGGTAATGAAGCAGAGCACTAAGTAGTCTTTTGAAACTCCTTCTTTATATAAAGTTAAATATACTATCAGTCATTATGAGAATACTTTTTATTCCAGCACACTAGAAACAGTTTTAGCCACATTAACATTGATTTGCTTACCACTTCATCAAAGTAGCACTACTACTCCACTTACTGAAGGAGGAAAATCAAGACTTAAGGCTATATTTCTAGATTGTAACATCCAGTGACCTGTCCAGCTTCAGAAGGTCAGCAGCAGGGACTTGAAAGGAGCATCTCTGTAAGGGTCCTAATGAAGACAGCACAGCCTAACATCAGAATTTGTCTTCCCTGCTGCCTTGATGAGCATGACTTTCTGCAGTAGTATTTATTTTTAAAAAAGTCTTTAAAATCTTTAATTTATAAAATAGCTTACCTAGCCAAATGTTTAATTTTCTTTTTTTTTAAACTTTGTCTTATTGTTTCATTTATGTACATGCCAAATGTTATACCCCTTCCCAGTTCCCTCTCCATGAGTTCTTCCCGCAAGCCCCTTCTTTTGCCTCTGAGAAGATGCTTTCCACTCCACCCACCACACATCCACCCCGTTACCTATCCACCCATCTCAAGTTCACACTACTATTCTCCTTCTTCAGGTCATCAAGTCTCTCCAGAATCCTGCACATTTTCTCACATGGAAGTCAAACAAGACAGTTCTCTGCTATAAATGTTCCTGTGACCACAGACCAGCCCACATATGCTCTCTGATTGTTGGCTTAGTCTCTGTCAGATTCTCAGGTTCTGGATTAGTTGATACTGTTGGTCTTCCTATAGTGTTACCATCCCTTCAGCTTAACTTTTTTAAACTTTTAAATAAGTGCATATATATCTGTCTATGTCTGGGTTTCTAAACACAGAGGACTAAAGAACTTGTTAGCTTTTCTAGGGCTAGGGTTGCAAGAAGTTTGAGCCAGCAAATGTGAATAATATCTAACTAAATGAAGATTCTTTAATTGAACTGTATGCTTTCTTAACTTCCACATCATCTCTCCAGCCCCAAAATATTTTTGTGAATGTTTTCTCCTTAAATGAGGATCCCTTGAGCTTACATGTAATAACATGTTAGTTCTGAGTCTAATACACCAAACACATAGTCACACATATTATATAACATTGATAAATATTTCTTTACTGAATCAATAAGTGCAATGTTACAGCAAGACAGAACTAAGCAATGTGAGAAATGATAATTTAGTTCACTCAAACATCATTAAGTCGTTAGCCTTAATAGAGCTTCCTAGAGTTAATATCTATTCTGGGTATGGATATAAATATATCATTGTAAAGTGTTTTAAATACTGAACACTGACAAACAAAATTCAAATGCCCACTGCACAATTGAGGATGATCCAAGAATTGTGTTTTAACTGAAATAATGTTGGGATGAAAACAAATGCTGGAGGATGAAGCTGATGAAAATGGAGTATTACCTCAATAATGGAGTTTGTGCTTTGCCCAGTAGGCAAAAATATGGAAATAGTAAATAAATTTCATAACCAAATCAAAAAAATGGTTAGAACAGAGGACCAAACTAATGACAAAGTTATTGTCTTAAACTTTTTGAATTTTGTGTGAGCTAAATTTAAGCAGACAAACATCAGTAAAATCTGAAGTTAGCTGAGTGAGAGGGAAAACAAAATGTGGCCTGGTCAGTACAGATAAGGGGAAAGAAACAATGTCCTATGCACTCAAGAGTCTGATATGGTCACTAAGTGGATGGTGACACAGTTGAACAAGGTAAAGAGATTATCTCGTGAATTGAAATTATGAGTTTATATTTGGATATAAGCTTTATATTTCCTTGGGGCATCTTTGGGAGGTATGTAGAAAAGAGTCTCTAGAGAAGGCAGGGAAAGTGGAAGTTGTGGGAATGTAGGCATCAGCACAGGACCTAGGAGACCAGTATTTTTGTAAAGGAAAGCAAAATAGGCCCAGTGAAAAATAAGTGTTTGAGAGATGCTGGTGTAATAGGTAGAAACTTACATGATATATATAAATTTTAGATATCCTTAAGCCTCAAAAAATTTAGAAGAGAGTTAAGCCGGGAGAGTGGTAGATAGGCAATCAAAATCTTTTGCTATAGATTTGGAAGGCAGAGGCAGGAAGATTACAACAACATTGGAAGCAGCCTAGATCACATAAATGGTTTTCAGCTAAATAAGTCTACAAGTCAAGATTTTGTATCTTTAAACATTAAAAATTAAAAATAAATTGTAGAGAAATTTTAATCTTGCAAAATGATTTCTCTGGCAAGGAATCACATCCAAAGACAAGCTGGAATGTAAGTACACATTTAATCCTTCTTGATGGAATACAGACATACACTTATTATACGTCTTTGATTCAAAACCACAATAATGAGATAAGTTTAGTTTTTAAAAAGAAACAGATGTGCTTGACAGTGGCATCTAATTGAGGGACAATGAGAGAAATCAGAGAAAGAGTTGACAGAATGAGTCAGAGATAGGATACACCTACTAAGACAACATCACAGGAAAGAGGAGCAACTTAAGAAAGTAGTACACACAGAGAGAGGGGAGGAGGTGATGGAGGAAGAAAGAGAGAGGAAAGAGGAGAGAGAGAAAGAGAGAGAAAGAAGAAGAAGAAGAAGAAGAAGAAGAAGAAGAAGAAGAAGAAGAAGAACAACAACAACAACAACAACAACAACAAAAACAACAAGAAGAAGAACAAGAACAAGAAGAGCAAGAACAAGAAGAGCAAGAACAAGTAGAACAAGAAGAACAAGAAGAAGAACAAGAAGAACAAGAAGAACAACAAGAAGAAGAAGAACCAGAAGATCAAGAAGAACAAGAAGAAGAACAAGAAGAACAAGAAGAAGAAGAACAAGAAGAAAAGAAGAAGAAGAACAAGAAGAAGAACAAGAAGAAGAACAAGAAAAAGAACAAGAAGAAGAACAAGAAGGAGAGGACAATTTTACTTGGACAGTTTTAGTGGGACAGTTTTACAGGGATAGGTTGCAGGTGAATGCAAAATAAACCAGAGTATGAGAAGTATCCATAAGATGAGAACTGATTGCCAGAATTAGTTTGGCTGAACAGAGCAATTAAGTCAGAAGCCAAGAGAACACAGTTTGAATCATTCAGCTTGGAAGATTAGATTGTAAAGAGGCTAAAATCTTCTAGGTCTAGGCCTAGGAATAGTTAGAACAGAAAAAGAAATGTTCTGAGCTCACCCCATGCAGTGTCTTAACACATCTTGGGTACAATTCTCATCTCATTTCTTCCTCTGAGGAAATAATAGTTACTTTTACAATAAATAACTAAATGAATACATTAACTATAATGAAAGAAATTTGTTTTTAGCATTAATACTTTGTACACACCATTTGATTAGATATTAATACTCATTTATCCTCCATGACTTATAGAGAATATTTTGATTGTAAGACTCTAGTAAATTTCCAATAAACAACTATTATTTAGGATCCTACAATAGATAAAATAGCAAAGTAGCAATACCCTAATACACCAATTTTCCTTCTGAAAAAGAAAGGTGACCTAAATTATGTTTTGTAACTCTGAACAGGTTTGATATCACAGATTTAGCTGAATAGATGCCAAGGAATGTTACTTCTCATATTTGAAAACTAGTAGTATAAGTTGGTTGAATTACACAACTATCTTTAATCTAGTCTATAGAGACACAGAATAAATAACTATTATATGTATGTATATATATATACATATATATATATCACATTATTAATGCATTCTTAGTAACAACATATTATAAAATAAATATTTAGTTAGTCTTATACTGTGGCATCGTGGTCTAGCTCCAATCAAAGTAGAAGCTTCAATGACCCTATTTGTGCCAGGTTTAATATAGCTGGCAGGTCTTGTCATGGGCTGAACTGCTGGAAACAACCCTGAATGTGACTACAGCTGTTTAGAATTTGAAGAGGAAACAAGTATATCAGTACATACAGTTCACTTTCAAACTTCACTTCAATATAAGAAAATAGGATAAATAGAGGATAAAGGAAAAAATCAAAATTTGTACAACACACACACACACACACACACACACACACACACACACACACATCACCTGAAGGTAATGGGCATTTTACTGATCTCAGAGTCTTAAAGCAGAATACAACAAAAAAACTCAATGCTTCCAGATAGTAAGAAAACTGCTTCTGATCTTATTATTAAAACTTTTAATGATATTTACTCACGTTCTTCTTGTGAATAATTGAATTAAATTTCATGTATTTGGATGATTGTCTTATTTTTCTTAAAATATGACAATTTAATTATTAACTAAGCTAATCAATTTCCACTATACTCACATATTAGACTATTTAATTCATTCTGTAAAAAATGTCCAAAAATTATAACTTTTATATCCCAAATCAATTTTCTAACCTTTATGAAAAATTGATGAAAAAACAGAAACAAATCTGGTGTATTTAAGAAACAAACAGAAATCCACAATGGCAAAAGGAAGTAGCACTTTGGGGGCTGAGATACACTAATTTGAGATGTGATCAGATAAATAAATACCTAGTTTATCAGGAGTTTTATATGTTGTCAGAAGACTTTACTTCTTACTTTGAATACAATAGAAATGCTTGGAAATGCTTTAAACAAAGTGCATGTGAAATTCCTTGCCAAGAACTTGGCAACTGTTAAAAGATAAGTTTAAAAATTTGTTGAGATAAAATATAGGATGCTAATGCTAGACTAATAAAGGCCACCTGTATGGATATTGTACTCAGTTATGTTCAATATAATCTTCAGTTTATCCTAGACAACTTCACAAATAAGTTTCAGAGTTCTGTGTATACACGTTTAAAAAGTAGAACTAATATTTAGAAGATTTAAATGGCAAATTAAAAAGAAATATATCATATTTGTCTGTCATTTTAGTGCTATGAATGTAGACAATCACCACCAAATGAGAAAGAATAACTATACTAAAATGATTCTAGGTAGCAGAAGAGCTGACATACAGAGAGTTGGTGAAACTTTTCCGATATTGCAGAGAGGGTTGTAAGCAGACAGATGCACTAGTCTAGAATTATATTCTATTGTAAATAGAAAATGTGATTGGCAATCATTGGCATAAGATGAAAATATTTGAGATCAGACTGGGAAGCAAGCTATAGAGGAGGAGGAAGGGAAGAGTAGAAGAGGAAGAGGGAGACAACTGGAGAAGAAGAGAGCATAGACAAAAGCAGGAAAGAGTCAAAGAGGGGGTTGGAGAAGAGGAGAGAAAAGGGAGGAGAGGGGAGGGGAGGGAAGGGAAGATGTGAAAAGGGGAGATGAGAGGAGGGGAGGGGAAGAAAGAGGAGGGGAGGAGAGAAGAGGGAAAGGTAGATGAGGAGATGGGGGAGAAGGAAAGGGATGGGAAGGGAAGAGAGGAAAGGAGAGGAGAGAGGAGGGGAGGAGAGGAGAGGAGAAAAATAAAACAGGGAGCAGAAAACAAGGAGAAGAGCAAAAGAATGAGGATATTTCCTAATTAGTCAGGTATGAACATGAAACTTAGAGGACAAAATGTCTGATGTCAGAATTTAATAACGACATATTTAAGAGTAAAACTTTAAAACTGAATGTGAAGGTAGTGCCCTCCTCAATATATTTGGGCATTACCAAATGTTTTGGGAGCACAAAAAATAAAAACATAGAGAACTGTAGCATGCACTTTGTTAGAATAAAAGCCCATAAGTCTTCAGAGTTGTCTGACTGTGACTCACTCTGCCATCACTACTGTCTCTTGTGCCTTTGAACTGAGACTATAACTTAGCACAGTTGATTTTATGTATTTTGGAAATTGTGACTTACAAAAAAAAAAAGCTTGTCTCCTTTGGTTTTAAAAAATTTTCCTGGTTTTAACTCCTTATATTTTCACTGATGCTGTACTGGGTAATTTAACTAGAACAGTCTTTAAGATGGTAATTCATACAACTATTTAGCTTTCTGGTCCAATGAGCATACATATTATAATCTCTCTTTCTTTTTCCTACCTCCCTCCTTTCTTACATGTGTGTATGTGTGTGTGTGTGTGTGTGTGTGTGTGTATGTGTCCATGTATTACCTCTCTCTCTCTCTCTCTCTCCCTCTCTCTCTCTCTCTCTCTCTCTCTCCCTCTCTCTCTCTTTCTCTCTCTCTCCTTGCCTCCCTCCCTCCCTTCCTCTCTCTTGATATATATGTGCGCGCGTGTGTGTGTGTGTGTGTGTGTGTGTGTGTGTGTGTGTGTTATTGGTTTTGCTCTTTATACAGGCCTGCTAGAAAGAAAAGATATTGTAGTCAAAGAATTACACAGTGAAAGCAAGCAACAGATGATATGAAATGAGAGCAATTATTAATTGGGGCAAAAGGCATGCTATCCACTGTTGGCCCAGATAAGACTCTGGTAGTTCATTTATAGTAACAGGTCAGAGATGTCAGATGTGTGTAAATATAGATGTCAGTAGTAGAAATACAGAGCTAGCAGAGTCAGCATATTTTCTTCTGATTCCTTCAGTTTCTCAGACAGGAGAGAATATTATTAATTGAAGACCCAGTTAGGTAAGCATGGCAGTTAAACTTCATGGTTATCTTTGGTGATTTGGAATCTCTTTGGAGACATACATCTTTGTGTGCTTATGAGGGAATTTTAGAAATGTTTTAACTGAGGAGTGATAATCCCTTCTGAACATGGGTGGCATCATGTTTTAATCTCACATCTTGGTCTGAGTAAAATAAAATAGGAGAAAGTGAACTGAATACCAGCATGTGGTCTTCTTTGTTTCCTCCTTGTGGATATATTGTGACCAGCTACCTCACACTCCTTATGCTGTGACTTCCCAATATGCTGGCTTCTATCATCCAACTCTGAGCCACAATAAACTACTATTCTTACACTATTTTGTTACTTAAATGTAAATCTAACTAAAACATGAGCAAATCTGATTGAACTAAAATTTAACAATGGCTAAGAATAAAAGAAATATTAATCACATGGCTTCCCTCTAATTGACTACAGCTACTGGTACAGTGTGAGAGTAAAATTTTCCCAACAGGCTTTTTGTTTGTTTGTTTTTTGTTTTGTTTTTGTTTTTGTTTTTAATATTTGACCCCTAGCTCATGGTGCTGTTTTAAGAAATTGTAGAACCTTTGGAATGTGTGCTAGGGCAACAGAAGTTGTTCACAAGGAGGTGGCTTTGAGGATTTTACCAAGAATTGTCTTTACCACACGTTCCCTGCTGCCTGCTTTGCTACCATGTGACAAGTCACTTCAACCACCATATATGCTGCTTTTGTCATTTCTCTCTGGTGTTTGGAGTAGGATTCTCTGAAATCTCAAATCTAAATATATAACCACTCTATTAAGTTGTTTCTAGCATGTCTTGGTCAAGGCAAGAACACAGCTATGTCATCAGCTAACAGACTAGGTGGAGGTGTCAGGGTTCCTGAAGTGAGTAGGAAGAGAGACGCTGGGAGCTGGAGAACAATGGAATTCATTGACAAAAATACTATGAATTTTAATAAAACTAGTGAGTCAGATGAAATTCTGAAGGGTCTGCAGGATTCTGAAATGTTGAGAGCATAAGTAGATAGAACTTTTTAATGTGTTGTTGAAATGATAGCATAGAGATAATATGATAAAAATTAAGTGAGACAATGGCCAATTTGCCATGATTTTCAAGATGATTAGTATAATTAACTGAGGTTTCACAAAGAAACCTAAAGATTTAGGTGTTCAAAATATTATCTGAAATCATATTGAAGTTATTATGTAATAATGCAGAAATACAATTGGAGAGAAAAGCTGTTATAATTGAGAAATAAGAGGGTAGGCCTTGAATGACAGTCTATGATAATAATAATAATGATGAAGAACAGTGCATGAAGTAGAATAATGGTGTGGGCTATAAAGCTCATGAAAGCTTCACAGGAGAATTAAGTATTCTTAAATGATACAATAAAAGAAAATTATCCCAGCTTTAAGACAAATCACTATAAAACTACAGGAGAAAGGAAAGATAATTTTAGACAACTGTAGAGAAGGCAATTGCTGTCCTACCAGAAGATGATAGGTGAGATGTTTGAGCATCAAATGATTTATATAGCATGTTTATAAATAAAGGATACTGAGTTCCAGAGAATAAAACAGAAGTCTGAGGAAAGATGACAATAGATGGGGCATGTAGGATTTTGGTGACACTTAGAATTCTATGCTAATGTCCATGACTGGGATAAGAGGTGTAACAGGGTATTCTCTATGTGGTTGAAATTGACAGAGTTTGAAGTGGATAGCAGGGCTATTGGTCTCTAGTGGGAGGCAAAGAAGCTGTAGATGGGTTCGGACAGGTCTACAAAACCAGCATTGTTTTTCCCCTGGACTTTTCAAAATCATGTTATCTGAGCTCAGAAATCTTTGATTTTTCATTAGTCTTAATATATTGAAGGCTAATGGTCAATTGTGATAGAAAAAGATATGATAATTGCATATTTACAAAGCTCACTATAGATCTACTGGTTGTGTAATGCCAAGATAAAAGGATATAATACTAATGTGCATGTGAGGTATGACTTCAGGCAGGGAAAAGGACTTCAGGAAGCCAGAGTTTGACCAAACCTTAGTGGCTATAGGCAAGATGAGACACACACTTATAACACAGGCACATCAGTACATATGTCTCGATACACACGAAGGCTGTCACAATGATGTGTGCATGCTAGCAGAAAGATGTGAAAACTGACACACTGACACCTATAGGCTCTCACACACATGTAAAATCTGGCAAATGCAAAGGTACATGCCTTTATACAGCATTTGTCTTGATTTCAAGGGCATATTAATACAAAATTTATACACAAGTAGCTTTTTTGAATGAAACGGTTATATAACAGATTATATCACAGTTTATTCTGTGTTGTCTCTGTGTCCAGAGTCAGCTACCACTAATCATTTATAATCCCCTGAATGGCCAGTGATGCCCCTTTTTGGTCCATTATTGATATGCATGCCTGTATCATGTTATTTTAAATTTAACTGATGCTTATAGACTTTTGTTCCTTTTAGTGATTCTAAGAAATACTTAGTTTAGCCTGACTTCTATTCTCAGACTGGCAAAAGACTTATCTTCTGTCTTTGTCATCATTTCTCTAGAGAAGTTAAACTACATATCCTATTCTTGTTTCTCTAAGTGCAGGAGGTAACCACAAGGGTCCATGGTCCATGGTCCACTACATTTACATGCTATAGTAATAACTGTCCTAAGGATGGAGAAGTCATGACATCTTCAGACTTCTGCGTCATGAATGGAACATATCAATTGTGCTCCCTACAAGTATTAATCCAACAGGTGAATAAAATAATGTAAAAGTAATGCCATGTTAAAGGATATTTTATGACTAAAAAACTAGCATAAAAGTGCAGCTCAAAGAAATCAAGATTCTGAACATGAAATCATCCACACCCCCTTAAAAGACATGACATTATTTCTTTCCATTCATGATGTAGTTTCTCTTAAAACTATTTTCCCCACTGAACTACTAATTTAAAATGAGAGTTTACAATAAGTCATTGTGTTACAATCACATAAAATAACTGGCATAAATTGAATCAATATTGGAAATGATATGTATCAAACTAATTTTTGTTTATTAGTTCAGATTAACTCTCTTGTGAATAAAATCTCTTGAAAGGAAAGCTTTGTCTGCAGAAGGTGCTTGACTGATGCAAAGTGCAGTGCTGTAGAGAAGTTGAAAAGATGTATGGTCAAAAGCTAATTACCTTATTTTGAACTTGTTCTAGCTCTCAAAAAAAAAAAGGGCTTTTCTTGTCCATCTCTGTGTCATGTAGTCATGTAGAAAGCAACATCTTGTTACTAATAGAAAAATCAAGTATAATTATTAGACCTACTAGAATATATTATGTTATGTTAGTAGATTACTAGATCCCACTAATTCAAAAGCTCAGACAGCATCATCGGCCTATGGAAAAGTCTTCCCATCAACACGTCCTATCTATTTTAAGCTTTCTTTGTTTTATGGCTTTCTCCCTTCTGTAAAACTATAAAAAGTCATGAAATTTCTTCCATGGTGAAGCATGGAATTTGGAGTAACCTAAATCTGCGTTTCCAGACAATTGTTACTGAAAATGGCTCCAGAATAATCTATCTCTTATTTCCTTTAAAATGAGAGCTTTGTATTTTGTGTTGGAATCCACAAAGCAGAAAAGGTATCATCTTGTCTCATTTTCATGCTCTTTGACTTTTAACTACACTCTAATACAAGTCTTCATGACTCATTTGCCAGGTTTTAAATCTATCTTAATAAATTTTGTACGAAGTTTTCCTGCAACATCTTCTCTTGAATGCACAATGTGCTATTTTTAATTTTCCAGGTCATCCATCTATCTGTGTTCCCGCAATTCCTTACCTGTTTTATTAGTTGTAATTTGATAAACATCACCTAGTATACTCTAAATTACTAACTGTGGCCTTCAAAGATAGAATTTTTAAACTAGTTTAGCATAAAAACATTATAGCAGGACATTTATGTGAGCTTTAAATACATTATTTTAACGAGAGTTTTGTATTTGCTCTTAGTTGAAATGAATACTTTTCTGTTAGATAAAAAGAATGGGCAAAATATACTCTCTTTCCCCCATATATTTCTGAAATTCATAAGCTTTAACAAACAGAAAACTAAAGCTTACATTTCTGTGTCAAGTCTTGCTCATGGTTGGAGAAGTACCTGTTGTCCCTAGCTAACTGAAGGACCACTTGCACGGTTGAATAGAAAACAAAATACTATGTAAAAAGTTGTACGTGAGTATCAATCTAGGCATTAGTGGCTACTACAGTTTCGATATGAGTGTCTTATAAATCAGGGAGGAAAGACACTCTCAGGTTTTAAACTGCACCTCAGTTTCCATAATATTCTTGAGATTGTCTTTTTTACCCCTGATTTCGGTGTGCTGTTAAATCTTGGGATTGTACAAACTAAGACAATAATTCAGGTTTGGTAAATATTGCTGATTGTTTTAAAGGAGTATTTATTCCTCAATTTGAGGGTCTGAATGGTCCCAAAAGGCCCATGTCCAGGTTGGTTGGCCTTCGTGAGTGTTCCTTAACCCAAGCAGGTATGTGTGAAGCAACACATTCTTGATATCCCTGGAGGTTTCCCATATCATCCCTTCCCATTGGAAATATAAGCCAGGCATGCCTAGAGGTGATGTTATCCTGTAACAGACTTAGGAAACACAAGTGTGACTGGACTGTTTGCATCTAGGAAACTGACACCATGAAGAATATGGGACCTAATCAATCAACTATTCAGCTACTGTTAGCTTTAGAATCTCAGGTTATAAACAGCTTAGTTACTAGGCTTTTGCAGATAGACATAAATATGGAATGTACAAAGTATTTAGAGGTAATCTTAGGTAGAAATTGAAATTAAAAGAATATTTCAAGGAAAAGCAAATAGAATTAGGAGTACACATCAATGATTGGGGGTTTGTCATGGATTAAATTTTTAGAACTATCAAAAATGTAAACAAACAAACAAACAAACAAAATAGAGGACAACATGTTTGCTCAAAAAATTCATCGAGATAAAAAATTAAAGTGAAATAGAAATTTTAACAAAAAGGAGAACAAAATCAACAAGATATGTTTTGACATATTGACATCTTGCTTGCCTTGCTTTCTGTCTATAAAATCGCAAACCACCTGCTCAGGTGTGGCATCAAGGACAGTGGGATGTCCCCTCTTATATGATTCATTAAGCAAGAAAATGCCCACCAACATGCCCACAGGAAAATTTGATAAAAAAAAATTTGAAAATTTGATAACTCCTAACTGAAGCACCCTCTTGCTAGCTAACACTAGTTTGTGTCCAGTTGTAAAAATCTAACCAGCAAACAGCCCTGATGCTTTCAAAGCAGCCTTTATCTACTTAAGTTTCCATCACTTATGTTTTCAAGCTAACAAATTTGTCTGTGGTTTAAGAACCAGACCATGGAAACAAAGTTGAGTATTTTTGCATTAGGTTACTGGAAACATATTTCAAAGGGAAAGAGCTTTAATGGTGGTGATATTTTAGTATGACCCTGTACTGACTGGTTTTGTTTCAACTTGATACAAGCCAGAATCATCAGAGAGAAAGAAGCCTCAGCTGAGGAAATGCTTTCATAAGATCCAGCCATAAGGCATTTCTCAGTTAAAGGTGGAATACCCAGCCCATTATGACTGACACCAACCTTGTGTTGCTGGTCTAGGAATCTATTAAAAAGCAGGCTGAACAAGCCATGTGCAGCAAGTCACTAAGTAACACCCCTCCATGGCATCTCTGTATCAGCTCTTGCCCCCAATTTCGTGCTCAGAGTGAGTTCCTATCCTGAATTTCTTTGGTGATGAACAGAAATCTGGAACTGTAAGTCAAACAAGCCTTTTCTTCCCCATGTTGCTTTTTGATCAAGGTGTTTTGTTACATCATTCAAAACCCTAGCTAAGACAGACCCTGCAGTCATGCCATGTGGATGTGGGATTTTGAGCTTCAATGACAAGTTTTTACCACAAGACTTCCTTGCAGATGGAATTAATAGAGAATCAGGGGGAGGGGCAGAGCAGGAAGTAGAAAGGAGCCTGAGACATAGAATGCCTCAAGGAACCAACTTGCTGCCATGGAGTGTACTCCTCTGGATGTTACAAAAGTAGGAAATAAACCTATCCTTGCTATTAGATTACTACTTTTACTTTTTCAAGTTAATCACAATTCCTAACTGATGTGAAACAGGCAAACAATATTAAACATAAAAGCAAAGTTGAAAAAAAAAATAGTTACAGCATTCAGGCTGTGAGAGGTAATTGCCCAGAATGCTAGTTAATAAGCCATATTTAAATTATCTGGGAGGCGTGGTTCACAGATTCAAAAGAATGGAGAATTTCAGGCTACGTGGAGAGGTGCAGAAAATATGATTAAGCAGCAGAAATATAGAACCTGTTAGGAGGCGTCAGCAGAAACATAGAGCATGGTGAATTTATAATACAAAACGCAAGTATTAGCAAAAAGTACAAATTGCTTCACACTGGCCAATTTCTAAAGATGGCCATTATAGGTTTTTTCTCTGGAGACTTTCCAAATAATGTGGAGATGACATACTTGGAGGTGAGCTAGTGTTGAATCCAGCCACAAGGCTGATGGGTGAACTGTATCACCTCTGAAGTCCCTTCTGGGCCTATTATCGTAATATTTCATCCCACAGGGAGAAAGGCATGAGTGCTTGCTATTGTTATTTTAGTTTTAGTCATCCAGCACCTTTGTTTCCCTTCTGCACATCGCAGCTTTGACTGATAAAGAAAGAAAGAATGGTAGGCACACGCTCATTTTGTAACTACTCACAGTTATGCCAGATTCCTTTTAAGCTTGATCAGATGACTTTACACTAGTCTGCCTGAGGATCATTTAAGGTACTGCTCCCATTCTGAGAATATTGGAGAGCAGAGGCCATTTACTGAGCTACGAAGATATTTCTGTTGCTAAATATTTTCTAGCTTTATACCTGCACCCTATGCAGGAACATGGCATGTTTCAGCTAATGGAGCTACAAACTGCTCTTATGTGCTTGTTTTCTGTGCAGCTGGCATTCAGATGCCACAGGGACCTCATCTAGAGGCAACTCAAGAAACCCAGTTCTTTCTATAGCTGTGACAAGTGGTAAGGAATTCCTTAGGGCAGGAAATTACCAATCATTTGATTTCCTATTCTTAATCACAAGTGTAAGTGAGGAAACCATATCAATTCTCCATGGTGATTTGCTTTCAACAAAATATTACATTCATATGAAGCTTACTGTGTCTAAATTCCAAATACGCAAATACTGTTAGAAAAGTTTGAAAGACATGCATGTTTCTTTAACTTCAGGGCAATTAAAACAAACATTAATGACACTGAAGCAAATGATACTTTGAGTTAGAGTC
Source organism: Rhabdomys pumilio (assembly GCA_030674055.1). Classification (NCBI taxonomy): domain Eukaryota; kingdom Metazoa; phylum Chordata; class Mammalia; order Rodentia; family Muridae; genus Rhabdomys; species Rhabdomys pumilio. The sequence continues at coordinate 114,429,395 of JANHMN010000002.1, forward strand.
ATTAATCTCATAAAACTTCTTTATTATTTTTTATTTCTAAATACTAATTTTTCTTTGAGGTACTTAGTTGTGATGATATCTCATCAAGGTATTGTAATAAAATGTTTGAGCCTCAGTAACTTAAACTACAGAAAGGTATCTGAGAAAGCCAGCTCCAGATATCACCACTTTTAGTGCATACATGATACATCTCTGTTCCTTGACCTCTTTTTACAAGGTTTTACTTACCTCATTACTGGCTACATGCTCTTAGACACTTCAAAAAGTCTCTTTATACCAGCAACAGCAAAAGTAATAAATCAGAAAGTTTATTCCAGAAAGTGAGGTCATTGCTATTATGAAAGCTTATGTATGGTTATTAAACTTTAAAGCTGGTATTTGGTACTTGTTCTTGTGATGTCCCTGACTTGTGGCTTCTTAGATCATTCCTTTCCCTCATCCTTAAGACTTCCCAAGCTCTGGCTAATGTTTGGCTGTTTGATGCCTCATTTGCTCCTGTCAGTTGCTGAGTGAAATCTCTTAGTCTTTTCGATGATCATTCTGCTAGGCTCCAGTCCCAAAAGACTCTTTAGGCAGGATAAACTATAAATCAAAATTTAGTGGCTGGGTTGATTTCCAAATCCTACTTGAGGCCTTACCTGTATACAAAAGATGGCCTATTCAGTCTCTGTGTCCCCTATTACAAGAAATCTTTGTTAGGATTACTCTGGTAGATTCCATGGAATTTCCATTGCAGTATGTTTCTACCTTGCCACTGAAATGTTCACTAATTCCCATTATTTTTCAAGATTTTTTTTCCTTTTCTGCAATGAATGTGATCCCTTACATTTACAACGACACCTTCCTCAGTCGACCCAGAAAAGAATTTCCCATGGAGATCCTTCCCTCCTTTAAGCCGTTCTAATGTGGCCTCTCAAGAGTCTGTAGATTACAGCATGATTCACTTTTACTTCCCAGCTAATATCCACATATAAATGAGTACACACCATATTTGTCTGTCTAAACTCCATAGTTGGCTTACCTTACTCAGGGTATTTTTTTAGTTACAGATATTTCCCTTAAATTTCCATGATTCCTTTGATTTAACTGCTGAGTAATATTCTATTGCAAAAATGTACAATATTTTCTTTATCTGTTCTTTAGTTGAGAGACATCTAGGTTGTTTTCAGTCTCTGGCTATTATGAATAAAAGCTGCTATGGACATAGTTGAGCAAGTATTCTTGTGATAGGAAGGAACTTCCTTTGGGTATAATCACAAGAGTGGTATAGTTGGGTCTTGTGGTAGAACTATTTCCAATTTTCTAAGGAACTGCCAAATGATTTGAAAGTGGCTGTAAAATTTCCACTCTCACCAGCAGTGGAGCAGTGTTCCTCTTGTACCACATGCTTCCAAGCATGAGAGATCATTTGTGTTTTTTATTTCAGACACTCTGACAGGTATAAGATGAAGTCTCAAAGTACTTTTGTTTTTGCATTTCCCTTACCAGTAAGGATGTTGAATAGTGACCAGGAAGCCTGAAAGGTTCTGATCTAGGTCTTCTGTATATATGTTGTAGCTAACGAGCTTGGTTCTTATGGGATTCCTTACAGTGGGAGCACAGATTGTTTCTGGCTCTTTTGCATACTTGTGGGACTGTTTTTCTTGTAATGCTTTGCCTTGTCCAGCCTTGATGCTATGGTATATGCCTGGTCTTATTGTAGCTTGTGATGCCATATTTAGTTGATGTCACTTGGAGACCTGATCTTATCTGAGAGGAGACAGTGGGGGATGGATCTGGTAGAGAGGGGAGATGATGGAGAGGGACTAGAGGGAGAGGAACCCTCAGTTGGGATGTAATTAATATATATAAATCTTCACATATATACGTACATACATATATACATATATACATATATACATATACACATATATACATATATACATATATAAATATACACATATACATATATACATATATACATATGCATATATACACATATACACATATACACATATACACATATACACATATACA
>JANHMN010000002.1:114431420-114453285 GCA_030674055.1 Rhabdomys pumilio
ATATACACATATACACATATACACATATACACATATACACATATACATATATACATATATACATATATACATATATACATATATGTATATATATACATATATGAGATTTAGACACGCATACACACAGCAAGATAGAGATAGATAGATAGATAGATAGATAGATAGATAGATAGATAGATACTTAAAAACCAGAGACAAACCTAACAAGTAGCAATAAAAACAACAAAAATTCTGGTTTGTGAATGGAAAGTAGATGAACTTGGCAATGTATGCAAGAATAACCACACAACAGCATTCATAGGGCCAAATGGGCTACTCTGACAGGAAAAAGGAAAAGTAGAATGTTTGTGGGACCATTCACTGTGGAAGCCTAGGTTCTGAGGTTTCCAAGGAGAACTTGATTCTTCCTGAAACTAGGTTAAGAACTATTAATATGAAATTTTAGTCAATAATTTCATTTCATCTTATCTATATCCTGATAACGAGTGAAGTGGAAGTTTTCAAAGATAATAGACTACTTTATATGGTGGGGGATATTTCAAACAGGAGACGGTTGAAACTGTGCAAGGAGTGAAATGTTTGACAGCAAAGGATAAAACACCTGGAGTTTGCTGAGGGGGTAAAACATGAGCAGGTTAAATTTCCCAACAATGTGCATGACGGACAGGAGGTCATAACTGCTAAAAGAGCAGCCTGATTGGACCTGTGCTGGAGCAAAGGTGCTCTGATGCCAACACTCCACATCAAAAGCTCCAGCTTGGGAAAATAAAAATGAATTTGATAAAAGAGCCTGGACTGAGAGTGCAACTGCAGGGGTGTCCTGATCATTGATAACAACTGTCTAGCGAAGTGTTTCCTCTGCATCAGCATTCAAAGTGGTCAGCCTACATCTGAGCTGGAAGTATAACTTGTTAAAGATCATCTATAAGTTACTGTTTTGTAGTAGTGAAAAAATAAGATCAAAGGAAGCCTCTGCTAATTCATACAGGATCTAAGACTAAGCAGTATGTGTCAGGGTCAGAGAGCATGTGAAGACGATTTTAAGAGCCATTGGGAGAAACCTAAAGATCAGGGGAGATCCCAGTTCATTGGAAGTGTCAGCAGCATAGGATGTCTATTGAGGCATTGTGTACTGAATGTAGCAAAGCTGGAGGATTCAGGCTATTGAATCCCTTATGAATGCACAGAATCACCTTATAAGTCTCATTTTTCAGGGAAGGAGCCACTAGGCTTGATGTTTGCTCTGTCAGGTTTCAGTCTTGGTTGGTTATGTTATTATTTCTACACTCCTACTTTTACCTTTTGGAATGGAGCTGTCTATTATGTTCCATTATTTGTCAGAAGTAGGTCACTTTTGTTTTATTTTATATGCACATACAGTTAGGAGATTTTCTTGAGTTTTAGATGAGACTTAGAATTTGTTTCTATAAAGGAGCAACACTATTTAAAACTAAGGGGATTTTTCAATGTACATAGAATGCATCTTGTTTTATAACATGGTCACTATGTTATGAAAACAAGAAAGGGAATATTTATAGCTTCACTTTTTTTTTTTTTTTTTTGGAGTGTCAAGTTGACAAGAGGAATTCAACGGGACCTGGGGTCTTTTAAGAAAACAAGCTTCTGGATATACCTTGGAGATTTTTTAGATGTGGTGAGTCACTGTACTTCCCTGTGAGATATTATCTTGAGTAGATTAGTGGAAGTGAGAAGACCTTCGCTAGATGAGGGTAGCACTATTCCTTGGACATCAATCCTGAACAGCAGGACAACAAGGAAGGATCTGAGCATGGGCAGTCTTTCAATACCTTCTTCCTGAATGTGGATGAATTATGCCAGTGCCTCATACTGGTCCCACCTTGACATTCCCTCTTACAATGGACAGTACCTTACAGGTGAGAGCAGAAATAAACCTTTCTCACTGAAGTTTCTATAGTCATGGCATTTAGTCATAGCAACAGGCAAATTAATTCTTCTATAAAATATTTAATGCCAGATTTCTATAATTTCTATAATTTGAGATGTGGCTCAGCAAATTATAATTATTTTAAATAATTATAGGTTAATTTTTGTCAGACTGATATTATCCTATTTTTAACTCAGAATTTAAATTGTTCTTCACTGAATAATTATTTTATTTCATTTATTATTTATTTATCTATGAACACCAAATTCCTAAGTTAGTGGAATCACTGAATTTTCTTAAGGGGACAGAACACTGAGTTAGGTGATGACACTGGATTATGTATGCTTGTTATTCAGTTGTTCAGCTTGTTTACCCAACACATTTTTTTCTTCAATTAATAAAACTGACAGGGAATGCACAGTTAGTTTAAATTGCCCTTCATTTGATTTCCTCCCCGTCATCTTACTGGCTGGAAAGTGAGTAAGGAAGGATTCTGAAGCCTGAAGACTGGAAGCATTTTTCACTAGAGACAAACTAGCAAGTGAAAACTCAAGGTCATAGTTTAATTCCTGCTCTTAAGTGGTGTTCTGTGTGACTCTTGAGGATACATTTCAATATCAGCAGCCTGCTTTACTTCCTTGCTCTTTAGAACATCATTCTGTGTATGTCAGAAACACAATAATGAATCATAGGAGATCTGGTCTCAGATTTGGAGGTTGAGCATAGAGTTGAGTGACAGTTTCTTTCAGGTCACACTTTTGAATAATATTAAAACAGTCAATTGTTTTTCAAAGTTGAGGAGCAAGAGAATAAAATTTCAGTTTCATAAGTCAGTATTTTAGTAGCTTACTGACACTGGTACTCTGGTGGCTATAAATAGTAAATTATTTTTAAAATGATCTACTTCCATCGTTAAAAGGATTCCCTCAACAAGACAGCCCAGAACTCTGTCATTGACCTACATTTAATATTCTCCATCTAAGTGACAACACTAAAGAAAAATATGTAAGATGGGAGCTGAGGGATATCAGAACAGAGGAGTGTTCAGCTCATTGACTTGTGGTTACAAAATGGACTTATTCTCTTTCAAGGAATAATCAACCTGACTTGCTACAAAGATGCAAACATCCTAGTCTCCATCTGCTCAGTATTTAAATGATGAGATGACACCCTTATAATTCTGTTGTGCATACATTATACTATAACTTTTTACTCTCTTGCCCTTTCTGTTTTATTCAATGCACTTTAAATGGGTTATGCTGCATGCATCCTTATTCTGATGTAATTGCTCTTTGTCTGATAAAATTTCTTTTCAGCTCCAAGGTTATAGGTCTTTGTTTTTATCCCTTCATCCTTCATTCTTTCCAAAGATCTCAGAGCTCTCCTGAGCACCTAATGCTCAGTCATACATTCACCCTTGCAGTAGCCCCCTGGTTTTGAATGTTCATGCTTTCTTCATACACAATTCTTGGAGTGACATGCAAATCAGCCATCAGCACTCTTGGGAAATCTCTGCAGTCCTGCAAACAAAATCAGATATTCTTCATTCTTCTTCAGCAAATTTTACCTCTCTCCAGTATACCACATAAATCCCATGAAAGTAGAACTTTTTATATTTCTGGGACAGATAAATGTCTGGATTATTGTCAGCGCTCAAAAAGTTTAACTCACATTGATGAAGGAATAGAGGGAATCTTTATTATTTTCTAACTGACATATTTTAAAACTTCATTTTGTCTATATGTAAATTATTATGTGTTACATCTTTTTTCTCTCATATCAGGAAGAGAAACATGATGGAAGTGTAAAGATGAATAATTACTCCCATACTTAATGAATATTCACATGAATTAACTCTTCTAAAAATGCTGGAAAATTACCATTTTTTCTTTTAAGCAAAAATTAACATGGGTGAGGAAGTTGACTTATGTTTATTCTCCATATAAGTCAGCCTCTCTCTTTCTCTCTCTCTCTCTCTCTCTCTCTCTCTCTCTCTCTCTCTCTCTCTCTCTCTCTCTCTCTCTCTCTCTCTGTCACACTGAGCAAGGGTGCCACCACTTATAAGTCTCACTAGGCTTGATAGAACCAGAAGAGACCACCTCCAGTAGATATTCATGGCTCCCAATTGAGGGATGGGGCCACCCACTCATCTCAAATTGTTCCTGTCTAAAGAAAATGCAGGGACAAAAAATTAAGCAGAAACTGAAGGAAAGTCCATCCAGAGACCACCACACCTAGGGATTCATACCATGCACAGACACCAACTCACAACAGTTGCTGATGCCAAGATATGATTGCAGATAGGACCCTGGTATGGCTGTCCTTCAAGAGGCTCTACCAGCAGATAGATTTAGATACTGAGATAGATTTAGATACTTCTAGTCAACCATTGGACTGAGCCTAGAGACCTCAAGGGAAGAGTTAGGGGAAGGGCTGAAAGAGCTGAAAGGGATTGAAATCCCATATTAAGAAAAACAATACCTACTAACCAGACCTCTCAGAGCTCCCAGAGGCTAAGCCACCAACCAAAGAGCATACATGGGCTGTTCTGTGTACATGTGTAAAGAAGATTGCCACATCTGGACTCAGTAGGAGGGGATGTGTTTGGTTCTGTGAAGGCTTGATGCCCCAGAGAAGGGAGATGCTAGACAGGTGAGGTGGGAATTGGTGGGTGTAGGAGCACCCTCTTAGAGGTGAAGAGAAGGGGAGATGAGGTAGAGTGCTCATAGAGGGTGAACTGGAAAGCAGACAACATTTAAAATGTAAATAAATAAAATAATTAATAGAAAACGAGATCTTGTTTGAGACTGAGATTGTAGTTCACTAGAGTTGATCTCAGAATTGTAGAAAGGAGCTATGTGAGATCTTGCAAAGTATCCCAATAAAGAAGTATTTCAGGCTGAAGGACTTGGAGTTTTAAGGTAGTGAAAATTAAAAAATTCTCAAAGTATCAAACATATAATAAATGGATAAGGAAATCTCCTTATATTAAAATATTTTAATTAGTTTACTCATTTAAAATATAAATAAAAATATAAAATAAAAATTAATTTAATTAATTTTTAATTAATTTATTTGCTGGGTATAAATGATTGTCCTGAAAGTGTGTTGTCAGTATTATATATTTCATATGTGCCTCCTACTAGAGCAAGTTAGAGGAAAGCATTTGTTTCTCTGAAGTTGGAATTATTGATGGTTGTAAATAACAATGTGTTTGTGGGAATTATACCTCCTTTCATTAAATTGAACCATCTCTACATATCTTTTTTTACATTATATCATACAAAAATTAATATGCATATGTTTCAATGTATATCCATGTACAAAATTGGTTATATACCAACAAGTTTTCAATAATGCAAAATTTTATTCTTATGTATCTAATATATTCCAGTATAAACAATATTATCATATTCTGAAGAATACATATTTTATAGAATAATACAAATCTTCATTAACATACAAATCTAATGCAGCAATTGATATTTATAAAAATGATGACTTATTGATAAAAATAATTATCCCTTCTAGGGACTATGTACATGTGTTCATATATCTATATACATGCTTGTGCATGCACTTGTGTAGAGGCCAAACAACACTGTTGAATGTCTTCTTCAATCATTCTCCACTTCATGTTTTTGTCTTTAGGTCTTCTATTGAACTTCTCGACATTGATTAAATTAGATTATTTAGTCATGGAACCCCCATGATTCCAGGAATCCCTATGAATTCTGTTAGTTTCTTCCTCCACAGCACTGAAATTACAGGTTATATATCACTGTAGATATGACATTTTTCAGGGTGCTGAGCCTTGTGTGGCAATGTCCTGGTGTGACAGTAAATACTTTATAGGACGAGTCAGCTTCTAGGTACTATATAAAGATTATTGTTTTATTTCTAGGACTCAATTTATTCTGAAAGTCATCTTGGATCAAATGCTATAGCCTTTTATCTGATTCAGTTGCAAACAGTAATCTGTAAGAAGAAATATTTATATGTGAGACTGATTTTAGACAATTTTGCCTCCTTACTACAACTAAGAACAAAATACAGAAGACCTTTATGAGTTGTAAGAGGTATGACCACAAAAGCCCAGGTCTTTCTGACAGATTCCAATTCATAACATGCTATTTTATTTGTTTATGTCTGTCCTTTCGCTTGTATTGTTGATTGGTAGATTAGATGTTTTGGGAATCAGAGTCTTTTCTATAGACCAGGTCCCTCCAAAAAACATCTTCTCTCCTGTTCTGTGATTATGGGTTTATGTAGCCATGACTAGCAGTCTGCAAGCTTTTGAATGATTCATGTCACTTGAGCAGACAATGGTGATTTACCATCCTGGGGTAAAAACTGTTATGGCTGTGAATTTGGTCTTCTCTGACATTATTTCCACATACATTCCATTCCATATTTTTTGTTTTGAAATCTGAATATTTCAAATGGTAGTTGAAGAAGATGGATTGATGTAAGAGTGAAGATAAAAACAACTCAAATGTCTTCACCAGCTCATTAGTTTTCTTCTTTCCTCTCTTATCTCCTTCCTTACTGTGTACCTCCTATCCTTTCTAGTATGGGTAAGCTAAATCTTACCACTCAGAAGTCAGTGTTATAGTAACTAAGAATGCTAATGTATCCTGAGCATCAGCCTTATAGTAGCCATAGACCTAATTTTAGCCTACACCTTACATTTTAAGCCCTATCTCTAATCTTAACCCATATCCTAAGCCCAATCTCAGCCCCGACCCTAACTCTAACCAGTCCTAAACTAGCCCCAGCTTCAATCTCAATTGTAGCTTTAAACTGCCTTGATCTATAACACTTGTCCTAAAACTAATATATTTTAAAATAATAAATAAAATGATTGACAAAAATCAAACCAAGATAAAAGTATTCCATTTGAAATAAGGAGAGGGAATATTTGAGTTATAAATTATTTTTAGATTAATTTTTTTAGGAAAATTGAATGTATGTGAGTATTAAAGAAGGAGGTTAAGTGATGATGAAATTTCCAGTGGTGGGTCATTATAGAACATAAAAGCTACCATTTACTTGGCCAATGCTTGAATGGCTTTTTGGTTATAAATTTCTCCAGATTGTTTTAAAAAAAACAATTTAGCATAAAATTTAATTTTTTTAGGTAAAAAAAAAACAAAAGATAAATCTATAGCTATATAGTTTAAATGTTCTGTTTTTTTTCTATAATCAATCCATTTGAATTCTTGACAAGTGATTGAAGATTAAGAAGTGCATATTATCAACGCTGAATTCCAGCTAGGTTGTCAATCAAGGGTCAGGTCCAATTTTAAAAATACTATTATTTCAAGAAAATAGATGTTTATAAAAGAGAACCTTTTTATGTATAAATGCAACAATTATGTGAAATAATAGGCTCAAAATTCCATAGAATAGTGAAAACTCCTAAAAGACTTCTATGGCATTTCTGTGCATACATTGCATGGCAGGGAGGTAATTGGGTGTGTCTGTTTCTTTGTTTTTGTCATTCTTCCCATATTTAATCTCTGTAGGTTCCAAAGGACCCTATTGAATGGGATGAAACAGTATGCTAAATTGGTTTTTTAAAACAATCTGGAGAAATTTATAACCAAAAAAAAAAATCTCTCAAGCATTGACCAAGGGAAATGGTAGCTTTTATGTTCTATAATGACCCATCACTGGACATTTCATCATGAAACACTATGGATTATATAGTTATGTTTTTGTACTGACAGAATTTGGGAGGTATTTCTCAATGATTTATACTGACTTTTGATATTTATAGAATAGGATCAGATCGTGTCTGGAGAATGCCCTCCCCACTTGCATTCACATGCTTTGGTTCTTTGGTCTGCTAACAAAATCTAACTAGGGTTATAATTACAAAGAATCCTTCTTTCAGATGAGTACCCAAAATGTGAACATAAGCAATGATCTTCAGAAGGTCAAATTTAAGAATGCATTTTTATATATGCTGTGGTTTAATCTCTGCTAGCTCCTTCTAGCACTCACTATATATGAATTCATATCTCACATTTTATTGTATGTTTTTATTGTTTCTGCATTTTGGTTATGGAAAAGGTGCTACTACTCTTTTGTAATATTGTGTAGGAAGGGATGAAATTTTGAAAATACAATGTGGTTATTGTTAAACATCTTACAAGCAAATTCCTGTATAAATATGCCCATAGAAAAATCTATTTTTCATCAAATGGAACCAAATTATGGAGATTAAAATATCTGTGTTACAGAAAATCATTAATAATAGATTATTTTCTTTATTATTTTGACTAGAAAGGAATTGATTTCGCCAGGAAACATTCAGAAAACAATTCACTAAACACAAAAGCGTTCCCAGTATCAGAACATAATGTTCAAATCTTTAAGCTTTACTTATTATTAATTTTAATAAAGACTACAAATATCCCACCAAATGTACTTTGAATCATTTATTAGAAGAAAGAGCCAAATTTGTTTCTGAGTCATGGCTTGGGCTTTGTGTATAATTATTTAAATTAGAATACATGCTCTGAAAGCAACATGATTTAAAAAAAAAAAACATCAATGTTAGAAATAATTTAGATGGAAGTGTACAGCAAGGACTGCGGTGTGGATTAACCACTTCCTGTCTTATTTACTAGCTATAACAGAAAGATGCCTAGATTCTTAATAGGGGTGGTGCTTGGAAATCTTTCAAACCCCCTGCTTTTATCAAGACTCAATAAGACATAAAGCACTTGGAATGTGGGAAGGAGACATCCATTCATACAAACAAATTTTGCTGACAAGTAGCCACGTTTGTCTAAGACACAGCACATACATTAAGAAATGTCCTCTGAAAGATGTTTTTTCCTGTTCATATCTTGGAGGCAATCAGTTACACACAGTTCTGAATTTATCTTCTCACTGAAAACATATTAGTCACTTAATCTGGAATGTTTTATCTTTTAGCCTTCATTCTACTATTTCATATCATACAGACAGACAGACAATTGGGCCAACTGTTTTTGATACAAACAGTAAATGAAATTTTAACTGTATTGCTTATTAGGACTTAGTCTACTCATCTGCAAAGCAGTAGCTAAGTGTGAACATTTGACAGAGACGTAGATACTGAGTTTCTCTGGGAAAACTGGGAATTTGCTGACTTGTGCCCTTTCCTACATCACACACAAAGACAAGTCTCTTCAGTTTTATTATCCTGTATTTTATGTGTATTTTCACATGTATACATGTATGGATCTATACATATGCCATTGAATTGCATGAATAATGAGTTATAAGTAGGTATGAACTTTCTAACATCTGTGGTGTTTCAAATGTAGAAAGCATTTTTAGCCACTAGTCCATCTATGTATCTCTGTCTGTCTCTATAGTTTTTAAAATTTCCTCTATTAAATATATTCATTGATCCTAACATGAGGAATATATTCTTGCTTACATCCTGGCTTCAGTATCCTCCTATGAAGATTGTTCCTTTCCTGGGCTCATCTTGCAATCTTTCTATATAGAAAACAGACTCTGTCCCAACATCCCAACATCACTATAGTAAATCTTCTTACAAAGCTTCACTCATGTTTTAAAATCCATTTCATGTATGTATCTCTCCTTTATATTCTAATAGTGATTCCCTTTGACTGATCTTGAAAGAGTATATATATAACTGGAGAAACAAGCTTGGTTTTGCACTACTCTGTTCCCAGCCCTACTGTGTTGCTCCATATGAGGTGGTGGACATTCATGTACATAGAGTAAATGGGCTGGTGCTAAGACCTAAGTACAGAGAATTGAGATTTGGAGCAAGTGTCCTAGCCCTGGCCTGTACTGTCTCAACAGGTATGAGGACAATTGGAAATAGGGAGAGCAGTGGGAGATTTCATTTTTACCCAGGGCTGGCCTGATTCCCCTTAGCCTCACAGACTTTATACTTTTTAGTCTCATGTTTCAATTGCTGAAACCCATTCTTATTTTTTTCATAGTATGCTCCAGTTTAAATTATGTTTTATTTTCTCTTTATTTAAATTTTTCTTATATCTTCATAGAAATTATAGTCTGATATTTAAAAGCACATTAAAATTTCAAGAAACTTAATAGTATAGGAGGACAGAAATAGTACTAAAGAGGACACTTCCTATGAATACATCAGTTCAAAAATAAAGCTGTAGGAGTGTTCCTGCTGATATTTTGTTTAAGACAAGGATTGAATAAACAGGCTGCAGCCAGTCAATCTACAATGATAATGTCTCCTCCCCTCCCCTTTGCTCAAAATGACAATTGTACATAAAACTATGTTTTAAAAGCCTACCTTCAAAATCTGAATGTATGTTTGCTACCATGTTTTCAGCAAAAAGTGATAATTACAGCTTTGAAGTTCATGCTAAGAGACAGGCAATAAAGCCTATGCTCTTTTGATAACTGCTACAGTTACAATGGAAAGAAAAGGCATTTAGACTTTGAATTTTATGATTATACAAAGTTGAAAACTTCAATTACACTGTTCCATAACAGACTCACCCTGGCAATGCCCTCCTTCATCAAAACCGTCTGGGCAGTCAACCACTCCATTGCACAGTTGTGACAAGTGAACACATGAGCTGGAGCCAAGGCAAGCAATGTGATTCAAGGGGCACGTGATCGCCACCTCCTCAGGACCTTTAGTTGAGAGGGAAAAAAATGTCCATGCATTAGCTTTACTTTTTTTGCGTGTAAAATTTAATAACTTTAATTAGGAAATAAAACTGTAGACAACACAGTCAGAGAACAGTTCTGTTTGTCAAAAACATCAATATGGTCTGTGTGAATAGAAATCTCCTTTTTAAAATGTATATAGCTCATGCCATTTTTACTTCACACAATGTATTAAAATATAAATGTACTTTTTATTCATCATGGATGGCAAGGAGAATTGGCATTCTCTCATGTTTGTTCCTAGACAAATTTGTCAAGGATGTCAGACTTCTTCAATCTCAGTTTTCTTTTTGACAAAACATATTTTTCTTTCTTATCTTATCTTTACTTTCTTTCGTTTTTTTTTTTTTTTTTTTTTTTTGGAAAATCATCATTTTAGATTTAATTTTAGCATCACATTAGAGGTGTTGTTATAGTTAAGTAAAGAATGTTTTAACAATGAGAGTTGCCCTTTAAAGTACCTTCCTTTCTATTGTAAACTAAAAGAGAACCACGCTTAAACTTTCACCACTTAATTTAAGATGAGTTACAGAAATAATGAAGAAATAACCAGAGTCATATAAAATTATGGAAAGTGCACAAGAGGGTACTTTTATAGAATGAGAAAACAAAAGGAAAAAATACATTGCATAAGTCATTAGAAGCCAATATTGCTAACAGTAAAATACACTTTTGAATCCTTATCTTGAATACAATATATATCTATGTGATTTGTTGCATTTTTATTTCTTTATTTATTTACCCTCCAGATTTTCTTCCCTTCCAAGTCCACCCTCCAACGGTTTCATGTAATACCTCCTCCCCAACACCAGTCTCCATGAGGATGTCCCCACTCCCCACTCCCCACCCTGACCTCTAAACTCCCTGGTGCCTCCAGTCTCTTGAAGGTTAGGTACATCATCTCTGATAGAACACAGCTATTTACTTTAATCGTTTGTATTTTGGCTTTTATAAAAGTTGGCTCCTAATGACTTCTCATTAGACTCATAGATTGGTACATCTCTTAACACTCATAAAATATTTCCTTTTTTATTAATTGGTTGTTAATACAAAGACTCACAGTTGTAAAGGTGCAAAGAACATAGATTGTTCAGTCTTTACTAGGACATCTATATCACATTCCCTATCCTAGGATTCAGGATTCATCACTGACTAGGAAGCAAAAAAAGTGTAAAATCTAAAAATGGTGGGTGATGACTACAACATAACAGGGCTTTTCAGGTACAGTGGGGTAGTTGCTGCCCATGTGAACTCAGTCGTAGTGACAGCATGCACAATACCAGTGCAATCTCAAACCAGAACGGATTCCATAATGGAGTGAACAGTTGGGCATGAAGTTCTACAGCAAGCCATGAAGTGATTGTCAATTGGCAACTGCTAGGTGAAGCAGAGTCAATTTTCTTTAGAGGTGTGTTGTCCAGTGGAAGACTACCTAGTCCACTAACATGGGTCAAGACAAAATGGACATGATGAAGAAAGAATCCACTACACAGATTGGGTAAGTAGAGAAGTAGATCTGGGAGGAGTAGTGGATAAATCAAAGACAATCCAAATTCTCAATAAACTAATAAATACATTTTACATTCTCTGAAAGACTGCTGTTAACAGGATTTTCTACAATTCTGTGGTATTTTCATATACTTTCTTCCATATAAATTAATTAATTTGTAACATATATATTACCAAATATGTGAGATACATTTTACTGTGATATTTCTTTAGGTTGAGTAATCATTATTTCTAAAACTACCTATTTATCTCAACTGTCTGTGTATAGATATATTTATATTCATGAGTACAAATGTATGTAAATTCAGAACAGATGAAGGTAAATGAAGCATATATATTCTAAGTACATTAGTAATATTTGTGAGATAAACATGACACAAATCCACTTCACTTCAAATTAAAATTATGAAACTATAAATACCTACTGTCAACAGTTATTAAAGAATTTTTGAAAATTAAGGGTTTTCTTTAAAAGTTAAAATTAGGCATAAATGTCCAAGTGGTGTTTAGGCCAGTGATGCATAGTGATATTTATGTAAATTCCAAATGTGTACATAATTTGGAGAGTTTATAAATTGTATAATAAAAACAGAAAATAATTCATAATTAAAAATTATAATTGTAATGAAATGTAATGCTTACATAGGGCAATGAAAATATGATCTATTTTAAGATGGTCAAGAAACTTATGAAGACTGCACAAAAGAAAGGTAAATCTGAGTGCAAATGTAAGGGTCATTTTTTTTTTAAAACAAATGGAGACAATAGAGACATATCTCAATCATTGACCAACAGAATACAGAATGATGAGACTCTTTTTAGCACTGACACACAAGATGAATGGAGAAGCAGTCCAAAAGCAGTCTGTTTAACTTGTACACCATCTGGGGGAGTCTTCACTCTTTTCTTCCTTTGAATAGTTACCATGGAAACTACTATGTAGCTAGAGTTTGTCTGGCCATGTTTCAGTCAATATTCCTAAGGCTCTCATACTAATATATATTAAAGCAGTCATAAAAACTGGAGATTCTTGTAAAAGATGGTCCTTTAACTATTAACTACACAACTGAGTATAATAATATGTTAAATACTGTGATCATTGTTGAAATTATTTAATTGGAATAGAACACAATCTATATGCATTCATAGACACTACAACTCATATAAACTACACACAATCTATCTATCTATCTATCTATCTATCTATCTATCTATCTATCTATCTATCTAGTAACATAATAATCTTAAAAATATACCAGTCAGAAACATATTACTTATTGGAAATATTTACATTGTAGCAATTATCCAAAAAATATTTGTTCTTGAAATTATACATTTTTCACAATTAGTTGAAATAAACATCTTAAAAACCAAGTTTTGCTTTACAAACAAACCTCCTAGGCAGATGTGATTCTTCTGCATTCTTATAAAAGCTAGATTATGTTTTGAATATGGAGAAAATATTTTTCTCTGTCCCCTAAAAGGAGCAAGAAAAGACATGTTGCATCTAATGTGTTGTCTAACTAAAGATACTGAGTTTGCTTTGTGATAGACAAATGTAACAGCAGAAGCAACATAGGAACCCAACACTAAGCTTCCCCTGCACTGTGCTGCCACAGACTACTTTCTGCTCTGTCTACCAAAAGTCCCTCCTGCTGTTTTTCCTATTTATACCTTTCTAGCAGACCTATACCTTTTTTTTCTGAAATTCAATTTATTTATCTTAACCTTTACATAATAATAAAGGCTTACTGAGTAAATATTGTTCAAATAGCAACTCTGTTTCCTACTTAAAAATATAATACTAGACATACTTTCAGAGCAAAAATTGTGCATGCTATATGCCTATTCTTTGACTCTGCTCCCCTCTCAGCATCCTACTGATTTAGTTTTCCTCATCATAGTAAAGTTTGATCTCGTAAAAGTCAGAAAACCCCACAAAAACCTGAAAGGTCTAGTGCAAAAAGAAGACTAGTCATCCTTATGGGAACTTCAATTGTATGAAACACGACATACTCTGCATTGTTTATGGGCTATTCTCAATTAGAAAATTATTAAACTAAATATTAAACTGGAGATTTGTTTGTGGTGAAAGAAAGGGACCTAGTTTCCTGCAGAAACTTCCCTGGTTTTCTGTCTAAGTGAATACCATACTTTGCTATCTTCTGCTTCTGACTCAATTGAATTATTGTAGATCTTTGTGGCTCCATTGCTTCTGGCACACCTATGTGCAGTACACATCCATTTCACACATGCAGGTCTACACCTGAACAACATCAATCTAGAAAGCAGGATCTTCAGTGGTGCATGATCTTTATGTTTCCTGAAATTTTTTCCATAATGCTCCACACTCTTCAAACTCTATAGTCCATCACTCTGGATTTGTCCATGACTGTTATTTTCATTCATTTTGTTTTAATATTAGACTGTGAGAAATACCGTGAGAAATCTGGTATTACTAATTGCTTCCGTTTTATCTATACAAAACCATCTCCTAACATAGCCAGACACACAATGTGCACTTGATATTCAGCTGTGAAAGAATACAGAATATAAAACACTGCTAATTAACATTTTTGACATACAAGAACTTAAAATTTTCTCCCATTAACACAATTAATTGATAAATTTGCCCTAAAAGAACTTTTACCCTATGACTACTTTAATTTATGATGATTCTTAATTTCAGGTCAAATTAAAAGAAAATGTCTTGGCTTGTTTTCATTATCTAATTGAAATTTAACGAGCACTGCTTGCAACTAATATTGCGATATATATGATGCTTCATTCAGTGGCCATCTCCCTCCCATTGCATACCGTATTTACTCTCAATTCTAGAGTCTTCAGTATGTAATACCATCATCTAGAATGCAAACCTTCACATTTTCTTTGTCCAACACAATCCATCAATGTAAATTCCAACCTTGCTCACAGAGTCAGTTATTTTATGAGAAGCTGTCTGAGTAGAAAGAGAATTAGATATGAAGACCAACACTCAGGTTTTCTTTTATAGCTACTCAGTAATCACCTAAACTGATTGCAGGCTTACCTTACTAATACTTTTGCAACATTTAAAGTAGAAATAATAAGAAAATCTACATTATTGCATCACAATAGATGCAAGTGGAGTTGGGGGTTTAGTTCTAGTGCACTATGTAAATGTCAGCTTTTGGGGGAAACGCCATTGTTCTACATTAGGTGAACTTGCAGTTTGTGTTAAACATTTACTTTTTATGACATATAGATCTCTGAATGTTCTTTATGTTATACCACACATACAAGTCTAAATCAACTTACTGATAGCCTTTAGTTTGTTTCATATCCCAACTTAAAACACAGTATGCCACATTGCAACAAAAGAAAGATGATGATCACTAATCTGTAACATTAATCAATCTAGACATGATTCCAAGCAGAAATACATAAAGATGACTTTAAGGTTAAGAAATTTAAAACAAGTTAGTTCAATCTTCTTTATAGTGTTTATATATTCAATTGAAAACTTAAAATTTTATTATGGTTTTTAGAATTATGTGATAATCAAGTTTAATATTGAAGAATTATGGGACATTTTTTTTTTAGGGTGTGTCACAGTACTGAGTTGTGGAATATTTAATGCTGTGAAATTTTTCTTTTTATTAGTTTAAGATTCCGGAACTCCTAGGAATTGATGACAAGTGTCTTAAAATTATTTTCATGTATAGACATTTTAAAACAAGTGTCAACATAACTTAATTAAATATTATGATTTCCAAAGGAACAGTGCTCTAATTATACTTGTTTAATGCTTTCAATCTATACTTTTACTGTATAGTATAAAGAACGCTTTCCATCACACAATATAATTCTTTGAATATATTACTAAAGAGTATCTTTTTAAATTTTAGAATTGGAAAAGTGATTCTAATGCAATAAGATGTGTAGAAATATTACATCAGTGTATTGTTATAGCTATCAGACTAGCAGAATCAAATAACTACAACAATCTTGGCCATTCAAAAATCACATGGCAAGTGCATGATATTATTTTTAACGTTCTTTCAGAGGAATGGTACATAGTGTAAATGTGTTAAAAGTACAGGTATATACTCACTGATTTTAAACAGAAACTATATCATGTTCACTTGTACACATGCTAAAATTATTAAGTAGCACACTGATTTATGGTCACATGTTCACAGGTATAACTACTGATTTTACACAGAGCATTAGTTTATGTCCACCTACTGATAAAAACACTGGACTATGTACTACCTTTACATAGAACATGCATTTTTTAATACTTGTTTATATTAGATTATAATCTGTAATCACAAATTAACTGTATATTTACTGTATACTACTTTTTAACTTTAGAATGGAACTGAGGCTAGTTCACACACTAGCTACATCCCCAGCTTCCCATAATTCAGTTCTGCATGTGCTACCCCAGCAAACGATCTGGTATTTTAATTCAAGGGGGAAAACAAAAGACATTTATAGTATTTCACGTGTAATAAAAATTTGATTCATGAGCATTAACTCCTAAATAAAACAGTCTTGTCTCATCATTTCTTAGAACAATCTATGCGACCACACTTTATGAAGGAGAAATAGAAATGGAAACTTCTAAATCCCCATGTGTACTCAATCTAGCAGTAATTCAGGAAGACCAAAGAATTTCTGAGAAAAACAGGTTTCTGTAATAATTATTTCTATGTTTACATTATTTCAAATGAATATTGTAAAGAATCAAGAGCCTGAGAAGTTGGAAAGATGATTGATTTTGTCTAGCGTCTCCCCTTAAGACATCTCTGACCTCTTCCTGTTATTTTTTTTTTATTTTTCTTTTGAGTCTTGGAATAGGAAAGTTTGCACTTAGATAACATGTTCGAGGTTTCAAATCTTTTCTCTTTACTCCTAATGTTAGGAAGTCTCAGTGATAGAGAGGTGGCTATATGTAGTATACAGAGCTGTAGAAATTTAATGAATAAAAAGCATGTCTCAGCACTCGAGAAGACTGTGCCATGTTAAAGCAACGTTGCCATGACCGCAGACACACAGCAGACTGTGATGAACCTGTAAGTAAGTAGATATAAGTACTGCTCTTCCAGAGGGCAGCAGTTCTGCTGTTAGCACGAACGTCAGGCATCTCACAATACTTTTGTATTTTCAGCTTCAAGGGACAGACCTATTTTGACCTCTGTGAGTACACATATATATGTGGCCTTCGCAATATGCGCTTTGAAAAAGTACTAAAAATAAATCACAAAAATGGTCTCTTGCTGGTGTATAGATAGATGTGATTTGTGCTGATTTAGAATGTATCAAGTGATTTTCAAACATTATATTGACTTTTGGCATTGAAATAACACATGAATATGAAGTTATAACATTGTCCTGCACTAAAACTAGAAAATTAACATGCACCCAACTGACAAAAAAAATATTAGAATACAGTTATGGTCAATATTTTGACATTAATTATAACTGTCAGAATAAAAATTGATTAGACCAACTGCCTGCCTGCCCTTTGACCTTCCAACATAACGACAAATAGATTAAAAAGTAGATGACATCATTCCCTTCATTAAACTCAGAGCTAATAGAACATTACAGGTTCAATGCTTATTTAATTATTTCAAATCCTCATTTCTTTCACTCCAGATAACATTTGCATATTCATGGAGTGTGAACATTTTCTGGAGAGGGACAGAAGACAATCTATAAGTAGAATAGACTAAACAACTTATAGTCAAGTGACTGGGTCTCTAGAAATTCTAAAAT
The DNA here is from genome assembly GCA_030674055.1 of Rhabdomys pumilio. Classification (NCBI taxonomy): domain Eukaryota; kingdom Metazoa; phylum Chordata; class Mammalia; order Rodentia; family Muridae; genus Rhabdomys; species Rhabdomys pumilio. The sequence goes on from JANHMN010000002.1 coordinate 114,449,287, forward strand.
ATAATTCAGTCGTAGATGATTTTGCTGAATGATATGATTTAACACTGCTTTCTTCTAAAGTTCATAAATTGCAGCGTCAGAGGCTTATCAATTTACTCTTCCCTCAACCCCTTTTTAATCATCTCAAAGACTAATTATATTTGAAATAGTATACATTTCTTTTTCCCCTTGGAATCAAAATATAATCTTGTTGGCTGCATTAACACATGCAGATGCAAATTATGGGTGACTGAGCATGTAGCTAAGTGTATTAAGTGTATTAAGCTAAGTGTATATAACAAAAAGTTATAAAATAAATTTGTGATCAAATATAAGAGCATCATTTCATGTAATCAAATAAATAGAAAATGTTGTGTTCCTACTGTAAAAAAGAACACATAATTTTCAGAAAATATAGCTCTGGTTTTACGCTAAACTATTCAGTTTAAGAATATCCTTAATACACAGAGAACAGAAGCTACATGCTTCACCTCTGAAACAAGTGTTTTGCTCTCTTGTTTTCTTGGGTTGCTTTAGTATGATAACACAAAATCTCTTGGTTATTACTGAGAAGGTCAGGGACACATGGAAAGCCTCATACTTTAGAAATAGAAAAACTCTCTGATATGAAGCCCTCTAAAAAGTGACCCTTGATACAAAAAGAAAATTCAAAGAATGTTAGTCCCATAAAACTGACTGAGAAAAGATGTCTTGCTCACTGCTACAAGGAATGTTGGGGGACAACACTCCACTGACTGGTACTAAGAAGACAAATAGGTGAATCTGTTTGTAAGAAGTATTGCTTCAATCTCAATTTCTAATTTGGGACACTATTATGGTACTATCAACTGGAACATTTCTTAGCAATATATGAAGGTAGAGAATTGCTTTTCTGAGTCTTTATTTTCAAGCTACAATAATTAAAGTTGAGATCCAAATTCTTAATTAAGACCTAAAACTAAGGTCAGATCAGCCTTGAATTAGACTAATTCAAGAAAAGATCTCCCTAAGAAACCAAGCAAGTCAACACATATAGCTAGATGTTTCAATCCAAAATTAGAAAACACAATGTTCTTACTGACTCCCTTTCATTCGGAATAAAACAGTGAAGAAGGCTCTTTGAGGACCTATAAGAAGCATTTGTTCTGATCGAGTAGCTCTTACATAGAATTTACCCAAAATGAGATCAATTGTACAAACCTCAAAGACAAACATCATTTACAGCTTGCGGTGAATGCAGCATTAAGAAGAGGCCCATGTTTCTGATTTACAGACAAACTTTATCTACATTCTCTATGGTGCATGAGCAGCACAAGTACCAAGATCTTTGCTGATTCTCATGCAACACTTACCACAGTTCTTTATTTGATATTGCTTATTCACTATTCCACTGGGGAGTGGGGGAAATCTATCTGTCATTTACCACTATTGAATGAGCAAGAACCAGAGAAGAAATAAACACATCTCTTATATTTTTCTCACTATATTTTAATTTACTGTGTATCAAAACAAAGAAGCAATAATTTTTGGAGGCCTATTTAGTCTACATTAGTAAGGAAGTCTGTCAGACTTTGTGTCTTTCCCATGTTGAAACAGGTTATCATAAAATGATTTGTAGAGAAGAGAGAACGATATATATATATATATATATATATATATATATATATATATATATATATTCCTTCTAATATATATCATCTTGTGCATTAGCTAATACATATTGTTATAATAAATTTTATCATCTGAGATAGATTTCCAATACTCACATAATAGTCAAAGCCCCTAACCAAAACAAAAGTATTTACGTATCAGATATGAGAAGTACTTTTCTGAGCTATTAGTCAGGCTGCTTAAGAGACTTCTGAAACATAGCCTATTGCTATTACCCTTCATTGTCCCCAAGAGGTGGAAGGTAGGTGTTATTGCTGATGACATCATGCACTTCAGCAAAAGGACAAAGAGGCCTTTGAGATGGAACTGACTTGATTGTCTCCTCCATGAGGACTAGCTTTCATAGTACCAGAAAGCACCACGCAAACCTTCCAAAGGAGAAAGGTAACCAACAGTCCTATTCAGCTATGATGGCTATGTGCGGTATCATTGACTTGTGGGACATAACCCTAAAGTCACAGCAGTGATGTGCAGACTTTAGTAATATCCAAAGCTCTTCAATTGAACCTAAGTCTGCTCAACAAGATCATGCCTTGTGCTGACACCCTAGCCTACTAACCAGGGATAGTGACGTAATGAATCTTAGGAGAATCTCTACAGCCACCACTTCACTAAAACAATATGCTCCTTAAACACAGTCTAGTGATGTGTCCTTATACCCACCAGTAGGTGTAGGCTGCGCCCCTTCAAAATAGCTTCTTTTAGCAACAGAAAAGAAACCACTACAGAAAATCATAACCAATCAAAATGCAAGGTTGTCGAGCCCAGACTTAATGGATACAACAGCAAGACTCTTCCATTTCTTAAGATCAGAGAACACCATGAAAGAAGGGCAACATGGAGTTTGTGGTGAGAGGGTTGTGGTGATAAAAATGAAAGTGACTCCCATAAGCTCACAATATCTGGTTTACCACCGGAGAATAGAAAGTATTCTGTGTTGAAGAAATGTGTCACTGGAGGTGGACCTAGGGATGTGAGGTTTCAAAAGCTCACACAAGGACCTTCAGTCTTTCTTTCACAGTTTCCTGGCTGTGGATCAAGATGTAAGCTAGAATACCTAACTTCACTTTTCTACGAAGTCATTCCTCCTGACCCTTGGCACATACCATAAAAAAACTTGTGGCAGAAATTTCTCTGTTTAATATATTTGCAGCAGGAGCCCTGTCACTGGACAGGGAAGAGGGAGGCAGAACTAGGAATTGGGAGGAGAGAAAGAACAAAAGGTTGGCAAGATGGCTGCAGATGTGTACTGGCATGTCTCTAGCAGTTGTAGGTAGTTATTCATATCAAAAGGTTAGATAATTGGAATAACAATTCTAATTGTGTGGGCATCTTATGTATTGCGTATTTGCTGATATATAGATCTATTTGGTTAATCTTAAGCTTTAGAGTTTTGATTTACTGGATTACTGGAAGGTGGGTCTGCTGACAACTGGGTGGCTATAGTTGTGAAGGAACTAGTGGCTGCAGGGACAAGCAAACCAAAGCTGGAAGCACAACGATTGGTCACTACAGGAACAAGTTAGAGAGAACAGCCCAGCAGAACCAGCTCAGGAGCTCCGGCTTCACTGGAGCACTTGCAGAGACAAATGGCTTAGTGTGGGAACATGGCGGCCAAGCCTGGAGCAAGCCGGCTGTCTTTCTAATACTTCCTAATACAAAAACTATCTTAAAAACCTCCATTAGGCCCTCCTAAACCTTCAAGAAAATACTATTATTAGGGAGCTCATTATGGCATCTGATACAGTAACGGATTTTGATGATATTTATTAAAACAAAACACATTATCTTCAAAAGACAATAAACTGTAAGCTCTGAGCTACTGTACCACTGCCATGCCTGTTTTCCTGCTGTCATGATGGTTATGACTAACCCTCTAAAACTGGAAGTGATTCAAAATTAAATGTTTTCATCTATGAATTGCTTTGCCCTTAGTGGTTCCTCATAGAAATAGTAGTCCTATCTAAGATAGTTGTGTCTCCTAGTAATATCTGAAGCTACATAATAATGTCATATCCATGTGACTATCTAAACATTAGGTGCATGAGGACAATACCAACAGATACGCCAGATTGAATGTGGGAAATCCCAGGAGGCCGCAACCCTATGCAAAAACCCTACAACTTTACAGAAAGAAAGCCAATGAATTCTGAAATCTGGAGAAATAGTCTTCATAAGGAAGAGTACAGCAATTGGTTATTAAATACTAATTTTTATATTATATGTATATAATTATACCTATATATTATATTATTCCTATATTTTATATATATGTACATTTATATATATATATATATATATGTGTGTGTGTGTGTGTGTGTGTGTGTGTGTGTGTGTGTGTGTGTGTGT
>JANHMN010000002.1:114453295-114481988 GCA_030674055.1 Rhabdomys pumilio
TGTGTGTGTGTGTGTGTGTGTGTGTGTGTGTGTGTGTGTGTGTGTGTTTATGCATGAAATAGCAACTATTGATGAAAAGAGTTCGTGAATTTGATAGAGGGCAAGAAGAAGTATATGGAGGGAGGAAAAGATGAACATGTGACCTTATTACATTCTCAAAAATAATACCCCAAATTAAGGAGAGTTTTAATAAGATGGTTTAGGATTGTGAATAGGATGCACTGTAAAGAGCTGTAGGTCAACACAAGCACTCTTACATATATTAGTTCTACTGCGGTTGCAAATTGTATCTCTGTTAGAAAAAGGTGAAATACTTTAAATGAACGACGTTCTTCAAAATTTAATTTTAATTGAATTCAAAGCGATGTTAACTCTGAAAATGGCTTCATGATGCACTTTAAAAAAAAACAGTTTGTTCATGATTGTATTCTATAAACGTCACAGTTATGGGATAATTGCTGTGTATTGAGTGCTTCCTCTGTCCCTGTCTCTGTGGTAAGCACATAATGTCCATTATCTAATTAAATTCTTGCAGGAACACCATGGGCTAGCTATTATAATTGCTATTATATAGATGAAAAAAATTGAAGACTGGAAAGGTTAAATACTTTATTCAAGGTCACAAAGTAATGCTGTTATTTGAGTTTAGATACCTTACTTATTCAAAACCTGGTATCCTTTTCACTATATTGTATTGTGCAATGATCTCAAAAAAGACAATGAAGCCACATTATGAGTGTTAGTCTGTTTGAATTAACTTTGTCTCTTCTTAAGTAAGTTCAGTACAGAGGCTCATGAGGAAAAGGAACAATAGGAAGTTACACATCAGCACCAGCATCACCTCAAAGCTACAAGTGTTACATTTATGAGCCAAAGGTTTTGCACATAGACCCTGTCTGACCACTGTTAGCAGATGAGATATTCTGTATAGACTTTGGCTCCTCTCAACAGCTAGAGGAAATCGAAGGAGAATCCTGCCAGCTATGGATGAGAATAGCATCTAGCATTCTGTTTGCCCAATCCAGGTTTTCTGAACAATTGTAATACAGTCTTGGGAAATGAGGTCCCATTTATCTGGATGATAAATGGGAGGCAGAGTAGGCAGGTATGTAACATGAGTGGTACCAGAGCAGCCTCTTTCACTTCACACTTATAAATGAAGGTGCATGGACATATCTTAGAAGTCCTGTAAATGCACCAAGTATTTTCTGCTTGTAATAAAAAAATAACTCATTTAATATTGCATCTGTCATCCTGATGATCTTGCTTACTTGTTAAATATTGACTGTGGCCACAGATATTGGTCATTGTTGAAAGCAAACTGTAACTATGGACGTATTTCCTATGTTTTTTGACTTTCTCATAGAACCTCGAATCTAAATTGTCCTATACTGCAGTGAATACAAATCCATGCCATTGGTATAAGAGCACAGCTTAACTCCTTAAAAGGACTGTGGCCATTTGTATTCACACATACATTTTTTAAAAATTCTTTTATATTTTTGGTTGTAAAGACTAGCCTCTAACAACTGAGCCAAACAGGTTCCTAGAACCCAACAGGGATGACATTATCTGACATATCCAACAAAGGGGTGGGGAAGAATCTGCAGAGACCATACCCAAAGGATAGGCACAGCCTCCATTTGAGGGATGGGGCCACTCACCCATCTCAAAAATATTAACCCAGAATTGCTCCTGTTAAATGGAAATGCAGGGACAAAGACTGGAGCAGAGACTAAAGGAAAGGGCATGAAGATACTGCCCCACCTAAGAATCCATCGCATCTGCAGACATCAAACCCAGACACTATTGCTGATAAGAAGCTCTTGCTGACAGGAGCTTGGTAGAGCTGTCCCCTGAGAGGCTGTTCCAGAGCCTGATCAATATAGATGATGTGGATGCACACACACAAAACCTTCGGACTAGGAAGCACAGGAAACCCAATGGAGGAATTAGGAGAAGTATTGAAGGAGTTGAAGGCCTTAGCAACCCACAGGAAGAATAACAATATCAACCAGCCAGACCACCCTAAGCCCCCAATGACTAAACTACCAACCACAGTGTACACATGGATACCAATGGCTCCAGATGCATATGTAGCAGAGGATTACAATGGGAGGGAGGCCCTGTGGATGCTTGATGACCCAGAGTAGGGGAATGCTAGGGTACTGGGATAGGAGAGGGTGTCTGGGTAGGAAGTAAACTCATAGAGGCAGAGGGGCAGGGAGAGGATATGGGTTTAACTGGGAAGGGGTATAGCATTTGAAATGTAAATAAATACAGAAAGCATTAAAATAAAAGTAATTCTTTTAATTTTGCTACATATGATGCAAATAAATTTGCCAATTCAATCTGTTAACATTGTTAAAATTTCATGAAGATAGACCCTTGAAGACATGAGTATGAGAACCTTCATAATCACACATTATTGATGAAGAAAAAATAATATTCTGCTGCCAGAAATATAAAGAATGTCAAAAGAACCCAAGTCCACTTCTACAGGAGTTTTTCCTGTGTTCTCTTAAATCCTATGAAGATGATAAATGAGAGCAATTATAGTAAAATTGCACGGAACTAAACACAGAAAATAAAAAAATCAAACAACAGTTCTTTATAGATGCCTCATGTATATGTAAAAGTGTCTTGGAAACATTGGATTTTATTAGTCTCATGGATTAACTCTGACCACCATTTCCTCCCATTCCATATTAGGCATTTGATTAGTTCTTGCTTCTCCACCCTCCTGTAGAATCTAAAATATTTCTTCCCCTATTCACTCACAAATAACTCCATATTTTTTTCGTCCATGGCAAAGCTTGGTATAATTTAGTTTACTTGGTATTTCTGATTTGTTAGCCTATAGAGTGTTAGGTTTTGTTCTGGGGGAAGCCATGGGATTAGGACATGTTATATTTAGTGAAGTGACTGACCCAGAAGACAAGTGTCGCATTTATTTATCTGGTGTGCTCCATAGCAATCTTCTTAGAGTACAGATTGTGATTCAGTGGGTGCTGGCTGAGATTCTGCATTTGTGTAAAATCCCAGATGCTGTGGTGCTCTACTGTGAAACCACACTTGGTCTCCACAAAACCAACAGCAAGAACGGTTTAAAACAAAGTCTTTATATTCTCATAAGCACCACATCCCCCTCTGTTGCTTTCAAGTAGAGCAAGTTCACTGTCCTCTTAAGATCTAGTCCTACAGCATTATAATTTTTCAAAGGTATATTTATGACATAGAAATAGAAGAGTTAAATTTCTTGGCATAAGTCATTTACCGACATCAGCATCCCAGGCTACGTTGCTATAACTTGCCAAAAGCTATTAGCATCATTTTGGCTAACCAAACAAGGTTGCAACCAAAAGACTTGGAATGCTGAAAAGAAATCACTGAATCTTGCACAGTTTAAATAATATTGACGTTTTGTTAGCCTGAAATTAACATTGTGATTGATATTCTTTTTTGCTGCTTATTATGTGTAGAAAAACTCCCCTGAGGACTACGAACCCCAGATATTAAAATTCTATCTGTGGTTCTTTTTCTTCCTTTTAGCTAAGGTTCTGTGCAATGCTGCTCTTTAGACTACAACTCTGGACCTGTTTTCCTCAAGATACTCTTTTATGTGCATTTTAGGACACTGTCATTTTGAAATTTAAAACCCCTTACAAGTTTCCTACCTGGTGAAATAACTTTTCACAATGGTATCCCTTTATATTCTTCACTGTCTATTATAGCATCAGTGAAACTGCTGGGGAAATAAAGCTTTAACAGAGATCCAATCCTTCAAAAGGACTCAAAACCATTTCTAAACACTCTCCCTCAATCCAGCAAAACTGCTCCTTCCAAGTTGCCAATACAGAGACTGGATAACAGTCAACACCCTGTCAGTTATTGCAAGCATGATTTCTCCACACCACAGGTAACCAGTCCCTGTGTTGTTCATCTCTGCAACAGACATCCTCTGTCTGGCTCATGCTGTTAAGTGGGACCTGTTTCATGTCCTGTTGTAAATACCTCCAGAACACAGAAGCAGCCTCCATAAACTTGCCATTAATTTTGTTAGGGAGATCTCACCACTCAATCTGTTACGTTCTACTCCCCTTCCTTCAGTCCCTGAAGATGCATCAGTATATACAATTCATTTTCTGCAATGACTACACTCATGGATTTGTGTGTCTACTCCAGCCTGAAAACAAGAAATGTATTTCTAAATTTAAATGTGGCTTTAGTCCTGTTATTAATGTAGCAAGTATTACTGAACATTGCCCATCTATTCATAAGTGGTCTAAAGGCACGATTCATTAACTCATTTTTCTGAAGAAAAACTGTGACATGTACCCACAATGTCATTTTATTCAACCATAAAAAATCAACTAAAGAAATAATGACATTTTCAAAACCACGGTTCAATTAAGAAATTTTAAGCAATTATTGTAGTTAATTTATCTATCTATCTATCATCTATCTATCTATTTATCTATGTTTATTCATTTATTTACTTTATATCCAGATCAAAGCCTCTTCACATTCTCACCCTAACAAACCTGTCCCTACCTTATACCTTTCCCTTTCCTCAGAGAAGAAGAAGCACCACTTGTACCAAACCACCCTAACACATCAAGTCTCAGCAGGATTAAGTGCATTGTGGCATGACTTGATAATATTGAGGTTTACAAATGAGGAAACAGACTTGGAAATGAAATATATTATATAAAGCCATCACTAATAGTTTTGAGGTCCAGGAGTTGAATTTAGATGTTTTGTCTCTGAAGTCATCACAACGAGCTACAATAATTTACTGCTATGAAATAAATTCCTGCACACACACAGCTTCTACTTGGCATGCTTCTCTCATTGACCCCCTTTACTTGGCCTTACAAGCACTGACTTTAAGCTCCACAATGGCATTTTCTTCTCTCTTCCTCTTTGGTAGGCTCTTGCCATTGCCATGGAGACAGGTAGGTTTTGGCCTCTGTCAACAAAGTATAATCTTGAACAAATTAAATAGCTATCTCATTGTTTATATTCTAAAATAAATGTATATTGTAAACTTGGTTAATATTAGAGATGATAAATTATATTTTAAGCTTTAATAATCAATGAAAAAGGATTCTTTCTCTGTCTTGTTACTCCTTGCAAGTCTGAAAATACTATGTGTAAATTTGCAATAAAAATTAAAATATATATTTCACACCTTCTGGTTAATAGATGCAAATTTTATATATTTTACATTTATTTTATTAATAAAAATACAACTTTCTTATATATTTTCAGTCCAAATATGTTGCTTTGACATACAGATTATTTTGAACTGGTTGTTAATAGTGGATATAATAGAAATCTCTACTTTCTGTTTTAATGTTCAAAGGTAAAATGTGAATTTCATTTGTGATAATTCTTTGCTCTCTTCTGTCTTACTCATTCATATCTTCTGTACCAAAATTTCTTTTAACTTGTATGTGGTATTCTTGTCTTTATATATGTATTCGCACGGTGTGTGCTTGTTCACTTTTGTGGCCATGGGTGGGAATGTGAAATCCAAAACCATCTTAGATTTTTTTTCTCAACTGGCTCTGCTGTTTTCTGCTATGTTCTCTGTCTTCACCTCCTGCCTCTAAGTAAGGGCTCTAAGAACATACATTGAAGTTTGTTTTTTGTTTGTTTGTTTGTTTGTTTTATTGTTGTTTATGGGTATTTGAACTTGAATATCAAATGTGCTGGACAAGTACACTTACTCACTGGGGTCATCTGCCAGGCCACAAGAACAAGACTCACTGTGTAAGTCCTATTTAACATTATTTGAGTGTAACCATACTTCTCCCAGAGAGATCTATATAAGTATATACATCCCCTTCTTTTTAAAATTCATTTCTTCAAAACTTACTAGTGTAAATATCAAATTTGAATTCCCTAGTCTTAGCAAATTCTGCATGTATTTATGTCTGTTCATGCCACTCCTGTGCAGGTCTGAAATAAACCTGCTAATCCATCACTTCTCACTTTCTTTCACAGATGACAATCACTCGATTGGATACATTAGATAAATTATTTCATCACAAAATTTTCTGCCCTGCCTTTATTAGGAGCCATGCTAAATGAATTCAACAAATAATTTTCATTCTGTAGAAGGAAAAAAAAGTGGTTGAAATCTAGAAAATGTGCTCTAACTCAGTAGCTAAAACTGAGGAAAACTTTCCTGGGGAAAATCACCTACACAGGGGATATTTCAAGTACATAAAAATCTGAGGCAGTGTCATTATTGAAGATGGATTTGGAGAGGTTAAAGCTTTCTTAAAAGAAATTAATATCAGGAAAATTTCTAACAACTAAATTTATATCCTGAGGAATAATTAATACTGAGAATGTTTGAAAAGTCATAAAATCATATTCTATTTTAAGTTCTATATAATATGTATAAGTACACTTACGACAAAGGCCTCTGATGATCTAAGCTGACTTTTACCTGAAACCATCCTCCCTAAGGGCTAGCTTTCATAGTACTGGAAGTTTCTGTGCAAGCTGACAAGAGAGGTATGCAACCAACAGTGCTACTCCACTGTGAACCACAATAATGATCAGCAGGGCAAGACATCAGAGAGGGCACAATAGTGACATTCATCTCCTGTTTGTAAGCAATACTTGTCTAATTGGGTTTAAGGTCTGTTCAATAGGAGTAAAATTAGGACTCAGACAGGAAACTTGGCCAACTCCCCTGGCCTAGACATGTTGTGGATTTTACAGGAGAACCCACCCACTGCTATTTTTATGAACTATTACAATTCCTAACTTCATTCTCAACACATATTCTTACACCCACAGGTAAACGTAGCTATACCTCTTATCAAGTATATTTTTCTTTCTAATAGAGAGACCCAGATCATTGCAGAAAATCACAAGTGAACAATATGAGGAGCACACCTGATTATGGCTCATAAGGCTCAGGGAACTGCCAGACTGTGTGTCTGCCTCAAAGTGCAAGCTGCTCAGGGGAAGCAGAACACAGGCGTTAATAGAGTTCCCACTCTGTGTTTCCAAGTGAGAAACAGCAGAGTCTGAGATGGATGGTGTGCTTCCAGTCTCCTGCATATTCATGTGCCTTCAGCATATTGCTGGGAGATGGGAACAAGGGTTAACAGGTCTATACTTCCTCTCAGAGCTTATAAGAACCAGGCAAGAAGGGGAAGGCTGAGCCTAGGATATGGACCTAGCTGGGTTTAGTTGAAAGTGAGTGCTAAGAGTGTGGAGGGGTTGGGAAAGAGAACACACTTCTCTTCCTGGATATTTAGGCATGGCTTTTTACTAAAAAGCCCTGCCCCCAGAACCCCACATGATTTTTGATAAAGGAGAAGGTCCTGTCTAAACTGTTTTATTTTGATGGCAGATATGAATGAATATACCTTACTAAGGGTGAGCCAAGGAAAGCTGCAGGAAGGAATGCCCAAGAAGGAAAGCTTATTGACTGACCACTCTGGGTCTATCTAGATACCTCATTAGCATGGAGAACTTCAGGTTTTAATGCTATGTGGTTACATGTTCCAGATCAGGTAATTTGGCAGGGAGCTGGCGCTATGCCTACGATTTTCAATTCTGAGATTCCCCAGGGTTTGAGCCTTGCTCAACCTTACCAGGTCATCTATCTGGTGCTATGGTTCACTTGCCCCACAGAGAACACTGTCAAAAGTGGATGGAAACATCAAAAGAGCAAGAGGGCCAGGAAATCTCATGTCAGATTGTGAAATATGTCTCCTAGAAATAAGAGGAAAGCTTCATCCATGATACCTCAGCAATATGGCTGCTTAAACAAGATTTGAACATCCTAGGAAAATATCAATAATCACATTAATGTAGAATGAATCAATCTCCTGAGGCCCACCTCTTGAAAAAATCTACAAGCAAGGAGTTACTGATAATAGCAGTATGGCTAAACTTCTCCAGGGATGGGACACTTAATTGGATATTAATTGTCAAGTGGTCAGCTCTGAAATCATATCCATACAAGCAACATTAAAGAGATTCAGAAGGTCTTTCATATGTTTACATATGATTACTCATTTCAAAAAAAAGAGGGCATGCATTTGAGAAATAGCTAAGTGGGTGTAATTAGAGATGTTGGAGTGGAGGAATGGAAGAGGAGGACAGATTCACTAAAAATATATTTTAAATTTAAAGATTAAAAGTGAATAACAAAACAAGTTAATAGATAGTCTTAGAGTCTAATGGGGGATATGTAGTTATTTGTAAATACATGTGCAGTTCATACGTCATTCATTAAATGCTCAAGAGTCAAGATCTCTATTGTTTTCAAGATGAATAACTTAAACAGAAAGAGGGATAATCATACTTTGAAGATGTGGTCACTGTTAATTTTCCCATGCTCTCCTGGATAACTCTACATATATGCACATATCTGCAGCACAAATCGGTATTAATAGTTGTTTACAAAAAAGTGAGCTTGAGGGGGATAAGGAAGCTGGGAGGATGAAGGTAGATGTTTCATATTTCATTGCATACAAGTATAAAATAGACAAATATCAAAACTAAAGATGAATTTTTATAATGGAGACTGAAGTACTTACTACGTTTCAACATCGTATACATGACTTCAATTTTTTTCATGCATCTTTTGGTTTTTACATTGTGTGTTTTTTTTTATTTCTCCCATTTCTTTGAGGTAGGATATTTACATAATACATATTAATTATTAAGTGCAAATTAGATAATTTCCAAGGAAGACGAATATCCTACTTTTTGATAAACCTTATTGGGAGCTATAAAAATATTTCAGTTGTAAATTACTTGCTGCTCAAATGTGAGGACCAATGTTAGATCAGAGATCTCACATAAAATCCAGACCACTGTTGGGACTCTTTGTTATACCAGCATCAAAGCTTGACTCAGACATTCTCAGGAAAAGTTGTCTTGTCAAGCCAGGAGATTTGGGTTCATGGAGAGACCTACTATTTATAAATAAGTACAAATTGATTAAGGAAGACATTTGATGTCAATTTGTGACACACACACACACACACACACACACACAAACACACACACACTCTTATGCCCCCATGTGAGAGCACACATAATACACATACAGGAGCACTGCATACATACATTTACATTTGGACTTATCGAAAGGATAACTCTCTTAAAAATCTGGTTTTGGCAAAGGCGTCACTTGTAAGAGTATACCTAAGCCTTTTATTTTTAATTTTAGAGAAGTAGTCTCTTCTCAATACAGCTTGTTACTTTGATTTTGGTGATTTTTATAGCCATTTTGTATGTTTATTATCTACATCATTTTGATTTCTAATTTACTAATAATTTCACCATGAAAATCATCATGTACGATATTAGTAGTGCAGAAACAGATACAATAAATGTGTAAATATCATGTTTATTTATGTTCCATAGCATACAAATCTAGAGATTAAAATTTAAGATCATATTAATTTCATGAGTTGAGTGCCAGAGATATCACAATGTACAAGGAGAAATAAATAGTGCAGTGTCTCCACATCAATGCTTCCAGTGTCCAAGCACGTACTTGGCACCCATTCCAGCTTATATTTCAAGTGGTACAGTACAATTAAGTCATCTTAAACTTTGAAGCTAATGACTCATCCCAATAAATCGAATGAGGACAGATAAACAATTTTTAATAATTTTTTTTTACTGTTGTTTTTTTTCCTGGCAACTTGATTTTCTATAATATTAGCCCTTAAAATCATGACTGTGTTGCTCTACACAAGTGTGGCTATGCATCATAATTAGGAACCATATGGGGGTATATTTAGGATGCTTTCAGAAAGCATCTGAGGGAATTATGCTTTGTGCGGAGTGACATAATACAAGGTACCATTTGTGAACAATTTCGGATGTACCTGCTACATATTCTCAGACTTATGGTTCAGTAAAAATAGCAACAGACCTGGTGTTAGATGCTTGGCTATAGCATCCTCCAACTGGCGGTCTCTGAGAAAAGCCTTTCAGCAACCTTTGTCTCATTCCACCATCTGTCAAATGCTGGGAAGAGGTGCTGCAGAGCTGGGTGCCTGCTCACATCACAGTTCAACATCACTGTTGAACCAGTACCAAGGACAAAACATAACTACAATTGTAGAAGACTTTGTAGCACCTTACCTATCAAATTATATGTAATTTTTTAAATTCCACTTGTCATGCAGCCTATTTGAAGAATTCATTTTAGAATTATCTGTGTCTTAGCATAATAACAGTTTCTCTCAACATAATCTGTGAATACATAACTGTAAAGCAATGTAATGTGGAATGAGACAGTATTTCCAGGAGTCCTTTCTAGAAGATAAATAGGTTAACTGTGTTTGACAAAGCCTTCTATTCCAAGGTGTGGGTGCCAAACTTAAGTGGAGACTATCCCAAGTGTTAAGTATTGACTTTTTCATTAATATCTGTACCTTAGAGTCTAATTTATTTTCATCAATATAATGTAACCTAATTGAAACCTCAGAAATCACTTGATTCTTCTAAAATAATGTTATATGTCACAGAAATAATAAAGTTCATAGATTATCAGTAGCTGTAGCTAAAGTATTAAGAAAAATTTTAGTCTGTGAGAAAACCATTTAGGAGAATTACTTAAAACTACAACACATAGGGCATAGCAGGCTCAAGGGCATGAAGCTCTAATTACACTCAACTTAATATGAAAATCAACATTTAAAACTTTAGAGCTCTCTGCACCTTAGAAAAGTTGTCAAAATGAATGAACCTTACCAAGACTTTATTTGAATTCATAGAGAATTGTTCATTTTTACCTCAATAACAATATATCCTCTCATTTTATGAGTACATAACGATCTGTTTGTATAATACACATATATGTTTGCCTTTTAGTTTGAATAAGCAGTTGACAGAATAATTTGTATACTCTTCAATTTTCTCAATATTTGATGCATACAATAATTGAGATTTAGTTACTGATTATTATTTTTTATTTAAATGCATAGACATTATAGATTATTTATATAATAATATAGCAATTATGTTGAATGTAGTGACAACACCCAGTTAAATTCTGGATTTATTAGTAATAATGAAGGCCTCTTTCAATGTATATGACTCACCACATGCAAGAATATACCCCCTGCTGGCTGTGTCCATTTCATTCTTAATAATATGTGATCTCTACACCTTGTCTCTTCTATAATGAAATATCTGCAAGAATCAACATAATGCTAATCATCTACTATAAGGAGTAACACAAATAATAGCTAGCAGTAGTAAGGTGTAGAATTAAAAAAAGGGTTCGTGACAAACTTTGCCATACCAGAACCTTTGAAAAAAAAGATAAATAAAAAAATTTTAAAAAGAGAATTAATAATGAAATGTTGTTGGATATAATTAGGAATTCTGGAAGATGTTACTTTTAACTACTTCTTTTCAAGTGTATACAGGATAGATTAAAATGTATTTTTTTCAGGTGTACATTAGCTCTCAAAGCTACCTTAGAACAATTTAAACCACTGAATTTTTGCCAACTGCAAATAGTATCTAATAAGTTAATAATAGTCATATTACCAGGATGCTCAACAGAAGGTTATTGTGTGATGAATAATCTTTGCTTGCTGGCAAATTCATATTTTTTATAGATGAATTTCTCAGGGACCTCATATTAATTAAGCCTGCCTTGGGAAATAAATTGGGTTATTTACAGGAGTGTGGCACTTAAAGACTGTAAGTTTCTCAATGGCAAGGGTGACATCTTAATCATTTTAGCTCACTAGTGTCTAGTGTTGGTTGATGGAGCATTAAGCAATGTTAAATATTTACAAATTATTTCAGCAAGGCATTATTTATTATGTTCCTTAGTTTATCATTCTGGCTGCTAGCTTGATCTCCCTAAAAGTAGGGAATAAGAGAAAAGATTCTATAAAAAAGATTCACAAAGGCTCTGTTCTGGCCACATGTGTTTGAAATAAACAACCTTACACAACAGTTTGAAAGTAGGAATTCCAATTGTCCAAAACCTTAAAACAATTATGCAAGTGACTAAGCTAGTTACTTGTTTGCAATAACATTGGGGCTAAAGATAAAAAAATGATTTCAAGGACCTCATAAAATGTGTGCTCCTAAAAAACAATAATGCAGTCATTTACTATTATAGTGGGACAGAAACCCTGGAAATCATGTCACAGATTTCTGAAGTAGGTACAATTGACAATGTCTTCTGGAAGATGTGGCAATTACTAGCTACCAGTAGCTGATTTAAAGTTAGAATTTATTTTAATTATTTAAAACAAATATATAATAATTAGATGAAATAAAGATTTCTTCAACTGTGTATCAGCTAAATGCCTTTAATGACTAAGATATTAAACAGTGTGTTGTTCATTAAATCAAGGGAATTTTAAATTAGTTTCTTTTGTGTGTGTTATTGATGATTGGGTTCATGGCCTCATACATATTTGTCCAGCATGACGTCAGTACTTGCAGCCGTGAAAAAAGTATTAAAAATGACTAGTTTTTTCATACATTTTTGAATAACAGAATTTTATTGCCATGTTTCTTTCTAACTACATCCCTTTGTTTGTTCTCAAAATTAGAAAGAAGTGCATATGAAAACATTGCTATGTGGTTTTACTTTGTTTTGGTTTTGGCAAAATCTAGAGTTATTTGTGAAGAGAAACCTGAACTGAAAGATGTCTGTATCAGTTTACCTATAGGAGAGTTCACAAGTGGTGCCCAGATCACTGTGGGCTATGTTATTCCTTGGTAATAAGTTAAAAAGTAGGCTGAGCAAGCCATGAAGAGCAAGCCACTAAGCAACATTCCTTCATAGACTGAGTTCCTGCATCCAGGCTTCTGCTTTGAATTTTTGCCCTGACTTTCCTTCATGATGGATGGTGATCAGGGTATGTAATATGAAATAAACACTTTACTCACAAAGATACTTTTCTTGGAGTGTTCTATCACAACAGAAATGTAAGACACACTTTTCCATTAATGCAGCATAGAAATACATCAGCCAATCTTACCATGTCTAATGCCAATTCAAACACACAAGCATTATAAATCCTTTAATATGTTTAACCTCCTACTTTATTTTTTCTAGATCTCCATTAATTACTTTACTCCTCCTTAATACTTTCCCCTCGACTGCCATGTATTGTCATGATTTATATGCATAGACATATTTGTAGAGATGTTTTAAAGCTATAGTAATCAAATGAAAACACGTGTAATGTTTGTCTTTCGAAGGCTGACTTATTTTCCTGCAAAATGCTTAGTGTGTGTGTATGTGTGTGTCAGACAGAGAGAGACAAAGAGAGAGAGAATAAACTTAGTGAAATTCTATTGTTTATACACAAGGTAATATATTCATCTATTCATCTATTGATAGACAGGTTGACAAAAGTCTAAAATTAGAACTATTGTATAATTCTTAACTACCACTCTTGCTACTTTAGTGTCTGAGATAACATATCATAGACATTTATATGCATCCAGCATGGAACCACTCACAGTAGCTTAGACAGGAGAGTAAAGATACCTTTTGAGATCTAGCATTGTGATAATATACATAGTGGCTCATTACAGTATGTAAGAACTGTATTTGAGGGTTTTAAAATAGGTGATGTGCTTCTGAAATATTCACAATGAAACATGAGCTGAACTCTAATAATTAAACCTTTTTCACTGTGCCTCCTCTTTTTGTAAAAGAATCCATTGGCACTCTTCAGCACATACTGTTCATACCGCTTACTATAATTCTGCCTTCTTCAACCAAATATTTCAGTCATGATTACCTTTCTAGCTACAAAGAAGCTAAAGCAATGGGATTATGTACTAATCAAAATCTCTAAATAATATTGCTTTTTATTTTTTAATGAGGCTGTTTTTCAGATATCATTTGTATGAAATCATGAAAATCTGCTTTTTAAAATACTTTTGTTAATTTTTTGAGAATTTCATAGTGTATTTTGAACATATTCAATCTCTCAACATTTCCTCCTAAAACCTTGTCCATCCTACCACTCTCTCCACCACATCTCCTCCTAACACCTTGTCTATCCTACCACTCTCTCTACCAAACTTTGAGATTCTCAAAATCATTTAATCTGTAAAACCGTCTTTTAAAAAAAAATCCATACAGGTCTTATGTTGAGTCTCTAAATGCTATAACCACACATAGTGGAGTACTCTCGTCTTGCCTTTTCATCCTATCAGCTTTAGTGTATAAAACTATGTTTAGATTCATATACAGATTTCTCTTTTCATGAACAACTTTGTTGTAACTTGCAACAATGGTTCTCAGACTTCTAAGCAAAGATTTGCCTCACCAATGGAGGAGTTAGAGAAATGACTGAAGGAGCTAAAGGGGTTTTCAACCACATAGGTAGAACAGCAGTATCAACCAACCAAACCCTCCACAGCTCCCAGCAACTAAACCACCAACCAAAGAGTATACATGGAAGGACCCAGCCGCATGTTTAGCAGAGACTTGCCTTGTCGGCATCAATGGGAGAAGATGCCCTTGGGGCTGTGAAGGCTAGATTCCTCAGTGTAGGGGAATTTGAGGGTGGCGAGGCATGAGTGGGTGGGGTGCACCCTCATATAAGCAAGGGGAGGGAGGATGGGATGGGGTGTTCTGGTGGGAAAACTGGGAAAGGGAATAACCTTTGAAGTGTAAATAAAGAAAATATATAAGAAAAGAAAAGAAAAAAAAAGCCCTCATCTTGCCATAGTTATGTGAAAACTGAATCATTCCAAATTGCACTTAAAACAAAAATCCTGAGTCATATTAGCCAAAATACACAACAGAGGAAAGATTTAACCTGAAGAGACCACCTCCAGTAGATAGCTTCAGCGCCTACTTGAGGGATGGAGTCACCTACCCATCTCAAAATTTTTATACCAGAATTGTTCCTAAGGAAACGCAGGGACCAAAAATGGAGCAGGGAAGGAAGGAAAGGCCATCCAGATACCGGTCTACCTGGGGATCTGTCCAATCTACATACACCAAACTCTCACATTATTGCTGATGTTAAGAAGTACTTGCTGACAGGAGATTGTTGTAGCTGTCCTGTGAGAGGCTCTGCCAGCATCTAAGACATATGTAGATACTCACAATTAACCATCGGACTGAGCCTCGGGACCCCAAGGAAGAGTTAGGGGAAGGAGTGACAGAGCTGAAGGGGAATGCAACCCCATAGGATGAACAACAATATCAAGTAACCAGACCTCCCAGAGTTTCCAGGGACTAAACCACCAACCATGGCTCAGTACATATGTAGCATAAGATTGCCTTATCTGGCATCAGTGCAAGGGGAGGCCTTTGGCCCTGTGGAGGCTTGATGCCCCCGCATGGGAGTTGTAAAGGGGTGAGGCAGGAGTGGGTCGGTGGGTAGAGGAGCACCCTCTTAGAGGCAAAAGGGAGGGGGTATTTGATGGAGGGTTTGCAGAAGGGAGACAGGGAAGGGGGACATTTGAAATATAGTCAATTTAAAAAATCCTGAGTCATTTCTCAGTGAGATAAAAACTGTGTCATCTTCATACTTGAAGGAAAATCTGAAGGAAAAACAAAACAAAACAAAACAAAACAAAACAAAACAAAACAAAACAAAACCTAAGGCAATATCATTTCCTTTGGAATGGCAGACATTGCTAATGTAACGGCAGATCTTTGTTAATATATTTCATTGTGATATAGTGCATTATATTAAAATCAGGGCTTGTAATTCTTGAATATAAAACTAAATGCTGTTTTGTGATAATGGTCATTCATCATTAGTTATAAAAGCTCTATTTACAATTTGAAGTTTCAATTTAATTAGTGTCACATACTTGAAGCTACCTTCTGTCACCAGCAGTAGTAACATGCTTTCTGTTCCTTCTAGTGGAGGTTGCTAATAAATATTTCAAGTGGAACAAAACGTTGAGAAGAACAACAGAAGTGTTAATTACCTATGCAATTAAAGTGTCTGACATTAGAAGGAATGAAACAGTCTACTGTACTTACATCTCCAGTAGCTATTAGCCTTCAGATGAAAGGCTTATTACCATTAGTTACAACTGCACAGATAAATCATGGGGAGAGGTAACAGGCCCCACAAAGCCTGTGTTTATACATCTTCAAATGGTCGGGTAGAGTCTTCACTAACAGCATACTCACTGGTTCCTTTGCATAAGTAAGTTATAATACACGCAAGGACCATATCATACACGGAATTCTGCTTTGCCTTGTAAACAGGGTGAATAACTCTTATGAAATAACCCATGAAGCCATAATATATTGTATACATGTATATTATATAAAATGTGTATTTAACAGGTGAAAATGGAGTATATATACAAAATAGAGTTTTATTTAGCAACAAATAACAATAAAACTACATTGTCTTGTAAGGAAACGTAAGATCAGACAGGCAAAGTAAATCAGACTCTGAAAGGCAAATAGTATATTTTCTGCTTAGTTGACCCTAGATTTTTGTGTTTTGTAGAAATTCATAAAATTCTATCTATCTATCTATCTATCTATCTATCTATCTATCTATCACCTACCTATCTATTATCTATCTATCTATTATCTATCTATCATCTATCAATCTATCATCTATCTATCTATCAATCTATCATCTATCTATCTATATCTATCTATCATCTATCTATCATCCATCTACAGCATGAAAATGAAATTGAGGCTTATTGAGAATAAATGGGAATAATGAGGAGCGGAAATAGAAGAACAAAATGGAAAATGAATATGGTCAAAATTCATAAGACATTTATTTGAAAGAATCTTTCTGAAGCTAGTGAGATGGCTAAGCACATAATTTACTTGTTTTAAAAGCCTGGATACCTGAGTTGAATCTCTGAAACCTATATAAAGCCTTCAATTTCACCATTACAATTCCATACACACATACCATATGGACACACACACACACACACACACACACACATACATACACATACATACACACACACGCACACACAAACATGCATCCACTCATATACACATACATGTAAACATACACAAACATACACATAACACAAACATACACACACACACAAAGATGCAGGCATGCACACACACAAAGAAAATAATTAAATAATTTAAAACTATATTTTTATAAAGGCCATAATAAATATACAACAATAATAAAGTCGGAAAAAAAGAAGCAGGAATTCATTTTCCATTTTAAACCTAACATTCTTAAGAATGAAAATATATAACTCTAATTGATTTTGTGATGTCTGTTATCTAAGGAAAATTTCATGTTCCTGAAACTGAGTGTTTTTTCCTCTATTTCCTTCCACGTTTCTGATGATCCAGGCTGTGTATCTCTAGCAGTTAATAAGCAACAACCCATTGATGTTTCTTTTAGATACAATGTTTATGATGTCTGCAGTGTTCAGATATTTACCAGAGACTTAATAACTAATGAGATTGTCTTCTTCCTTAGAGTCCAGTCAATTCTTCATAAAGAAACTTCACTATTGTTTCCTCAAATGGTTTAACCAGAGGTATTTTTATAGTAAAATACAAGACTTCAGAAGATCTTTAGACTTTGAAATATATGCTTAAGGAAATCATTTTTATGAAATAGGAATACAATGATGTTGAACCCAGATATTTGTTTATGTTGGTATTTCTTTAACATAAAAGCGTTATTATTAAACCCAGAGATCAATTTATGTATAAAATTATCACAAATTTCATGTAATGGCTTTATAGCTAACAGTTTTCAAAATGATGTAGGTATTTCCAATTACAAAATTATCCAAACACAAAATTACTCATATCTGTGGAAGGAAATAATATCTACTATAAACTCCTTTCCATTAACATAAAGGATTAGATTTGTTTCTTCCTGTGCATTCATGCAGTAAAGCTTTCAGTGGGGTTTTCAGGCTATGATAAATTAGCATCCCAACATTGTAAGCCCAGTTTTTTTTTATGATATGTACTAAACTGTGGGGAAAATGTGCACTCCTGTGAGTACCTTAAAAATATGAGCCTCAGGTTTTCATAAAAGAAGCTTCCCAAAATTTGAGCATCCATTATGCAACATGAACTTGGCGCTTTCCCAGAACCTGTTTGCTCCATCGTTCTTCCACAGTTTCTAGCATGTAACTGAACCCTGGCTGCCCAGTATTACTTACAAAACAGCTTCACATTTGCACAGTCAGATAGAGGTTATTGTCCGGGTTTAATCTGGGACTCTCATATTCTGTAATCATCCCCTCTTTTCCCAAGAAAATTTGAACAATCATTAATTTAAAAATATGTATGTTAAATAAAGGATGTTTAAATTGAATTATTAATTGTTAGGAAGAAGTATACATTTTCTTTTCAAAGGTTAAGAGATAACAAACAATATCTTATTCATAATTTTTAAAGCCCAGGAAGAGATTGTGCATTACTGAAGAGGAAAAACATCTTAGCCACCATTACAAGAATTGGTCATTTAATCCTTTAAATTATACTTATATTAAATGATATTTGTTGAAAGCTAGTTTGTCCTGATACAAAGCATGCTCTTTAACAAAGAAGAAATGTAAAATGGAATCAACTGCTTCCCGGTGAATCTAATTCATAAAACATTAGTGACACACAGAATATATTTAATGAGAAGTCACCATTTCAGTACTTGCCTGAGACTACGGAGGACAGATTCTAAAATAAGGCATAAAAAGGACTGTCTTTTTCTTGGGTGTGTATTTCAAATGCAATAATATTCCAGACAATAAAACAATTTATAAAAAGAAAATAATAGGAACAACAAAAAATAGCCTCAAGTTATTTAATTGATCTGGAGTTTACAGAAAACTTGAGATACAGCAAATTGAAATAAGTCCTGAAAAAGTATAATCAGAAAGTTGAAATTGAAAGACCCCCGAGGGGACCCTATCTCAAGTCTGGACCGGCGCTCACCCACGGACACACGAGAGACCTCCTTGATGCATTTGCATAAGGTAGTTTAATAACAAGGGCCCTTGGGTTGAAACCCGTCCCACGCAGGAGACAAGGGATTTCGACCCAGAACCCCAGAGGTGGGAGCTATTTATGGGTAGGGGTAGGGAAAGGCGGGAAAGTTTGGCGCGGTTACACATGATTGGTTATTTCAAATATCAGCAACTTGCAGAGGCGGCAGGATGGCTAGTTAGGACTTGTCTGGGCATGCCTTTTTACTTTTCTTTGTGGCCAGGAAATGTGTCTTCCTGCTTTGGGCCTACCCCACCCACAGGTGGATTTTCTTCCCTGAGGCTTGAGGAATGTATCCAGGGCAGTGAAGGCCCGAAATCCTATATTCAGTTCCGCCTTCCTGGAACTAGTGAGCCTGTATATATTTTATAAAATGGTCTTTATAATTTTTCACTCTACAAAATAACCAGAATTTCACAGAAATTTATTTTTTAAAACTATTTGTCAGGCTCAGTGGTTTCGAGCACTGGCTACTCTTCCAGAAAGTGCTAGGTTCAATTCTCAGCAAACACATGGTGGCTCACAACCATCTGGAATGAAAATTGATTTCCTTTTCTGCTGTGTATCAGAACAGAGCACTCACATGCATAAAAGAAATAAAGAAATCTTGAAAAAAAACTATATGTGTATGGACCATTTTTTTTATGCTAGTACCACATGACTTTGCTACTTAATTTATCTAGTGAAGAATAATCCTTTATATTTTGGTAGCAATGATTTGAGAGTTAATATTGATGATCATCTTGAAAGGATCCATAATTTCCTGGAGAAAATACATCATAACAAATCTGTGAGTGAGTTTCTAGGTTGCATTTGTTTATTTGTTTGTTTGTTTCTTTGGGAAAGGAGACTTACTCTAAATGTGGGCAACATCCTACTTTGTGGTTGACTCCTGGATGAAGAGCATGAGCTGAGAACCAGCAGTCATCTTCCTGCTTCCTGAATGTGATCTCTATGTTAACAGGTGCCTCCTGCTCCTAAATGTGCCTTTGGCCCTAAAATGTACTATACCATGACAAAATATGAGACTG
Organism: Rhabdomys pumilio; assembly: GCA_030674055.1. Classification (NCBI taxonomy): domain Eukaryota; kingdom Metazoa; phylum Chordata; class Mammalia; order Rodentia; family Muridae; genus Rhabdomys; species Rhabdomys pumilio. The sequence goes on from JANHMN010000002.1 coordinate 114,473,294, forward strand.
TGTATTTCCTACAGCTGCATTTGTCAGGAATTTAATCCCTGCAATGATATAATATTTGATTCAAATGAGTAAACAGTAGGCTGGTTATTGGCACCAGAATCACTGAGAGTTACGTCAGAGAAGATCATGTCTTAATATCCACGGTTACTGAAATTTGAACATTTATTATAAAATAAGATGAGTGAGGAACTGGCTAGTCAGTCCTACACTGGCAGTTCATTTTATAGTTTAAAATTGCTCTTTCAAATCAGTCTTTCAGACAGTGTTTAGAACATAGCAAAAACAGGTAAAGCATTACAATTAACAATCACTTTACTCAAAAACAAAAGGCACCGGCACTGGGGCTGGTATTTCATAAATGACAAGTAAAACCTACAGTATAATTTATAAAATCAGATATACTGGAATTTATAATTTAGGCACAGGAATACTGGTAACAGTGAGTATGGTGTAGGAAAGTAGTCTTTATCCATACTAAACTGGAGAGTTCTGACTGCTGGAAGAATTCATGGAATGTGGGATTTTAACTAGGATCTTTTTTTACAAACTATTTTATTCTACTGTCCTCCATAGTTCTGAAAAGCTGAGGAAAAAAAGAAGCTGAATCAAAGATTTAAGAACAACAACAAATGACAATTCCATGAAGCAAGAGCACTGTAACTCTCTTAGCTAGCAAGTTTGACATCTCAACCGTAGCACAAAGATAATAAATGTGCATGAAGTAGTCACTTGATCAAATGCGTCGTCTTCAGTTAACAATTCTGCAGTTCACAAGAAAACACATGCTAATGTTTGAGGATATATGCATATAATTTTTCATGTGTTTATGTAAACATGCATATATCTAATTTAATAACTCCATGTGTTTGCATTTCTGTTTATGTCTTGTATATCAGAAATCTTTGAACTTAATGAATGAGAAGAAGAAGCCAAGATTCCATTCTGAAGCCCTTCCCATATTGCCAAGCTCATCACGCATTACTTTTTTCTAGTGCATAAATGAAAGGAACATTGTCCAGCAAACCATCTTTCTTCAAGATGCCCTCACAAATTCCTGCATCTAAGATAATATTTCTACCAACACATTACCTCTCAAGTACTCCTCCTTTATCTCCTTTTTTCCATGTTATGTAACAAATTGCGCATTACTTATGCATTTTCTTTTGTTTATGATATATCTTCTACTTGGAAATATATATTTCTTGTTAGTATGTTTAAATATGAATATATCCAAACATACATGAGTTCTATGAAAGTATGGTCTTTATTGTTTTATTTCATACAGAGACTTGAGTGTGGTATACAACAAACTCTCATTTAACAAGCTAAATAATTCTTCCACAGGTTCAAAGTTCACAGAAGCTGAAATTTCACTCTCTAGTTTAATTAATCAATGTTAAAACTTTTCTCCAATATACAGGCAGAGTGATCTCTTTATCTGTAAAGGTTGAAGTGCAAAGAAAATTAAAACATATGGTCAGTTATAAAAGTATGTATGATTTCTGTGACAAAATTTTAATTACTCTAATGCAGAGTTTGTAATTAAAAATTTGGCCATACAGTGTTTGTCTTTAACTCAAACAACAATTCTACCATTTTAAGAACATTGACACCTGACTTATTTCTGACACAGTATTGCAACCAAAGAAAACTCCTTGGTTAATCACAATGCAAAATAAATATAATTACTTGTATTTGTATTTGAAATTAGTAATGTACATCAATACTTTTGAGCAGTCCACTCAAATATGACTATATTTTAAAACTTAAAATTGAAGTTACCTAATGGAAAACTTTCTGATTTTAAGGCATCTATTTCTACAGTGTATTTTTGTAAGCTGTTTTATGTTAGAAGTAGTACATTATGACTGGAATAATGAGTTGTGGATGTTTGTGAACTTACTACTCCAAGCTCTGTGTGCCTACTCAGTACACACATACTCCTTGAAAAGCCTCCACTGTAGATGAACAGGACAGCTGGAGAGTCCATGTCAATGCCCCATCAAGAGAGATGAGGCATTTTAAAGAAAAATTGGCAGTCTCAACTCTGTTTATATTTTAATTTATAGTATTATAATAGAATAAGAACTAACTTTATTCTTTCCAGTTGACTTTGAGCTACTAAATTATATCTTTCTGACATTAATAAATATTTTAATAAGATAATTATCCATAGTAATAGCAAGATAATGAATCACACAGTTAAAAGAATTTATATCCTATTGGGCACAGTGAAAGTGGAAGTAAAGAGTTCCACACAAGGAGAGAGAAACTCCTGGTGCCTAATTATTTGGTTTCTTCCCTTTACTTTGAAGAGCCTGTTTCTTTATTCAACATCCAATGAAGATTCACTCTAATGGATTCCTTAGTCCCTCCACCTGCCTCTTCAAAAGCAGTGTCAAAGAAAATGGAGCTGGGATATATATATATATATATATATATATATATATATATATATATGTATGTATGTATTATACTATACACACACACACACACACACACACACACACACACACACACACATATGAACAATATATGTTATATATTCCCAGATACCAATCTAAATACTTTTGCCTCAGATAAAGTGTCCATTTGTTTCTTGGTATGATAAGACAGTGAAATCACTGGCTTTTTTTGGGGGGGGGAGGTTTCAAGACAGCATTTCTCTGTGTAGGCCTGGCTGTCCTGGAAGTCACTCTGTAGACCATGCTGGCCTCAAACTCAGAAATCCGCCTGCCTCTGCCTCCCAAGTGCTGGGATTAAAGGTGTGAGTTACCATTGCCCAGCTCCTACCTGCCTTCTTAAATGACATAATGGAGTTGAACATGTCCATCTCTCTGTTGTTAACTTCCAGGAAGCGGAGTCATAATTCTTTTGATGTTCTGTACTTTAGGACTTGTTAATGAATCTTAGCTTTTAACTTAGTTAATATGCTTAAAAACAAGCCTGAGATTCAATAGCACACCTACGCATCCTTGCATCGAAGGAAAAAAATAAAAGAACTTTTATTGAGCAATTGGTCAAGGAAAGCCAACACCAGGCTTGCCTGTGTTTACTGTGTATTTTCACACTCAAACCTTTCCTCAGTTTGATATGTTTTAGCAGAAAGTGCAATCAAATTAGGTCATCCTGACTGATAAATTGAAAAAGAAAAGACTTCTTCAAGGGGTCAAAACAATCTACATCTGGGATAACAGGGAATCTCATTTCCTAGATCTGCCTCCTATGTATTCATCTCTCACGGTGGCAGTCGGTCCTCAGCTTAGCAAGTAGCATGGGATATAGCAACAAATAAAAACCTTTATAAGAGGATTTGAAGGAAAAATAACAACTCAGCAGTAACTCTGGCATCAGTAATCCATTATGTAAGTTACAAAGCCATTTAAAGCTCACTTAGAAGAGGAAAAGTAGGATCGCACAAGCTTTCATTTGATATAATTAACTCTTTCCAGAGTTTTTAAAGTTATGATATCTCCTTAGCTTTCCTGAAAATAACTGTGTAGCTATGAATGATTAGAAATTACTTTCTACCTGCTACAGAAAAAATAAAATAACATGAAAAACTTCAAAAATGAGAAACTAAATGAAAGCTGGCTTTCTACAATCTCGTTTTTATTGCTCTGAGGATGACATCTCCTCCAGCTGACAGTCTGTTCAATTTAAGCATCTACTTTGCCTTTCCTCTTTGTAGATTGACTTCAAAAGCAGTGTGAAAGAAAATGGAGGTGGATTGTAGCTCAATGCCACCTTGCATTAGGTTCTGGGTTTTATCCTCACACTGCAAGAATAAAGAAACCGTGCATTTCTAAAATCATTTTCGGGACCCAGTAAGTAGACACTATTGACTATTACATTAATGAAGTGGAGTATTGTGGTCATATTCCTCAGAAGTTGAACACTGGGGCTGTAGAGTCATGGCCTCAGTGGGCACACTGCAAGTGTCTGTTACATGGCCACCTTGAATGTCACACTCTGGCAGAGTATATCCTTATCTGCCCACATAACTTACAATGGTTTTTTTTTTATACTAGCCTTTTTTCAAATCCATTTTTAATTTTCTGCACTGAGGTAATGGGTTTCAAAAACCACACCTGGATATACATTTATTCATGTTCACCTTTCCTCCTACAGCCTCCTACATTTCTTTCCTCCAATCCACATAGCCTCCCTCTATTTTCATGAAAATAGATAGAGACTGGCTCCAAAACATTTGAGAGTAAGTTTCAGTTTTAAAACAGGGAAAAAAAAGAGAGGAAGGATTCATGTGAATTCATGTAAACAGATGAGACTATCTCCTATCTGGGCGCCAAAGGGTTAAACATGAGTAGGTAAGGAGGGTTGTAATCTTCTTGGTCTTCCCCATCTGTTTTTGTATACTTGCTGTGTGTTTTAACATCTTTATGTTCTGACTGCAGGTAATTTTATGTGCAACGTTCACAAAGCCTCAGTTATCTTACTAACCTGCCTCTGGTGTATGTATGTGGTGAGTCTCTGGGGAAGATCAATTGCTGAACTGGTAGAGTGATAAAGATTGCCTTCTACAGCACAAAAAACTCACCCTGTCTGTCAATGGCTGAATTAGAGAGAGAGTTGAATAAGAAAATTGTTCCTCTGACTGCCTTTAAACTGAGACAACACTTTTTTATCTTCTGAATCAACCTTACCCTAGAACATGTACTGACAATCTTCCTACTGCCTGGGGACTGAATATTGACTTCATGAGCCAAATCCTGACAATGAAAATACTTGTGTACATATTCTGCGTGAAATCATTTCTAAATGGCTCTGTTTCCCTAAAACCCCTACTGATAAGTACTCACTCCAAAGCTCTGCCTTTTCCTTCTTCGTTCTTGGATATTACATTTCTACCTGAACAAGGAAGAGTTTAAACATGAAGCAAGAGCAAAAGCAGAAACCTATTTACTGCATCAGAAACATACACAAGCTTTCAGTTAGACTACTTCTTCCAGAGATCATTTGACTTGTAAAATGCTGGCCATGAATTTTCTCAGTTTCTTTAAATGTGAAATGGTAGCACTAGTCTTAAAAATATTGTTCCTAAACAGGAGAATGGATAGTGAAAATCTGGTACATATATAATATGGAAAATGTTTACCTTTAAAGAACAAAAAATGAAACCCCAAATTTGAAGAAACATAGATGGATTTAGAGTGTGAAATGTCTTGTGAAGTCATCCCACCTCATTGTAAAAGAATGTTCACTCTAATATAGAGATTTAAGTCTGAAATATACACGTGCACATGTTAACAGATGTCTACGTGAGTCTCATGCAGTATGCAGAAAATATATAGAGAAGTTTAAGCACTAGATTTTCTGGGTTTTGAGGAAGGACAAAACACTTATAAAGGACATATGAGCCATGAAGGAAGATGTAAATACGACAGCTTTTTAAGTCTTATCTGCTGTGGATTTCTATTTTGTTTCCTGTTTGTTTTGCTTTATTTTCTTTACATTTTTACTTTATCAGTGTTAAAATTATATTTTTGGTGTGTGAGTGCATATAAATGCAGCTGATCACGAAGAGCTTCTGGGTTTCAGAATGGGTGTTTTTTTGTAGAAGTTCATTGATCTGTGTAGACCTTGGGTCTGGGCCAGTTGTTTGAGTGGATGTGTCAATCTAGCTGTGTGCTATTTTTAACCTGAGAGAGTTTTACATTACAAAGATGTTTATAAAATTTTCTCTTATGTCGTTATGTGCTTTTCCCAGAAGTTTCTAGAAGCCAGTGTGCAAGAGAGATGAAGTGTTACATAATTAACATGACTCTGGGAGGGGAAATTCTAAGAGTTCTCCATGAGCAACTGAGCAAAGGTGTTAATGAGTGAGAAGTCACACAGACATGGATGCCCTAGGGAACTGCACTGAAGGCTTTACTCAGGCACAGACAACAGTGAGGCTTAGCATTGCCAGATTGTGCAAGCCAGGATACAAGCTTCCTAATGCTGTGAAAAGGCTGCTGTGCAGGAGAGATATACCACTCAAACAAATGTCCTGATGAACTTGTGATTGAGTTCTCATTGCTAAGTCCAAACATGAAATATCAGGGTCTCTCAGTTCATATTCTTGTAGTTACATGATAATTCAGTTATCATTAGAGAGACTTCATTTGAAATCTCTGCCTGCTTGCAACTCTTTCAGTGAACAAGCGGGCTCTTTTATTGTTGTTTTAAAATAATTTTTCTAAGGGAGTTTTTTTTTAAACAAAAAAATAAAATAAAAACTTGAGTGGTCTTTCTGAAAATGTGCTTCATACATTTTTTTTTTCTTCACATTCTTACCTCTTCATCTATAGAGAGATCTGAGACAAAAATACCTCTACACTTCCTCTCTTGTTCGTATGCCTCAGGGTGCATCATTCTTAAACTGAACTCTTCTTTGACTGGTATGTTTTGAAGGAGTATTCATAGAAACATTGGTTTTATTTTATTTTATTTTATGACAGATTTTATTTTGCTTTAAACTTCCTGTATACCTTATTCTGACCTTGAACTTGTAAAGCTTCTATGTCTAGTTCCTGAGTGCTGTAGTGCTGGAAATGTACCGTATTTACATGGGTCATACTCTAAAGCCTAGAGTTTCGCATATGAGAAAAACACTCCAAAATCTGACCAATACATCAAGGCACATTCCAAAAACAAAAACGAAATAAAACCTATCCAGATGTGCATTAATTTTAGTTAAAATAGAAGAATAGAGTGGCTTCGATCTGATATGATTCATTTTTGTTAAAATGTATGAAGTGTCACAGGAGAATAAAATTAGTGAATTAAGTAAATTAAGTGCAATTTTTAAAGTCAAGTTTCATTTCTTTTTGTTTTCTTCCTCCATTTTATATGGCTATAGCATAAACATACCTACCTCTATATATTGCTTGTAATATTGAATTTTTTAATCTTAAAATACAAAAAAAAATGAAGTTAAAAATGTGTCCTTAGCTGTTTCCTTGATTTTTCTGTTGAATACTCTTTTGAAATAATTACACCACCAATTAGCACATACAAACACACAGAAACACACAAACACATGGAACCTACAAACATATATAGATGTATGTGGGGTATTCAAAAGGATATGAAGCAAAGATATCAAGGTCTTAGTGTCAGACTTCTTGGCTCTAGTCTTCATTGAGTTCTTCAAGACAAAATTACAGTTGAACCCTCACTCTTCCCTGCACCTTTTCTCATAAATTCTCAGTGAGCAAGTGCCTCATCTGTGGGAATCACTGTGTGTATGTGTGTGTGATAACCTCTATAAAATACTAGATCTGATTAAAAATGGAGATCAACAGTGATTTTATCCTCTGTGTGTGTCAAATAGTTTTTACTTTCATTAGATATCTTACCAGCATATGTCAAAATAAAAGAAAAATGCCTTCATGCTACTATACTTGTTTCAAGACAACCTCAAAAACATCTTCTCTAACATTTGCCTCTCCAGGATGAGCTAGTGCATAAAATTATTTCAAGGGGCCAAAGGAATTCCCATCCTAATGTGTGGCATGGAATATTGCAGTGAAGAAAATATATTTTAATGAATGTGAAAACACATAATTTAAAAAGAAATCAATACTTAGGCCAAACTATAATGTTATGGAAATTCTATTTGAAGATCCATGTATTCGTTTAACTTTTCATCATACATTTATCTTTTGAGGTATTATTGCAAGAAACCAGGAGGCAAATGAAACAACACTGTATTCTGTGATATACATAGTGGACGAAATGGTAGACAATGCAGACTTTGGGAAATGAAGATGGCAAAAGTATATAGCTATGACTCCACCAAGATAACCTTAAAATGACAGTGCTTTTGAATCACCAGCACTGAAAGGAAAGAGTACCTGAGAACATCTTGACTCCTAAAGATTGGAGACAGTGGGCCTCAAAGTAGAGAGTGGCTTATGCTAATGTCCAGAATTGGGAAGTTAGGGTGTTTCTCTTAAACCTCTGATGTAATGTCAGGGATGTGATCAATTAAAAAAGTGGCTAATAATTACAAACACAGCTATTCTTAATTAATTCTCAGCATACTGAATTTCTTTAAAGTTAGGCTACTTTATTTCTGATAGCAAAATTTAAAAGAATTTTTCACCTGTAATAATCTCATTCTGAATGTTCTCTAAGTGTCAATCGGCTGCTACATGTAATTCATGTCAGTGAACCATGGGTCGGGAAGATAAATAGCCGGCTAACACAGGGTCCTGTGTTCAATGTTCCGAACCCAGGGATAATATGGGTATGATGGCCTGGACTTGTTATTCAAGCTCTGTGGAAGTGGAGTCAGGTGGATCCCTCAGGCTCACAGACCTTCCAACTTACCCACACCAGAGTAAGTTCAAGCCAGTGAGAGACATTGTCTCAAAACAGCAACAACAACAAGAACAAGAAAAATGATGCCTCTGAGGGTTAACTTTCCTGTATTGATCTCCTCGGGTTAGCCTCCAATTATACATTAACACACTTGAATGCCTACCAATACACATTTGTACTTGGATACACACAACTCACATTTTCACTCATATATACACACAAAGCATGGCATATAAACAATGAAGAATTCTGTGTTTTGTTTTTAAATAACTGGTGTTTTTATTTTTCTTTCATAAAGCACACATACACACACAAGTAGCAGAGAGAGAGAGAGAGAGAGAGAGAGAGAGAGAGAGAGAGAGAGAGA